>CAMTDV010000014.1:45907581-46657221 GCA_947069175.1 Scalesia atractyloides
ATATTCAATTCCACTCACCTTCTGTAACCCCACCTGAAGATTCCCCGGAGCCCATGGAAGAAGACTCCGACCCAGAAATGCCGGCAACGGGATCAATGGGTCATCCCATTTACATATCTAGCGGATCTAACTCGTACGGTGGAACGCCACAGCACTATCCTATGAATTTCAGGAAAATTTTCACAATACATATTCTACGACACCCCATCTTACCATAGCACACCATCCCACCACACTCCATCCTACCATACACCTATACCCCATACCCCTCCACCTGAAGACCAACAGATGGAACAGCCACAACTACCACCTCGTCCACCTAGGAAGAGTAACGCATGTATGTCCGTGCGAATGGGACCCAGAGTTGGGTCACTATCTCCCCAACCTTCATCCTACTCCACTATCCTAGAAGATCCATAAATGGGTGGACCTTCTTATGCCTCGCCTTTCAACGAACAACCGCCTTCTACTATTGAGCCTGATAGGGATGAGCAAATGGACCTGGTACCGGTATCAAACCGGTACCAGTACCGAATTTACCAAACCGGGTACGTTTCGGTACCGATTCGGTACCGAATTTTGACATTTTCGGTACGGTTTGGTATCGGTATTTACCGGTTTTTACCCTCAAATACCGGTACCGTACGGTACCGATACCGAACCGAACCGGGTATATTCGGTACTGGTACCAGTACCCACTTTTGGGGATTTTCGGTACCGGTACTTTCGGTTCCGGTACCGGTCGGTACCGAGCTCATCCCTAGAGCCTGAGCCTCAACCACCCCTACCATTTGGCGAACCTTTTCAACCACCTCCGCCACCGGGTTTTGATAACCCCATACCTACCTACCAACAATTGCCAGAATACAACCCCTTTGATCCTTCTACCTGGCCAGAGCATAGCCATAGCCATCACATATCTCATCCTGACCCTTACCTTGAAACGGCTATGAACGCTCATTACCCTTATCCTTACCAATCTGGTGGATACTCTTTCCATAGTCATCATCCATTGGTTGTGCCACCTCAACCACAACCGCAACCGCCGTCGCCAACTATAAACGTTCTGAACGAAGCAATAGAACGAGTAAAAGAGCTACAAGAAAAATCAGCCAAGGACGCTAAGAAGAACCAAAAACTATTAAAAAGGCTTATGAAAAAGTTAACGGAGAAGAAGGATTAAGCTCCCTATTATCCTTATGTACTATGTTTAATTTAAATTAAGTCCTTGCATGGACAAGTATTTAATTTAACACCCCTGCGAGGGTATGTTTCTTAATTTAGTCCCTGCGAGGACAATCTATCTTATTTTCTTGTAAAAGACCCGTTTAGGGCAATTGTAATTTGAATTAATGGAATTTTGTTTTGGATCAACGTTATATATACTATTATTATATCAGTTGTTTAAGACAACGTCTCGATATTAATTTGAAATTTGTGATATGCGAAACATTTCCAAGAAATCTCCTTGATGGTTTGCACCTGCCAAGTGATTAGGTCACATATACTGGCAAAACGGTAGTTAATTATATGGTGTTCTACCCTGATAGTTAAGGTTGAGAAATCCTCTAAGGAGTCCCTTCTATTCAGAAGTGGTGAACTACGTTCTAAACTTCACTAGTCCGCCTGATCTGGACTAGCTATTTAAACCATTTCAAGGAATTGCTATTCTAAAAGGTTAATATATTCAAGGCTCCTGGCAGTGTGACCTGAGGAACCACACAAGCCGTCAAGGTAAAGGACTACGTCCAAGCCTATATAATCTATTTTGATCTCGATCAGAAATCATCAGTGCGATGATTACTTTAATTAAACACCCATTAGTGGTGTAGTTCCTACGGCCATATTAATACATCCATTAGTGATGTAATGCACTCGGGCTATGTTATGTCCATTGGTGACAATGATAGTTGTAGTCTACAACTCTCTATCTCGAGGTAGTAAAACTACGTTCGAACCTCGAAGCTATTTGATCCATTGGTGATCTTGAGTTTATAATTCAAGCCCTTAGTGCTGCTTTAAATTGTCCTTGTGACAGGCATATTGTGCCACATTCTAACACCCCCCCCTTATTAAGGCCGTTTGTGCCGTTATCAATCAAATCAAACAAGTGTAATTAATTAAATTCCACGTATTGCTTCAGTGTCAAAGTACAAGGATGGCCAATTCAGATGAAGTAGAAGGCCACCATGGGGATGGAGGTGCCAACGAACATATTGTAACTACTAGAGGTGAACTGCGGGCATTAATTGCCACCGAAGTAGAAAAAGCAATTAAAGATCATGACGAGAAGAACGGTGAATCCAGTGCTACACATACCAAGCATACTTCTAAGCACACATCCAGGCATATATCTTCACACCATTCGAAGCACTCATCACAAAAGAAATCTGAACATCCCTCTCACAAGAAAGACGATTCTGAGTATTCGTCGAATATTGAAAGTAAAAGAAAGGAGTACCGCAGAAAGACCCAATTTAATAAGGAAGGTTGCTCTTATAAATACTCCGTGTCTTGCAAACCACGTGATTTCACTGGTGAAAAAGGTGCTGTGGAAACGCTCTGATGGTTAGACGAGATCGAAACTATTGTGGAAATCAGTGGGTGCGCTGAGAAGGACATAGTGCAGTATGTAGCACAATCATTCAAGGGCGATGCCCTCACGTGGTGGAAGTCGATGATATAGTCTTCTGGGAAGGTCTATCTTTATAATTTGAGCTGGGAAAAGTTTGTTGAGTTGGTAAAAGATGCCTATTCTCCACCTCATGAGATGGAAAGGATCGAAACAGAATTTGTTGGGCTAACCATGAAGAACCTCGATTGTGGGAAGTATGTATCGGAGTTTAACTCTATGTCGCGATTGGTGCCATATTTGATCACTCCCGAATCCAAACGCATCTCACGTTTTATTGGTGGATTAGAGCCGGAGATTAAGGGTGATGTTAGGGCATCTAGGCCTGTGACATTTAGGTCTGCTGTAGACCTTTCCATGGTCTTAACTCAGGATTTGAAGAGACAAAGGTCTCTTAGGTCTGAAGGTGGCGAGAAAAGGAAGAGAGATGATGACAAGTTTCACCGCTTCAACAAGAACAGGAAGTTCGGGTCAAACAAGAACCATCAAAGGTCTGATAATAGGCCTAAATGCAGAAAGTGCAACAAGCAACACTTTGGTGCGTGTCGGGACGAGCTTCAGACAAAGCCTTGTGGGATTTGTAAGAGGCATGGGCACAAGGCTCTGGAATGTAAGGATTTAAAGGAGGCCACCTGTTCTAATTGTGGCGAGAAAGGACATATCAAACCCAACTGTCCTAAGTACAAGAAGGATGGCACTGCTAAGGACGATGGGGCGAAGAAAGGAAAAGCTCGTGCCTTCCAGATGAAAGCCAAGGAGGCTGTGAACAATGACAATGTAATAACATGTACGTTCCTTATTAATGATGTTTATGCTAGAGTTCTTTTCGATTCAGGGGCTGATAAATCATTTGTAGATCATAAGTTTAATGCCTTATTAAACTTGCCCATGAGAACTCTAGACATAACCTATGATGTAAAACTTGCTGATAGAACGATAGAAACCGCTTCTACAATTCTTGATGGATGTTTTATTTCCATTAAGGATCACTCTATTCCTCTTTCATTATTGCCAATGAAGTTGGCAGGTTTCGATGTAGTTCTTGGTATGGACTGGTTGTCTAGTAACCATGCCCATATAGCCTATAACAAGAAGCTCATTGAAATCAAAACTTCGACTAGTGAATTGCTGCCTATCCAAGGTGATGTACGTTATGGTTTGTCCAAAAAGGATGTGTTACTTAAAAATTCGAAATGCCTGAAGAAGAATTGTGTCATTTACATGGCACAAGTAACCATTGATGAAGCTAAGCCAAAGATCGAAGACCTACCCGTTATCTCAGAATTTGCTGACGTGTTTCCTGAAGACTTGCCTGGTCTACCTCTAGATAGGCAAGTAGAATTTAGAATTGATATCATACCTGGTGCAGCTCCAGTTGCTAGAGCCCCGTATAGACTTGCACCTACAAAAATGAAAGAGTTGAAGACACAACTTGAGGAATTGTTGGAAAAAGGATTCATTCAGCCAAGTTCTTCGCCTTGGGGAGCTCCGATACTGTTTGTGAAAAAGAAAGATGGTTCAATGCGAATGTGCATTGACTACCGCGAGCTGAATAAGTTAACAATCCATTGCCCAGGATCGATGATTTACTTGACCAGCTTCAAGGAGCAAGCTACTTCTCGAATATTGATTTGAGGTCAGGTTATCATCAACTCAAAGTTCGTACTGAAGACGTTCCAAAGACGGCGTTTAGAACAAGATATGGTCTTTATGAGTTCTTAGTGATGCCTTTTGGACTCACTAATGCACCAACAGCATTTATGGATTTGATGAACAGAGTCTGCAAGCCGTATTTAGATAAGTTTGTCATTGTCTTTATTGATGATATACTTATATACTCTCGTAATCAGGAGGATCATGAGAAACATTTGAGGTGTATTTTGGAGTTGTTGAGACACGAGAAACTTTATGCAAAGTTTTCTAAGTGTGAATTTTGGTTGCGTGAAGTACAATTCTTAGGCCATGTGGTTAGTGAATGTGGGATACAAGTTGACCCTGCCAAAGTCGAGGCAGTAATGAACTGGCAAGCCCCCAAGACACCATCCGAAATCCGAAGTTTTCTGGGTTTGGCCGGTTATTATAGAAGATTTATAGAAAACTTTTCAAGGATAGCTACTCCATTGACGACCCTGACCCGTAAGATGTTAAATTTGTTTGGGGTCCGAAACAGCAGGAAGCCTTTGATGTATTGAAGTAGAAATTAAGTAATGCTCCTGTGTTGACTCTACCAGAAGGAATTGAAGATTTTGTGGTATATTGTGATGCTTCACACACCGGCATGGGGTGTTTACTCATGCAAAGAGGAAAGGTAATTGCCTACGCTTCAAGGCAATTGAAGATACACGAAAGAAACTACACCATGCATGATTTGGAACTAGGCGCCGTGGTGTTTGCACTCAAACTGTGGAGACATTATTTATATGGAACAAAGTGTGTTATATACACCGACCACAAAAGTCTCCAACATTTATTCAATCAAAAGGATTTAAATATGTGATAGCGTCGGTGGATGGAGACGCTGAACGACTATGATTGCGAGATCCGTTACCACCCATGCAAGGCAAACGTGGTTGCCGATGCTTTGAGCCGCAAGGAAAGGATTAAACCTATACGGATCAATGCTAAAAGTATTGAAGTAAAGAATAGTCTGAAAGATAAAATTTTGGAAGCTGAAAAGCAGGCTTTACTTGAGGCAAACCTCCCTAAAGAAGAAACTGGGAAAGATGGTAGAACAACTTACACCAGGAAATGATGGAATTCTTAGATTTTGTGGACGAATTTGGGTTCTAGTTTTCGGAGGACTTAGAGATTTGATTCTCCAAGAAGCACACAATTCCAGGTACTCAATTCACCTGGGTAGTGATAAAATGTACAAGGATTTGAGACCCGATTATTGGTGGTTAGGGTTGAAGAAATCCATAGCAGTCTATGTAGCTAAATGTTTGACGTGCTCACAAGTTAAACCTGAACATCAAAAGCCGTCAGGTTTATTGCAGCCATTGGAAATTCCCATGTGGAATTGGGAATGCGTAACTATGGATTTCATTACCAAGTTACCAAAAACAAAGCGAGGGAGTGACGCAATATGGGTGATTGTAGACAGACTGACTAAGTCGGCTCATTTCCTGCCTATTAATGAGACTTATAGCTCTGACAAATTGGCAAAACTCTATGTTGACGAAATTGTTTCTTTACACAGGGTACCAGTGTCCATTATGTCGGATAGGGACACAAGATATACTTCGCACTTTTGGGAGAGCTTTCAACAGGCTTTGGGCACTCGATTAAATTTTAGCACAACTTATCATCCTCAAACGGATGGGCAAAGTGAGCGCACTATACAGACTTTGGAAGATATGCTCCGCGCTTGTGTGATTGATCTAGGTGGAAGTTGGGATAGCCACTCGCCACTTGTTGAGTTCTCCTACAGCAACAGCTACCATGCAAGCATTCAAGCTGCCCCGTTTGAAGCACTCTACGGAAGGAAGTGTAGGACGCCCGTTTGTTGGGCAGAATTTGGGGAAGCTCAACTGACAGGACCAAAAATAGTCCTGGAGACGACGGATAAGATATTAAAAATTCGTGATCGTCTCAAGGCTGCCAGGGATAGGCAAAAAAGTTATGCTAATCGAAGACGCAAACCCCTCGAATTCCAAGTAGGGGAAAAGGTCTTATTAAAAGTGGCGCCTTGGAAAGGCGTTATGCGCTTCGGGAAAAAGGGCAAGCTAAGTCCCAGGTATGTTGGATCATTCGAGATTATCGAACGAGTTGGAGCTGTGCGTACAAACTCAAATTGCCCGAGAAGTTTAGTGGAATCCATGATGTATTCCACATCTCCAACTTGAAGAAGTGCTTGGCGAAGGAGTCATTGGCTATGCCACACGACGAGGTCCAGATTGATAAGAATCTACGTTTTATTGAGCAACCAGTGGCAATCAAGGATCGCCAGGTCAAGAAGCTTCGTAGGAAGCATGTGCCTATTGTAAAGGTTAAATGGGACGCTCGTCGAGGTCCCGAATACACTTGGGAAGTTGAGTCTGTCATGCGACAGAAGTACCCACAATTGTTTGATTGAAATCTCGGGTCGAGATTTATTTTAAGGGGTGCGGATGTAACACTACGTGTTTTTACGTCCAATATTTTTCCGACACGTGTCCAGGTAATCCATGTGTGCCATGTGCCAAAATGGGAGGGACCAAGGTTTGTCGAATCACTTATCCTATCCTCGTTATGTTTTAGAATGAAGTAGAGAGGCCAAAAGTGCAAGAAATAAAAGTTCTATGAGCTAAATAAGTACGGGGACTGAAACTGCCAAGTTTTAAACATGGATGGCTGACCCAAGACACGGTCGCGGGCCGCGACCTGCCAGGCCTAAACCCCTCGCGCCCCGCGAGGAGGTGCCAACAACAGAAAAATGATTTTTGGTTGCCAGCAATGCACTTGGACACCTATTGCTTGGGTTTTTGCCACCTTAAGGTCATTGTTTGACACCTCTAGGACACTTGTGAGCACCTGGAGACCCTCCTCAACACCTGGCTTCCCTCTATCATTCCCAACATGCATTTAAGGAGCCTTCTCCATGTGGTGCAACAAGATCATCACCTTGGAAGCTGGTCAACACACCTTGGAAAGAGTCCTAGATGAATTTGGAGCATTCCATTCTGTTCTTAGCAACTCTTGGACCTTATGTAAGTGTTCAATCTCGTGCTAAGTCAATTCTTCATAGTTCTTAGCCTAGAACAAAGTCTCGTCGTAATTACGCCTTGACTTTGCTATAAATCCGTGTATACTCCACCATTGTGCGTAACGAAAGTTCCTACGTGCTCATAATGATGGAGGTAATAAACCCTCAAGAGGGGATTTTCAGATTTTCACGGATTCATGGCCAATTGACGAGTCAACCGAAAATCAATAAAAGTCAAACTGAGCAGTTTTTGTAAAATTCATAACTAATGATCTGGATGTTATAAAATATGTTTTAAAGCATTAATAACCCTAAAATAAGTATTTGAACATATGTCAACAGGTTCGGTTCGTCAATTTTTGGTCTAGGCTCGGTTTCTAACCGAAAGTCTCAAACAGTTGACTTTCTGCTGACTTTCAGTTCTGACCCGTTTTGAGCCATTCTTGATACTAAGTTTTGGTCATTTTAAGACCATGATTATGTCTATAATATTGTCCTAACGTTTCGTGACTCGATTCTTAAGAATCCGAGTTATTACATAAGTTCCGTAAAAATCCTTAAAACTTTGCAAATAGGTCCTTTTTGCACAAAATGAGATTTTTAGCGCATATGAGCATATGGATGGTATACTTACTGATATGTTATGATAAGTAGGACCATTTGGAATGTTTGTTGAGTTTATGACTTAAATGTATGCTTAAGAATCGCTAATCACCGCTAAACGACTAAACTACCTTTTTTACGGAAAAAAAGCAAGAATAAAACTTTTTATAATCAAAACCTTAACTTACTGATGTTATAAATTAAATGACATATTTTGGCCATTTAAAACAGGTCCTTACTTCAGTTTATATTAAATATCGATTTAACGGCAATTTAGCGACTTTTACGCCTTTTCGGCTCATAAGTATGGTTTAAAAACCATAACCATGAGCCGATACTTCTTACTTACTGATTTATAAACTTATTTTTATATAACAACAGTAAGTATAAGTCCCGAACTCAGAATCTCAAATTCGGCCTCAAAGCTATGTGTGAAATTACTAAAATGCCCCTGCGGGACATAGTGTGTTTCAAAATCATCAAACACACATATATTTGATATCCTACTGTTATAACATGATAAAATACATATTTTTACAGGATGTCTAAGGTCATAACATCAGATTCTTAACTTACATCTTTTATAAACAGAAGAATGACCAAATGCCCTTAAAAGGCATAAAACGGATTTAAACACACTTCGGGCCTATCTTTTGCAAAGCTACTGACTTTATAACATATTTTAAACATATCCTATTATGGAACTTATATACGACTCTTACGGTTACCCGGTTTCGCTTATACGCATTCGGTTAAACATACGTAGCTAGTTTACGTATTTTAACCAAGACGAGTTTAACTTTATCCATTCCTTATCAAAATCCAGAATGTTGTTGGCTTCCCATATTATACAAGTCTATGTACTTTTCGGGTCCAATTAACATTCTATTCCGGTCACCGCTTAATCTAGCGTATCGTACCGTATCACAATTTAGCGTAAGACTAACCGGTCCAAGTCTAGGACTTAACTAAGGACCCATTAGCATTCTAATATTGGTTATTAATTACCATCACTCCAGACTGAACGCCTCCCGGTAAATTGCCTTGTACTTGCTTTGGAAATTTCGGTTGAGCTTGGAACATACATACATAACAACTCAGGTAAATACTCTTAACCTATTTTCCCTATACGGGCTTGGGATACGGTAGATTACTACCGCTTGGTCGGGTATGGGAACATGTTTTATCCAATTGTGGTAATTAACTAGATTCTTACATAACTCGTTTTAATATGTCTTGTTTGAAACTAAAACATTGGGGGTGGGCTTGACCGTGTCTGGGATATCCTTGGCTCACTAAATTGGTAGTGACCACGACAACATAGCATGGCGTGTAGGCATACACTGGGTAATTGCTATCTGCTTTCTGTGTGAAAGTTCAGAGTGGTGTGTCAGTCGATCAGGTCTCGGTTTCTGTACTGGGCCCCATATGTAAAAGCCAACATGTAAATATGTATACAAGGTCATTTGTACTGTCCCAAGTTATTTCTAAATTGCACCATGTGCGCCTAAAACCATTTTCGAAAAGGTTTTCAAAATGAGTCGGTCGAGCGTATTTACCAGTGTAAACTGACGTATTTTCAAAAGTTCAAGTTACAGGTGCAAGTACGTAATAGGCCGGGAGCTGCGGGGCGAATACCGAGGAGTTGCGCCCTTAGGATTGCCTGTTTATAGTCTGTTATCATTTGTATGTTTTTGCGATCCGCCTGTGGATCCTATTACAAGCCTTGTCTGTCTATATTTTATTTTGAACTTTGGACACTTATCGGTTTGTAATAGTTTATAAATCCAATGCCTTCTGTTGTGTTATCTTATAATTGGTTATGATGATATCAACTTTACATCACGGTACTCCCCACCAGGCCCACCGTAGACACGTGGATGTCGGGGTGTGACATACCTCCACAAGAAGACAACCTACAAGACAAGGATCTCAAAGCTCTGTTGACTTCCACTGTTTCATCAAAACCAACCAATGCTTCGCAAACCACTGATCTACCTATCCAAACATCAGTTACCATTACAAAAGTGGTAACAAATACAACTACAACAACATTTACCACATCACTAGAACTGGTTAACCCTATTTCCCAAAAGACCCCTGCTGGTCTTCTTATTACAAAAACACGCACATCACAAACCAGAAAAAAGAAAAGCTAAGTTCATTATCTAAGATGATGATGAAGAAACACCTCAAGCCTCGCCCATCAAAACCACAACATCATTACCAGCACCCACCAACCAATTCACCATTACTTCCACAACTGCCATAATCACCTCTACACATCCATTAGAGTTGAGCACTATATCACAAGAAATACACTCCTTCTACTCTGCATCAAATACAAGTCAACTCACCTTTCCTTCTCTTCAAATCTTCCTAAAGCCAACAAATGTCAAAAAATATATGGAGTTGAAGTTGAAGCAATCAGAGAAAGCTGATGAGAGAAGCCAAGGAAAAAATGATTACATGAACAACTAATCTTGTTTGAAGAACTCCAAAAAGTGAATGCTTTAGAAGATTGTGCTAAAGATTTCTACACCAATTTATCTCATGCTCCTATCAAAGATCCAGATCTCAGAAGGGTAATAAGAGAAGACTATCTTGATTACATCATGAAAAAGAAACCATAAAAGCAACCAGAACACAATTTGCAGGATGGTCAACTGAATCCTTACTTGATGAAATCTTAAGGATTGAAAAGTTGCTCTTGAATCCAGAAATTAAACCAACACCTCCCAACTGGAAAGCAGGAAAAAGGCCAAATGACAAGAAGATGCAGGAATAGATGGTTGCAACAAATTTCGCCTCTGCTCAAAATTCTAAAATCAAAGTCTAATAAGACAAGCCACAAATTGACTCTGCTCAGGGCTAATGGAGAAGTTAAAAAGATTTCCATGAATAGTGCCTTTGGCCTTAAGAATGAAGATTTGCAAGACCTATTGGGTCTTGAACTCAAAAGGGATCCAGAAGATAGGTCCTCACTGAGTTACAATTAAAAGGGAAGATTAGAGAGAAGCTGATGAGAAACTAAAGATGATCAAATAAAGTTGAGTTTTGGAATCCTCTGTTTTAGGGGGAGATTGTTGGACCTCCAAAAGAACAGATGATATCAAAAGCTAAAACATACTACTCTGATCAAGAAATAAACAAGAAATGATCTACAGCTCTCTCCAAAGATAGTGAATCTTGAACACTAACAGAACATATGTTTGAAGATTACAAAACTCTATTGAAGACTGGAAAGCACTGTTGAAGAAGAAGAAACATATGTTCAGAGGCCAAATCCATGTTGAATACAAAGCACTGATGGTGAAGACCAAACATCCGTTAGGCCTAAACAGATGTTTGGAACTAGTTGACAGAGGTTTAAAGAACATACTTTATTAATGTAACTGTGTTAGTCAAAACAGATGTTTAGTCTATTTAATCAGTTGTTAATTCCATTAGAAACATCTATGGAATCTTTTTTGTTAGGAATGTTAGATGTCGCTATCAGGGTGATGTCAGCCCCGATTGCGAATAGATGTTTGTACTTAGTATAAATAGATCTCACATGTTAGAGATCTATTTCATTACTGGACATCCTTATTGTACGGACAAAAGTGAGTGATCAGGTTGAGGGGGAGTGTGAAATCATTCTTGTAACCTTTTGATTACAATCATTAATACAAGTTTGATATCTTTCCAAATTTGTGTGTTCATATAATTCCGCTGCAATTTCATCTTATACTATCATTCATGCATAATTAGTTCACCTAAAATACATAAGCTAAAACTCAGATCCTAACACTCGTCCATTCCATTACCCATACCAAACAAACCCCTAGATTTTAGGGTTTCGTAATGGTTAGATAGAGTTTTCTTACATAGAAAACTCGAGAAACCTCTCTCAAACGATTTAAATGTGTGTTGACTTTTTTTCTAAAATTTAGTATTTAGGGTTTAATTTTTAGAGGTTGGGGGTTGGCTTTAGCATTTAGTTTTTATCTTTTAGTCGTTAGCCTTTAGGGTTTAAGGTTTATTTCTTGGGGTTTAGGAAAAGCATTTTAGAGTTTAGGGTTAGTAATGGATAGAGTTTTCTCACAATTTTTTAAGATGCTTATTACAACGTTTGAAGCATAGGGTACAAATCATCTATGCGATAATTCCTAATTTACCTCTATTTAAAAAAGTTTCTTAACTAAAACAGTATTTAATATACATGAGATTATTTAATTCATTACAACAACTATTATTTTATTTATAATACTTGAAATGATATTTAAATTTATATTTACTATTTATATTTTTATAATAAATATTATTTAAGTTAAGTATTAAATATAAAATTACCAAGTATTTACGTAGTTATAATAATAAAAATAAGAGTACATTGCCAAAATCGTCCCTGAGGTTTGAACATGTTTGCCATTTTCATCCAAAACAACTTTTTTGTACAATATCGTCCTTCACTTTTGGATTTTTTGCCATTTTCATCCAAACATATAATTTGCTTTATTCTTTATATCAAATATTTGGATGAAAATGGCAAAAAAAAATCACAAATTTCAGGGACGATTTTGGCAAAAAAGCCAGACATTTGGATGAAAATGACAAAAAATCCCAAAAGTGAAAGACTATATGGTACAAAAAAAATTGTTTTGGATGAAAATGGCAAAGATGGCCAGCACACAACAACAGTAGTAATGGTGGTGTTAGTGGTAATGGTAATCGTGGTAGTTGTAGTGGTGGTGGTAGTAGTGGTGTTGATTATGGTCGTAGTCGTAGTGGTCGCCGTGGCAGGAGCGGCGACAACAAGTCACATAAAAAAGGTTATTTTGATTCGAATCAAAACATGTTCAGGTCAGTGTTTAAGACATGACATGTTGGATTGCATTCTCCAAAAGAGCTATATTTATTATTTATATTATTATAACTAAATACTATTTAAATTAGGTATTATCTTATTTAAATATTTAATTACATAATTAGTGCACGTTTACATAGTAATAACAATAATAGCATCCAAATAAAATCAATGTTTAAAGCAGGCCACATTACATCGCGCTTTGCAAAAGAGCTACATTTACATTTTTTATTTTTATAACTAATTACTATTTAAATACTTAAGGATATAATTACTAAATATTTACACAAACAAACAATAATGCACAAATATAATAATGTTTAAAGCAAATCAAGTTAGATTGTACCCTCCAAAAGAGCCTACAGTGACATCCGCCGCATGACCAGCCACTAGCAGGGGCGGACCCACCCTTTAGCCCTGGTGGGCGGCCACACCCTTTGAAAAAAATTAGTGTATATTTTAGGCAAAAAAAAACCCAACCGCACCCCTTAAAAATATGGTTGAACACCTCATCTGTACCCCCAACAAATAATTCCTAGGTCCACCGTTAACCACTAGTATATAAAACAGAGGACACTTTAATTAAAAACGAGTTTTTGTTACGTCACACGTTGCGAGGAAACCGAGCAAATGATAATGTAAAACAAACTGATTTAAATATAAAACATGTTGCTTAGAAAGCCAAATCATTAGAACGGTTTAGTTTATCATCGTACCGTTTTATGATACCAAATAAATGCTTTATTTTGAGTACAATTTCATTTTTAACAAAACTTATAACGGAATGTTGAGAGAAAAAATCAAGCACAACTATGTACTTAAGTTTTTTAGAAAAAAAAAGTATAAACATAATTTATTAAAGAAGTATTAAATTAGTTGATAAATTAATATATATTCCAAAAAAAAGAATTATTAAAAAATGGTAAAGGAAATATATGGTTAAAAAGGACAAAAAATAAAAAATATGTTATTAAAGTAAATATAATAATAAACTATTATAATATTAAAAAATAATAATAAAAATCTATATATTATTATAAAAATAAAGTTACTGTTTATGACTCTTTGTTAACAATATATACTAGGGAGGTTCCTCCGCGCTTCACGGCGGGTGTTGCTATCATACTAAACTGAATTGAAACCGACTGAACAACATATCGGTATCACACTGGCACTCGTAATATAAATTAAAAGGCAAAACCTAAAAATAAAGTCGTTATATGCCCAAAACGATATCGGCACATATTTTACATAAATCGAAAACCATAAAAACGAATATCAGTAATGTCTTCCGAAATGAATATCAGTATTCATTCCGATGGTACCGATACCGGTATTGACGTTGTTCGATTGGAATTGACGTGGTACCAATACTCGCTATAGTTTATGATAATTAAAAAAACTCTATACTACCATCGAAGTTGTTCGCACGATATCAGTTCAATTAGTCATTGTAAAGAACATACGATATAAGTTCGGTCCGTTAAGGTAGCACTATGGTATTCATACTTACTATAGTTTATAATATAAAAAGATACTATATACCACTATCAAAGTTTCGCATGGTATATGTTCGGTTGATCACGGTAAAGAACAAATAAAAATAAATTATATTGATCCATTTGATTTTGAACAAAACTTTTAGCGGAACGAAGACAAAAATAAACATGTCGCATATGTTTGAACTTTATAAAGTATTACACTAAATTATTAGAATAATGGAAAAAGTAATGTCAATTTATATATAAAAAGTTAAATGTGAGTTAGGTTTGATAACATATATTGTGCTTCATACTAAGTTTTATCACTAAACTCAGTTTCGGGAAAAGAATGTATCAATACAGAGAAAAATTTAGACACGTCACAACAACATACTCAAAACTATATAAAATACCATATCTTAATGGTTATAAAAGGAAAAAAAAACATACAAAATCAATTAAAAATATATTAATAAAATAATTAAATATAAAAAACACAAAATTAAAATAATTTCAAAATACTATTCGCGGTGGGTTTATATTAATATATATAGTTTTAAGCCCCCCGCGTTGCGGGGTGGGGAGCGAAAAACTGTGTTACCAGTGTTGTCGGGCTGGGGGCGTAAAGCGTGCTAAGTAACAACTGAACTACGATCATAAATGGGAAAACAGAATACAAAAACATGAATTTTTAACACCAAGTGACATACGTGACATAACAACTACCAAATATCGTGCTAAATAGCAACCAAACGACAACAAAATCTTGGAAAAAGCGTACAACAAAAACAAATAAAACAACTAAGCTTGTTTAACTTTCTAAGGCAAAATTATAAAAATAAAAATCTAACTTGTAAGAGCATTCACATCTATTCCATCATATTTTCACCCTAAATTACACGAAAATACACTACATATTCTCTCTTTTTTTCAATTAAATAATATTTTTTATACCTTTATTATTAACTTTTCTCTCTCCTACCACAACCACTTTCAAAATATATTAAAAAATTATAGGGGGTGAACAATGTCCCCCCAAATATACAGATGAACAGTAACATTTTCTCTCTTCTCCACTCACAACCATTTTTTATACTCTTTATATTATAAAAACCCCACTCATAGAATTTGATGGAAGGAATGTAAAATGCTCTAAAACAATAATAAATAAAAAACCCTAAAGTTAAAAAAAACAAAGTCACAAAAGAAAGCATATTCATCAACTTTTATGAATAATACATATAAATGAATAATAATAACTAGTGAGATTCCCCCCGCGCTTTGCGGCGGGAATATTGTCGGTATATGTTTGTTTCGTTACGGTACTGGTACTCATAATAGCCTATAGTAATCGAAATAGAAAACTTATATCGATCGAAAACAATAAAAACGAATATCGATACCAGTACTAATGTTCAATTAATATATCAGTTAAGTTGGTTTACGTTCTATGTTTATTTATTTTTTTTCATGCAAACGAATATTGTGTCGCGCCTATCAACCGGTTCATTAACCGAAACCGACTGAACAACATATGTATCCGTACCGGTATTATTTTTTTTGTTGTTTTCCTTTCGATAAATTGACATTATATCGCTACCATGTCGTACCGAACAACACGCTTTCGGTGCAAGAGTTTGTTTATATTGTCTTTTTTTCTTTAGATAAACTGACATGTTAGTGCTACCATACTATACCGAACATCGGTACCGGTACCTGCATTCATTTTTATGGTTTCAGTTTTGAAAGATTTGCATTTATACAATTCTATTTATGATGATAAATGAATAATGTTACCAGACTTTGACACTCTGAACCGGTTGGTGTCGTACGAACAACATTAGTGCTAGTACCAATGTTCGTTTTTATTGTTTTTGATCATGTAAAACATGTGTTGATTTCTATACCAAGTGCATGTATCGTACCGATATCATAACAAACCGAACTGATACCGATCTAATGCGCGCAATAACATACCATCATAATGCTCGAGCAAATAACTTAGAATGTTAAAAAAAATTACACATAGATGTGGATTTTATAAAAAGTTACACTAAAAACTAAAATTTAATAATTGATAAAATATTACTAAAAAAAAATACTTAAATTTATCGGTAACTATTTATTATTAAAAATAAATAAATACTTAAAGCTGCTATTTACTACTATTCATCATAAGTTTCAACTACTATTCATTATATGTATAATAATATAATATGTATAATGTATAACAATAATAATATAATAATAAAGTTATATAAATATGTTTAAAATTTTTTAATGTGATAAACCAATATAATAATAAGACTTTTGAAAAAATCAATATCAAAAAGAATTGAAACACTGTTCATCACAGGTCTGTTAATATATAAAATAACTAGCGTAATTTTCCCGCGCGTTGCGTCGGAAATTTAGTTGGTACCGTATCGGTACGTTACCCATACTTGGTATAGCAACAAAAAAAAAAAAAAAAAAAAAATCGTGATATGCTCAAAAGACATCGACACGTATTTAATATCGATTGCAGGGTTGCTTACGTGGAACCGATTCAGCTTGCCACGACACTGGTACATTAGCAACAGTCGCTATCATTTATGGAAAAAAAACACTTTATTTTGAATACAACTCCGTATCGTTCCATTCATCACGGAACAAAAAAAACACTTATATTTCAATTTTGAATAAAACAACTACCCAAATATGAATCAGAACATGTCTAAACAAAAAGCAAAAAAACACTATCAATTATATAGGGTAAATAATGGAAGGTAACATTTAAGACTTTATATTTGGTTTGATTAAATAAAATGATAACTTCTTTATCTAAGGGCTATATTGTAATTTGTATTTCATATGTATAATAATTCATGTATTAATTTAAAAACACTATTGATTAATTCGTAATAAAATAATAATAATAATAATAATAATAATAATAATAATAATAATAATATAATATAATATAATATAATAATTTGTTAGACGTTGGAAACGGAAATTGTTTTATTACATAAAACAAAGGACGACACAATCCAATTAAAAATTTCAACCTTTTTATTTTAATTTTAATTGGAGATAACAGAAAAGTAGTAGACTTATTCAAATTCAACTAGACAAACACACATATGTTAGAAAATGATCAAACATAAAAAAAACTAGACTTAAAACTGACATAACTTATTTTACGTTGGGAGTTATAAAGCCCATAAGGCTATAGGGTGTGGTCATGATCTTCATGATCACTATGACCCTCCACGTCAGCACCATGACACCCACCTTTAATCCACCATCTAAAACAACTACTCTAAGGGTGTGATCATAACCCAAACCACTATTCTCTTATTTATTTTAATTTATTTTTGTCAAAAGAAAAATGAAAGAAAATCTTGAAAAATGGAAACTAGGACCATGGTTGCCATGGTTTAATCCATGGGAACCATGGTGGATCATGCAAGGGGGTGGTATAACCTTCTATTCATGTTCTTACATGGCGAATCATGTCTCAACCATGATCCCCACACCCTTTAGCCAAGTCAATGGATAATTTTGTCTCAACGGGCCAAAATTTCGTAACAAGTTGTCACAAGCGTTTACTTAGGAAATTAATTCGGTCATTATCAGTAAATTTCAGTTTTGTAGGATTTAGACTATGTGTTGTGGAAAGGCTTGGGTTGGGGGTATTGCTCGATATGTGGCGATGGTAAGATTCACAAGCTAATACTAAAAAACTAGGGTGTGGTAGGGCATCGCTTAGCTGGGCGTGGCCAGCCATGTGGAATTTTTTTCGCTTAGCAACGGCTAACCATAACGGCTACTTTGAACCAGCCAACCACAGTCCGCCACGTCACCCAGCCCCCCGACCCACGCCAGGCGTGCAACGCCAAACCCAACGCTGAGTCGGGGTGGTGTAGCTGGCGTTAAACCCCTTTCTATTGGCGTATAATATTTAGGGTTTTAGTATTGAGCCCATGGGCCGGTTTATCTTTATATATTGTAACCCTATTGAATGGAATACAATCAATCAAGTCTTTCATAATCTTACATGGTATCAGAGCCAGCCTAGGCTCTATACTGTTTCCGCTGCGCCACACCCAAATAACCAAACCCTAGCCGTCACCACTTAGAAAAACCCTAGACATGGCGGTGTGTCGTCATTATCGCCACCGCCCTGTCCAGCCGCTGTTCGTTTTCCGTTTCTTATTTTTTTTCCAAGTCTCGTGTTCAGATAAAGCTTCGTTTTCGGTTCTAGATTCACCAGTGCTCTTACGGTCTCTTACCACACAGATGATGCTATGGCTCATCTTGTTGATTTCGCGTCTCCGTCAAGCCGGCCCTTGCCGCTGTACCGCCGCCGCTCATTAGACTACGGTCTCCCGCCACGCCGTCTGCAGGATTACGCTCCGCCGCTGCGCCGCTACCCGCCGCCGCCGCATTGCTGTATTTGATGCCTCTTGTAGGATTACCGAATCACTTAAAATTGTGGAATGTCATTGAAGATTGTGGATTGAAGTTTGCTGGAATTTTGGCAGAAGTTTCGAATTACTAGTCAAGGACCGAGATAGATCTAGTTTTGATTATTATATTTTTTGTTTATATTTATTATTGTTTTCCAGTCTTGATCGTTCATTCTCTACCACTCTGAATGCGGGGGAGTATTGTCGTATAATATTTAGGGTTTTAGTATAGAGCCCACGGGCCGGTTTATCTCTATATATTGTAACCATATTGAATGGAATACAATCAATCAAGTCTTATAATCTTACACTTTCAACGCCACAACCCACGCCTCATACCACCAGTCTTAAGTCGACCCGCGAAATTTAGATTTATAACATAAAAGAAGGCTTAATATAATATGATAATTTAAACATTTAATTAAATCAAAGTGTCCTCAAAAGTATATATTATTTTAATATCCGTTCTGCATCACTTGAGTGTTCACCGGTATAAACCAACATATCTTAACTAAAAGAATCTTTCTAAGATTAATAGCCCGATTATATTATGATTGAATCCAATACATTATGACTTAAGTTATTAGCTTATGGCTCTTGAGTTAATTGATAATATAATTCAATAAACCATGTTTTGCTCAATAAAGTATTTTAATCTTCTTTTTAATATGAAAACAACTTGTTAAATTTGGTGTTGCTAAGAGCATTCACAATGAAACATATATAAATATGTCAGGGGTTCAGTTATATTATAAGGAATGGTTGGTAGTGTTTTTGAGTGGTTGTAAGTAGAGGAGAGAGAAAATAAATGGGAAAGTTACTGTTCATCTGTAAATATATAGGAAAAAAATTATGGAGAGAGAAAAAGTAATGATAAATGTATAAAAAAATATTATTTAATTGAAAAGAAGAGAGAAAAAGTAGTTGTTTTTAGTGAAAATATATAAATATATATGTATAAATATAGAGATTTCATTGTGAATTGTGAATGCTCTAAATATATCTCTTATTTACTTGTTACATCTACCATCTCACAAACTTGGGTGTGGGGCCCATCATTTTTCCTCTAAGGGGTGTAACAAGTAAATATGAGGTGTATTTAGACACACCTTTATACTTTAGTCTCTACATATAAACAGTATTTTGTCTATTGATGTACAAGTTTTAATGCATATTATTAAGGGTAAGAGTTGGCTACAAAGTCCATTTTTCTACAAAGTGTAGGAAGTATTCTAAGAGTGACATGTGGCATCTAGGAATTTTGTACTAAAGGGTATTAAAGTAAGGGTTAGGATATAGTAGGAAGTTTTTATGGGTAGGAAGGATATGAAGTAATCTTGACCATCTATCTACTAATCAAATATTAAGATTAAATAGGTGGAATTGAAGAAAAAGAAGGAAGCGTGTGAGTTTGTTGAGGGGCATTGTAGTCAATCAAATGCAATAGTTTCTCTCTCCTCCAATTCCCCCCATTTTTAAACGTTAATAACTCATTCATACGACATTATTTTTTTATAAAAATTGCACCATAAAAACGAGCGTTTTTTATCTTTAAAACGAGCACACTATTGCTATACTTTTGAAAAAAAGTTTTCGATAACCTAGATGCGTAATACGCAAATAAAAAAAAACACAATTTTTTTTCATTTTTATAAAACACAGTGGACTAAAAACACAAAATAAAATGTTTTTTTCTAAAAGGCAATGGACAAAAAACACAAAAGAAAATGTTTTTTTAAAAAGCAATGAATTAAAACACAAAACAAAGTTTATTTCTAAAACGCAAGTGACAAAATATAAAAGAAAGTGTACTTTCTAAAACGCAATAGACTAAAATCACAAAAGAAAAGTGTCTTTTGTAAAACGCAATGGACAAAAACTGTGTTTTTTCATTATTTTGTAAAACGCAATTGACAAAAAACATCCCAAAAATGTGTTTTTTCATTCTTTTGTAAAAACGCAATGGATAAAAAACTGTGTTTTTTTCATTATTTTGTAAAACGCAATAGACCAAAAAACAATCAAAAAGTGTGTTTTTATTTTTTTGTAAAACGCAATGGACAAAAAAACTGTGTTTTTTCATTATTTTGTAAAACGCAATGGACAAAAAACACACAAAAAGTGTGTTTTTTCATTCTTTTGTAAAACGCAATGGATAAAAAACATGTGTTTTTTATTATTTTGTAAAGCGCAATGGGCAAAAAACACCAAAAAGGTGTGTTTTTCCATTTTTTTTGTAAAACACAATTTTAAATGAAAGTTTAAACTGAAAGGTGTTTTGTAATTTTTCTTTGAGACATTTTGTCAAACACCTGGTGTGCAACTTTTTATTAATGATTTCTCAATGAAATTGGAACTAATGATGTTGCCCAAACGCATGAATACATCAAGAGAAAGAGTAGAATCAGAGATATCTTCACTTTGAATACAAAATGTTTGAGAAATTTGAGAAGAGGAGTACTTTTTTTTAACAGAAATCTCATGTTCCATCGCATCATGTTAAATTTGACAGAGTGGTGAGGTTGGGGAGACGATTCTGGTGGTGGTGGGCGATGGAGTGACGGCGGTGGTGGTGGTGGTAGGGTGACATGTATCGTGAAAGAAAATGACATACTGGGTTTTTGTTATAGAACTGAGTTTTGTATCTTATGGTTGTTTGACTAAAATGCCCTTCCAATGTTTTTTTTTATCTTTGACACGTGTCACTCTATCATTGCTTCCTATCCTTCCTAGCTAAAACAAACTTCCTATTTGATCTTTACCCATTAAAGTAATTAAATAATTAATTTTATTTTTGGAAGACATATTTATTAAACATTATGGAAATTATATATTTATTTACTATTAAAAAACATCAGTTACGTCCTTCAGTTTGAAACATAAAACACATTAATTATTTCTTGACGTTGTGTTTTATCAATTTTTGTTTCTTCACATTGTGTTATATCAGTTTTCACGATAAAATATAGTATCCTTCATTTGAAGTTCAAAACGTAAAAACAAATTAGTTATTTCTTGATGTTGTGTTTTATTGATTTATATTATTTTTTCACACCATGTTGTATCAGTTTTCACAATTAAAGACACCCCTCATACAGTTCGAAACATAAAACACATTCATTATTTCTTGATGTTGTGTTTTATCAGTGTCTGGTTTTTTCACATTGTGTTATATAAGTTTTCAGAGCTAAACTCACCCTTCACACATAAAACACATCAATATTAAATACACAATATAAAACATACCCAACATTGATACACATTTCTGGTTCAAAGAATATGTTGTTACTAGAAAAATTTATATCATCGCTCATACAAGAGACTGATCAAGAATCGAGTCAAAATATTATTTAAATAAAATAAAAAATTCCAAGTGACTTACCATTATAAAGACTAATAATTAAAAGATGCCATCGAGTTATGTCTAAATTTAAATTCAAATAAAACACTAAATATGCACATACAAATAGAAATGGTTCAGAACTTGTCGACAATCAAAAATATAGAAAGGTATCCTCTCTTTAATTCGCCGGCGATTAATTTTCACTATGAACAAGTTAAACGTGAATCATTAAAAAGTGATAAGAAAATCTTGTTTTTTTGAGTATAAAAGATGATAAGAGATAGAAACAGAGAGAAATTTAATAGATTTAAGGAGTAGTTTTATAGAATGACACTTATTTGCTCTTTTTAAAATACGTCAAATGACTTTTTTGCCCTTCATCAAATAAAACAATCCTTATTTAAAACATATATATTACTAAAATGCCATTAAGATGATCTCAACCATTAAAAACACTCATCCAATGGTGCAAAACACTTCTTACACTTTGTAGGAAAACACACTTTGTAGAGGAACCCTACTCTATTATTCAAACATTTATCAATCATTTTAACACATTAATTTGACATTAATTATAGAAGGTTATTGGATTTTAATAATTCGAAGTTTCACCCGTTGGCCACTAATAATCTCAACTTAAAAAATTCCCTGTAAAATCCAAACTTTTAAGATTTTGGCCCCCAATGATCCTTTGCTAACTGGGTTATAACCCAGTTAGTTTTTTGCTGATGTGGCTGATGACGTGGACACAACTTTGTTATTTGTTGACTTGGCTGCTTATGTGGCACATCACCACCTCCACCTCCTCCTCCACTGCCACCACCATCTCCTCCAGCCACCACCATCTTCTACCACCATCAGCCACCACCATCACCTCCGACCACCTCCACCTCCACCGCCACCCACAGTCTTCCACCACCGGAAAAACACTATCACCTCCGACCACCTCCATCATCTACCACCGGAAACCACTGTCACCATCACCACCTCCACTCCATCGTCTTTAAACTTTACCACTAATTTCTATTGATGAATTCTTCAATCCACCCATGGTCCTGCTTCATGATAAATTTTTAATCTATGCTAATTTATGTTTTGTTTTCTGGTTCATTCAAATACAACAGGTGCAACATCCTTCTTATTCACAGAGTATAAATACATAAGCATTTTCATGGTTGTTTTCGCAATCTTGATCTTTCTATTTCTGGGTTCTTTGAGTGATTCAGCATAAAAACTCAACAATGCACTTACGATGTTCACCGAATGTGCAAACCTGCACTCGCTACCTCTTTATTCAGCACTGTATCCTTCTTACTAGGAGCCATTACATCGGTCCACTCGGGTTTTCTCTGTATGAAAATCGCCATATATGCAAACGCAAGAACGACGCTAGAAGCAAGAAAAAGTGTCGGGAAAGCGTTTATTACCGCGTTTAGATCCGATGATGTTATGGGTTCACGATTATTCGGTTCGGTTCATTGGTTGAGCTGAGTGAATCGGGTTTTAAAGAATCCATGGGTGGATTGAAGAATTCATCAATAGAAATTGGTGGTAAAGTTTAAAGATGATGGAGTGGAGGTGGTAATGGTGACAGAGGTTTTCGGTGGCAGATGATCGAGGTGGTCGGAGGTGATAGTGTTTTTCCGGTGGTGGAAGATTATGGGTGGTGGTGGAGGTGGAGGTGGTCGGAGGTGATGGTGGTAGAAGATGGTGGTGGCTGGAGGAGGAGGGTGGTGGCAGTGGAGGAGGAGGAGGTGGTGATGTGCCACATAAGCAGGCAAGTCAACAAATAACAAAGTTGTGTCCACGTCATCAGCCACATCAGCAAAAAACTAACTGGGTTATAACCCAATTAGCAAAGGATCATTGGGGGCCAAAATCTTACAAGTTTGGATTGTTACAGGGAATTTTTGAAGTTGAGATTATTAGTGGCTAACGGGTGAAACTTCGGATTATTAAAATCCAATAACCCATTATAGAATAAAAACATTATTCTAAAAGGATCTAGTCTAAATGCCTTGGCGGCCACTCCTAATATCTGCCTCAGTCACTATCTTCTTTTGTGGTGGGGTTGCTTCATGATTCCATCTATGGTGAGTATTAAACAAGACATTGCTTTCAAGGGTTCTAGTTGCTTTTGTTTTTGGTGTACGTGATTCCAATGGTTCACGTCACGTGCTGTTTGGCATCTCGCCGTCACGCCTACCAAACGAACGATCTCTCGGTCTTTCGTCTATGGAATTAGTCTCACCATGAAGCCTTGATGCTCTTGTTGAGGATATCCGGTTGAGAGAAAAGACTTGCAATTCTATTTATGTTGTTGATATTCAGGTTTGGTCGAAGACTTGCAAAGTTAATATAAAGCGGAAGCACAAAAATATGAAAGGGTTAAAATATCTGTTGAGAGAAAAATACGTTCAATGAGAAAGACATTAAATCAAGGTCCTTTAAAAAGGAATTCTAAATTTGACAAATATTGTCAAATTTTCGAAATTGAAACTAATAACAAACAAATGAAATTAAAGGCATAAATAAACGTGTAAATTTTGACAATAAATGATTTATTTGTTCTACATTAAAAAATGATTAAAAAACTGCAAAATAATGGGAGAAAACTTCATGCTGAAATTGGAGCCCTAATTATGGAATCCGAGTGCAATAGTTCGGCTCCATGACAAAATCCGCTAACAAGCACGGCCGGACCTAGAGTGATAGAAGGGGTAACCTTCGTTACCCTTTGATATTCCGGTGATGCTCTGGCAGTAGTGTGAATTTTGGAATAACTAGTATTAACCCCCTCCCCCCTCCGCGTTGCGGTGGGGGCGTAATACCATGATAAATAGCACCAATTCCACACCATTGTCAGTAACAACCAACACCAAAATTGCGGCGTGTTAATGCGAAAAAATTAGACCGAAACGTAAAACATAGAAAGTAATAACTAAGACGATTTAAGACCCGCACATCGTGGACGAACCTGTCAAACAGAAAATAAAAATTAGACGACATAAAAATGTTGAACCACACATGCACATTGCGCCATGTGTACTCACAAAATTTAGAACGAAGCGTAAAAACAGTGAACTACACACGCACGTTGCGCCGTATTAACTCACAAAATTTAGAACGAAACGTAAAACGAAAAAATTGTGAAATATAAAAAGTATAGGGGACCAAAGTTGAAGCTAAAATGGTTTTGAGGTTAGATTGGAAAATATGAAAACTTTTGGGTTAAAAGTAAACAGTTAAATAGTTTTGGGGGCTAAAAGTGTAATATGATTTTTTTTTGAAAACTCCCATAAGCATGGGTTACAATACCCCTATGCAACAAAGTGTTGCTTATTTATAGTATTTAAATTTTACGTTTTTTTGATTTTGTTACCTTTTTTTTATTAAAACGTTATCTCTATGCGGTTTTTCTAGATCCGCCACTGCTAACAAGAGTGTATATGTATAGTGTTTTTTTGCTAAATGTAAATGTAAAAATACATGTTTACTAGCTAAAATAATTGGAAGACATATTTATGAGAAGTCTTTTAGTTGTTATTAGTTTTTTTATGATAATATTGAATTAGAATTATTGTTATTATCGAAACTGATGGTATTTATTTAAATTATTATTGATGTGTAGTTGACTAGAACAATTTAAACGTTCATGGTGAACATATAAATAATAAAGACAATTGAAAATGATAATATTTTTTGGGGTCCATTGGGGCCATACAAATTATAATATTTGGTTTTTTATACGTTTGATAAAAAATATTTAAATGCTAAATAATTGTCTTAATTATTTATAGTCACACAAAATCTTCCAAACGAATGGTCATATTTGCTAGTTACAACTTACAATGATGACATAACGCAACTAACAAACAAGTTAATGCAAGTTGTCTCATTTATTGAACAAAAAATAAAAAACTAAAGTTAGAAGCATACAAGTCGAAACTATTACAGGGCATATTTTTTATAACTTTAAGAAAACACTCATCAAACGAAATCTTTGAGGAGGTTATACGGTTGCTTCTTATGTTAAGTACATATTTCATTTTTGGTCTCAACTTTTATACGAGAAGATGGCGAAAGGAGAGTTGGAGACGAAGAGCGTCACAACAGGATGGTTATGGGGTTGGACGAAGCCCATCGTAGAGAGGACAAATAAGAGGACAAATATGTAATAGAGTAAACTGCCATTTTGGTCCTTATGGTTTAGCCAGTTTTGTCACTTTAGTCCAAATCTTAAAGTTTTTGTATCTGGGTCCCTATGTTTTCATTTTTGTTGTCATTTTGATCCAAAAGTGAAATCATGTCAGATTCCTCAAATTAAATGATGATGTTTTGTCTTTTCAACAGGGGCAAAATAGTCATTATGAATTTAATATAACTTTATTTTTTAATTAAAACAATACAAACTAAATAAAAGGTTGACCATGTCTTCATCTTCCCCATAAAGCAGAAGACCAAATACCCATCCAAACCCTAATTCTCTGTTTCACTGTTCATTTCACAACCAATCCAAACACAATGATCGGCAACACCACCAGAACCAAAAAAAGACACCGTATCGCCACCAACAGCCACCTCTCCTCCACCGCTGCAATCATTGACTCCTCCTGCCTCGACGGAACCCTAACGGAAGTCTCACACAAACCGTTACCGTCATCCTCTTCCATTCGCCGTTCAACCAGACGTCATCATCCACCTCTCCCTCTCTCTCCAACCGTTCCAGCGGTTTCAACGATCCTACCACCGCTGACGTCATCCTCCGTCTCTACCTCGATCAATCCTCACCGTTTGATTCCGACGATTCCGAGACACAATTTGCCGTTGATTCCTCGTCGGAGTTTTAGATCTCGGAGTTTCAGATCTACCTCCATTCCTCCGTTCTCCGGAGATCGAAGTACTTTGCTGCGCTGTTATCCGACTGGTGGAAGAAAGATTCCGGAGAAATTGATTATTATCGGTTTAATCTCGCCGTGACGTCATCATCGGTTAGTAATTCGATTAAAAATCATGTGACGATTTTGCAGTTATTGTATAGTAATGATTTATCCAGTGCGATTGATACGGCGTCAACGACATTAGAACTGCTTCTAATTGCCCTAATTCTTGAAAATCGGTAGAAGAATTAGGGTTTGGATTTGGTCGTCTGCATTTCCACATGATGAAGACAATGGGTGCTTTTATAGGGTATTTAGTTCGTATTATTTTAATAAAAAATGAGTCATAATAAATCCATAATGACTATTTTACTGACATGATTTCACTTTAATTTGAGAAAAGGATTTCACTATTTTAGAAAAGGACAAAAATCACCATTTAATTTAATTTAGGAATCTGATATGATTTCACTTTTGAACCAAAATGACAATAAAAATGAAATCACACGGACCTAAATACAAAAACTTTGATATTTGAACTAAAGTGACAAAACTGACCAAACCACAGGGACCAAAATGACCGTTTACTCTATATAATATCATATAGAATATAAAAAAAAGAATTTCTACGGTGCTTTATTTTTAATATATTATTATTATTATTATTATTATTATTATTATTATATATTTATTCCTTTAGTCTATTTTGTTATTTGCTGTAAACTTTCATTTGCACCTCATTTAGTTTAATTATTGTATTCTTTTTTTTCTACTTTGAATAAATTACTTTTATATCCCTAAACATTAATAATGTCATTATACAGCTTCTAAACCGATCGAATTCATATCGTTTTCTTTTCCGTTTTACCTTTATTTACCTTTGTTTTTTATTGCATTGTTTTACTTTTTCTTATTTTTTTTATCTTTAAAGTCGAGTTACGACAAAAATATCATAACACATTTAGATATTATTTTGTCATAGTGTGCGATACGTTCTGAATTTCAACCGCGCCTCTGCGTAACGCGCGGATGATTACTACCCTAGTTATATATTATATTATATAATACTACAATAAGAAACCCGGTCTACGGTAGCAACTTTTTTTTGACCTTTTTCCTTTTGTCTACATTTACCCTACAACTTTTAGCATTGACACTTATAGCTCCTTAAGTTTCTAAACACTTTTTTTTCCTTTGGAATATGATGATCTTGATTCAATCAGGTATCAATTATGAACGTGTCAATATATATTGAAGTTAATTTACGTTTCGATGCAAGTTTTTTTAGAAATCAATCGGGTCAAATATAATACGTGTTCGTGCTTAGTTTATTGACATAATAAGAAATCTGATCTACAGTAGCACTTGTTTTTGTCTTTTCGTGACATTTTTTCCTTTTTTGTACATTTATTATACAACTTTTGGCATTGACACTTACAATCCTTAAGTTTCTAAACACTTTATAATCGAGTTTACGTGCTTATTTTTATGTACGTGTCAGTATAAATTGAAGTTAATTTAAGTTTCAATGTAAGTTTTTTTTTTATAAATCAGTCGGGTTAAATATAATACGTGTTCATGCTTATTTTATTTACGTTTTTCAGTTTGGCCTACATTTTGACATAATAAGAAATCCGATCTACAATGTCACTTTTTTTGTCTTCTTATGAATTTTTTGCTTTTGCTTACATTCACCCTACAAATTTAGCATTGAGGCTTACAACCCCTTAAGCTTCTAAACACTTTGTAATCGAGTTTTAATTTTACGTGCTTAGTTTTATGTACGTGTCAGTATAAATTTAAGTTAATTTACATTTTGACGTAAGTTTTTTTTTTTAAATAAGTTGGGTCAAATATAATATGTATTCGTGCTTATTTTTATGTACGTTTTTAGTTTGGTCTACGTTTTAACAAAATTTAATTTGAAAACGAGTCAGGTCAAATACAATACGTTTTCATTAGACGGTATAAATTCAAGTTACCTTACGTTTCAACGCCACCACAACGTATCGTACCATTCTTTAACTTAAAAAACATTATATTTTTATGTGTGCTTATTTTTATGTACGTGTCAGTACAATTTAAGTTGTTTTACGTTTCGACATAAGTTTCTTATAAAAATAAGTTACGTTTTTGTACTTATTTATATATACTTTTTCAGCTGGTCTACGTTTTAACGTAAATTTTGTTTGGAAACGAATCAGGTCAAATATAATACATTTTCATTAGACTATATAAATTAAAGTTACTTCACATTTAGACGCGATCGCAACGCACGGAAAAAAGTTACTTGTTTCCCACATTCTTCCATTCCAATAATCAAAATCGTGACAGTTGAGCAAAAGTTATAATAGTTTATTATTATATTTACTTTTAATAACATTTTTTTATTTTTTTCCTTTTTAAAAACCATATATTTCCTTTACTTTTTTTAATAATTAATTTATTTTTTCAAACATATATTAACTTATCGATTAATTTGATACTTCTTTAACAATTTACGTTTATAACTTTTTTCTAATAACTTAAGTACGTAGTTGTGCTTTAATATTTTTTTCTTTTTTAAAACCATATATTTTTCTTTACCATATTTTAATAATTATTTTTTCTTTTTTTAGAACATATCTTAATTTATCAATTAATTTGATACTTCTTTAATAATTTACGTTTATAATTTTTTTCTAAAAACTGAAGTATGTAGTTGTGCTTGATTTTTTTCCTGGCATTCCGTTATAAGTTTTGTTAAAAACAAAGTTGTACTCAAAACAAAGTCTTTATTTGGTATCATAAAACGATATGATGATAAACTAGACCGTTCTAATGATTTGGTTTTAGTTTCAAGTCGCGTTTGTTTTACATTATCATTTGCTTGGTTTTACCGTAAAGCACGACATCAAAAAATTAGTATACATAATTTCTTAAGTGACGGTTGAGCAAAAGTTGAGATAATATACATAATTTCTCAAAAGTTAAAGACTATAATATTAATTTATCATATAAACCACTAATATAATTGATTAACAAAGTAAATTCTGTATAATCTTATTTTCTAAGAAGACATCAGCTTATTCTGTTATTAAAAATAGTCATAGAAAAAAATGTTTATGAGAATTAAATAATGTTGAGCTTATATGTATATATATATATAATATATATGTATATATATATAGGGTAGGGTTCATGCGAGAAAAACCTTTATTGCGAGAACCGCGAGACTCAATGTGAACACATAAAAAAATCTAAAAAACACTCAATTTTTTTTTAAATAAAATCGCTATATTTCGTTACCAAAAAAAATTAGAGTAACACATTATCGATGCACATGTGCATATGTATCATTAATTCGACAAATTCAGTAATACATTATCAGTATTAGACAATTGCACTTTCATTTACAATACCATCAGTAATACACCATTTTTTACATTACCAATATTAAAATGCACATGTGCATCATTATGTATAACCATGATACAACGTGTTTTGGTACAAAAAAAGTTTGTGATTTTGAATGATGAAGTGGGCCAATATAGATGTTTTTTGGTTAGTTATATCTTGTGGTTGATGGTTTGGTTATATTTGTCACTTTATGATGTAATATGTTGATTGGATGGTATAAAGGGTGTTGATATACCTGTAATAAAGTGAAAATATTGGTAATGGTATTGTATTGTATTATAGATGGTAGGAGGTAATGGTATTGTATTATGGATGGTAGGAGGTAATGGTAGTGTATTATAGATGGTATGATGGATGAAAGGGAAATTGTATTCAAAGTAGTGTACCAAAACACCTTATATCATGTTGATACATATAGATGCACATGTGCATTTCTAATATTGGTAATGTAAAAAGTAGTGTATTACGTATGATAGTGTAAATGAAAATGCAATTGTCTAATATTGGGAATGTATTAGGGAATTTGTCAAAGAAATGATACATATGCACATGTGCATGGATAACTGTTACTCGGAATTTTTTTATTGACGAAATATAGCGATTTTTTCCTAAAAAAATATTAAAAAAATAATTTGGGTGTTCTTTTAGTTTTTTAGTTTTTCAGGTATTTTTGGTTGTGTTCACATTGGTTCTCGCGTTCACGCAATAAAGGGTGGTTCCTAACGGACCCTTCTCCTATATATATATAGTGAAAATGTATTGCACAATTTTGCTTAACGTACGTTGCGTACGCTAATGAAATTATAACATGCATGATTTCTGATTTTGTACATGTGTGATTATGTTCAAGCTTGATTATGGATTTCAACATGCGTGATTAGGGTTTTTGAGTTTTATAATGTGTGTAATTTCGTCGTGTACACATCATATTGTACGTTAAGGAATATTGTACGTTAACCAACCCCTATATATATATATATATATATAGGAGAATGATCCGTTAGGAACCACCCTTTATTGCGAGAACCGCAAGAACCACCCAAAAATACCTAAAAAAATAAAAAACACCCAAAATTTTCTTTTTAAATATTTTTTTTGAAAAATTCGCTATATTTCGTCAACAATAAAAAAAAAATTCAAAACAAAAAAAAAAAATAAATACAAAATTGAGTGACAGTTATCCATGCACATGTGCATTTTTATCATTTATTTGACAAATTCCGTAATACATTACAAACATTGGACAATTGTACTTTGATTTACACTACCACATGTAATACACTACTTTTTACGTATCCAATATTAGAAATGCACATGTGCATCTATATGTATCAACATGAAATAAGGTGTTTTGGTACACTACTTTAAATCCACTTTCTCTTTCATCTATCATTCCATCCATAATACAGTATCATGCACATGTGCATATGTATCATTTCTTCGATAAATTCCGTAATACGTTACAAATATTAGACAATTGTACTTTCATTTACACTACCATGTGTAATACACTACTTTTTACGTTACAAATATTAGAAATGCACATGTGCATCTATATGTATCAACATGAAATAATGTGTTTTGGTACACTACTTTGAATACACTTTCTCTTTCATCTATCATACCATCCATAATACACTTTCATTACCTCCTACCATCCATAATACAATACCATTACCTCCTACCATCTATAATACAATACCAATACCGATACTTTCACTTTATTACATGTATATCAACACTATTTATACCATCCAATCAACATATTACATCATAAAGTGCAACTATAACCAAACCATAAACCACTAGATAAACTCACCAAAAAACATGTATATGGGCCTACTTCATCATTCAAAATCACAAACTTTTTGTACCAAAACACGTTATATAATGGTTATACATAATGATGCACATATGCATTTTGAATATTGGTAATATAAAAGTAGTGTATTATGGAAGGTATTGTAAATTAAAGTGCAATTGTCTACTACTGATAATGTATTCCGAAATTTGTCGAAGTTAGAAGTTATGATATATATGCAATGTGCATGGATAACTGTTACTCGAAAAAAAAGTTTTTTTTTTAAACGAAATATAGCAATTTAAAAAATATTAAAAAAAAAATTTGAGTGCTTTTTTGATTTTTTTTAGATTTTATGTTGCAATAAAGGTGGTTCTCACGGTTCTCGCAATAAAGGTGGTTCTCACATGAACCTTACCCTATATATATATATATATATATATATATATATATATATATAATATATATATATGGGGGTTGAAAATAACAAGTTAATAATTTTGTAAGATGACGAACAACAAGTTTAAACTAATAATAATGCTCTATTTTATACTTGTATTTAATGTTATTATAAGTATATGTGGGTAATTTTATGTAATTGATCAATTTGTCGTATTCAGCTAAATTAGTTAACTAATTTAGATAATAACTCATTTTCAAAATATATCTTTTTAAAACCAACATAATTTATGATAAAATAAATAATAAATAAATTTTTATATGTGAAGAATAAACGTAGGATAAAATGTTTTTGACTAATTAATTAAAGAATGAATACTTAATGGGATGAGAGATAAGTCAATTAATTAGAGATTTGAACTCTTTATTATTTTACCATTATGCTCTCTTGATTTAATTTTTAATTTTTAAGAGTTAAAATGAATGGTTTATATTTGTTCTATCCCTTTTCACATAAATATTTCTTCTGAAAAGATACTTCCCCATCCATACACATACACACACGCACAAGCACACACACATATATATGTGTGGAGAGGATCATGAGAAAACTTGAAAAAACTGTATCAAATAATTGATATTTGTGTTGAAGTTCTTTTCTAGGGTTTAGTTTTTAGTGTTTAAGGTTTATTGTTTAATTTTTGGATGGTAGTGTTTAACTTGTAGGGTTGAGATTTAGCTTTAGTATTTAGTTTCTAGACGTTAGCTTTTAGGGTTTAGCTTTTCGGGTTTAGGGTTTATTCCTTAGGGTTTATGGTTGAGTAATGGTTAGATAAAGTTTTCTTGAATTTTCTCACAAATAAGAGTTATCTCATGATCCCTCACAAATAACACTTTAACATACATACTTCAGAATTTATCCTACACATATCAAAATTTATTATACATGTATCCTACATGTACCGAAATTATCCTATACTATATCCTACACATACCAAAAATTGCCCTTCACCCTACATTAGGTTGTCTTGAAAGAATACAATATAAAACGAGTTATAAGTTTAATTAGTTAGCTAATTTAGGGGAATGAAAGAAATTCATAAGAATTATAAATTTACATATATGCCCATATAATAACATTAATTATACATATCTTATGTAATATTTCTTTTGATTTAAAACTTAGTTTTTCTATCCTTATAAAAGTTTTCTTTTTATTTGAACTCTCTACTCTCAAGCGCGCGCTCTCTCTCTCTCTATATATATTACATCATTGTTTATACAACCACCTAAAAATGTTTATTATCATAAATTATGATGTTTTGTTTTATCATTTTCCAAGAATACAATTTAGCTATTTGTCTGCTTAGATGGAGTTTATAAAGTTCTACTTTTAAATTTTATTACTAAAATAAAGATATGTAGGATGATTGATTATTAATTATTAGTGTTTAAAATAATCGGTCTTAAAATCCAAAATTAATAACCCCACCCCTCCCCTACACATAAGTAGACAACACAAGCAAAGGTATCACGTAAGAAACTATAACAATATCATACTCAAATTAACAAGAATAAAAAGCTTTTTAGGTGTGTATATTATTTTTCGAAATATTAACATATGAAAAAGTTATGGACATTTAATATCATAGGTGAAGTTGATTTAAAAGTCAACAATATCTTTTAAAGTTGTAACTCCCTGATTTTTAAAGATTTGTAACGATGACACTAACTTTAGTTTTATGTGTGGAATGAAAGGCCCAAGTTAAATGATAGATGGAGTATTATTAAAGGCCCATTATGGGGAAATTTAAAAATGAGGTGGTGGACTAAAAGCCTAAAAAGAAACGAAGGCGGAAGGCCCATGAGGGAAAGATGATAATTGTGATGGAATGAACCCTATATGGGAAATGAGGTGCATGTAGCATCCCCTTTCTTCAAGTTCAATATCAAGATCTAAAGAGAGAAAGTCGAGAAAAAGAGGGGAGAGAGAAAACCATGAATCAACCACAAAGTTCTAGGGTTGTGTGTTTCGGGTTGGATAATCACATAGTCAAATTGCTTTCTTCACTTAAGGATAAGAGGACCTGTTTTTTAGTGAATTTGAAGCTTTGAGGCTCGAATCGCATTTTCACTTTTGAGGTATAATCACGAAAAATTTTATATGTTTTTTTATGATTGATGATCAAAATGATGGTATGAAATGATTATAAAGTTTACAATGATAAAGGTAGCATCTTGACGTAGAGCGGGTTCAGAATCTATGAACAACCTCACCTTGCACGACTTGGGTTTTAGCAAGTATGGTTGCGCATCATTTCACGTATAACACCCCAACCCGTAGAGGATTATTGATTGGGGCGTCTAGATCGTTCATAGCTCATGACACTATTAATGTTGTAATAATTTATTAATCCAAATTAAAGTTTCAATGTGACATATACAAGTAGTTTCATGAAAACATAATACAATAAAAATTTGATATTGATTTCACTTGTTAGGCTAAGTCCATAGCGATCCTATGTGACTTCATATCTTCCTAGCGTCATTAAACTTTGCCACATGTATTATGTTTAAAATAAAGGGTCAACTACAAGTAGTTGGTGAGTAAATCAGTTTTTGAATAAATATAAGTTATTTTGAAAATAGTTATTCAAATTATGTGTCAACTGAATAATCCAAACAATGAATAACAAATAAAATAAACCAATACTTGCGTGTGTCCCTAACTCCGAAAAGTTAGACTGATTAAATGCAGTTCCAATCAGCCATAGCCATGGGTGGGTGGCCAACCAATAGATCTATTATTGTCCCCGTCAGCTTAAATAGGCTAACGATTGTGCTTGACTTGACATGACAAGACATTGATTTGACTTTACTTGACATGACATTGATTTGACTTGACTTGACATGACATTGACTCCCACATAACAAATAGACACATGTCGCACCTGACTAGCAGTGGAAGTAAAAATATGATACAACAGACACCTTTGGAACAAACACATTGTTTATAAAGACATTGTATTGTTACACAACTGTACTTTAGTTAAAATGTTAATTACATACTACATGTACGCTAAAACGACATGTTCCCGCGAACCACGTTAATCTACTAAACAAGATGCTTCTATACATGTATTCATCTGTGAAGCACATCTTGAACAACAAACGCAGGTATCACACAAGTCTCAAGTTACCTGAAAAGCATGTTAAAGTTTTGAAAGGTCAACTACAATAGTTGATAAGTTTCACGGTTTTTGCTTATTCAAAAAAATAAGTTTTAACAAAATTGTTTTGCACATATGATGTAATTATACTAAGCGCGCAAGTGAAACAGTAACTGTTCACTAGTGTTGTAGCCCACATCCGCCACCTCAGCACTTTCCCGCCCACGTAGCTATCTCTATAACTACATAGCGTGTTCACAATATACGCATGGACAGGTGCAATTGTAGTAGAACCCATGGCATCCATGCCAGTTCAATTGGGTTGTCAGACCAATAGTAATATTTACACATCCACCGGCCTACAGTTGATCACTCATGTTTGTAGGGACTTTCTATGTGTTAGTATAACTCAGATAATTTACATCAAAAGACGTTCTCATGTGCAAGTATGTACGTATGTATCAAATTATATTTTGGGTGATGTGGGACGAGTTTAAAGGGGGGGGGGGTGTTCCCGCGTCTTGCAAATCAACAACAAACACTAACTTGTTTTACTTGATTCCCGCTTCATTATAACTCCGTTTCACGCGTGATTTTCACCTACCATCACTATCTTTAGAGTAATATAATATAGAAGAGAGTAACCCAATATTCATGGTGTCAAGAATTGGGTTTAAACCTTGGGTCTTGATGCGGGTCAAGGGTTACGTTCTCAAACTTGTGTTTGTGATTCCCGCTACACTTGCGCTCGGTTTTATGCACCATTTGAACCAACTTGCTCCTAAGTATACACGTATATCTCATAGCTTTGAATGGTCTGGAATGATAGCCCAAGGATGGAGAAAAGTTTGCAAGAAAACCCAAAAGTCATCTTATGCCAAAACTCAGAATGCAACATGTAGAGCTTCTTACTTGCTATCATTTAATCTAAACCTTCCAAAACACAATGTCCTATCTTAGGGCATGTATATAATGAAGTTTGGATGATAAGAAGGTCAGGATATGAGTGTTAGGTGTGTTCACGAATTTTCCAAAGTTTTTGATCAATTTAAGGAAAAACCTAAGTCTTAGACCTCGATAAATGGTCGGTTGCTTCAAGATACATGGAAATGGATTTAGAAACTTGTATAAGACTGTAAATCACCAGATATTATAGCATGTACGATCAAAACATGGAATTTGAAACATTTTATTGCTTGAATATTAAATAAAACTACATGAGATTTGTAAATAGATCAAATCACAAAAATGCGTAGTTGACGCATGTCACAATCTCCTCTAACTTAGGAAATTCCGTCCCAAAATTAGGAGGAAATTGTTGATTATGGTGGTGAGACAAGATCTCGTAGGTGTAGCATGGATTGTTTAGTGTGGAATGAATACTAGAGATTTGAATCATAGTCTGGGTTGTTTAACAAACACATTAAGTTGATGTAATAGTCACGAATCCAACTGTTTGTGAGTATTGCACAAACGATAATGTACCAAAAGTAGGGTTTAGGTTGGGCGAAGATGGTAGCATTCTAGTAAGGGGTGGGATACTCAAATAGAGGAATCACTCTAATGCTACGGGTGCAGAGATGGAGAGTGTTAGTGGTATTCTATGAAATAGCTTGTTATAGACGATACAGATACCACATTGCAAAACCAAGGAATGTTGCATCGAGGATTGATTGTGGCTCAAAAGAAGATCACGTTAGTGGTAGTGGTATTCTATGAAATAGCTTGTTATAGACGATATGGATATCACATTGCTAAACCAAGGAATGTTGCATCGGGGATTGATTGTGAGTCAAAAGAAGATCATGTTACGAAGATGGCTCGTAGCATAAGGAAATTTTGCAAACCGTGACGTAAGATATACTCATGATGCCTAAAACACATCCCGTATTGCGAAGGATACTCGTGATATTAAAATAAAAAATTTGTGTCACAATTATGAAAGGAATTTAACTCTAGGGTGAGTTCAAGATGCCCTCTTTCTAATATATTGAGCTGATATGCACCCTACCTTAAATGGTGTTAATGATGAGAGTACTTGATTCTTTATATATAATTATCAAAGAAGGTTGCAACTAGATTCGCTGGCGGGAATAATTTTATCTGTTTAGTGTTTTATCATGCTTCCACATCTGATTAAGAATAAATTGTTATCGGATCCACTTTTACAACTATTTAGATATTATTTTTGAATTGAGCTTTAGTTTGGATGTGATTGTGATTACATGAATCAAGCCATAGAGACTTGTGGTTGTGTTGGTTTATTCGTTGTTTTTGGTTATATTCAATATTTGTATTTATTAGGTTATTTGGTACTCTTTCTAATAGTTCGGTTTTATTTATGTAAAAATTGTTTTATTATAAAATTGTAAAACATGTCGGGACAAGATATTGAAGATCGAAGATGGAAACTAACAAGACCTTGAAGATGGAAATGTTAGACTAAGTAGGAGCAAGGCCAGACTTATGGTTGTTTGTCCCTTTTTAGACTGGTTCAGTTTGACGTTCACTAGCTCGAATGAAACTAAACAAATTACCACTAGTGGCTCGATTCTATATTTTCTTTTGTATGGTTGTGATTGTTTAGTGTAGAAAATTCTTTACCAATAAAACTATTTTTCACAATCATAAAACTAGTAGATAAATTAAAAAGAGTTTTAATTTAACTTGGAAACGTAAATCGTAAAAGGAGTTTTATCATAAGATAGAACATTTAGTTTTAAATTAAAGTTATTAATTTGGCAAAATCAGAAGTTAATAAATATTTATCAATCTTAAATCAAGTTCGCGATTAATGACTGATATAGTTTTAAATAAGGTATTTAAAATTCGATTTTGTCGAGAGTTGAAAGGAGTTTCAATTTAATCATGAACATAAAATAAAATGGAACTTTTACTAAAGTTGCACGACTTGCCTCATGCTATAAGTTGTTCACTATATTTTGACCCTATTTGGTAAAATATAAAAGGTAAATCTCAAACTAAATCGATATTGCTATAACATCCTAAAGTGGAGATACCCGAACCAATCTAACTGAACCCCCTTTGTTAGTGATTACCCTGCAATGGTCCTATGTTTTTAGGGAATGATTGGATCGCAACTCCTATGTCACATGGGCCGATTTCACACATTTCCATTAGAGGACGAATATCACTTGAATTTTCTTCGAATGGGCATAGTTGGAGTTACGTACCATGTGTTGATACGTCGTGCCATGCCATCCCAAGCTTGAGAGTTGTGTGTGACACAATTGGTAATCGTTACCTACCCACGTAGTAGATCTCGAGTGGACAATGCTTAGCCATTCACTTTGTTTTATGAAATGGGATCTCGCATACTAATAAAAATTTATATTTTGTCTTTATTCTGTATATATTTCACAAGTAGTTCACTTATAACGCCCACTATTCCATCATGTATTAGAACAAACTCAATGATAATAACTTCCCTGAATGGGTCAGGAAATTAAGAAGAGTTCTCAAAACTGAAAAGAGGTTGTATCTCTTGGATCATCCCATTCCTATGGTTCCTCCTGATGACTCAAAGGATGAATGGATGCTGCATGTCAGGTACTCTCAAAAGATCTAATACTTGATTCTATCAAGTCTATTTGATGGGTTTCCTAGATATTTCCAAGGGGAAATTGAGCATAAGCATGCTTATGATATGATCATAGCATTGCAGGAGAGATATCAAGCCAAACGAAATTGGCGCCTCACTATGCTAAGGAGATTAAACGTCCAATGAAAGTTGAGGATGATGTCAAAGAACATGTTGGCAGGATGGAGAGGTACATCAACAGGCTTGAGAAGCTTGGATACTCGATGCACGTAGAATCTATAGATATGATCTTGTTGTTTCTGTCGACTGAGTACGGAGAGTTTGCCAAAGGCTACAACAAGAATGTCGATTGAGGGACTATAGCTAAGCTGCAAGATATGTTGTTATCTACTGAGGGAAAGCTGAAGGCCAAGAATTCATCAAAACCAGAAACCTCGAGCCAAGGTAAGAAAAGGGACTTAAGCTAAAATGATGACATTTGTTACTATTGTGGCAAGTAAAGGCACTGTTATTGCACAAAGAAGATTGCCAAGCTTGTAAGGGTTGATTCTTCTGGGATAGTGTTTGAGGTATATACATTATTGTTGTTATTTCCTTTCATCATATCAATTAACGTTTGTTTGGTTTGAAGAATATTTTTGATGGAATTGGAATTTGTCAATGGAATTGAAATTTGAATAGATTCCATTAATGTTCGGTTAGAAAATTGCAATGGAATCCTTTCATGTAATCCTGATTAGTTTGAGGAATTGGAATATTAATTATTGACGTATGACATAATTACCCTTTTATTGTAATTTGTAAGTTTATATTTATTTTATAATTATACCCTTAAAATAAGAATTAATACTTTTAAAAACATATAAAACTTCTTTCAATCAATTATTAAAATTAAATATTACAAAGTTATTTATGAATTATTCACATGTTACAATCATAAGGAGAAATAAAAAATTCCAAATGCATTCTCGTATTATCACAAATGAAATCTCAACAAAACTTACCATAAATCAACAATATTATACATTTTAGTCAACCAGTAGCATTCCAAGTCTCATAGATGCTTTGTGCAAGATGATTTCTAAATGCGTTTCATTCATTTGAAGTCCCGATAGAAGTTATATTATCCCCGTCGACGTGTCAATGTTGCTCGTTCCCTCGTCTGCTACATCTTCTATCTCAAATGGATCAATTGGGATCTCTTGCCTTATAAAATGTAAGGCCATATAATTTAGTAGATTTACGCTTATTTTTATCAAACACAAGTATAAGCTATTGGGCTTAGTTTCCAGTGGATTATATAGCATTGGGTTAAGCCATGTGGGCTAACTAAATGTTTTGGGCTTGTCTAGTTAATAGTTTGCATGTGGGCTTGGCCCAGTTTGTATTTAGGTCACCCTATGTAACTATAAATAGGGTGAGCCTAGGTCATTAGGAGGTTGATGTTACTAGGGTTGTTCAGGTGGACGTCCTTCTCAGCAGTTTCGAGTTTGTTTGATAGTTGTACCAGACGAGTTTTATACTCGTGTGCAATCTAATCAGTTTGTTTGTTCTTGTTCTTGTCACATTCATCAGTATTCCGCACTTTTGATTGTGTTAAGTGTTATCCGATTCGGGTTTTGGGACTTTCAAGTGGTATCAGAGCCTAAGAAGTCTTTCGAAAGGCTCAGTTTTCTGGATATTACATCAAAGAACAAGAAGATTATTATTGGCAGACTCGAAGAACAACTTGAAGTTTTAAGAACAGTTAAAAAATTCGTATTTTGATCTGTTTTGGGGAACAATTAATTTGTTTACGTGTTTTTAGGGAATATTGGTGGAGAGAATCTTGGAGAATTTGAAGTTCGAATTTACTCATTGATTTTTAGGATTTTAGCTGGTGATTTGTTTCCAAAATCATCTAGTGTACGGATTTAAAATATTACTATATGCGAATTGGAGTGTACGGGATTAAATTTAAGTGTAAGAGATCAGAAGTGTGCGACCGAGACTCTCAATGTGCGGCCCAACAAGTTTCTGTGTGCGGCCCAAAGTTACTAGTGTGCGGTCAGACCTGAGTGTATGGTCCAAAACTTAGTGTGCGGTCCACTCACTGAGTGTGCGACCCAAAATACTTAGTGTCGGCCCAATTCGAGGTGTACGGTTCCATTGTGTGCGACCTAAACTTTAGTGTACGAGTGTGCGCAAAGGTGGAACCTTAACCAGCCGACGTGTTTGGTGTTAAACGTATTTAAGCACAAAATTTGATCTGCTAACAATCTCAGCAAACCGACTGCACGGTTAAACTTGTGTGATTTTTATGGCAAAAAAAGGCACGGAAATTCCGAAAAAATGTTTGGACTTTATATATCATTGGACTCGAAATTTCGAGACGAGTCTAATGGTACCTTTTGGTAAAAACTGCTTTCGGTCAGTTTTTGTACGCTTTTAACAGTCTGGTTATGATAAAACTGACATTTCCGGGGGATCAAAGTTTAGCAACTTAGAAATGTCTTCTCAAAGTGATGTGATTGAGCAAAAACTTGAAGGTTTTAGATACTTTCTTGGTGAATCTGTAGAAGCATTAATTGGCAGATTTGCTGAACTGCTCTCTGAGATGAAGAAGGCTGAAATTATGGTGCCTACTATTATGAGAAACAATAGGCGTATAGCTGTTCTAAAAAGGATTCCAGATCAGCCCAATAGTAGCTGGTTTTGGAATGTGAATCAGATCATCTTGACAACCAGCTGGTATAAAATAAAGTCGGATGAGCTGATCTCTCTCATCAAATCATATGATAAGGCTGACAGGGAGAAGGCTCAATGCGACACATCTGATGCAGTTTGCTCACCTATTGCTGTTGCTCCTACTGTTCCATTGCCTGATGTAGTTGGTTCATCCACTCCTGCTGATTCATCGTTGAATTCAGAATCGTGTTGCTGTACAGATCTGATTCATGACTTCACTCCCACAACTACTGAAGTGTGTGTGGATAACATTTGCTGTACTACTGCCTATAGAGAGAAAGTAAGGGGCCGTTTCACAACTTCTGAATGGTTAAGTGATGAAGCAGTAAGAGGTCTGAACCATTAAGTGCTGAATCAGTAAGTGGTCTGAACCATTAAGAGCCAATATAACGCTTAACTGTTCAAAGGCAAATGTTTGATCAATTCAGATTAGAGGACTTAACCATTCAGACTATGTATAATGCTTAACCATTTAGAGGCAAATGTCTGAACTATTCAGACATCTGCTCACGAAACAAACAGTCTGAACCATTAAGTGTTGAACCAGTAAGAGGTCTGAACCATTAAGAGCCTCATTAAGAGGTAAACAAACAGCCCTAAGTGGCTATAAAGAACAAGCCAACTCATTAGTTATGCAACTGCAGTTATCCAAATCTGATTTATATCCGATCAAAAAGAAAATCAATGGATACAAGGATATGGTGGAGGCGCAAAAGCGTGATATCCACCAGTTGCATAATGACTTGAGTCAAGAAAAGTATTGGCATCTCCACTTTACACAACTTTTTAAGAAACTAACTGCTAAACTTGATTCTCTAAAATCAACTTTTGAAAATACAGCGTTTAATTTGAATAAATTTGACGTCTCTAGTGAAAAGGTTGAAAACATGATAAATAAGCAGTTACAGTTTAGTAAGAAAGAAGTTAGGAACAAGGGTTTGGGATATGTGTGCATTCCTCCACCATACAATCACTCCTGTACCTCTATTCCTATGACTGGAGAGGAGATTGCAAACATGCCTGACATGGTCTATGGGCGGGCACGTGATGTCAAGGTTGAGCTAGCAGAACCTTTAAAAGTTAATACTTAAAATCTAAAAGGAATGAAACAAATACAATCGAATCAGCATCTGTACCTGTCTTTGTTAAATCAGATGATGTCTCTAAGCAAACAGAGACATTGAGTTTTGAGAAAAATGAAGAATCGGCTAATGAACCGACTGAACCAACTGCACCATTTGACTCCAAATATGAATCACCTGAAGCAAATGATTATGATAAATTGGAATCAATTAAATCTCATGAATCCAGTTGTGAGTCTTCTGAAGTAGCTAACTCAACAGCAGAGGATTCATCAGAGCTACTACAAAAGGAAAGTAAGTCAAGCTCTGAGTTTAAGTGTGTGAACGATACTGATGCTTCCACTTCATGTGCAAATCAAGTATAGGTAGAGGATTGGGTTGAGAGGGATGATATTGTTTGCCAAGAAGCTGAGGATGTTTGTTGAAAAACATCAAATTTGTCTCTTGATGCACCTCCATATGTGAAAAAGGTTGTTTCTGAGCCAACTCTGAGAGGCCTATCAAATAAATACGTGTCTCCAAAATCAACAGTTTCAAATGAAATTGCAAAATCTAATAGTTGTACTAACTGTTTTAGACAGGGACATATGAAGAAAGGCAAAAAGTTTGAACAATCTGCAAATAAATCATCCAACAGATCTTTTAACTCAAATTCATCATCGGTTGGAACAAATGGATCGGGATATGCTCCTTATGTAAAGATGCAAACATGCTACAACTGCGGCATACCCAGTCACATTGCAAGGAATTGCACACATCGTCCCTATGTGCCATATTATACACAACATCAGAGGGTTACATCAAGGAATAGATTTTATTCTAAGCCAATGAAGGTTGAAAAGCCTAAGGCAATGATGAATAAGCATCCTAAGGTTAAACCATCTGATGGGGATTGGAATGCTGCCAAAGCTAAAAGAAAACAAGCTTTGAAACCTAAACAAGTATTGAAAAATAACAAGGTTGAAAAGCAAACTGTTTTGCCCAAGGCACCTAAGAAATTAGTAAAGCCTAAACAAATGTGGAAAACAAAACATAAAGCAACATCATCACCAATCCCTGTAACAAAAGGGGACATGTGTTTACAAGAAGTATCTTATGTTGATGCTTCAGGAAATCCCAGGACCACGATGGCCTAGGTACCAATTGTCCCACCCCAAGCGATGGCAGAATCATCGGGATGTGGCATTATGCGACAAGATTGCTTGAGAGAATCCATAACGACTATTAAGATGACAATATTTAGCAAGGTTCAATTTCCAATAAAATTAAACAAATATTCATACAATAATAAAACGGATTACATGGTTCTTGAAAAATAAAACAAAATTTAACATCAAGATTAAGCGAGTATCTAAAGCCTAATCCAATTTGTAGCGGTTAATCCATCAACCTGTCATATACGTTAAAATAAAAGTCAATACAAAATGTAAAGGTGAGTACACAGGTTTGGCATAGTAATAGTAGTAAAGCGTTTGGTGAAAACCAGCATACACTAACGTAGTTATGTGAACATATATGCTATCTACACCGAAATAAGCTAACCAACACAACCGCGAGTGAGACAAGCAAAGTAAAGCGAGAGCGAGCCTTAACAACCCCCGAACTAACGGGTGGCGGGTCAACCTATAGCTGCTATCATGTTAAGGGTGGTAGGCAAATCTCAAGGCATACAAATAACACATAGCAGTTCAGCGTTTCACGTAACAGTGCGAGAGTGGTTTTGCGTTTTAAAGCGTTTTAGCGTTGTGTGTGGTGATCATTTGATAGAGAACGTATGTAACACCCAAAAGTACGTTAAAGCGACAAAAGGGTCAAGTATACTCACAGTGGGTGCTTAAACAACAAACACAAGTGAGCTGGAATGGAAGGAGCGTTGGGTCAGCCTGCACGTAGAAAAAGAAGTGCATCAGTCTTCCATAGTGCTGAACGGTTGAACAGAGAGTGGTGCGGGACAAACAAATGGTCGCACGGGGCATCACCTCGTGCGAGCCATGCTTCGTACGAGCCATGACTCGTGCGTGGCATCACCCTCGTGCGAGCCATGTTTGTACGAGCGATGCTCATACGAGTGACATGTTTCGTGTCCAAAATCGAGTGTTTTCGCGTCGTTTCTTGGGAAATCGAGTGTCCATCCTTCCAACCTTAAGCTAATGAGCAAACCAAAAGCTGGGGAGGTCTTAGAGCGAGTGAGTCTCTTGTGGAAACTCAGACTGGGTCGTACGAAACCATAGTAATTCGTGCGAGCCAGTCCAGTTGCACAGGTGACTGTTCTTGTCTTCGTGCTACCAAACTGAGTTTTCACTTGGAACAGATGTGATTTCGAGTCCATTTCAGCATGTTTCAACACCGTTTCGTCCCACTATTTAATGAATGAAGCATGTGTCAGTTTTGTCCATTTGTGTGTAAAAATCGAGTCTTTGAAACAGTTTTCTAAGGACCAACACTTGGTGAGTTCGAATCAACAAGGTTTTCTAATCTTGAGAAGCCAAGGCTAATCAATTACACTCGTTCAAGTGTGAATCCGTGATAAAATAAGAAGGTTTTATGAAAAAGATGAAGGTTTTTGCAAACAGAGAAGTTTAGATGAAATCAGAGATAATATCATGTAAAATCGTTGTAGAAATTGTTGTGATTCGCGTGGAAAACGTAAGTCTTCTTACTTGGAACAGAGAAAAAGCGCGTAGAGAGCGTTTCGTGCGAGTGACAGCAAGTGGGAGTGTGTGGCTAAGTGGTATTTATAGGAGGAGATAAGTGAGCAGGTGAGGGGCTGGTGCGAGTGACCCCTCATGCGAGTGGGTCTCGTGCAAGTCACCTGAGCCTTGTGAGAGCCAGGCTTCACTCGTACGAGTGGTGCCTTGGACGAGTGAGCTTAGTTCGCGTGTTGGCTGTTTTTGTTCAGTGATCTCATTCGTATTAGCTAGTTTTGTTCCGTTAAGCGTTTTGGCGATATATTAAGCTTTGCGTTACGAGCTAGTGCGATAAAGCGAGTTTAGTGAGCGAGCGTTTGAGCGAGCGTAAAACATATAAAGACAAGTAAAACATGTATACACATAGCCACACAACATTACATAACCATCATTAATAATCGCGTTTGAGTTTTGCGTTGCGATGAGCGTTTGTGAGTATTAAGCGTTTGATTGTCCAGCAGTGATGATGAGTGTCTTCCTAATCTCCTTATTTTTCAGGGACAACCAAGAAGGAGTTGTTGACTTTTCTTGGAATGTTGATGTCGGTTGTTCTAGATAATTAACAGGTGACATCTCACTGTTGCAAAAGGTTTTATCTTTACATTTGATATGTTTCCTTGGAGGAGATAAGTGTGGTAAGATAAATCAGCAAGAAAGGTACAATTTAAATTTTGTGCTTTGATGTTGGTATTGATTAGTCTTAAAATTTGATGTCGGAATGGTTAACCAAAAACAACAAAAATATTTTCATTTTCTCTCGTTTTCTTGTGTACATACATTTTCTTTATAAGGTAAATTTGCGCATAAGAATTATGCACAAATTTAGGGGGATGAGAGAGTCATCTATACAATGAAGTTTAAGAAAAAGGGAAAAAGACAAAAAGAGTTTGTTGCATATTAGGCATTATTTTACGGGGATACATCAGAAAAAGAGAAAAATCCTAAAACAATGCATATATGGAAAATGAAATGAAACATGTGTTAAAAGGCTTGACCAACACGTGTAAGGTGCTATAGCTCAAAAGACTAGCATCTAATGTGATATGTTGATAGGCTTGACGCTCAAAGTGATAAAAGATACTAAGTGATACAAACATAACGAACTATGTATCATGTGGGTAACATACCATTGGTGTATGATTTTATGGTCTTAAATCTTGCGTTGATAGAAAGCCAACGTCTGTCGTTTTGGGTCTTTATGCTGTTGAGTCATCCGGGGATATCTTGGTTGTCCTTCTGTTGCATCCATATTATATGCAGACCTAGGCACTGTCAGGATATCTTAAAAGAGCCAAAAAGAGGCCAAAATCCTTAAGGAAGATAAACTCAAAATGAGGGAATCCCATTGAGCTAAATAGTTATATTCGTACCAAAAGGTATTTGCCCAACCCTCGTTGGAAATTCTATTGGTCACTCTGCTACACGAAAGTACTGACCTGTTCACCAATAGTCCGACGTTGTAAATAAAAAGGATGAACTCAGTATACTCACCTGCTACGATGAACCGTTGTGCTTACCTTGATCGCGGGGGTATGTCATGGTATGGGACAAGCGAAAATTATAGTATAATATTACCTTAAGAGTATCACGAAGTTGAAAAATTGAAAGTTGAGCGTTAAAGTTTAAGGGAACAAATATATTGGCAATCACTTAGACCAGTTTGTATAAGTTCGCACTGAAAAGCGTTCCTTGGTCTGCCTAAAAACGATTTTGATCTCATTGCAATTGTAATTGTATACTATAATTGTTTGAGTTAGTTTCTGTGTTTCTATTTATATTCTTATATTAAAAATTATAAAAATTCAAAAATCCAAAAATAGAGTGTTTAATTTGTTTTAAATTAAAATTTTGAATCGTTCTTGAAGATTTAACTGATCATTAGATGTTGAGAGAATTTTACATTGTGAAATCCGAGTACAAGTACTTAGATGTACCAAGTGTTCATGTTGTACTTTCCTCTGTTGAATAGAAACGTTTACTTATGAATTTCTGAGCATGTGGAGAACTAGATTTCCATCAAGAAACAGAGGTTGATGAAGATTGAGTGTTGGCAGATGCTGATAAAGTTTGAAGCATCACAACAACAAGAGTAACTGAGTCAGAAGAACCAGATACAAGTCATCATCTGACAATGATAGTACTTTTGAAGACGTACTAATGAACCTGCTTGAATGAGAAAGATTGAAGAAGAACAGAGTTGTTGAGAATCCTCCTCTCACATTCTTTTTAAGCAAGATGTTCAAGCAAAAGCTGATAAAGTCCAAGAAGAACAAAAGACCCAAGTTTGAGAATGAAGACATGAAGTATCTTCCCATAGAGATATGATGAAGACAATAGTTTGATAAAGACAACATAAACCTAGGGGGATATTGTAAGGCCATATAATTTAGTAGGTTTACGCTAATCTTTATCAAACACAAGTATAAGCTATTGGGCTTAGTTTTCCAGTGGGTTAGATAGCATTGGGTTAAGCCATGTGGGCTAATTAACTGTTTTGGGCTTGTCTAGTTAATAGTTTGCACCAGTTTGTATTTAGGTCAACCTATGTAACTATAAATATGGTGAGCCTAGGTCATTAGGGGGTTGCTGATACTAGGGTTGTTCAGGTGGACGTTCTTCTCAGCAATTTCGAGTTTGTTTGATAGTTGTACCAGAAGGGTTTTATACTCGTGTGCAATCTAATCAGTTTGTTTGTTCTTATTCTTGTTCTTGTTCTTGTCACTTTCATTAGTATTCCGCACTTTTGATTGTGTTAAGTGATATCTGATTGGGGTTTTTGGGACTTTCATAAAATTATGGAGTAGACAACATGCCATTATGATCTTATTTTATATGTCAATAGGATAATATGAGTTGTCCCTTAAAGTTCCCCACCTTACCCTCAAGATGCCGAAACATCTTTCGATAACATTTCTTGCAAATGAATATTTCATATTAAATAGCTCTTTCGGTGCGTTAGGTTGATGCTCATCACGCCATCATTTATGTAACTTCCGTAAAAAACGGATCCCCGAAACCTGACTTGAATTGTGAACCAAATCCAAAATGTTATGAATAAAAATGCGAAGCTTTATTATTGTTACCATCTGTCTATATTTTGTGGTTTAAATAATTGATATAATTAAACTCGGAAGTACATATGAAACTTTTATATATATATATATATATATATATATATATATAATAAATAAATAAATAAATAATTTCCGTTAACTTTAAAAAGGAAGTCGTTAACTAAGTTAGTTATGATTCCAAACTAAGTTGGAGTTGTTAAAGTATAACTTAATAAAGTTGGATCATGTTAAGCCAAGTTACCAAGGTTGAAGGGCCATTTTAGCTCATTATTAATCTAAGTAAAGGAGTGGTGTGAGTTCTATAATGGAGGGACTAAACCTGCAAATGCAGGAAGGCTTTTAATTAAAAGCAAACAAAAAAAGTTGGAGAAGCCAGGTTTTGAACCGGAACCCCTACCGGATCAAAGCAGCATCACAACCAGTTGGGCCACAAGCACTTACTGCAGGTTGTGCAAATCAATAACCTTATAACATTGCTGTCAATGTTAAACAAAAAAAACAATCAATAGCCCAACCCGAACATGTAACACAAACACCCGCACCACTGGGCTTGCGCCCTGATTGGTGATGGGGATGGGGCTGATTCATACAAATACATAAACAAGCTGCGTTGTCTCTTCTTTCTTCTTTGTTGGCACATCAACAACGCGACACCAACCCTAAACCTGAACCCGGCCTAATGAAATTCGTCCCCAAACTCGACGTTTCAAATGCCTACTTGCCCAAATAGATTCGGTTTCTTGGAGCTTAATATTTGAGTGTTTAAATAAACCAAAAAGCAACTAAAACGTTCCATCTTAACTTCGAAATCAAGTCACCATTAAAGTTCATAAAAAGCTTCTGGTTAGTCTACACCATTTTCGTAAAATTGGACCCAACAACCTATATCATTGCAATCCTCTGCTAAAACCAAGTAAAACCCCGCTGAGGATTCCGTGTTTCATCAACTACACACAACGAATTTGGATCAAGAACAAGTTAGGGCTTGCAACTTTAATTCGACATAACTCCTTCAATCGGGCATCAATTCACTGATTCAAAAGCCCATTGCTATTAGATTTTTGTGCTCTACAAAACCCCTCTATCAATTTCAATTTCTATGATAGAGTTCTTAATCTGTACGGATTATAAATCTCCAAATTCTAGGGCCCTTGATGATAAAGATTGGGGCTTTTAGTCTTAGGCTTACATTTTGATTAAATTGACCATAGGGTTTTGTTCCTCACCGTGTTGGATTAGTTTAGTGAATTTTTGGGAATTTTTAGGATTCGTTTGTTTATGTTATGAATTCTTATTGCAAAGATATACGAAAAGGAATTTTATAGAAAATATGAAAACAGCTAAACTAGATATCATAAATTTGGCTCAAGATTTAGTAATTTTATAGATTTTACAAACCATGATTATAATTGTTGTGTTACCAAATAATTAGAATAATTAACATAAAGTTAGTATTTTAATAGATAAATGGTTGATATTATAAAAAATGTGATTTTTGAAACAATTAAGTTTTTATGATGGATTTTTAATAGAATGGATATTTTCTAAAACCTACAAAAATTTGTGTACATAAACATATATGTACCATCAAATCTTAAAAATTAAGATTCGATTTATTTGGTATAACCCATAGTATTTCTAATGTATAAATTTTAATGTTTTGGTTAATTTTAACTCGATATAAAAGTTGGGTATGGACCTCGGAATTTTATTGTATCTTTATTAGATATGTCATGAAAGATAGTTAGGCAAAATTATTGTAATTTTAGGATTTGAAATCGTATGAATATATAGTAGGTTATTAATTCTATTGTGATATTTAATATTATATATATATCAGGGCGACTTTTCGTCTTTCGAGGAATTCCCAAATCGTGCGGTGATTTAACAAGACTAAGAAGGAATGTAAACCGTGAGTAGATTCGATACTCTTTCCCCCTTTTTGCCATTAACACTTTTGGGGTGTATCAGTGTTTGATTACAATTATAATTTTAACTTATTACGTGCAATTCGAATGTGTTGCTATGTGTCCCTTGTTGCTAGTCCCTATTGTTTCTCTATACGTGCATCTATATATTACTCGCTTGTGTCACAGGTTTCACGTGGATCCACCTAGCTGACCGGTTTCCCACGGCCATGGGTCGAACTCGGTATCGCCAACATTTTTTTGCAGATTCTCCTATCGGGGCTTGGATCTCTATGTGTCTATGGTTACTATTATTATTATGTTTGTGTTGCTTATGATATGTGTGCTGTGTAACATTCGTCGAAAAACGGGTTTCCAAACCCGCTTCGTTTATTTATCAAATGTCCAGTTATAAATTTCGTTGCGTATTTCTGGTTGATATTAATTCTAAACGATACATAATTAATAAATATATTAGAATTTAAAAACCATAATTTATAAATAATAATAAATAGTGAGAAAAAAATAAAATGGGGACGCCGGGTTTCGAACCCGGGTCACCCACAAACCCAAACACACAACACACCACTCCGCCACACACTGCTGTTGTGATAATCAAGGAAACAAATAAGACTTATAATAAAACCCGAAAGTCAAATCCAGTAATCAGCGCGCCCAGACTAGTCGTCACCGGAAAAATAGGCAATCCGCAATTCTTGCCATTTTCCTTTTGACTAAAACACGTTAACCGACTTCGACATCGGTTATAATCGATGTCTAACCATCAATCTCGGTCATAACCGCCGGAAAACCTTTGACCGCGAATCAAGACCCAAAATCGGACCCAATTCATTCAGTTCTTCCCTATAAATACCCACTCAATCTTCCGGAAATCCTTTCGCTCAGAACAGCTCACTTTTTTGAAGCTTTAGCTCGTCGCCGGAGAATTTCAATTTCACGAACTTCCGGAATCGATCGTCAGAAAACCGTATTCATTCATTAGTCGGTATAACTGTCTAAACTTCTCTGCTATCTCTTAATTTATGTTTTAATCGTTCAAATCAATAATCAAAACTGTTAAACAGTTCATACAGCCGGACATCGCAAATCAGAGCCGACGACACTTGCCGGAAAACCGAAGCAAACCCGCTGTTCTGGTATACCATATCATTTAATTTCTCTGTCCATTTCAATCAAGTTTAGGTCGTAAATGATTAAACAAGAACAGTCGAAATTCACTGTTCTGTGTTCTTAAACGAAGAAGATGAAGTCGCAAATAAGTATAAGTATAATTAAAATCAGATATTCAAACGGGTTAGACACACAGTCCAGCGGTGGACTGTGTGCACAAAGAATACACACGTCCCGAGTTCGAATCGCACACGTACCACTTTCAGAAATAAAACCAACATTTTTAAAACTTAATCAGATCAGGTCACCGAATGTTAATAAGAGTAATATAATCCATAAGTTAAACAGATTAGACACACAGCCCAACTGGTTGGGCTGTGCGCACTCGAACCGAAGGACCCGAGTTCGACTCCGGGTCCCTGCAACCGGTTCGGCCATATAAATCGTTTTTAATAAAAGACCAAATAAGTTTAAAATTAACTAGTATATAGATATAATTAAAACAGAGAATATTTCGGGTTAGACACGTAGCTCAGTTGGTAGAGCTGCGTGCACGCATACGAGAGGTCCCGAGTTCGAACCTCACTCAGCGCATATAAAAACACTGTCCGACCGGTCATCGGTCAAAAAAAGTCAATTTTTTTATTTCTTTTTATCTATTTATTTAATTAGAAAATTATTTAAAAATACTTAAAAATAAGATTTTTGAAGTTAGAAAATTTCCTTAAACTCACAAAAATAAATCTAAAAATCCTATTAAGATTATGAATTAAAAAGTATTAAAATCCATTTATTTACCGAATCATTTCGTTATTATTTTAGGTTAGTTTTTCCCTCGTCGATCAAATCCTAAAATTCGTGCGCATCCAACGTCCTCAAAGAACGCACCCAATGTGAGTGAATCTCTATTAATTCCCCGTTTTAAATCATGTTTTGGGGTGTATCATGTGTCGTTTAATTCTTTATTATATTTAAACACTTGTGCATACATCATATCAGTGATCAAATGTGTATCAAATATGAATCAATTGTTGTGTGGATTATATGTAGTTTGGATTTATCATTTTCAGTGCACGCATTTCATTAGGCCCATCAGTTCCCCGTGGGAGACGGGTTGAGCATCAGGTGCCTCATAAGATCGGCTCCGTTTGATTGAGCCTTGATCTCACATTCATCATCATTCATATGATGTACTCATTCAAAGTGGTTTGTGTTTGTTTATTTATATATGTTTGCTCACTTGTGATATTGCACAAATTTCCCATATTAAATAAAACAAGAAATTAATAACAATGTTTTATCAAGGTTCACTCGCCAACTTTTGTTGACCCAAAATATCCCCCGTTTTACACATGATACAGGTGATCCAGCTGAGGCAAGAAACACATAGGAAGGCCTAGAAGAATAAATCGATTATTTATATAGTTTCATTTCCTTGTAATTGTATGAATTTTGATTTGGATTTAAGTTGTAATTTGAATTTAATAAATATGAAACATTTTAGTAAACATCATGAGCTTTGGTGATAACCCAATTATGCCCCGACTCTTATTCTGCTGCGGGTCGGGGTGTGACAGATTGGTATCAGAGCCATGACTATAGGGATATAGGATAGGTTATTAGACCCTTAGAGCCTATACTATAGTTGATTAAAAATTTAAATTGCTTATGCGTTACACACAAAATTCATGATGTTTATATGCTTTATGTTTATTTTTACACTCAATGTTATGCAAGCATGCTCACAAATACATGTTATTATACAAGGCTCATCATAAATTATATCCTCATAACATATCATATCCATGAGAGCACACACCTCACAATTCCCATGATTTTTGCAATGATTTTTGTATTTTCAAATCACATCAAAGTGAGTTCTCATGACGGGCATGTAGTAACTGGAAGGTTACGAGTACCGATAGTCGGAACGTCCTGTGTAGGCTTGGCATTCGTATAAATCCAAAATAAAGGACCAGTTTGCCTACCTGGGGACTAACGATGAGAGTACGAATGACCTATTAGGCCAAAGCATGCTATACCAAACGTCGTGTGAGCTAACCCCACTTTGAGTTGTCATTGTGTCTACACCTGGACACCCTCCTACCATACATCTCGCAATCATATTTTACGGTTTTCATTCGGGTGATGCGAGTGTTAATCCGCCAACACCAATGTGAATCCTACCAAGCCCAATAGTCATGGGGGCCCACATGACTATACAGGCGATGGTATGGGGGACATTGGAGGCCCAAACATGAGCAAACCCAAGACATCCTATGGATGTAGTTGCATTATTGTTGGTTATGTTATTTTTATTCTTTTAACGACACATGACACCTAGAAACTTCTTAAACTCACAATCTTCCTATGTATGTTCCTGTAGATGTCGGCTAGGCAACTTCGTGGAGGTAGAAAGTCAGGAAGATCCAATGAACGCTTGGCCACACAAATTGCTAAACAAATGGCCGCGGTGCTTCTTGACATCGTGATTCAAGTTCAACAAGCTCTCACCGCAAATCCCATCAACCCTTCCAATCAAGAAGACCAGAGCATCGCCAACCCTCCCTCCAAAAAGTGCTCCTACAAACACTTCAAATCTTGCGATCCCCCAAACTATGAAGGGACCGAAGGTGTTACTGCTCTCCTTCACTGGTTTGAAGAAATGGAGAACACTTTCCTCAATTGCGATTGTCCCGAGGATCGCAAGGTACGTTATGCAACAGGAAGACTGTTTGGGGTAGCCCTTACCTGGTGGAACACGGAAAAGGTTAAACGAGGAGTTGAAGATGCCATGGCCTTAACATGGGAAGAGTTAAGGGAACTCATGACCAGACGCTTCTGTCCAAGAAGCGAAATCAAAAGGTTGGAAGATGAATTCCACACGTTAAAACAAAAGGAAGGAGATCACACTTCCTATAACAAAAGATTTCTCGAACTAAACCAGATGATCCCTAATCTGTTCACCCCCGTATACCGCTTGGTTGAACATTACATTCGAGGTCTTCCTCGAAAATTCAAGACTCTGTTCTAAGCACTTCGCCTGCAACACTTGAAGCCGCAATGGAACTAGCTACTGAACTCACTGAGAATCGCATCCGAAACGGCAAATTTAAAGATGATAAGAAGAAAACACCCATAGAGACCTCAACTACAAACCACTCAGTCTCCTCCTCAAGGTTTGCTGGTAAGAGGAAACGAAACAGCAAGAATTTTGCTGTCACTCAAACCAACCCTCCTATCACCGCTGCACCAATCACCCAAATTGCTCCCTCAGCTGCGCCATTTAAAAAGCCATACACCGGCCCACACCCAAAATGCAACCGTTGTCAATACCATCACCCTCCCGAAACTCTTTGCCAACATTGCACCAGCTGTGGCCGTGCGAGTCACACCATTCAAACTTGCCGCACTCTTCAATGAACGAACCGCAATCAACCCCCAACTCAAACCCACCATCAGATAGTGGGTCAAGCCCAACAACCCATACTTCTACCATCTGCACCACACATAGCCCAATCCTACTACCAACCCAACTACCCCATGATGCAACCCATGCGAGCTTGTTACAACTGTGGAGACCCAAACCACTTCAGGAACACATGTCCACGCTTGGTGAACATCATCCATGCTTAAGCCCAAGCGAACCCAGTGAACCAAGCCAACCAAGCTCCTCCACCTGCCAGAGGAAGAGCTTTCAACATCAATGCCAACTAGGCTAGGGCTGACAACAACGTGGTTAACGGTACGTTTCTCATAAATGGTAGCTATGCATCCATGTTATTCGATACTGGCGCAGATAAGAGTTTTGTGTCCTTAGAGTTCGAACCTATCCTCAACCAAACTCGTGATAAGCTCATGGAATCTCTAACGGTGGAAGTTGCTGACGGAAAGCCCGTTTCATTAAATTCTATTATACGAAATTGTACCCTCACTCTAAACAAATCACGATTTTCCAATTGACCTCATTCCTATGAAGTTGGGAAGTTTCGATGTTATAATCGGTATGGACTGGCTCAGCCAGCATCACGCTGAAGTAGTGTGCCGCGAGAAGTTCATTCGCATTCCTTGTAACATCCGTCGAAAAACGGGTTTCCAAAACCCGCTTCGTTTATCAGTCAAACATTCAGTTATAAAGTTCGTTGCGTATTTTTGGTTCAGATTAATTTTAAACAATACATAATTAATAAATATATTAGAATTTAAAATCTATAATTGAAAATTTATAATAAATAATGAGATAAAAATTAAATGGAGACGCCGGGTTTCGAACCCGGGTCACCCGCTCAAACAAACACACAACACACCACCAGACTACCCGCACTTTTTGTGAAGTAATTGAAATCAATAAATATATGTATTCGGGCCATACGAGTCATCTGCGAGATTCAAGTGAGTAACCGCTCTGATTCAATCGTATAACTTTGAGTATACGTTTTAATTCTTACAGGAACGATTAAACATCAATCTTTAACCGAAATCACAATCGAAAGCATTAACTCGCAAACCGTTATGCTGAATCATTGTTACAATTAGCGTTTTTTATTTTAAATCAGTTGTGATCTTGGAAGTCTATAAATACTTTCAGTCAGGAAACCCAACTCGCTTATTCACTCAAATCGACTCTCAAACTCTCTGCTCGATCCTCCTGTCACCACCGGATCTCCCACCGGAAATTTCTCATCGGAAGTTTTTTCGCCGGAATTCTCTGCAAGTTGCCGAAAGTTATCGCCGGAAAACCAAATCTATCCCAGTATTGCCTTACTCTATAAATAGGACTTCTAGAGCTTCAACAGAAGTCACCCACACTCACCTCAAACTTCCTGTAGATCCTCTGTCGTTAGTTACGCTTCGCCAGAATTTCTTTCAGTCACCGGAACTCCATCGGAAATCACACCTGTTCGGTACAACATCCTTAAATCCTTTTCTGTTTAAATTATTTTCGTTATCAGTAATAATCAATCAACTAATTCAATAAGATTTGATTAAACAGTCGAGTTATGTTTCTGGGTATTAATTCAGTTGAAGAAGATGAAGCCAGTCTAAATATATATGTATAATAAAACTTGGTATTTTAACTGGGTTAGACACATAGTCCAGCGGTGGACTGTGTGCAATTTCAAAAGCGTACATCCCGGGTTCGAGCCACACTTGTCCCGACTTTCTGAAATAAAACCAATCTTTTTAAAACCTATTCGAATCATCCTTCAACACGTATATAAATATAGTATAATTCCGGATATTGATGGGTTAGACACCCAGCTCAGTTGGTCGGGCTGGGTGCAAGTTAAGTCGATGCTCACAGGTTCGATCCCCGCTAAGCCAGCCGGTCCGATGATATTTGAAACATTTTTAATTAAATAAAATTCTAATAAACTAAAAAGTATATAAATATAATTAAAATCAGAAATATTTCGGGTTAGACACGTAGCTCAGTTGGTAGAGCTGCGTGCACGTATACGAGAGGTCACGAGTTCGAACCTCACTCAGCGCATAGAATAAACACAGTTCGACCGGTCAACGGTCACGTCAACATGGTCAAAAGTCAACATTTTTTATTTCTTTTTTATTTATTTAATCAGAAATTATTTAAAAATACTTAAAAATAATATTTTTAAAGTTAGAAAATGTCCTTAAACTCACAAAAATAAATCTAAAAATCCTATTAAGATTATGAATTAAAAGTATTAATCTCAAATAAAATCCATTTATTTACCGAACCATTTCGTTATTATTTTAGGTTAGTTTTCCTCGTCGATCAAATCCAAAAATTCGTGCGCATTCATTGTCATCAAGGAACGCACCCACTGTGAGTGAATCCTTACAAATTCCCCTTTTTATTCATGTTTTGGGGTGTATCATGTGTCACTTTAATTATTTCGTTTATTCAACTTGTGCTATTACCATTATATGACCTAAACTTGTGATGTAAATATTGTTTGTCGTAATGTGTGTTTATATTCTTGTCAAGTTGCGTGCAAATCATTCATTAGGCCCATCAGTTCCTGTGGGAGACGAGTTGAGCATCAGGTGCCTCATTCGATCGGCTCCGTTTGATTGAGACTTGATCTCATTGTTCATCATTTGGTGTGTGCGTGTGCATTATTTGATATTATGTGTTTATGGTTGAATTTACATTTACGTTTATTCATATTTGGCTATGCACAATTTTATTCGAATAACCAACATAACTAATCCTTTTCAAATATTTAAATAAGATTCACTCGCCAACTTATGTTGACCCAAAAACCCTATTTTTACACATGATACAGGTGATCCGGTTGAGAAAAGAAACACATAGGATGGCCTAGAAGAATAAACAAGTTAATGCCTTGGAATTAACGTTTAGTTTTGTTTTCCTTTGTAATTGTACCCTAGTTTGTAATTTGAATGAAAATGTATTTGAACATGTTGTGTCTGTATGTTTATTGTAACTTCTTCTTTAAAGAGAAATAATAAATATGAAACTTTATAGTAAATGTCATGAGCTTTGATGAAAACCCAATCATGCCCCGACTACCATTTTCCGCTGCGGGTCAGGGTGTGACAGATTGGTATCAGAGCTTTTGACTATAGGGATATAGGATAGGTTATTAGACCCTTAGAGCCTATACTATAGTTGATTAGATTTTAATTGCTTATGTGGTTACATGCAAACTCATGATGTTTATTTGTTTCGTATTTATTACACACACAAATGCATGCAAACACTTCCACTATTATTTTGTGTGATAGTTAATGAGTTATACTTATTGTCAAACATAACAAGCTTACATATACATTCATCACGCCTATTTCAATGTTCACATATTCAAGTCATCCTCATATTCCTTTATTCAAGATTTTGTCGCATTTTTCGTTTTTCAATCTCATCAAAGTGAGTTCTACGACGGGCATGTAGTAACTGTAAGGGTACAAGTTCCGGTAGTCGGAACATCCTGTCTAGGTTGGCATTCGTATAAATCCAATATAACGGACCAGTTTGCCTACATGGGGACTAACGATGAGAGTACGAAGGACCTATTAGGCCAAAGCATGCTACACCAAACGTCTTTCGAACTAACCCCACTTTGAGGTGTCACCGTGTCCACACCTGGATGCATTCCGAATTTCATACGTTACATACATATTTCTCGATTTTCTCCGGTTTTAGTGTACGTTACCAGGCTAACACATGCGAACCATATGAAAGACCCGGTAATCATGGGGGCCCACATGATTACGAAGGTGAAGTATGGCGGATGCAAGGCCCAATTACGAGCAAAGCCCAAGACATCCTATGGATGTAGTAAATTTATTATTCTTCATTTATTTTATGAATGTTCATTCCTAAATATGACACATGACCCCTAAAACGTCAAACTCATACTCTTGATACGTATTTCTTGTAGATGTCTTCTAGCCTCTCTCGTAGAAAAATGAAATCAGGAAAATCCCGCGAGCGCATGGCTGCCCAAATCGCTCAACAAATGGCTGCCGTAATACCCAACATCGTAATTCAGGTACAACAGGCCCTTACCGCTAATCCCGTCAACCCAATTAACCAAGAAGACCAAAACATTGTCAATCCTCTCCCAAAAGCCACTAAATGCACCTTCAAGCATTTCAAATCCTGCGATCCTCTAAAATACGAAGGGACTGAAGGTGTCACCACTCTCCTCCATTGGTTTGAGGAGATGGAAAACACTTTTCTCAATTGCGACTGTCCCGATGATCGCAAGGTGCGATATGCTACCGGTCGTTTGTTTGGAGTAGCACTTACATGGTGGAATACAGAGAAGGCCAAGCGAGGTACTGAGAATGCTATGACTTTGACTTGGGAAGAGTTGAAGGAAATCATGACAAGACGTTTCTGTCCAAGAAGCGAAATCAAGAAATTGGAAGATGAGTTCTATTCTTTGAAACAAAAGGAGGGTGACCACACCACATACAACAAGAGATTTCTTGAGTTAAATCAGATGGTCCCCAACTTGTTCACCCCCACTACCATTTGATCGAGCACTACATTCGAGGTCTTCCTTCAAAAATTCAAGACCCTGTAATAAGTACCACACCTGCAACTTTGGAAGCAGCAATGGAGTTAGCTACAGAGCTCACCGAAAACCGCATACGGAATAAAGACTTCACGGAGGAGAAGAAGAAGGATAAAGCATCAACCAAAACCTCAAACTCCACCCAAACCAAATCCCCTTCTCAAACCACTCCTAAGAGAAAACGAGACGGGCAAAATTTCGCTATTACCCAAGGCAATCAACCAGCTTCACAAGCCATACCCCTCCAAGCTATCCCAATCACTCAAGTAGCACCCAACTCTACTTACCCAAATAAGAAATCTTACATTGGACCTCACCCTCAATGCAACACCTGTTTTTATCACCATCCATCTACCTTACCTTGTCGACTGTGTGCAAATTGTGGGCGTTATGGTCATTTGAGCAAAACTTGTCGCGTCCCTCAAAACCAAGCTTCACCCCTACTCAAAACATGATCCAAACATATCAACAACCCCTATACCCCATGTTCCCTTATGTTCGAGCTTGTTTTAATTGTGGTGACCCTACCCACTTTAGAAACACGTGCCCTCGATTGATTAACATCATAAACGCCCAAGCTCAAGCAAACCCAGTTAACCAAGCAAATCAAGCAAACCCAGCTCCACCATCAGCAAGAGGAAGAGCTTACAACATCAACACCAATCCTGTTGAAGATAATAACGGCCCAAACGAATCACCCAACTAGCTTTCCCTCACCAAGAGTCAAGACTCAACTCCAACCGTTAGTTTTAAATGTTTTTCTTTATCTTTACGTCTCCCAGTTATAAATTGGGAATTTATGTATCCAAAAATTTTAATGCGAATTGATATTACAGTTTTGTTTTATACTCATTGATTTAACATTCATATCATCAAACATCTCGACGTACCTCGATCACATCATTTAAAGAAGTTGGGTTATGTCTCACTTTTACATAGACTAACCCCTTTATCATAACAAACGAGAGATGTACTGTCATCATTCAGTCATGTATCCTTTCAGAATTGAGACTCAAGCTTTGGTTGTTGTGTTTGTTTATGTTTTAGAGTCGCATAGAACTAATCATAACTTACTGACAAAGCCAATGAAAATTTGACAAGAATATGGTGGATACGCCGCTGGTACTTCCTATATATAAGTATTCTTGTCAAAGGATCAAAAGCGTTGTCAGGCGGTTATGAGAGGTTCCGTGTAGGTTTTAATGTCGTCATGGTTGAGATTTTGTTTATGATATAACCTTATCTTTCCAAACTTATCAATTCTCTCAAAACTCTTATGCATAAAAATCATGCTTAGTCAATCAACTCTGTTTATCCTTGTTCCGCATTCTTATACTTTAGGCATCAAAAAGCGATTCCTGTAGCAGGATATTCAACCCTTACTAGGAACGTTACCGCCTCAAATAAAGTATAAACCTTCACCCTTTTCTAATTATGTAATTGTCAAAAATTAAATCATCCTCCCTTCAAGTCAAATATACCACTACTACTTAAATTTCGGGACGAAATTTCTAAAAGTAGGGGATACTGTAACATCCGTCGAAAAACGGGTTTCCAAAACCCGCTTCGTTTATCAGTCAAACATTCAGTTATAAAGTTCGTTGCGTATTTTTGGTTCAGATTAATTTTAAACAATACATAATTAATAAATATATTAGAATTTAAAATCTATAATTGAAAATTTATAATAAATAATGAGATAAAAATTAAATGGAGACGCCGGGTTTCGAACCCGGGTCACCCGCTCAAACAAACACACAACACACCACCAGGCTACCCGCACTTTTTGTTAAGTAATTGAAATCAATAAATATATGTATTCGGGCCATACGAGTCATCTGCGAGATTCAAGTGAGTAACCGCTCTGATTCAATCGTATAACTTTGAGTATACGTTTTAATTCTTACAGGAATGATTATAACAGTCAATCTTTAACCGAAATCACAATCGAAAGCATTAACTCGCAAACCGTTATGCTGAATCATTGTTACAATTACCGTTTTTGATTTTAAATCAAGTTGTGATCTTGGAAGTCTATAAATACTTTCAGTCAACTCGCTTATTCACTCAAATCGACTCTCAACACTCTCTGCTCGATCCTCCTGTCACCACCGGATCTCCCACCGGAAATTTCTCATCGGAAGTTTTTCGCCGGAATTCTCTGCAAGTTGCCGAAAGTTATCGCCGGAAAACCGAATCTATCCCAGTATTGCCTTACTCTATAAATAGGACTTCTAGAGCTTCGACAGAAGTCACCCACACTCACCTCAAACTTCCTGTAGATCCTCTGTCGCAAGTTATACTTCGCCGGAATTTCTTTCAGCCACCGGAACTCCATCGGAAATCACACCTGTTCGGTACAACATCCTTAAATCCTTTTCTGTTTAAATTATTTTCGTTATCAGTAATAATCAATCAACTAATTCAATAAGATTTGATTAAACAGTCGAGTTATGTTTCTGGGTATTAATTCAGTTGAAGAAGATGAAGCCAGTCTAAATATATATGTATAATAAAACTTGGTATTTTAACTGGGGTAGACACACAGTCCAGCGGTGGACTGTGTGCAATTTTAAAAGCGTACATCCCGGGTTCGAGCCACACTTGTCCCGACTTTCTGAAATAAAACCAATCTTTTTAAAACCTATTCAGATCATCCTTCAACACGTATATAAATATAGTATAATTCCGGATATTGATGGGTTAGACACCCAGCCCAGTTGGTCGGGCTGGGTGCAAGTTAAGTCGATGGTCACAGGTTCGATCCCCGCTAAGCCAACCGGTCCGATGATATTTGAAACATTTTTAATTAAATAAAATTATGAAGAAACTAAAAAGTATATAAATATAATTAAAATAAGAAATATTTCGGGTTAGACACGTAGCTCAGTTGGTAGAGCTGCGTGCACGTATACGAGAGGTCACAAGTTCGAACCTCACTCAGCGCATAGAATAAACATAGTTCGACCGGTCAACGGTCAACATTGTCAAAAGTCAACATTTTTTTATTTCTTTTTTTATTTATTTAATCAAAAAAATTATTTAAAAATACTTAAAAATAATATTTTTAAAGTTAGAAAATGTCCTTAAACTCACAAAAATAAATCTAAAAATCCTATTAAGATTATGAAATAAAAGTATTAATCTCAAATAAAATCCATTTATTTACCGAACCATTTCGTTATTATTTTAGGTTAGTTTTCCTCGTCGATCAAATCCAAAAATTCGTGCGCATTCATCGTCATCAAGGAACGCACCTACTGTGAGTGAATCCTTACAAATTCCCCTTTTTATTCATGTTTTGGGGTGTATCATGAGTCACTTTAATTATTTCGTTTATTCAACTTGTGCTATTACCATTATATGACCTAAACTTGTGATGTAAATATTGTTTGTTGTAATGTGTGTTTATATTCTTGTCAAGTTGCGTGCAAATTATTCATTAGGCCCATCAGTTCCTCGTGGGAGACGAGTTTAGCATCAGGTGCCTCATTCGATCGGCTCCGTTTGATTGAGCCTTGATCTCATTGTTCATCATTTGGTGTGTGCGTGTGCATTATTTGATATTATGTGTTTATGGTTGAATTTACATTTACGTTTATTCATATTTGGTTATGCACAATTTTATTCGAATAACCAACATAACCTAATCCTTTCAAATATTTAAATAAGATTCACTCGCCAACTTATGTTGACCCAAAAACCCTATTTTTACACATGATACAGGTGATCCGGTTGAGAAAAGAAACACATAGGATGGCCTAGAAGAATAAACAAGTTAATGCCTTGGAATGAACGTTTAGTTTTGTTTTCCTTTGTAATTGTACCCTAGTTTGTAATTTGAATGAAAATGTGTTTGAACATGTTGTGTCTGTATGTTTATTGTAACTTCTTCTTTAAAGAGAAATAATAAATATGAAACTTTATAGTAAATGTCATGAGCTTTGATGAAAACCCAATCATGCCCCGACTACCATTTTCCGCTGCGGGTCAGGGTGTGACATTCCTCTTGCAGACGGTCAGACTCTACGTATTTTCGGAGAAACCCCTTCGAAAGGACTCAAACTAATGTCCTGCCTTCAAGCCCGAAGATATCTCCGCAAGAACTATGTCGCATTCCTAACTCACGTCGTCAAAAAGGGAAACAAGGAAAGGAAACTCGAAGATATACCAGTTGTGAAAGAATTTCCACAAGTCTTTCCCGACGACATTTCAGGACTCCCACCAGTGAGAGAAGTCGAATTCCGCATCGATCTTGTACCTGGCGCTACACCAGTCGCAAAATCTCCTTATAGGTTAGCCCCATCCGAAATGCAAGAGCTGGCCAGTCAACTGCAAGAACTGACTGCAAAGGATTCATACGTCCTAGCTCTTCGCCTTGGGGTGCACCTGTTCTTTTTGTGAAGAATAAAGATGGAACGTTTCGTATGTGTATCGACTACAGAGAACTCAACAAGTTAACGGTTAAGAATCGCTACCCACTACCTCGCATCGATGACCTCCTAGACCAACTTCAAGGCGCCACCTGCTTTTCAAAAATCGACCTTCGTTCTGGTTATCATCAACTCAGAGTACATGAGGAAGATATCCCAAAGACCGCCTTCCGGACTCGTTATGGTCATTACGAATTCATGGTCATGCCATTCGGTTTAACCAACGCCCCGATGTATTCATGGATCTAATGAATAGGGTATGCAAACCCTACCTCGACCGTTTCGTCATAGTCTTCATCGACGACATCCTTATCTACTCCAAGTCTAAATCCGATCATGAACGACACATTCGACTCATCCTTACACTCTTAAGGACCGAAAAGCTCTACGCTAAGTTCTCAAAATGCGAATTCTGGTTAAGAGAAGTACAATTCCTTGGACATGTTATCAATGACAAGGGAATACATGTCGATCCTTCAAAATCAAGGCAGTGCAAGAATGGCAAGCGCCACGTACCCCTACCGAAGTAAGGTCATTTCTTGGTTTGGCTGGTTACTATCGCCGCTTCATTGCCAACTTTTCCCGTATTGCTGTACCACTCACGGCTTTGACTCATAAAGGAAAACCCTTTATATGGGGACCTAAACAGGAAGAAGCCTTCCAAACTCTAAAGCAAAAACTTTGTGACGCACCTATCCTCACACTCCCTGAAGGTTGCGATGAATTTGTAGTATATTGCGACACATCAGGGCAAGGGCTAGGCTGTGTATTAATGCAAAGAGGAAAAGTGATAGCCTATGCTTCTAGGCAACTCAAGGTTCATGAGAAGAATTACACCACCCACGACCTGGAACTTGGAGCCGTTGTGTTCGCTCTCAAGATATGGAGACATTACCTTTATGGTACCAAGTGTGAAATATACACTGACCACAAAAGCCTCCAACATATCTTCTGTAACATTTGTATAAATCGGGTCTCCAAAACCCGCTCCGTTTTGTAATCAAATACCAAGATATGAAATTACATTAAATATTTATGAGTATTTCGAGTTTAAACGTTACATAATTAATATATAAACTAAACTATAAAAATTATATTTGATAAAAAGTTAAAATAAAATAAATAAAAAATATTTGGAGCTGACCGGACTCGAACCCGGGTCAACTGCCTCCAATGACTTATCTCTCCGTCTCCAAACCACTCCGCCACCAATTGTTTTCTGTTAACATTATGAAAGCAATTGAATTTTATACGCATACACGACTTAACGGTTAATGATATCTGAATAACGGAAATCGGTAGCCGAATCGCCAAATCAGTTTTTGTTCGCATAGTTAACTTATAACCGATGAATATCGGTTTCTAATTAAAGTTCAGATTGAATGAACTTCAAGTTTTGGGTTTTTGAAACCGAAAGACATTCAAGCTCCAAATAATTCAGATTCCAATCATTTATACGATTCAGAACCGTCTCAAATACACTCCAATCCCTTTTCGTCGCGTTTTCAAGTCCTTTGAGCACAAGAAAACTGTCGCCGGAATTCTCTGCAAATCTCGCCGGAAAACCGTGTTCAACTCAAACCAGTAAGATTTTCCTCTCTTGCTGTTTCAATCTATTGTTAGGACACTACTAACATTAAACCGTCACTCAAAACCAGTCACAGAAGACTTGCTGGATTTTCTGGGTTCGCCGGAGAAACTCTGGAATTCGCCGGAAACACGCTAGTTAACGGTAAACACATTCAATCGTGCTAATAATCCATGTACTCTGGTTCAATTTCAAATCTAATTCTTTAATTCTGTTGTTAGACTCTCTCAGCCGGAGGTTCAAAAACAGAGTTACCTGTTCTCGCCGGACTTTCTGAAGAAGACGACCTGTCCGGTATTTCTTTTCCCCAAACTGTTCGGTTTGTTCATTCAAACTAGTAATCATGTTATTTAAGTAGTAGAACCCTGAACCAGTGGTCTGAGTAAAAACCGGTAATTAAAGTGAAGAAGACGAACCTAAAAACGGGTTAAGAGTAATTAAAATTCGGATAGTTAACGGGTTAGACACACAGTCCAGCGGTGGACTGTGTGCAAAGTTTATATACGAGTCCCGAGTTCGATCCTTACTACACACACACTGCGTAATAACATTCCTTTTTATTCATAAAACTAACCGGGTTAGATCGAGTAGTTGTTAAGTATAATATAATTCAAGAATATAACCGGGTTAGACACACAGTCCAGCGGTGGACTGTGTGCAAAACAAACTGCACGTCACGCGATCGAGTCCCGTCACAAACACCGGTTCAATGAGATTAAAACGTTTTGTAAAATAAAGGAATTTTCGGTAAGTTCGAATAAGTGCATAAATATAATTAAAACTGGAATCCTAACGGGTTAGTCACGTAGCTCAGTTGGTAGAGCTACGTGCGCGTGAACGGAAGGTCACCGGTTCGAATCCCGCTAGGCGCAAGTATTACCGCTGACCGAACCGGTCAACGGTCAACGGTCAAACAGTAAAAAATATTATTTTTTTAAATATTTATTTGTTTAATTTAAATTAAAAATCAATTAAAAATACTTAAAAATAACATTTCTAAGGATAGAAAATAGCCATAAACTCACAAAAATATATCTAAAAATCCCATTAAAATCTTTAATAAAATCCATCCATTTAATATATTTTTCCCATTATAATTTAGGTCAGTGATTCCTCGTTGACTCGCTCCGTCTAAATCGTGCGCATCTCACCAACTCAAATCCAACGCACCCAATGTGAGTGAACCCTTCAAATTCCCCGTTTTAATCACATTTTTGGGGTGTATCATGTGTCTTGTTCACTTACTTATTATAACTAAGTTATTGTGCATATATCATATCATGACATGTGTGTTAGTTGTTGCTGATAAGTAGTTATTATTGTTCGCAAATTATTATTTCAGTACATGCAATTGCTGAGGCCGCAGCTCCCCATCCTCGAGGTTGAGTTTGATCCCCATTTTATTATGCGGTTGATCAGGGCGTGCCCGCACGATCGGCTCCGTTTGATTGAGCCTTGATCGGTCATTTTATTTACATTTCAATACATGCAATACGCTCGGCTCCGTTTGATTGAGCCTTGAGCACACAGTTCAATTTACATTTTCAGTTCATGCAATACGATCGGCTCCGTTTGATTGAGCCTCGATCTCACAGTTCATTTATGTTAATTATCATATGATGTTGGTATGTTCATGTATGCTATCGATTGTTAATGTATGTTATAATTGTAACTGATGTTGCCATTGCTTGATTTCATACATATGCTCTTTTATGATTATGCACAATATTTTATTGATAAACTAACCAGAAAGTCATTATTAAATGTTTATCTATAAGGTTCACTCGCCAACTTATGTTGACCCAAAAACCTCCCATTTTACACATGATACAGGTGAACCAGCAGCAGCTAGGAACACGTAGGATCTGGATTAGAAGAAATAAAACGATTTAGTATTTGGATTATTATGTTTGGTTTTTTTCCTTTGTAATGAATGAACATGTTTGAACGTTTGAGAAATGTAACTTTGACTTCATTTAATAATGGAACATAATAGTAAATGTCATGTGCTTTGGTGATAACCCAATTATGCCCCGACTCTTATTTCCGCTGCGGGTCGGGGTGTGACAGATTGGTATCAGAGCCATGACTATAGGGATATAGGATAGGTTATTAGACCCTTAGAGCCTATACTATAGTCGACTAGAAACTTATAAGAATTTTGTGTGTTATATGCCAAATTTCATGATGTTTATATGTTTATGTTAAAATGTTACATTTGATATTGTTCAAGCATGTTCATAAGTATGTATTATCAAATAATGCTTATCATGAAATCGTATGATCATAATATATCACATCCATGCAAGCACACACCACATCATGATTGATTTTACAACGATTTTCGTGTTTTCAAATCTCATCAAAGTGAGTTCTCATGACGGGCATGTAGTAACTGGAAGGGTACTAGTACCGGTAGTCGGAACGTCCTGTCTAGGCTGGCATTCGTATAAATCCAAAATAAAGGACCAGTTTGCCTACCTGGGGACCAACGATGAGAGTACGAAATACCTATTAGGCCAAAGCATGCTATACCAAACGTCGTGAGAGCTAATCCCACTTTGAGTTGTCATTGTGTCTACACCTGGACACGTTCCGACCAAACATCTCATGAACATATTTTGTGGTTAGCATTCGGGGATGCAAGTGTTAAATTGCCAATACTAATGTAAATCCTACCAAACCAATAGCCATGGGGCCCACATGACTATATAGGTGAAGGTATGGGGGACATTTGAGGCCCAACATGAGCGAACCCAAGACATCCTTCGGATGTAGTTGCATTATTGATATTTATGTTATTTTCATTTTTTTTAGACACATGACACCTAAAAGATACCATAAACTCACAATCTTCTCATTTTATGATCCTGTAGATGCCGTCTAGATCGCATCGAAGGAGTAGGAAATCGGAAAAGTCTCAGGAACGTTTGGCCACTCATATCGCCAACCAAATGGCCACGATATTACCTGACATCGTAGTACAAGTACAACAAGCCCTTGCTGCAAATCCTACTAACCCTCCTCAACAACAGGACCAGATCATCAACGACCCTCCTACCATCAAATGCTCCTACAAACATTTTAAGTCCTGCGATCCCCCAAAATTCGAAGGGACAGAGGGAGTCACTGCTCTCCTACATTGGTTCGAGGAGATGGAAAACGTTTTCTTAAACTGCGATTGTCCTGAGGATCGCAAAGTTCGTTATGCCACCGGGAGACTACTTGGTGTAGCTCTCACTTGGTGGAATACGGAGAAAGGAAAGAGGGGAACGGAAGATGCGATGGCCTTAACTTGGGAGGAGTTAAGGGAAATCATGACTAGGCGATTCTGTCCTAGGAGTGAAATTAAGAAATTGGAAGATGAATTTCATGCCCTGAAGCAAAAAGATGGTGATCACTCTACTTACAACAAAAGGTTCTTGGAGTTGAACCAGATGGTACCAAACTTATTCACTCCAACCTACCGTCTGATCGAACATTACATTCGAGGACTTCCCTCGAAAATCCAAGATTCGGTCCTCAGCGTTTCACCGGTAACACTCGAAGCTGCCATGGAGTTGGCAACAGAACTGACCGAAAACCGAATTCGCAATGGGAAGTTCAAGGAAGAAAAGAAGAAAACCCCTGCTGAGGGACAAACCTCAAACCACCACACTCCTTCCTCTAAATTTGCTAACAAGAGGAAGCGTAACAACAGGAACTTTGCAGTCACCCACACCAACACCCCTGTTCCTGCTGCACCCATCACTCAAGCCACTCCTCCACCCGCGCCATACAAAAGACCATACACAGGACCACTACCAAAATGTAACCGTTGTCAGTATCACCACTCCCCTGACTACCCTTGCCAATACTGTACCAGCTGCGGTCGCGCTGGACACACTGTTCAACACTGCCGCGCGCCTCAACGAACAAACCGCCATCAACCTATAACCCAAACCCACCAACAATTTTTGGGTCAAGCCCAACAACAACAACCATTTCCACCCACTCAACATTTAGCCCAAACATACTATCAACCCAACTACCCTATGGGCCAACCTATGCGGGCATGTTTCAATTGTGGAGATCCAAGTCATTTCAGGAACACATGTCCAAGACTGGTTAATATTATTCATGCTCAGGCCCAAGCCAATCCTGTGAATCAAGCGAACCAAGCTCCTCCACCTGCTAGGGGAAGGGCTTTCAATATTAACGCAAACCAGGCCAGAGCTGACGGCAATGTGGTCAACGGTACGTTTCTTATAAATGGTAGATATGCCTCTATGTTATTTGATACTGGTGCGGATAGAAGTTTCGTGTCATTAGAGTTTGAACCTATCTTAAGTAAAAATCGAGATAAGCTCGCGGAATCCATAACAGTAGAAGTTGCAGATGGAAAACCAGTTTCGTTAGACTCTATTTTGCGCAACTGTACGCTCACCCTAAACGACCACGATTTCTCAGTCGATCTTATTCCTATGAAGCTGGGAAGTTTCGACATCATAGTCGGAATGGATTGGCTCAGTCAGCATAATGCGGAAGTTGTATGCCGTGAGAAATTTATTCGTATTCCTCTTTCAAACGGTCAGACTCTTCAAATTATTGGAGAAACCTCGGCGAAAGGACTCAACTTAATGTCTTGCCTTCAAGCTCAAAAATACCTTCGCAAGAATTATGTCGCGTTTTTAGCCCATATCATCAAGAAGGGAACCGCAGAAAAGAAACTTGAAGATATTCCTGTTGTAAAAGATTTTCCACAAGTTTTTCCTGACGACATTTCAGGACTTCCTCCAATCAGAGATGTCGAATTTCGTATCGATCTTATACCTGGTGCTACACCAGTGGCAAAATCTCCATATAGGTTAGCCCCCTCTGAAATGCAAGAGCTAGCCAGTCAATTGCAAGAGTTGACTGACAAGGGATTTATACGCCCCAGCTCATCGCCTTGGGGTGCACCTGTACTCTTTGTAAAGAAGAAGGATGGATCTTTTCGCATGTGCATCGACTACAGAGAGCTCAACAAGTTAACTATCAAAAATCGATATCCTTTACCTCGTATAGATGACCTTCTTGACCAACTACAAGGTGCCAGTTGCTTTTCGAAAATCGACCTTCGATCTGGCTATCATCAGCTTAGAGTGCATGAAGAAGACGTCCCTAAAACTGCTTTTCGAACTCGATATGGTCACTATGAATTCATGGTTATGCCGTTTGGATTAACCAACGCACCAGCTGTTTTCATGGACCTAATGAATAGAGTCTGCAAACCTTACCTTGATCGATTTGTTATTGTGTTCATTGACGATATTCTTATCTATTCAAAATCCAAAGCTGATCATGAGCGTCATCTGCGACTTGTTCTTGCACTTCTAGAAAAGGAAAAGCTTTATGCCAAGTTCTCTAAATGTGAATTCTGGTTAAAAGAGGTGCAATTTCTCGGGCATGTAGTCAATGACAAAGGAATACATGTGGACCCATCAAAGATCAAAGCAGTTCAGGAATGGCAAGCTCCACGTACGCCAACTGAAGTAAGGTCTTTTCTTGGACTTGCTGGTTACTATCGTCGATTCATTTCAAACTTCTCTCGCATTGCGGTGCCACTCACGGCTTTAACCCATAAAGGGAAACCATTTGTATGGGGGCCCAAGCAAGAAGAAGCTTTTCAAACTCTCAAGCGAAAACTTTGTGATGCACCAATCCTCACTCTTCCTGAAGGTTGTGATGATTTTGTAATCTATTGCGACGCGTCAGGACAAGGATTAGGTTGCGTTCTCATGCAAAGAGGGAAAGTCATAGCTTATGCCTCAAGGCAACTCAAGACACACGAAAAGAACTACACCACTCATGACCTTGAACTTGGAGCCGTTGTATTCGCTCTTAAGATATGGAGACATTATCTTTATGGTACGAAGTGTGAAATATACACTGACCACAAGAGTCTTCAACATATCTTCAATCAGAAAGAGTTAAATATGAGGCAACGAAGATGGGTCGAACTCCTAAATGATTACGACTGTGAAATCAGATACCACCCTGGTAAAGCAAATGTGGTGGCTGATGCACTTAGTCGAAAGGGTTATGCGAACTCCATTCATCTTCTATGTTCGCAAATTATAACCAATATTAAGGATCAAATTCGAGAAGCTCAACACGTTTCAATAACAGAGGAAGATGTACAAAAGGAGATGTCCTGTGGAGCCGAGCTAAAGCTGGAAACTAAATCTGATGGTATTTTGTATTACCTAGATCGTATATGGATTCCTAACCATATCAATCTTCGTGAAACACTCATGCATGAAGCCCATAAGTCGCGATATTCTATACACCCAGGAACCGATAAGATGTATCAAGACCTAAGGTACACCTATTGGTGGCCTGGAATGAAGAAAGATATTGCCGTTTTTGTTTCCAAGTGTCTCACTTGTTCTAAAGTAAAGGCTGAACACCAAAGACCCTCAGGACTTCTGGTCCAACCAGAGATACCTGTCTGGAAGTGGGAAAATATAACCATGGATTTCATTACCGGGTTACCTCGCACTTCTAGTGGGTATGACACTATATGGGTGATTATAGACCGACTCACAAAATCAGCTCACTTTATTCCTATTCGAGAAGATTTCAAGAACGAAAAGCTTGCTCGTATTTATATCAGCAAAATCGTCAGCCGACATGGAGTTCCGTTAAGTATTATTTCTGATCGTGATGGTCGTTTCACCTCACGAACATGGCAGGCAGTACAATCCGCTATGGGCACTCGACTAGATCTCAGTACCGCCTATCATCCTCAAACTGATGGACAGTCTGAGCGCACCATTCAAACCCTTGAGGACATGCTTAGAGCATGTGTCATAGACTTCAAGGGAAATTGGGACGCCCACCTACCGTTAGTCGAATTTTCGTACAACAACAGTTATCATTCTAGCATCGGCATGGCACCTTTTGAAGCTTTATATGGTCGAAAGTGTCGATCTCCTGTTTGTTGGCACGAAATTGGGGAAGCACAAATTACTGGTCCAGAATTGATCCAAGAAACCACAGATAAGATTCATCAAATCCGAAACAATCTTCTAGCGGCTCAAAGTCGTCAAAAGAGTTACGCAGATAAACGACGGAAGCCCTTGGAGTTTAGCGTTGGTGATCATGTGCTTTTAAAAGTGTCACCGGGGAAGGGAGTAGTTCGTTTTGGTCAAAAGGGAAAGCTAGCACCACGTTACGTAGGACCTTTCAAGATACTCGAAAGAGTAGGTCCTGTAGCTTACAAGCTTGACCTACCGGAAGAACTTGACAGAATTCATCCCACATTCCACGTGTCGAACTTGAAGAAGTGCCTCGCTGACGAGAATCTTCATATTCCACTGGAGGATATTCAGATTGATGAATCCATGCATTTTATTGAAAGGCCAGTAGAGATTATGGACTATGGAGAAAAGCGTCTACGTCGAAGTCGCATTCCTATTGTTAGGGTACGCTGGGAGTCGAAACGGGGACCTGAGTTTACTTGGGAACGTGAAGACTCAATGCGTGAAAAATACCCTCATCTTTTCCCTACTACTTCAACTGTTTAAATTTCGGGACGAAATTCCTAAAAGTAGGGGATACTGTAACATTTGTATAAATCGGGTCTCCAAAACCCGCTCCGTTTTGTAATCAAATACCAAGATAGGAAATTACATTAAATATTTATGAGTATTTCGAGTTTAAACGTTACATAATTAATATATAAACTAAACTATAAAAATTATATTTGATAAAAAGTTAAAATAAAATAAATAAAAAATATTTGGAGCTGACCGGACTCGAACCCGGGTCAACTGCCTCCAATGACTTATCTCTCCGTCTCCAAACCACTCCGCCACCAATTGTTTTCTGTTAAACATTATGAAAGCAATTGAATTTTATACGCATACACGACTTAACGGTTAATGATATCTGAATAACGGAAATCGGTAGCCGAATCGCCAAATCAGTTTTTGTTCGCATAGTTAACTTATAACCGATGAATATCGGTTTCTAATTAAAGTTCAGATTGAATGAACTTCAAGTTTTGGGTTTTTGAAACCGAAAGACATTCAAGCTCCAAATAATTCAGATTCCAATCATTTATACGATTCAGAACCGTCTCAAATACACTCCAATCCCTTTTCGTCGCGTTTTCAAGTCCTTTGAGCACAAGAAAACTGTCGCCGGAATTCTCTGCAAATCTCGCCGGAAAACCGTGTTCAACTCAAACCAGTAAGATTTTCCTCTCTTGCTGTTTCAATCTATTGTTAGGACACTACTAACATTAAACCGTCACTCAAAACCAGTCACAGAAGACTTGCTGGATTTTCTGGGTTCGCCGGAGAAACTCTGGAATTCGCCGGAAACACGCTAGTTAACGGTAAACACATTCAATCGTGCTAATAATCCATGTACTCTGGTTCAATTTCAAATCTAATTCTTTAATTCTGTTGTTAGACTCTCTCAGCCGGAGGTTCAAAAACAGAGTTACCTGTTCTCGCCGGACTTTCTGAAGAAGACGACCTGTCCGGTATTTCTTTTCCCCAAACTGTTCGGTTTGTTCATTCAAACTAGTAATCATGTTATTTAAGTAGTAGAACCCTGAACCAGTGGTCTGAGTAAAAACCGGTAATTAAAGTGAAGAAGACGAACCTAAAAACGGGTTAAGAGTAATTAAAATTCGGATAGTTAACGGGTTAGACACACAGTCCAGCGGTGGACTGTGTGCAAAGTTTATATACGAGTCCCGAGTTCGATCCTTACTACACACACACTGCGTAATAACATTCCTTTTTATTCATAAAACTAACCGGGTTAGATCGAGTAGTTGTTAAGTATAATATAATTCAAGAATATAACCGGGTTAGACACACAGTCCAGCGGTGGACTGTGTGCAAAACAAACTGCACGTCACGCGATCGAGTCCCGTCACAAACACCGGTTCAATGAGATTAAAACGTTTTGTAAAATAAAGGAATTTTCGGTAAGTTCGAATAAGTGCATAAATATAATTAAAACTGGAATCCTAACGGGTTAGTCACGTAGCTCAGTTGGTAGAGCTACGTGCGCGTGAACGGAAGGTCACCGGTTCGAATCCCGCTAGGCGCAAGTTTACCGCTGACCGAACCGGTCAACGGTCAACGGTCAAACAGTAAAAAAATATTATTTTTTTAAATATTTATTTGTTTAATTTAAATTAAAAATCAATTAAAAATACTTAAAAATAACATTTCTAAGGATAGAAAATAGCCATAAACTCACAAAAATATATCTAAAAATCCCATTAAAATCTTTAATAAAATCCATCCATTTAATATATTTTTCCCATTATAATTTAGGTCAGTGATTCCTCGTTGACTCGCTCCGTCTAAATCGTGCGCATCTCACCAACTCAAATCCAACGCACCCAATGTGAGTGAACCCTTCAAATTCCCCGTTTTAATCACATTTTTGGGGTGTATCATGTGTCTTGTTCACTTACTTATTATAACTAAGTTATTGTGCATATATCATATCATGACATGTGTGTTAGTTGTTGCTGATAAGTAGTTATTATTGTTTGCAAATTATTATTTCAGTACATGCAATTGCTGAGGCCGCAGCTCCCCATCCCTCGAGGTTGAGTTTGATCCCCATTTTATTATGCGGTTGATCAGGGCGTGCCCGCACGATCGGCTCCGTTTGATTGAGCCTTGATCGGTCATTTTATTTACATTTCAATACATGCAATACGCTCGGCTCCGTTTGATTGAGCCTTGAGCACACAGTTCAATTTACATTTTCAGTTCATGCAATACGATCGGCTCCGTTTGATTGAGCCTCGATCTCACAGTTCATTTATGTTAATTATCATATGATGTTGGTATGTTCATGTATGCTATCGATTGTTAATGTATGTTATAATTGTAACTGATGTTGCCATTGCTTGATTTCATACATATGCTCTTTTATGATTATGCACAATATTTTATTGATAAACTAACCAGAAAGTCATTATTAAATGTTTATCTATAAGGTTCACTCGCCAACTTATGTTGACCCAAAAACCTCCCATTTTACACATGATACAGGTGAACCAGCAGCAGCTAGGAACACGTAGGATCTGGATTAGAAGAAATAAAACGATTTAGTATTTGGATTATTATGTTTGGTTTTTTTCCTTTGTAATGAATGAACATGTTTGAACGTTTGAGAAATGTAACTTTGACTTCATTTAATAATGGAACATAATAGTAAATGTCATGTGCTTTGGTGATAACCCAATTATGCCCCGACTCTTATTTCCGCTGCGGGTCGGGGTGTGACATCTTCAACCAAAAGGAGTTGAATATGAGGCAATGAAGATGGGTCGAACTTCTTAACGACTACGACTGTGAAATTCGGTATCATCCTGGCAAGGCAAACGTGGTGGCTGATGCACTCAGTCGAAAAGGTTATGCGAACTCCATTCATCTTCTCTGTTCGCAAATCATAACCGACATCAAAGATCGAATCCGAGCAGCTCAACATGTTTCTGTAACAAAAAATGACGTACTCGATGAGCTGTCATGTGGAGCTGAACTCAAAATCGAAACCAAATCCTACGGTATTCTATACTATTTAAATTGCATATGAATTCCCGATCGCGATAACCTTTGTGATTTCCTCACGAATGAGGCGCACAAAACACGATACTCTGTACACCCAGGAGCCGACAAGATGTATCAAGACCTACGATACACCTACTGGTGGCCGGGAATGAAAAAGGATATCGCTGTTTTTGTTTCCAAGTGCCTTACCTGTTCCAAAGTAAAAGCTGAACATCAAAGACCTTCAGGACTTCTAGTCCAACCTGAAATACCTGTATGGAAGTGGGAAAACATAACCATGGACTTCATTACCGGGTTACCTCGCACCTCCAGTGGGTATGACACCATATGGGTGATCATTGATCGTCTTACAAAATCAGCTCACTTCATACCGATTCGCGAGGACTTCAAAAACGAGAAGTTAGCTCGTATCTACATCAGCGAGACCGTAAGCCGTTATGGTGTACCTTTAAGCATCATTTCAGATCGTGATGGTCGTTTCACTTCAAGAACATGGCGAGCCGTACAAATCGCCTTGGGTACACGATTAGATCTGTACCGCTTTTCATCCTCAAACTGATGGACAATCTGAACGCACAATCCAAACCCTGGAAGACATGCTTCGAGCATGTGTCATAGACTTCGAAGGGAATTGGGACGCTCATCTACCATTAGTTGAATTTTCGTACAACAATAGCTATCATTCAAGTATCGGCATGGCTCCTTTCGAAGCTTTATATGGTCGTAAGTGCCGATCTCCAGTATGTTGGCACGAAATTGGGGAATCACAAATCACCGGTCCAGAGTTAATTCAAGAAACAACCGACAAGGTTATTCAAATTCGAAACAATCTTCTAGCGGCTCAAAGTCGTCAAAAGAGTTATGCAGACAAACGACAAAAGCCTTTGGAATTTGACATTGGTGATCAAGTACTTTTAAAAGTATCATCGTGGAAGGGAGTGGTTCGTTTTGGCCAGAAGGGCAAGCTAGCACCACGCTACGTAGGACCTTTCAAGATACTCGAAAGAGTAGGTTCTGTAGCATACAAGCTTGACCTACCAGAAGAGCTCAACAGAATTCATCCCACATTCCACGTATCAAACTTGAAGAAGTGCCTCGCCGATGAAAACCTCCATATTCCTCTAGAAGACATTCAGATCGATGAATCTATGCACTTCATTGAAAGACCAGTAGAAATCATGGACTTCGGAGAGAAGCGTTTAAGACGAAGTCGTATTCCAATTGTCAGGGTGCGTTGGGAGTCAAAACGAGGACCTGAGTTTACTTGGGAACGTGAAGACTCGATGCGCGAGAAATGCCCGCATCTTTTTCCTGTTACCACTACTTAAATTTCGGGACGAAATTTCTAAAAGTAGGGGATACTGTAACCTTCGTCAAAAAACGGGTTTCCAAACCCGCTTCGTTTATTTATCAAATGTCCAGTTATAAATTTCGTTGCGTATTTCTGGTTGATATTAATTCTAAACGATACATAATTAATAAATATATTAGAATTTAAAAACCATAATTTATAAATAATAATAAATAGTGAGAAAAAAATAAAATGGGGACGCCGGGTTTCGAACCCGGGTCACCCACAAACCCAAACACACAACACACCACTCCGCCACACACTGCTGTTGTGATAATCAAGGAAACAAATAAGACTTATAATAAAACCCGAAAGTCAAATCCAGTAATCAGCGCGCCCAGACTAGTCGTCACCGGAAAAATAGGCAATCCGCAATTCTTGCCATTTTCCTTTTGACTAAACACGTTAACCGACTTCGACATCGGTTATAACCGATGTCTAACCATCAATCTCGGTCATAACCGCCGGAAAACCTTTGACCGCGAATCAAGACCCAAAATCGGACCCAATTCATTTAGTTCTTCCCTATAAATACCCACTCAATCTTCCGGAAATCCTTTCGCTCAGAACCGCTCACTTTTTCGAAGCTTTAGCTCGTCGCCGGAGAATTTCAATTTCGCCGGAACTTCGCCGGAATCGATCGTCAGAAAACCGTATTCATTCATCAGTCGGTATAACTGTCTAAACTTCTCTGCTATCTCTTAATTTATGTTTTAATCGTTCAAATCAATAATCAAAACTGTTAAACAGTTCATACAGCCGGACATCGCAAATCAGAGCCGACGACACTTGCCGGAAAACCGAAGCAAACCCGCTGTTCTGGTATACCATATCATTTAATTTCTTTGTCCATTTCAATCAAGTTTAGGTCGTAAATGATTAAACAAGAACAGTCGAAATTCACTGTTCTGTGTTCTTAAACGAAGAAGATGAAGTCACAAATAAGTATAAGTATAATTAAATTAGATATTCAAACGGGTTAGACACACAGTCCAGCGGTGGACTGTGTGCACAAACAATACACACGTCCCGAGTTCGAATCGCACACGTACTGACTTTCAGAAATAAAACCAACATTTTTAAAACTTAATCAGACCAGGTCACTGAATGTTAATAAGAGTAATATAATCCATAAGTTAAACAGATTAGACACACAGCCCAACTGGTTGGGCTGTGCGCACTCGAATCGAAGGACCCGAGTTCGACTCCGGGTCCCTGCAACCGGTTCGGCCATATAAATCGTTTTTAATAAAAGACCAAATAAGTTTAAAATTAATTAGTATATAAATATAATTAAAACAGAGAATATTTCGGGTTAGACACGTAGCTCAGTTGGTAGAGCTGCGTGCACGCATACGAGAGGTCCCGAGTTCGAACCTCACTCAGCGCATATAAAAACACAGTCCGACCGGTCAACGGTCAAAAAAAGTCAAATTTTTATTTCTTTTTATTTATTTATTTAATTAGAAAATTATTTAAAAATACTTAAAAATAAGATTTTTAAAGTTTGAAAATTTCCTTAAACTCACAAAAATAAATCTAAAAATCTTTTTAAGATTATGAATTAAAAGTATTAATCTCAAATAAAATCCGTTTATTTACCGAATCATTTCGTTATTATTTTAGGTTAGTTTTTCCCTCGTCGATCAGATCCTAAAATTCGTGCGCATCCAACATCCTGAAAGAACGCACCCAATGTGAGTGAATCTCTATCAATTCCCCGTTTTAAATCATGTTTTGGGGTGTATCATGTGTCGTTTAATTCTTTATTATATTTAAACACTTGTGCATACATCATATCAGTGATCAAATGTGTATCAAATATGTATCAATTGTTGTGTGGATTATATATAGTTTGGATTTATCATTTTCAGTGCACGCATTTCATTAGGCCCATCAGTTCCCCGTGGGAGACGGGTTGAGCATCAGGTGCCTCATAAGATCGGCTCCGTTTGATTGAGCCTTAATCTCACATTCATCATCATTCATATCATGTACTCATTCAAAGTGGTTTGTGTTTGTTTATTTATATATGTTTGCTCACTTGTGATATTGCACAAATTTCCCGTATTAAATAAAACAAGAAATTAATAACAATGTTTTATCAAGGTTCACTCGCCAACTTTTGTTGTCCAAAAATATCCCCGTTTTACACATGATACAGGTGATCCAGCTGATGCAAGAAACATAGGAAGGCCTAGAAGAATAAATCAGTTTAAGCTTTGGATTATTTATATAGTTTCATTTCCTTGTAATTGTATGAATTTTGATTTGGATTTAAGTTGTAATTTGAATTTAATAAATATGAAACATTTTAGTAAACATCATGAGCTTTGGTGATAACCCAATTATGCCCCGACTCTTATTCCGCTGCGGGTCGGGGTGTGACATGTTGAATTCTTGTTATACTGAAGGAAATGACTTCACATTTGATCATGAATGTTAATATGTAATGTTTTCAAAGTACAAATTAATACAAAACATTTTTAAATAAAAACCAAATCTGTTCACCAACATTTTTGTTGACCCAAAACTCTTTTACGCGTGATACAGGTATACAAGTGTGAGCCGAACTCGAGACGAAGACACTTAGGGCTTGCCTTAGTAACTAAAAGGGAAATTTTGTTATGTTTCATGAACTTAGATTATTGTATGAATTAATTTTTGTGTGATAAAATTAAATATGATGCTTTAATTATTATAACTTATCATAGTTGTTATAAGCTTTGGACAATCAATCATGCACCGTACCATTCCGTTGCAGGTCAGGGTCTACAATTTAAATAATATCTTTAACCTCTATAAGAAGCAAGAAATATATACAAAAAAGTATATTGACCTCTATACAAAATATATACAAGAAATATATCTTTGACCTTTAAATGATATCCTTGTCCATTTGTGTATCCTGCATCCACCAAATAATAACCTAGAAATATATACAATTATTATTATTATTTTTCATTTATCTAGATGATAATTTTATATGTATTTCATACTAGATACCTTTCAAGCCATGAGGCCTATCAATAGCATTCCGAAGGACTCTACCATCAGTTGAAGACCTTGAACCATTTTCATCTTTGATCAGTAGACTCCTCGTGAACAGGTTCTGGTTTCTTAAGCAAGTGTGAATGGAATCTTATCATTGCATTACTAACTCAAGAAACTACTCTACTAGTCGTTTCTCCCAAACAATGAAAACGACTCATCATTACACGGTTCTTAACATTATGAACCATGATGCGAAAGAAAATGGCTACTTGCCGTTTGATGTCCATGTTCTTACTTGCTTTTAGTCCTCCCAATATTTTAAGCATGCCACACAATTTTATGAAACATGTCCGATTCATTCAAACTTGTGATATAGACATAGTGTCCATTTTCATAAACACACCTATGCAGAATTGAAATACAGGTCTATTTTTCTTAAAGAGTAACTAATGTGTGTTATATCTCTTTCGTATTTGTGTGCCAACTTGTAAAATGAAATTATGAACCAAGCAACAACTATAATAACTTGATCCCACCATGTCAAACTTTTCTACTTTGCTTCCGTTTTTTGGCTATCACGCTAAGTCGCGCCATTTCCTACATGAAAAAGTGACCTTTATACATACAAAGAAATTACGTATATTATAAAATGAAATTATATTACATAATAAAGATATTGCAAATGATGTCTTTTTTTTCTATTACAAATCAATCTCTAAATGAAAATCAAAGCTTATGTGGTCCTTTCAATTGAATTTAAATTCACTTACATGTCAAGCAATTTGTACATGTAAATCTTATGAATATGAATCTGCAATTTTCCATTTTAGCTAACTTCAAAACATGAAGACTACTTATATCCAAATAACTAGAGAAAATGTACAATATACCACACTAGGAATGAATCAGTATCTAATCCAAATAATACAAACTGATATGGTACTGACTTATCATTCTGTCCAGATCATTGTCTGTTTTGGTACCGCGTTTGTGTTTTCTTTTATTATACCTAAAAAATTTCAAGAATGGATGTTAAAAACAAGATGAAAAAATCAAGGGATTGGGTTCATTAGTTGCATAAATTTGACCACGATCTTCACATTGGTTTGCTTGATGTTACCACTACCATCTACCTATGCAAATTAGCTTGATGATATTAGACTGAACAATACATTGAAGAACATTTATTGTTAAAAGAGTTTGATAGGAACTCTAAAATTCTCAAATCTAATGAAACAATTACTTTCATGGAGATATATCAAGAATATTGAAAATAAGAATCATTAAGTCAACCTTGAGATCAAAGTTTGAGGCATTTTATATCATTTTTTCATTTGGCCATTGAAAGTTTCAAGATGAAGAAACATTCAGCACAAGTTTTCAACAACAAATATAGTAATCGACAAAAGAAAAGGTAAAATCCAAGTCTTAATAAGTGATGTTACCATTGCAATGGAACAATGGTAGAATATAAAAATGAAGATGATGATGTCGTTGATATGTGATTGTGAGAAGCGATGTTTATGTGGGGAATTGTATGAAGGGCTTTTAGGTAATATTTTATGAATTCCTTAGGAGTGTTTTAAATTGCGTAGGGTGTATGATGGAAAGTCACTTTCGTATGAAGAGGGAAAATATTCACTTTCCATTTCTCCCTTGTGCCAACCAAACATAGGATTTAAATTCCAATTCCAATTCTATCTTGATACCACAATGAATGAAGAAATTAATTCCAAATGAATTCTACAAACCAAACAATACACTAACATATCTTTTTCACATTTATGATTTGTAAGAAGATGAATATATTGAGGAGGTAGAATGATGCGGCCTGAGAGATTGCAGCGGAAGCACATTCATAATTTATTATGCTTTCGAGTCATGAACAATAATTTTTTATAGTCTTAAAACATTGTTTCATTTAACACTTTTGGGTCTTGGACAAAATTTAATTATGCATTTGAATATTTGTGGTTTATTACATTTGATAAAAAAATTCCATTATGGTATAAAAGCACGCTAGCTGTATATGTGAGATGGATATCCTCTAAGTTAACGTATTATACATCTTCTCCATAATATATGATATAAATTAGATTCCTAGAGCATATATATATATATATATATATATATATATATATATATATATTTGATTTAAACACATAGAAGGGATTCTGATTTTATCCAAAATGCTTTCTAAAATATGGAAACCCTAAGGATATGTGAGATGGGTTTAGGATAAATCAACTAAGAATATTAGAATCAACTTATTAAAGAAAAGAGTGAATGTACAGTGATACATCAAGTCTTTCAAGACAAGCGAGAAAAATTTAACAACTTAATCGTGTTTTTCTTATGAAGATAAGACATAGAAGTTGGATTCTTCTAACGATTAAAACTAAACAGCTGGTATACTGATTAAGGAATTTTGATTGGATCAAAGGGTAAAAGCCTTAATTTAATCAAATGTTCTAGGCAAACATCATCAAAGCCTTCTGAGCACTATGGTAGTGGATTTGAAAAGGAAAGTTGATTAATGATGAAATGTGCAATCTAAACAAGAAGAGTTCTTTCTTAAACATCAATGGAAATTATTATCGAACTCCAAGATAGGTAGACATGGATCCTAAGGAACATTGTATAGTAGGTATACAATGATTGTCTAACCTTAGAGACTTGAGATTCTAAAGTCCAACTGAATCTCTTTGAGGATTGGATCTTCAAGAAGATAAAGTGTTTTATTTAGAGCTCTTGACATTAATGGTCAATCTCTTGTTATGAATATGATTCCAAAGTGATGATTAAAAGTGATTCATGATATTTGAGAGAGACTTTAAAATTGCCTAAACTGGTATCATAAATTGATCAACAAGAAGTTGTTGACTATTGACCTGAGAGGTTTATAAGAGAATTGTGATGCAAGATGTCCAATAAGAAAGTTATAAGTAGAGACTTCGATAGACTTAATTAGAGATTGAGAATATATGATATGGTTATAGTTATGGATATTGAAATGTGAACTACACGGATAGCTAAGTCCAGACTTGGATAATCTAACTTCTAAGAGTTAGACGAATATGAATTTCTATATCAAATTCATATGTGGTTTTATACAAACATTTCAAAACAAGATATCTATACCCGGATAAAACAAGTAAGTTGTCTTCAAGACAACACTGTTATAGACAATGTAAATGTAAGTGGGAGCTATAAGATATTTCAAGATATTAAGTTAATCATTAAGAAAAGGTGTTTTCATAGGATCTTGGCTATGAATGACAAGTAACAAGTGTCGTACGGTCATCGACGAAGTACATGTATATATGATAAAAGAGTCGTTTGAGGAATCTATTAAATGATGCCTAGAGAGAATCACTGTTTGAGTATGTGGACATATCTGATTTCAGAAATCGAAATGCCCACTCAAGAGTAAAAGGGAAAATAGAATGTTCTATTTTGTGTCTAATTTTTTCCAATATACAAAACACAATATATACTAGACCATTACTAAATCTATATATGTAGATCCATAGTGAATGGTAGAACCTTTGAGGAAAGATTCCAAAAAGATTGTTGAGTTGAACTTGAGAAAGGTGTTTCTATGACACCTGAAATTGTTGGTGATACAATTTCTAAGATACATAAACTCATTAATGGGTTATTAGTTTTGACAAGTCACAGAAGAGTTCATGAGCTTATGAATCACATCAAGGTTTTATTGTAAAACTTGTTGGATATGAGAGTGTGTGTTTACTGATAAAATGTTTAATCAATTAGGATTTAATCAACAGTATAAACAAACATTCAATCTGTCAACTGTATTTGGATGATTGCAAAATGATTTCATTGATTCAATCAGAATGTAATACAATCACAAGGTACAAATGTATTCCCCCTCAACATGTGCATCTCACTTAGTTCTTATGCTTAAAGGTTATAAGCATTAACTATCATAATAAGAATGAAGAACTTTATGTAGGAGGAGAGAACTGTTGATGATGTGTGACAACTATGAAAAATCCCAGTAAACCCTAATCGTTGCTAGTCGACGATAACAGAACACGATGTGCAAACAATTAGAGTTGAAGATTCTTAGGATAGAAACGTGTTAATATATGAATTCTAGAACGTACTATACGGACCAATAGTTATGATGCGTGCGACGACTCACAATAAACCCCAATTTGACATAGTGCGTTACTTACGTAACAGTATACAGTCGTGAAAATTTAGACGAATCTGGAAAAACAAATTGTCTTATACATGAACTATAGTGTATAACAGAGATGCGTTAGCGGAAAAAATTGAAATTAATGCTTGTGGTGATGCCTGAGTAATTATGATGAATTAAATCCCGATTGTCGAAGCATGACTTAGTGAATATAACAAAATGATCCTGATCATGCCTCGGATGAATCCGAGGTACATTATAGTTAACATGTGAACAATATTGACCAACAGTGCGATACAGTGTGCTGAAAACAGTTAAACGGCGGATTTCCGTTTACTAGTGCGTAACCGTAAAATAACGATTTTGATAGAAAGAAAGTACCGTGAATGATTCTAAGAGTATGGAATTGCTTAGAGATACTACATAGACCATAACCTAGGGTTTCACGCCTTTACAAATAGGGGCACGTTAAACGAGGCATTTTCCGGTTAACGAAATGCTTTTATTTTAAAGCACCGGAAACAACCAAACATGCATTGTATAGTTAGTCAAGCCTAAAAACACTTTATGATACTAATATAATGTATTTTAATTAAAAAATCAAAGCGTTCGGGTTTTCGTTTTACGTGGGTTCGTTTTTCAAAAAACGTGAATACTAGTAGTGATGATGCATGTGAACGTAAACATCAAAATACAGTTGATAGTCATCCCCAAGCTTCCAAAACCGCCATTGACTAGTCAAATGGGTTCTAGAACCCCCCCCAATAAAGTTCCGATCCGAATTTTCTTTTTAACCATACAGTTGATGCATGCGAACTTGTTTTTTTTTTCTTTTTTAACCATTTTTCACACATTCTTTCACTTTTTCTTCAAACACACAACTAATTCACAACACAGGATCATCAATAACAAGTTCTAATTGAGGTATAACCTTAGTTTAATTCACATTTTCTTGTGTTTGTCATGTAGAAATCATACATATAACAAAAAGAGACTTTTAATCCATAAGAACTTGATGTTGTTGAGGATTCATGGGCTATTCTAACATGAGCATGATGTATCAAGATGATAATGGTGTTTGATAATGTAAAAACATGGATTATGATCCAAGAATACAATATATTCGACATAAACTAAACAAATCAAAACCTAATCGAAAAAGAAGGGTTCTAAGGCTTAATTGACGGGATCAAATGCATATATGTGTTGTATGTGATGTATAGGTACTGAACATAAAGCTCAGAATTGCTTGAAACACCAAGAATCGCTAGGTATAATTTCCGAAAATTGAATCTAGGGATCACTAATTGGGTTTTAGCATTACTTGCGTGGTATTATTTGGACCTGAAAATTGGTAAGCTGATCGTATGTGTTGAATATAAACTCCCTGTAAAATGTTATAACTTTCTGAATTTTTGGTGATTTTTAGTGAAGTTTTCACTTTTTAAAGGAAATAAATTCGGGAAAAAAATACTAATCCGACTTGTAAAATCACCAAAAATTACAGGGATGTTGTGTTTTACATGGATAACATTCTGAGAAAATTCGAAGAGCATTGGCTAAGTTTGAACATGCTTTTAAAAATCGCGTTTTTACGAAGTTTTGCAGCAGGAATCTCGGTTTATAAAATTTGGAAAAATCTAAAAATTTTCGAGGATTTTTTGGAGACATCAGAAGGTTTCACTGAAATTTTGGGGATTTTTAAAAATCGGATCATCGTAATTGCCAAGTTATCGTTAAATACAATTTCAAAACAAATATTAATTATTAATTTTTAGAATATTTTTCCTGAAATATACATATTTTTACAAGTTTTTATAAAAAAATCAGAATTTTGTAAAAGTTAGAAATAAAACTTTGGAATTTGTGCATTTAAATTGTATTATTTAATACAAATCGGAAGTTTAAATGTTTAAAGAACCTCCAGAACTTATAAATTGACTTATGGCAAAATTGGCGATAATTGGAAAGTCAGGATTAATTCTGGACTCTTCCAGGGTAACTTGGGTAATTGGGGACTTTACACGCCAGTTTCGGGAAATACTCGACGGCAAAAACGAAAACTGAAATTTTAACGAGTTAGGCTCGGGTAACGCCCTAGACTTCCTTAAAGGACAACAAATCATATTAAAATCTAAACAATATGGGACATCCTGTATGATTAGGCACTTTCCTAAATATCTAGAACAGCTAACCATGACTGGCATGCAAAAGGGTGCACGGAAGCAACACACAATTTTGACACTAAGACAATACCCATCGCCCTACTATTATGCTATAAGTTCGTTCTTGGATAAATATTCTCATCCAAGCTTAAGATATAGCAATTACCAACTTAGGAACTGTTTTTCGGTAATTAACCGTTCAATACTGATACTAGGATTGGACTAGCGCGGCGATTACTTGATTGTGTTGCTATTACGTACTGTGAACACGCTATGTGGTATTAGACATAGCTACTTGAATTACGCTATCATGTGAATTTCATTACCCGTTTTCAAATTGTTTTCATGTTTTACTTGGGGAGAAATGCATGTTACCTACATTCCTGCGTGCCCCCCACCACACACACACACACATATATATATGTATATTATAATATGTGTGACTTGATGTGAATTATCTGAGAAAATAGTAGTACATGAAAAGTCCCCACAGACCTAAGTGATTAACCGTAGGCCGGTGAATGTGTAACTAGTACTATTGGTCCGAAAAACCCAATTAGCGATGGCCATGAGAATACAAACACAATTATACATGTTCAAGCATAGGCTATGGGGTACTAGCCATTGCACACATGGGTGGTGTCGTTGTGGTGAACCACGGGGTTGAGTTGACAGTCAAGGCCTTACTTGTGGGCTCAGAATATATACAATCAAATGTGCAAGCAGTTCTATTCAAACGTAATTGTGAAACAAACAAAAATAGTGAAACTCACTAACTACTTGTAGTTACCTTTCAAAACTTTAACATGCTTTTCAAGTAACTTGAGACTTGTGCGATACCTTCATTTGCTATTATGAGATTTGCTTAACAGATGAATACGTGTATAGAAGCATGCTGATCAGAAGATTAACGTGGTTCGTGGGAACATGTTGTTGTAGCATACATGTAGTATGTAATCGACAATGTAATTGGGTGTACAGTTCAACTACAATTTAGTATCTTTATAAACAATGTGCTTGTACCAGAGATGTCTGTTGCATCCCATGTTTTTTTCTTCCCCTACAAGTCAGGGTGTGACATGATGTCACCATGAAAGTAACCTTAACAACTCATTACATATTGTAACTACCATCAGTTAGCAAAACTGTAGGATAGTTGCACTATTACATAAAACTGTTGCTTCTGATATGAGATAGAGAGACCTGTTGGATTTCAAAGAACTGTGGTTGAGAACCAACACTTCTGGAAATCCATCTAGTCTTTGACTTGTTAAGTTGATCTTCTAGTCTTCAGTCTTGACTTTGGTTGACTTGATTGTTGACTTATTGACTAGCACTTTGACCATCCAATACTGTAGGTCCCTATCAAACGGATCAATAACGAGATTGATAACCAACTAAGAGTGCGGAATCCTCTTAGTAGATCAGATGAACATAGAAAACAAATACTTATGATGTCAAAACACACAATCACAATAAAACGCGGTATTCTATTGATGATCCAACGACTGTTTACAATCAATTAATACTTAACAAGAACCTATCTCTGTGTAATTCTCTCAAACTCTTTCAATTGCTAACCTCAACCTTAATTCATAATTGTGTTTATATATACACATGCATGCATACCGGGCCAAGCCTAACTAAATAGAACAATACACCAGACACACACAAATACCATAGTTCGGACAAGACATATAACCAGAACTATATAAGTTCAGCTTCTCTGGAAGCATCACCTGGTTCTTCTCCGGAACATTCACAAGATCAACATCCTCGGAACTCTACAAGTCCATATTGTCCATAACTGTACATGTAGTCTTTTCCGAAAGCTTACAAAACTATCTTCTCTGGAACTCCATTGCACCCTATAGTCCGGAAATCCACTTCTCTTAATGATATCCTGGACATTGACTTTGTTAAATATCCAAAAACCATACATGAAACTGTTGTCACATAACATGCACCAACAGCCCCCTTGACAATAGCTTCCAAGGTTAATTTAGTCTTCAATCATCTTGCAATCTTTGGTCTTTGGATAGCTTTAGCTTCAACAGTTTCTGTCAGCAACAGACTCCTCTAAAGCTGATGCATCTAACCACCAAATCTTTTAAGTCTTATAAGATCAGCAACAACAATCTGATTTATGTCTTCAATCTGCAATGTAGAAGGCGGGTTCTACCATGCATTCAATCAGACTCATCTTCACTTCAAAAATCTCACATCATAGCAACTTTGCTTCGCTTCAAAGGAACAATCTGCATATATCTGTATTCAAAACCAAATATCTCAAAAGAAATCCATTAGACTTTTCCATAACTGTAGATAAACCATTATTCTATCTAGAGATGTCAAAAAAGTATTATAAAAGATCATTTTAAAAAATGACCTCTAAGTCCATGTGGCTTTTAAGTTTGTCCAATAAAATAGAACCTGCATGTTTAAAAATTGTGACTCAATCTTGTAACAATCGTTTCTGCCTTACAGTAACAATTCCTCCTTGAACAACCATTTTCCATACATTAAGAAGTTGAACGAAAAGAAAATCTTTTTGGATTTTTATATATTTTTGAAAGCAAATAAATAATACAAAAAGGAATAAACAAAGAAAACAAAGACTTTATTTTTGTGAGATCACTTGTTAAGAAGATCATATTAGTCAAGCCAAACTGTTTTCACATAAGCAGTTAATTCTTTGTGTTAATTTTTGTGAATAGTAGTCCATTATGATTAGCAGTATTGTTTATCCACTTAAACAAAAAGACGTACCCCTGCAGTTAAGTTTATTTTACATTGTAGTACTAGTGTGTCCCACTTCAGGACATACCCCCGTGATCAAGGTATGACAAAACTTCCTCGTAGTAGGTAAGTATACTGAATTCATCCCTTTTGATTTACAACGTCAGAGCATTGGTGAACAGGTATGTGCCTTCGTATAATCAAAGCGACCAATGTTGGTGTCCAATGAGAGTTAGGCAAATACCTTTATTGGTACGAATTTAGCTTTTAAGCTCATGGATTTCACTCATTTTGAGATTATCTTCCAATAGGTTTTTTTGGCCATTTTTTGCTCTTTTAAGATACTAAAGACTGTGTTTAGGTCTGCGTATATCTTGATGCAATAGAAGGACATCCCTAATATTCCCGGATGATATAACAATATAGAGACCCAAAACCTCTGATTTTGGAAATATATCAACACAAGATTTAAAGTTATAAAACCATACGCCTGATGTGGTACCCACTTTGTGCACAGTTCGTTGTGTTTACATTATGCAGTAAGTTGATTATTTCATGTCCTCTTGCCCACTGGTACACCATATGATGGATCTACTATCATACTTATGCTATTTAAGTTAAGTTTAAGTGTGATAGTCTAACCGTCTGATGTACTATCATTTCTTCTCTATTCACATAGTGAACTCGTTTTTTATTTCTACTTTTTTTTTATTTTTATCGGTTTTCTAAGTAATTTTATTTATTTTTTAAATTTTAAGAAAAGCAAAATATTTACAAAATTTCAAAATTCTTATGAAAAGTTGGTTATTCAGGATTCCTCATTCTGTTAAGTTCGACTAAGTTTTCAAAACGAACCATGTCAAATGCTTTTGTTTAAAGATCCGCAGGTTGTCTAATGTGTCGACTTTATGAAGTTCAATCAGTTTCTTTTCAGCACAATCTCTATAAAATGATGACGAATGTCAATATGTTTTGTTTTACTATGCTTGACGGGATTGTTTGTTATCAAAATTGAGGCCTTATTGTCTATCCTAATAGGGCTACGAGAGAAATTCGAACTGTAATCGCGCATCTGCTGTTGTATCCACAAATCCTGAGAGCAACAACTTCCAGCTGCAACATATTCAACCTTACACGAAGACGTAGACACTAAAGCTTACTTCTTGCACTGCCAAGATACAAGTCTTCCCCTAAGAACTGAAAACCACCTGTTGTTGACTTTCTGTATGCTTTACATCCTCCAAAGTTTGAATCAATGTAAGAAATTAACTTCAAGTCACTACCAACTAGATACAACAACCCAAAAATTAGGTTTCCTCTTCAAGTAATGCAGAATCTGCTTCAATTCTTTTGTATGTGACTCCTTTGGATTTTTTGATATCTGGCACAAAGACATACGTCGAACCTAATGTTTGGTCTTCATGCAGTAAGATACATCAATGATCTGATCATAGCCCTATATTTAGTTGGATCCACATCTTCTACACTATTAGCATTTGGACCAAGATTGTGATTTTCACAAATAGGTGTATAAAAGTAGCACAATCCTCCATTTTGAAACGAGTCAAAATGTCATATACATACTTCATTTGATGAATAAAAATTCCATCCATCTTCTGATCAACTTGCAACCCCAAGAAGAATGATAACTCACCCATTGCACTCATCTCAAACTTACTCTTCATCACTAGATCGAACTCATGATACATGTTCTCATCAGATGCCCGAATATGATGTCATCCACATATACCCGTAGTAGTAGAAATCTTCCTTCTTTCGCTTGATAAAATGTATTGGCGATCTGACATCTTTTAAAGCCATTTACTAAAGGTGATATGATACGTCTCGTACCACACTTTGGGTGCCTGATGCAATCCATAAGGAGCCTTATCCAATTTATAGACACAGTCTAGATAGTCTGGATCCTTGAACACGTCTGGTTGTGAGACATACACCAGTTCTAAACTTTTCGTGTAAAGAAATGCAGTCTCCACGTATAATTGATAGACTTTGAAATCTTTGAAAGATGCAAAAGCTAGAAACAACCGAATGGCTTCCAACCTTGCAACTGGTGCAAACACTTCATTGTAATCAATCTCTTCTTGTTGATTGAACCCTTTCACCACTAACCGAGCCTTGTTTATCGTCATGATTCCTCGGTCATCTTTCTTACACTTGAACACCCACTTGGTGCCAATTTCCATTCCTCTGTCTAGTAAATCAACTAATTCACAAACTTTCAACTTCTGAAACTGAGCAAGTTCCTCCTTCTAGCCTCTACCCAAGAGTTATCTTTCAGAGCCATTTGAACATTTTCCGGCTCCACTTGCGAAATAAAATAGTTATTACAAGCACTCGTTGAGAATACTAGTCTTCTTTATTGTAGCATACTAATACGTACTAGCCATAACACTTCTCTTTGTCTGAACACTTGCATTAGGATCTCCAATTATATTGTCAACTGATGATCTTTATTTGCTCCTATTATATCAATGGTGTCACCTTATAAATTGTTTTCCAAATTTGATCTAAGCCCCCCCCCCTGAAAATTTGCATTTGCAAATGGATTAATGATGCCCTCCCCCTTAAGTGGTTTAGACTTGCTGTCATTTGAATACGCCGCTTCTTCATATGTGAAAGATCTTAGCAGATCTCTAGCATTTGAGTTATCCGGAATTGGAACACTTGATATCGGATGTAACTCGATTCAAAATTGTCATCATGGATCAGTTTCATAAGAAGTTTTGAAATCGTATGATCTTTGTATCCTCAAGCCTAAGTATCATAGTAGAACTAACATTAGTGTAAGTTTGTCTTTGATCTGATCTAACATTACGTCGTAAAAGGGTAGTAATAAGGATATTTGATTGGGAATAAAACTGAAACTAAGTGGGAGTTGTATGATGTCGACGGGGTTTGGTGCTTCTTAATGTTTTAAGAATTGAGCATCGTGGCACCTTGTAGACTTAAACTAGTATGACTGCCTGGCCATAATCATACTAAAGGTAGTCTGTCGACCATTTTGAATCGAAGATAAGTAAAAGAATTGTTGAACAATATATGAGACTGAAATCAGATCCATGTCTCATGTTTAATATGATGGAAATCATCGCAGTGTATCGGATTAAAATTTTCTTTATAAATCTAATTTTATAATAATTAACATCTCATATTAATCAGATAAACGGAAGCATGAACATATATATATATATATTTTGTGTGTGTGTTTAAAACCGGGTTGATTCCTTCCAGTGGTCCATATGCAGTCGATTAAACAATTATAATCAACCATAGGGTGTTCAGTAAGTAATACCTCAGTGAAAATCAATAGATCACACGATGGATTAACAAACGGTTCCGCTAGTAAACAGAACACGAAATAGATCTAACACTCAAGATCCACGCAACATGATCTGATCCAATTAGCCGCGAACAAGGAGGCGGCACACGGTGCGATGGCTTACGTCAGTGGCTCGGCTTTGGCCTATTGACGACGAAGAGAGGGGAGGGGGCAACTAGTTGTTTGGTGTTGGTTGTTATGGTTATTTTCTGTATCTAGGGTTTAGGTTTAAGGATGTATTTATATCTGATATAATTACATACTAAACCCTAGAGTCATGACTTTTCCACCAAGTTGTAAACTTTTAGTTAACTCTTAATTAACAACCAGTCCCTGCCTTTATTTATTATCCAATAATAAGCCATCTCTTTTGTTTAACTCCTAAAACAATATTTAATTATTCGAAAAAAATCTTGCACAATTCCTTTATCTTCATCGTTGTCAACCATCTTTGACTTCAGAGAAAGGGTTTTTGTCTTCACATATTTTAATATGTGAGTAGCTTGTGATCTCTAAATCTCCTGGTTAAGGAAGATTAGAGGCTACTCTTTGGACCTCTAAAGAAAGAAAAACATTCCTATCTTTTGAGAGATGTGGGAAATTTTTGTTTTTAAAACCTTTTATCAAGAACTGATAAGATTTTTTTGGAACAATTGATAAGGCTAAGACCTTCAGAAGCTTATAAAGGATTTTCCGCTAAAGCAACTTCTTTTTTGGGAAGTGCAGGATATTGAAAACTACTGGATGTTATGTACTTTAGCTTCCAGTTGTTTGTATATCAGCATTTTCTCGATCGGATTTTAGTCCCAAACCCCTTAATTGGTGAGTTTTTTTAGGAAGAATCGTCATTTTAATCCTTATTTGCCTACCATCTTGATTCTTCTCTGCTATTCTAGTAAAGGTAAGAAGCTTGTAGAAGATATCAGTTGAGTTTTTATGGGGTAGGGTAGGAAGAATACTGGCTTTTATTGAAAGTTTCCAGATTCTTGTTCTTGAAGGTAGTGAATACATTGTGTGGCATTAAGTATATTATCTCCCCCTTTTTGGTATCAGTAGATTGATCAGATAGGGTAAATAGAAACCTCTACTGGTTAGTGATAGGTATTATTTTCTCACAAGTAGTTTGGCTTTCTGTGGCGGAAGATTTTGATAGTGACTTAGTAATTTAGAATTTGAGCTCCTGTATAGGAGGCCATCTGTTGGGTATATTCATGGATAGCTGGACTTAGCTTGAGGTACTTTCGTGACCATCTGTTTGAGATTGGGGACCTCAACTCTCAACTTATTTTTCAAATCCAGAATTTTCAGATTTTGGCATCATTCAACTTAATGAAATCCTATGCCCACACAAAAAAAAGGTTGTATCACCGGTTTTAAAAACTATGATTCCTTTGTTCTTAATGAAATCTTATGACCCCACAAAAAGAACCTTAACCTAAAACCCTAAGAGAACAATATATAACTAATCAAAAGAAATTGAACAAGGAAATCAGAACCCTAGCCACCTTCCCAGACACTCTCTTCTCTCCTCCTTGTGCCGACCACACCATCCGCCAGCCAACCCATGCAGAAGTACCACCCTGCCGGTCACCGCTCCACCATCACCTTATTGTCTCGCGTTCTGGGGATTCGAATAGATTTGTTTTCGTGTGAAATCTCGTGGTGTTTTGGAGATTGTGATCAGGCTTACCAACAGAGTCGTTCATTGCATCCATCATGCGAGATTTTGGTATTCGTCAAGGTACACTCCTAAATCTGAAATGGTTGTGTCTTATATATAATTATTTGAGGAGGTTGTAACTGGATCCTGAACAAAATAGTTTTATTTGTTTAGTGTTTTATCACCCTTTCGCACCTGATTAATATTAAAGTGTTATTATTATTATTTAATTCAAAATTGGATTTTATATAATAGATTGGATACCCAGGATTCCCATCAAGTTGGGATAGTCATCCGTTGTTGGCAGAATTCTCTTACAATAACATCTACCATACTAGTGTTTATGGGTATGAATTTTTTTTACATGAGAAGAAGTAGAACTCTAGTTTGTGGGGGCAATATTGGACAAAAAGAACTAGGTAGTCGTGAAGTAGTCAAAGTCACTTGCAAGAAATTCGATGTATTACACATGAAATGTTGTTCGCATTAAAGCCGCTCAGGACAAACAACGTCTTATACAGACAAGAAGTGTTGACCTATCGAATTCAGTGTTGGGGATATAGTCATGCTAAAGGTGTGCCCATGGAATGGTATTGTCAAATTTCAGAAGAGGTGAAAGTTAAGTCCATGGTTTATTAGATAAGACTTTCCCTAGAGGGGGAGAACTTGCTTATTACAATGGACTTGCCAAAAGAGTTAAGGGGAATTCATCCCACATTTCATGTTCATGTAACGCCTCGCGTTTCCATACTTTCTATTTATAGCTAGCTCGTATTGTATTTCTATTTTCGGAAAGCATTGTAACTCGTATTCGAATTGTCGTTGTAATTGTTGTATTCTGAGACTTGGATCATAACAAAAACTCTAATTTATTCGTGTAATGCTTATTCATAACCATTTTATACTTATACATATGCATACACTTGGAACATATTCGTGATACTCGTAATCGTGTGACAAACTTGCAAAACGTGATGATTATACTTATTCAAGACTTAAACGTGATATTCATACTCAAACTATTCATTTTATACATACCCATACCTTATGACATGTTATTGATGCTTATAATACCTTAGTTATTCATAAAATAACTTAAAAATGCATTTAAACCTGTAACATTTGAACAAAACAACAAAATGCAAAACTTTGTCCCGAACCGCAAGGGGAAACCCTTACTGGTCCGTAAGGCATGCTGGGTGGGACAGTAGGTTTCAAACCGCGGGTTTGCATGAAATCCCAATCTTTTCTTCACACAATCACCTCTAACCCTCCTTCAAACACCTCCTAACCACCCTAATTATTCCACTATAAATACACACCTCCTCCAAGCTATTTTACACAACTCTCTAATCTCACCAAAATCACTCTCAAATTATTCCAAATCAGTTGCAACATCAGAATTTCGGGCAGATTCATACACCCTCACAAAAGTGAGCATACTTGCTCAATACTTGTTCTTTTTGCTTGATTCTTCTTTCTAAATACTTGGATAAACATTGGGATTGAATCCAAGGGTTCTCCATGGAGAATCCAGACCAGGAAATGCTCCCAAAGTGTCCAAAACTTTCTGTTGTGTTTCAAATCTTTTCAAACTTTGTTTAATCTTATCAAACTTGAGTCTAACTCATCTCAAACCTATGTCCTAATGCTTACAACACTACTTGTGATTGGTTAGGCTTAAAAACAAGGTTGAGACATTCAAAGTAGAGGATTTATCCTCACAAACATTCTGTTTTCATAGAGCTTGAAGCTCATAAGTGATGCAAGTCCATGAACTTGTTCTTGTGTGTCCACCTTGGTTAGCTTGGGCTATCCTAACTTTGAGACCACATATCACTTGATGATTTTCATCATTATCCCAAGTAGTTTGCTAGATTGAAAGTGTCACAACCCCGTCTAGCCTTTGACGTGTGTCAAAGTGTGCTCATCGGGTTGTATTTCACTTGGCTACTTGGTATCATGGTGACACACTTTACATTCTTGTATTTTACATTCTTGTTCGTGGTATTGTTCTAGAACCCTCCTTGTTACCTATGGTAACTTGTGTAGTGGTGAACATCATATGAGATTCCAAAGTGGATGGTTAATCCTCCCACCTCCTACTTGACTTACATGACACTAAGAGGTTCCAAAGTGGATGATTCATCCCCCCACCTCCTACATGATTATATAACTATATATGTATATATGGACTATAACATAAATCCTTAAAACCAAACCCTTGATGATGATTAAGTAGTCACCTATCAAGTTAATAAGTTTATCACTAATGTGTATAGTTTCTTGTCACGATTCTAATAGGTCTCGAACCTATGAAACCACATTCAATCCTTATGGATTAATATAGTGTCAAAGACAAGTGCTAATACCTTAGTGACTATTTTCGTATAATATACTTTGTCGTACTTTGAATCTCCATTCCGAATGTTCCATCATCATCCTTAAAACTCATACGCCTTCGTTTTCCTCTTGTAGGATAACTCGGCGTTCATCTCATCAAACAACTACCTTCACAGGCTTGTCAAGTTAGAAGACTTAGCAAAACCGTGAGTACACTCGACCCACTTTTCGTTATAACACTTGTGGGTATAACATGTTTCCAGATACAAAATCACAACACTTAAACTTTATGAAATGCACAAACAATCCTATATCCATGAATACTTGAAACGTTTACATTGATGCTTATATCTTGGACATTCTTTATGTAATACCTTAGTCATTAACTATTTAGCCTTTGTTTGACATGTATAGCGCTATAGGAAGTAACACATCCCCCTCCTCGTGAAATCTAGACGCCATGTTAAAATATCGTGTTCGGGTTAAGGGTTTGACTAGTAGTATTGCATGCCTTGTATATGCTCTTGTAAAAATCATAGTTGCCATGAGGATTCGTTTAAATTTATTCTTATATGTATGTTATGCTTAAACTTGTGTACTCGTCTTTGCTTTTGCATTGAATTTTTATTTTAAAACATGTCACAGGTTGATGGAGATGATGCTATGAAATCAAAGTAGCAAGGATGATAGATACACATTTAGACGTTTAGGTTTAATATTGTTGTATCAAACTTTGCCAAGTTTATGTTGTAGTTTGAATTCCCCTTGTAATGTATTGAATTTTATTATGAAATGAAATCCGGTTTATCTAAATATTGTCGCAACTAGTATTTATGAGCAATGAGCAATCTATTTCGTCCCGCCTCGATGTTTCCGCGATCGGCTGGAGTGTGACAGTTCACACCTACAAAAATTTTAAGTTGAAAAAGCAACCTATTTTGCCACTCATGGATATCGAGGTAAACGATAAACTTAACTACAATGAGCAACTTGTAGCAATCCTCCATAGGAAAGAAAAGCAGCTAAGAAATAAAGTGATCCCAAAGGGATCAGAAGCCACTTAGGAGCTCGAGGAAGAAACATAAGTGTTGTATTTGTTTTCTATGTAATGGGTTTTGATGATGACCTAATGTAAGGGGGTAGACTTGTAACACCCCAAAGGTTGTTAAATATCGGTTTGGTATTGTTATTGGACATGTAATAGAAAGGACCCATTGTGCATGGATTTATAAAGTCATAAAGGTCATATTGGTAGTTTTGCTTGAAACTCTAATAAGAGAAAGATCTGCCATCGCCTCCTCATAGTGTCATTTGCAAGTTTTTCCTTTTTGAGTTAGAGTGAGGAAGGGCTAGAGAGAAGGAGAGAGCTTCATTTCAATTCATATTGCCTTGATTCCTCTTGGTTTCATAAGTGTAAAGGTTCATGTGGTATAATTTTATAATCTCCTAGTGATTAGCTAGTTGGCTTGAAGCCAAAATGAAGGATTTAGTGCTAATCTAGCTCGGGTCTCATTTCAACAGTTCAAAGGTAAGAAAAACGCAATAAACTTCATGTTTTCCGAATGGTTATGCATGGAATCATGGCCATGATTCTTTTAGAGGTATTTGAGAATGTACAGTTCCAAACTTGATGTATTACATGATTGGATCACTTAGCCACCATTTTCATTAGATTAGGGTTTCAATGAAGAAGGCAAGTTAACATATTGCATCCTTGAATACTTAAAGAGTGTTTTGCAGTACAACATGTTTCCTAAAGAAAGGTATAGTTTAAATTAAAGAAATTTTCCTTCTAACAAAAACGGTATTAAGAATATTCCACGGGAAATGTCTAAACTTAACAATATTCCGAGATACAAGCCTAACACGTAAAGTTTTCATAAAGTTAAAGTATAAAGATAAGGGGGTAAAGTATAAGGTATCCAAAGTATGCATGTACATATAGCTATAGAAAAGGAGACTTGATGCATCTAAAGTTAACCCTAAAGTCTCAAATGCGCCTAGCATTAACGTTATAAGCATGAAATATGGACAATGTTTCTGTCGTATACGAATGGTTTGTATATAATACATAATATATTTAAAGGTACTATATAATTTTGTTAGTTAACTTTATGTGATGGTTATGATACGGAGTGCCCTTTTGGTACGTTATCCTTCTGCTTAATGCTTTGTTTAAAGTTTATAGTTTGTTTTATTACCTTATAATTCCTTATGATGTTAACTTTTAGTATGCAACAGGTTCAAGTGTAGGACTGTTTTGGATTTGTGACATTTTGGTTATCCATCTATACACAATATCCTAATTATATTTTAGTTTTTTTAGGCAGTTATATTTTCTTTGGTCGTATCTCATTGGGATTTTAAGATCCTTTTTATTACGGATGTATTCACTGCTTTGTATTGAAAGTTTCAATCTAAGAGTATTTGCTATTGTAAAATCCAAGCATAAAACCCTCTAGATTTGAGCGTTTTAGTTTGTTTTTACGATTCTGCAATTCTTTCAAGGAGTGGATCTCAATTGCTATCACATACATATATATGGGGATGGATCATGAAAACTTTTAAATGAAAAACTAAAAGATATTAAAAAGCATAAAAACACATATATGTTTTTGTTTTTATCTTTTATTAATATTATTTTAATATATATATATATATAATGAACACTACACATTTGCATTATTACGAAAAAAACCTAAACCCCTACCCCCCTACACACACACAAAAAAAAAACTAAAACTAAACCTTAAACTTAAACCCCACAAAAACCTAACCCCTCCCCCCCCCCCTTCTTAAAAACTAAACCCTAAACCTAAATCTCTCCTGACCCTAAAAGTTAAACTAAACCCAAAATCTAACCCCTAAGGCTAGATTGCATGTGCAACATATAAATATAATACACATGTCAATACTAATTTTTTCAAAGTCTTTTTTTATACATTAAAAATAGCCATTTTTAATAAAAAGAAATTAGTGTGTTTTTAGGATTTTTTGGTATTTTTTTCAGTTTTCTCATTCATATCTAGTTTTCTTATGATCCTCTTTCCCATATATGTATAGAGGATAGAGAGGATCGATTATGAGAAAACTAAAAAACTACAAAAAATCCTAAAAACACACTAATTCTTTTTACGATTTTTATTAAATTTCTGAATTCTTAATACATAAAAATAAAAAAAAAGTATTACACATGTGCGTTATTACAAAAAAATGAACCCTAAACCTAAACCCCTCAATAACCTAACCATAAAAGCTAAACTAAACCCAAATCTTAAAACCTAAGGCTAGATTGCATATGCAACATATACATATAATGACATGTATAGTACTAATGTTTTTTAGAAGTTTTTTATACATTAAAAATAGCGTTTTTTTAATTAAAAAGGTTGTAAAAAATGGTGTTTTTTAGGCTTTTTATTGTTATTTTTTAGTTTTCGCATTTATATTAGTTTTCTTATGATATATATATACATATATAGGATTCGGTTAAATGAGGAACCACTACCAGTTACGTGAACCATGAGAACTCCTCCATCCAATAGAATTTTAACACACACCAATAATCAATTTAATTCAAAAGGGTATTTTAGTCTTTTTATTATTATGTCACATCTCTCCCCTCTTATCTTTAAAACACATCATATCATCGTTTATATATCTAAGATAACAATATCTATCTCCTTTCATTTCTTTATACTTTTTATATTTCTCAATCCAAACCCAATTCTACAATCCCAAATTTTAGAGAGAGAAATTCAAAGTCCAATCCACCATCCAACCCTCATCTCGACGACTTTCATAACTCTACTCGCTTTAACTCTCACCGGTTTGATGGTATTGAGATCATGTCTAGAGCTAAAGTCGAGTCGAGCCGAACTCGAGCTTTCGATTTTATTTGCGAGCCGAGCTTCTGGTTATTCTATGTTTCGACCGTAATTTTTTATCATAATTTTTTATGTGAAAAAACATTCGACAACGTGCATAAAAAATGTTTTTACGCAATACACCACTATGTAAAACTTAAACAAATCACGCTTACTTTCGCCAAAGACAACGATGCGTTAAAAAAACATTCGACAATGTGCGTAAAAAATGTTTTAACAACGTGCATAAAAAAGTTTTGACAATGTGCGTAAAAAAGGTTTGGCAACGTGCGTAAACATTTACACGAACTAGAGTATGAGAACACCACTATGTAAAAATAATAAAAAAATGTTTTGACAACATGCGTAAAAAAAGTTTTTTTACCTACGCCTCTGATTGCTGACAGAGCTCCTCTAAACGTCACGCGTAAATCTAATTTTCAAACGTATGTAAAATCGGAAGGCGTAAAATAGTTTTTATGTACGTTTGAAAAATGTTTTTACGTAATTCATCGAATGTAAAATGTTTTTTTTGCTGCATGATGTCGAATGAAATAAAATGTTTTTAAGGCCCCTGATCGTCGGCCGAGCTCCTCTAAACGTCACGCGTAAATCTTATTTTCAAACATATGTAAAAACGGTACGCGTAAATGTTTATTTTTACATACGTTTGAAAAATTGCTTCCCGTACGTTGTCGAATGTGACAATAATTTCGCGCACGGTGTCGAATGTAAAAAATATTCACGCACGGTATCGAATGTAAAAAAATTCCGCACAGTGTCGAATATATATACTTGTAATGTAATTTTTTTGTATAAAAAATCATGTGCTATAATTAATTTTTTTATTAAATAGAAAAACGTAATTAATATTGACATGAAGAGCGATGTTGATATTTGATTATTAGTTTGAAAGTTGACATTAATAGTACACAAGTCAAAATTTCAAAATACATTTCTTGTACTATTTATTATTTTTTAATCAATAAAATCACTATAAGACAAATAAAACTTGAACAATTCGAATCTCTACCATTCATACATGAGAGATCTAGGGTGGATAATGTTTCTTACGGTTTCTCTCAACTCAAGGTGGTTCCTATTTTACCCAATCCCTATATATATAAGGAGAAGGATCCGTCAGGAACCACCCTTTTATTGTGTGAACCGCGAGAACCAGAGAGAACCAGTGTGAACACAAACAGTAATTCCTAAAAAATCTAAAAAACACCAAAAAAAATTTTTTTGATTGTTTTATTTTTTTTTTGAAAAATTCGCTACATTTTGTCAACAAAAAAATTTCAAATTTTTTTTGAGTAACAGTTATCCATGCACATAGCATTTTTATCATTTCTTTGACAATTCCGTAATAAATTATAAACATTGGACAATTGTACTTTCAGTTACATTACCATGTGTAATGTACTAATGTTATGTTACCAAATTTAGAAATGCACACGTACATCTATATGTATCAACATGAAATAAGGTGTTTTGGTACACTACTTTGAACACACTTTCTCTTTTATCTATCATTTCATCCATAATACACTACCATGCACATGTGCATATGTATCATTTCATCGACAATTCCGTGATACTTACAAATATTAGACAATTGTACTTTCATTTACACTACCATTTGTATTACACTACTTTTTACGTTACCAATATTATAAATGCACATGTGCATTTATATGTATCAACATGAAATAAGGTGTTTTGGTACACTACTTTGAATACACTTTTTCTTTCATCTATCATATTATCCATAATACACTTCCATTACCTCCTACCATCCGTAATACAATACCATTACCTCTTACCATCTATAATACAATACCAATACCAATATTTTCGCTTTATTACATGTATATCATCACCATTTATACCATCTAATCAACATATTACATCATAAAGTGACAACTATAATCAAACCATCAACCACTAGATATAACTAACCAAAAAACATGTATATGGGCCTACTTCATCATTCAAATACACAAACTTTTTATACCAAAACACGTTATGTAATGGTTATACAAAATGATGCACATGTGCATTTTGAATATTGGTAATGTAAAAAGTAGTGTATTACGGATGGTATTGTAAATTAAAGTGTAATTGTCTACTACTTATAATGTATTACGGAATTTGTCGAAGTTATGATACATATGCATATGTGTATGGATAACTGTTACTCGAAAAAAGAAAGTTTTTTAGGGGTAAGAAATATAGCGATTTAAAAAAATAGTAAAAAAAATTTTGAGTGTTTTTTTAATTTTTTAGATTTTATTTTGCGATAAAGGTGGTTCTCGCAGTTCTCGCAATAAAGGTGGTTCTCGCATGAACCTTACAATATATATATATATATATATATATATATATATAGGATTCGGTTCAAATAAGAACAACCACGAGTTGTGAGTATCGCGAGATCTTTTTGATCCGGGACGAGTTGGACCATTTTTTTTTTGCAAAAATGATGTGCTAAAAGTAGTTTAGATAAAAAAAACAACTAATTTAACCTAAATCTAGACTCAAAGTGATATTCTTGACTCACTAAGACACACTAAACTACTACCGTCAAGTGCACCGATCGACTCTAGTATAGCTAAAGTAAGTCCGGATATCGAACCCATGAGACTCTACTAATTACGTTAACGACTCTATCTAGACTACGACTGACACGGACATACTAATTGTTTAATTGTTTGGGGGTGGGTTTCTAAAAATTCCTAAAAAAGCAATTAAATTAAACTAGATTAACTAAATTAACTAAAAGTTACAAATTAACCTGGGCTTTACTCAGATGGTGGAAACACTACCTAGACTCGAATCCTGATTGTTTTTAGTAATGATTTTGTTAGGATATTAATTAATGTGGAACCGCGATCATAAAATTCTCACCTCTCGGGAAATCTAACAGGACCTCTAACCCTTATCAAAAGCACGCTATAGCACCCTCGAGGTTGTTGCAACTACCGGTTATTAGACTCTTTGTCAAGACACCCAATGGATTTATGAAAGTACCCTACAAGGCTCACTCCCTGTTGAGATCTAAACCAAGGGTAGACTCGTTTTCTCGATTAGACTTGCTAGACAATAGCCAATAGGTTTAGTCCTGATGAAGCTCCTACCCTATCAGTTTAATGACTTAGATCTAGCAATAACCTCGCACCTTTCAGCTATTGACAATTAGTAGAACACTTGATTTTCTAAGATTACCAACTATTACTTTTAAGGTCTATTGCGCCTTCAACCCTAAAGATCCAAGATTTATTACGTGATATAGACAGTCACCAAAACCTTAAACCTATCATGACTGTATTATGTGATAAAGACCATCACCAAGATTCATGTAAAGCAATAAACAATAATCAAACACTATCAAGTGCGCAAACACATCTAATCGATTGAATGAATCCTTTACAATTCATAAACAAATCCACATATATCAAATACCATAATAAAAATCGAAACTTTAACAGTCATTCATCTCGTCTAGGTAGTTTAAAGTATTTAGCCAATCAAAGACATGAAGTTAATCGAAAACAAAGTATAATCAAAATCAAGAAACATGGTAAAAAGACGAAAGACGAAAGTAGAGACACCCAAATGACACAAACGTGAACCCGAAATGCTTCCTCGACTTCAGCTCTTCAACCAGCAACTCCGAGCACTTAAAAATCTTAAATCCGATACTCCAAAATTGCCCAGAGCTCTCTTAATTCGTAACTTAGGGTTTTAGAATGATTAAGTTATGTTTTTATATGATTCAGCTCAAAATCAGCAGCAACCAAAACCCTATCTGCGAAAACCTACCCTGTGCGTAGCGCATAGGGTCTTCACACAAGCCGCCGCGCAGCGCGGCTCTATAAAATCCAAAAACCAATATTTAATAGCTACGCGTAGCGCGTAACTCAATTCCTCAGGCCTACGCGTAGCGTCTAGGCCTTATTCGCCAGATTTCATCGTTTTGCGTTCCCGATCCATTCCAACTCGTCCCGAACTCAACCGTTAACTCTTTTCTAGCTGATTTCATCCATTTTTAGCTCTTTTCGACAACCGGGACCTGTACGAACAAAAACTATCAAAAGAAACAATTCTAACTACGAAACGAAACAAAACGATACGAAAACTAAACAAACTCTACATGATAAATACATGTATTTTACAATACATCAAATATCCCCACACTTACTCTTTTTTCTTCCTCGAAAAAGAATCTTATGCAAACGGAATCAGAGATTGATAAACATTCGGGTCAAAAGTATAAATTACTTATTAAAGTCAAAACTTGTGTTAGTCACGACTGCAAATATACTTGTCCTCTTAAACCCAACTCGGTTCCAAGCCCTTATCATGCAATTTAAGTTCAAGTGCGGTCAGTCTACCTAGAGCCTCACGCTAGAAGCCACAGTACAGTACATCTAATCCCGCCTTAAGCTTATAGAACAAAGAGAACGAACAATTTACCCAATTCCCAACCGTTTTATACCAAAATTCAAAGAATTTAAAATAAATTTTTTTCTTCTCTTTTTTTTCAACTTTGCTATACCTAACGAAGAGGTTGTCTCAACCAGAGTCACCATCCCCGAGAGCGACAACTTAGGCGTCGGTAAATTTTTGCATTTCTTTTCTTTTCTTTCAACCATCCTAGAGGCAGTCTAAGTCAGAGTCACTATCCCCAACGAAGATTACATTGGTCCTGGCCTGCTTTTTCAATGAAGCTCACTTATTTTATTTTTTTCATGATTAAAAATTCTAAAAATTTTACTTATAACGGCATTCCTTATACTATTTTTGGTGGTTTTGACTTCCCATTTTTCCTAGATGAGTACCCACTTAGCAAGCCGACAATTAAGTGTATTAAGATCAAAGGAACCTAGAACCAAGTCGAGCCTACCCACACATCCCAAACTAGACACAAGCTCGACTACATTAAACTCATATTATTATTATTTCCCCCGAGCAAAAATCCATCTTTTCTATCATTTTCCGTTCTTATTTTGCAAACTTCTTTATTCAAAAGACGTTTTTCTAATTTTTCAATTTTTTTTGGATTTTTTATTTTTTCAAATTTTTTGACTCAAACTAACACTAAAAACTATGTATCCCATCCCCATACTTAAAGATTGCATTGTCCATAATGCAAGAACGAGACACGACTCAAACTACCTAACAAAGCAACTAAAAACTAAAAACCGAATAAATAAATATATACAAATAAACGACTTAGTTGAATATATATGAGACTTTCAAAGTGCCAGTCTATTCCACATATGCCCTCCAATCCGAATACCCCTTAGCAAACAACTCCTATTCCTCGGACACCCAAACGGAAGCGGCATAAATAAACACCAAACCCATGAAAACAACCATAACATACCAAACATAACATAACAAAATAGATAATAGTGTCTAAAAATCCAACCAAGCATCCAACTATCCGAACTACCCAACCCAACCAACCAAGTATCATAATATCCAAAATTAGGGGTACAAACCGGATTAGATAAAAACAACATAAAAGAAAAATAAAAACATAGAAGATATTGCATCATGCTCCAGCTGCTGTCATCCCCACACTAATCCTCGTCATCACTCTCCATCTCTTCCTCCTCTTCACTCTCATCACTGCTCCCCTGCTCATAAACCAGAAATTCTGGTGTCGGGTCCACATAACCACCCTGACCAGAACCCGAACCTCCCGTTAACCTTTAACTACCAGGACCACTCGGATCATAACCTCATGGCGTCGGAAACTGCCCTGGATCGACATATGGCTAGAAAAAGTCAGGAACGTTCATACTCATGCGTCCTATCATGTACCTGATAGCACCATCCTGTCTATCCTGCCTAAAGTCAATCCTACTAAACCCCAGATCCATGTGATCACAAAGTGATGCCACTCTAAGTGGGTCCGGTGGTGGCTGTCTCCGAGGGTACTGAGGAGCCGGTATCTGATTCTCTGAGTAGCTCGCTGGCGACCAGGAGGAAACGCACCCTGCATCACATCATCTACTGGGTGTCCAACCGGGGGTATGGCCTGTGGCCCCTGTCTAGCATCTAACCAAGTAATATGCTCGGTCACAGTAAGTATACCTGCCTTTTGCAAATCAATAACCCGGAAATGCCTAGATGCTGTACCAACACGCAATGTATCAAATTGTACTTCTTAAACACCCCTAGATTCTCTGCCAACCTAGTAATATAAGGACCCATATCCAAAGCAGCTCTAGGTCCACCCTTCCTAGACCGACTGAGAGACCATGCCAACACACTAGCCAAATTTATATTCCTATTCTCAACCAAACACATCAACTGAAACAGATCAATCCAGTTCGCCTTATTCTTTCCCGACTTCCTACCAACCAGAGTGGTAGAAAACACCTTCAATACAAACCTATAAACGGGATCACGAATCAAAGTAATCAAGTTGGTGTTTGCAAAACCACCATCCAATCATACCCCAAAACCTGCCTAGATCATCCCCACTAAAACACAAATCTCTCGGAGTCACATAAGCACCTTGCATACCTGTCAAAAACTCTGAAGTAGTCACCTCCGCTTCCGTATAAAACCCATTAGCAACAGTAAACTATGGGATGGTCATCTCATGAAGCATCCTACCCAGACTGAAAGAAACTACATCCCTCTCAGCAAAAGCACCCTCCTTATGCTGAAAGGTCGAATGAAACTCAACCACTAACTCATCATATTGCGGCCAATTACAATCAACCGTCATTCGCAACCTTGGCCCTAATAACTGCTCGACTCTCTCCCTAGCACCCATGCTAGCTAACCAGTCCCAATCAATTGTCCAATGCTCCATTAATTCGGTACGAATGATTTTCTACAATTTCGTCCATTCCTTAGTGTTCACTTCAAAATGTACGAGCGGATGGTTCCTTCTTTGCGGAATACGAGCCCTGTTCACCTGCTCGGACCCTCATATCGAATACGTCTACGCCTAGGGTCCGGCACAGGTTGCGGATTCTAGAGTGGCACCCCTCTCGTACGTTTGGGTGGCCCTCTTCTTCTTCCCGATGAACTACCCTCGCCAGACATATCTGCAAAACAAACATATAGACAAAACAATGCAAGCGAAGATATTAGCACAGGGTTAGTAATCACAACTACTATTTTTGGTATTTTAATTTTTTTTGGATTTTTGAAAAAATATATTTTTTTAGAAAAGAGGAAACAACCATATAGCATTTCATTCGCGGTTAAACCGAAAAATAAAGTGAAAGCAAAAATGGGTCACCATTTACAAAAACATAAGTTATAAACAACCTCGCTCGAATGGAGATTGAGTACGGGCGAAGTGTTTTGTACCTGTACGTGCATATAAGTAAACCCAAGACCAAACTAAACTCTAAAACGACTCAATGACTCAATGCACACTACCCCCTCCCGGCACTTTAATTGTCCCAATTAAGAGCCAAGTGCCTACCAAACTGGACATTGAGTCCAAACCTGCGGAAAGATTAAAGCTTTAATGATAAAACTGAATTTAAGTCGAAAAATTCCGCCTAGTAAAAGGAGGTGTTGACCGATTAAATTCAAAACGCAAGCTTGGAATTTCCATGATACTTTAGACATAGCAAATCAATCTAACAACAATGTCCACCCAAACCATGCCTCCCGCAACCAGACAATACTATAAACCCAACTACATCATGAGAAAAAAACTGATCCGACACAAACGAACACCTAAAACATGCAAAACTAGACTCAAACCTTGGCTAAGAATGACTACTATACAGTAAATAAGCAAGAAAACATACCAGATTTGTGAAGAATAAGCGAAAAAATTCAGATTTTTAAGCGGAGGAAGGAAGTCCCGTGTTCGATGGATTCAACCGCAGATCAGGTGAAATAAACAGTGTAAATGATTGGAGAAGTGTAGGGATTGATGTGGGTGCAATTTAGGAGTGAAATGGTGTAACATGGAGGTGGATATGGTGGTTCCCGTCAACAAATTCGCGAGTTAGGGTTTTACGTAAATGGGGATGAAGGTGGAGGTATGTAGTATATGAGGTGTATTAAAGAGGCGCCACGCAGCGCGTAGGCAAAGTGTAGGACCGATCCTGATAGGATAGGAACCTACATTTGATATCTAATGTCCATAATAGCGGAAATATTACGACATGATTACCAAACAACAAGAATTAGTAAGTTAAACGTCAATATTATTGATATAACATCAAGTCTCCAATTTGACAGAGCTCCGCCTCAAAGTGCGCAAAGTTACAAATGACAATGACAAGCTAGCTATTTATAGGGCTACAAGTTCACTGTAGTGAGCAGGAGTTCGGGCGAACTTGACATTGTCAAGTTCGGCCGAACTTGACTTCTCAATACCAAACTCAAGCGAACTTGACCCCAAACATCATAAAACTTCATTTTTCTAGCCTGTTCACATCTAATCTATACAGACTCGATATAAGACTAAGACATAGACATTCTGCACCAACAGACTCCCCCTTGGATATCGTCTTCGTCTTTTATCAGTCTTCAAAACTTTGTCTTCAATAAAACTTTAACGTGTACGACCTAAGAAATTCTTTTATGGCTTATTTCGTTTTTCCTGCTTTGGATCTGGCGTCTGATCAGTAGGAGGCACTTTGTTCATAAATTGAAACCTTCTGAGCCTTGCCGCCCTACCTTTTTCATGTATTTCCTCGAGACACTTTTCTTCCTTTAAGAATTCAACACGTTCAAGATCCCCCCAGCTCGTTTCCCACATCTTTCCAGAATTAACTTCACAGCATAGCAAACGTTAACGACCCTCTGATATTGCAATGCTTGCTCCTTTTCACATTCTTCAAATACAATCTTACTGTAGAACAGGCATTTGATATCTTCTCTCTAGCAATTTACCAACCACATAGGATCTAGAATCCTGATCGTTCTCCACAGACCTCTCATACCTTGAAACCCTAATACCTCAACCCTTTCCTTTGTGATATCCAGATGTTCTTCAAATCGCAGTACTATCACTTCTTCACACGTGTTAGAATCAATCTACCACCACTTAAACACTGGATAAAAATTCTGTTCGATTGGCATCAAAGGCATGTTTCTCATTGCTCTTGGTCGTTTCATGATCAACGTTATATCTTTTTCCCCTGTCTTCTTATTCGTTTTGATGCGACGACCTGGAATAAACGGCTTCCAATACTTAAATCCCTTTGTCGCTTCAAACTTGATCATCTTCCATAATAACTGATCGATAAACTTCATCTGATATGTGACATTTACGGTTTGAACAAGCTCTTCAACATCCCAGTACGGTAGAGTCTTGAAATCAGCTAGATATTTGAAGTATTGCACCCCAAATTCTCGTTTGACTGCATAAACATTCAGCTCTTTAAACCACGGATATCTCCCAATGACACGTCTTTATCTTTGGTAAAGAATGCTAGAGGACGTTGAAATTTACGTTCACGCGGCATCTCTTTTAACCAGGATTTCTTAGCTTGAGCTATTTCCTCCTTTGTCATTGGCTTCGGAACTTTACCTTCTCGAATTGATTCTTTGATCTTATCTTTCAACATATCTTCATCCAATTGCTTGTACATTTCCTCATAGGTAGGAAAACTATCAGTATTAGGACCAATGTACTTTGCAACTTCATCTTTTTCGTCGTCCGAGGACCAATCTTCAACTATAACCCTGTTATTAATCATCAGCTTCAAATCTTCGTTGATATTGATACTCGTTAGACTCAAAAGTGTTCACGTTTAGCACTTGTTCCTCAAAATCAAAAAATCCAGAGATTCGGCATCAACTTCAACCAACTTCAACCAACTTCGCCAGATCTTCTTTAGTATAGTTGTGCACAAACTCGCCCTCTTCAACATTGTGTTCAAGCATAAGTATCAAGGGCTTTGTCGGTACTGCAGCAACAAGCTTTGCAGACATATTAACATCAGTCATATCTATATCATCAGATGGCCCTGTTTGCCCTGACTCCCCCTGAATTTGATCAGTCATTGCATTTGCTTCATCATTCAGAAGACTTGTGAAATCAAAGCTTTCATTCATTGTCGCATAAACCACCTCTATACCTGTACCACTTGGATCATCATCATTACCTCCATCATGGTCAGAATCATCTTTCGTATCATCAACTGGTGGTTCATCATCCTTATCTTCATTTTATGTTTCATCATCGTCCTTTTCTTCAGAAACAATTACAGGATCAGAAGGCTTGACAGATTCATCAACCTTAGCAATCTCGGACTCAGAAGCTTTCTCGATATTCTCATCAACAGGCTTTTCAACAGCTTCAGATGATTTAGGTGCATCACCGTCAACACCTTTGCCTTTGCCACTAGCTGCAAACTCTTTTTCTGCTCTTTCTTTCTCCTCTTGTCTATCCAGACGATCATACTCAGTGAAATCAATACCAAGTGTATTAGATAATACTTTCTGCATCCTTGTAAATCTTCGATCATTTAGAGCTTGAATCTTCTTCAGATCAGCAATTTCTATTTGCAGCTTTTCATTGGCATCCTGTAGACTTTCAATTAAAGCCTTGAAGAATTCACGCTCGCTTTCCAACACCTTTATCTTATCATCCATCATTTCTTTCTCTGTCACACCCCGACCCGCAGCGGAATAAGAGTCGGGGCATAATTGGGTTATCACCAAAGCTCATGATATTTACTAATATGTTTCATATTTATTTAAGTCAAAATTACATCCTCAATAATCCAAACATGTTCATACAAATACAAAGAAAAATAATCAACTAAACAATCCAAGCTCTAAACCAGTTTATTCTTCTAAGCCAATCCTATGTGTTTCTTGCTGCAGCTGGATAACCTGTATCATGTGTAAAAATGGGGGTTTTTGGGTCAACATAAGTTGGCGAGTGAACCTTGTTAGATAAACATTTATTATTGATTTCTTGTTATCTTTATCAAGGAAAAATTGTGCAATAGTCATATGTGAGCAAATGTAAATAATCATACAATAACAATAACAACCACAAACAATAACATACAATAACATATAATAACATACAATAACATATCAATTTGTATGAATATATAACATGAATGAAACTGTATATGTTGGCAACGTCACGTTCACGCTCATAATGTAATGGGGAACGGACGGCCTATGATGAATGTCTGTGCGATCAAGGCTCAATCAAACGGAGCCGATCGTATGTTGGCAACGCCCGGTTCACGCTTATAATGTAATGGGGAACAGCTCAACGCTCATAATGTAATGGGGAGCGGCGGCCTATGATAATGTATGTACTGAAAATGATAAATTAAATCTAAACAATAACCACACAAACAGTTGATACAAGTTGAATACACATTTGTTCATGGATATGATGTATGCACAATGATTTAAATATAATAAATGGTAAGACACATGATACACCCCAAAAACGTGATTAAAACGGGGAATTTGTAGAGATTCACTCACCTTGGGTGCGTTCAGTGAATGATGTTGATTGCGCACGAATTTAGAGGATTGATCGACGAGGAATAACTAACCTAGTTAATAACGAAAAGGTACGGTAAGTAAGTGGATTTTATTAACAATTTTTAATGGAATTTTTTGATATATTTTTGTGAGCTTAAGGCTATTTTCTAACTTTAAAAACGTTATTTTTAAGTATTTCTAATTGATTTTTAAATTAAATAAATAAATAAAAATAATAAAAAAAATGTTGACTTTTGACCGTTGACCATTGACCGTTGACCGTTGACCGGTCCGGTCGCTTATATGTGTGCGCTGGGTGAGACTCAAACCCGTGACCTCCCGTACGCGTGCACGCAGCTCTACCAACTGAGCTACGTGTCTAACCCGAAATAATTATGTTTTTAATTATACTTATATACTATTTAGATTTATCCAGAAATTATTTATTTTAAAAAGGATTTTAAATGTATCGAACCGGTGCTGTCAACAGGTCTCGAACCCGGGACCTGTGGGTTAATGTGCACACAGTCCACCGATGGACTGTGTGTCTAACCTGGTAAATAATCTGGTTTTTATTATACTTAACATGATTCTGTGAGTTATCCTGGTTCGGTTAAAAAGGGCATTTTTATTTCAAGAGAGTAAGGTTGGGACAGGGATCGAACTCGAGACGTGCGTGTATTGTTTGCACACAGTCCACCGCTGGACTGTGTGTCTAACCCGTTCAATATACTAATTTTAATTAATCTTATAATATAACTGAACTTCGTCTTCTTCACTCAAGATTACAGATAATGATAATTCAACCGATTCATGTCTGATTCGATTAACAAGCATTCAAATGAGTAAAATGAAATGGCAGAGAAAATTTCGGAAGTAAACATACCGGAGAAACGATCTATCTCAGAATTCCGGCGCAGTCGTCGGCTCTGTTTTTACGGATTTCGTCTGAGCGGACAGATTAACAATTTTGATTAGCTAGATGTGGAATTGAAGCACTGAACAAGATTTACCAGAAGGTTTAAAAGACTATACAGTTTCACAGCGAGAATTTGGAACTTTCAGAAGTTTTCCGGCGAGAGTTAATTATCCGATATCGTCGTTTGAAACAGACTCTGATTGAAGGGTTTGAGTTAGCAAAAGCTTAACAACTGATAGACGATGAAAGAATTGAGAGACTTACTGATTTGATGGAAGACACGGTTTTCCGGCGAAAGTCCGGCAAGTTCGAAAAGCAATTCCGACGATCAGAAACGAGAGTAAACGCGAGAATAGAAGTTCTGGGAATGTAATTGAGTCGCGAAACGAAGCTTTTGTTGAAGTAATTCCAGAAGTGAATGTTTTCGGTTATAAAAACTGAACATCACTTGAATTCAAGCCCATTCATGATTGAATTGATTAGAAATGTCGGTGTATCGGTTATTAACAGAAAATCGCGATCACTCAAACGTTTTGGACGTTTGAAAGCCGATTACGGTTACAGTTGGCGTAAACCGGTTGATTCCTGAGTGAAGTTATCATTTAATTGTTTCCTAGAACTCACAGAAAACATCAAGTGGCGGAGTGGTTATATGTGTGCGTGTTAAGTCTTTAGACTTACCCGGCTGACCCGGGTTCGAATCCCGGCAGCCGGTTTTCTTTTTTATTTAATTTCTTTTCACTTTTTATTAATTATAGTTTTTAATTTCTAATTTGTTAATTAATTATGCATCGTTTAAAATTAAAATAAACATAAATTCGCAACGAAAAAATTATAACTTGATATTCGATTACAAACGAAGCGGGTTTGGAAAACCCGTTTTTGACAAATGTTACAGTATCCCCTACTTTTAGGAATTTCGTCCCGAAATTTAAGTAGCAGTAGTAGGAAAAAGATGCGGGTATTTTTCGCGCATTGAGTCTTCACGTTCCCAAGTAAACTCAGGTCCCCGTTTCGACTCCCAGCGTACCCTAACAATTGGAATGCGACTCCGTCTTAAACGTTTTTCTCCGAAGTCCATGATCTCTACTGGTCTTTCAATAAAATGCATAGATTCATCAATCTGAATATCTTCCAGAGGAATATGGAGGTTCTCATCAGCGAGGCACTTCTTCAAGTTTGATACGTGGAACGTGGGGTGAATTCTGTTGAGTTCTTCTGGTAGATCAAGCTTATATGCTACAGGTCCTACTCTTTCGAGTATCTTGAAAGGTCCTACGTAGCATGGTGCTAGCTTGCCTTTTTGGCCAAAACGAACTACTCCCTTCCACGGTGATACTTTTAAAAGTACATGATCCCCAATGTTAAACTCCAAAGGCTTTCGTAGTTTATCTGCATAACTCTTTTGATGACTTTGAGCCGCTAGGAGATTGTTTCGGATTTGATGGATCTTGTCTGTGGTTTCTTGAATCAATTCTGGACCGTGATTTGAGCTTCCCCAATTTCGTGCCAACATACTGGAGATCGGCACTTACGACCATATAAAGCTTCAAAAGGTGCCATGCCGATGCTTGAATGATAGCTGTTGTTGTACGAAAATTCAACTAATGGTAGATGAGCGTCCCAATTTCCCTTGAAGTCTATGACACATGCTCGAAGCATATCTTCAAGAGTTTGAATGGTGCGTTCAGATTGTCCATCAGTTTGAGGATGATAAGCGGTATTGAGGTCTAATCGTGTACCCAAAACGGCTTGTACAGCCTGCCATGTTCGTGAAGTGAAACGACCATCACGATCCGAAATAATGCTTAACGGTACACCATGTCGGCTTACGATTTCGCTGATGTAGATACGAGCTAGCTTCTCGTTCTTGAAATCTTCGCGGATTGGAATAAAGTGAGCTGATTTTGTAAGACGATCAATAATTACCCATATAGTGTCATACCCACCAGAAGTGCGAGGTAACCCGGTAATGAAGTCCATGGTTATGTTTTCCCACTTCCATACAGGTATTTCAGGTTGGACCAGAAGTCCTGAGGGTCTTTAATGTTCAGCTTTTACCTTGGAACATGTAAGGCACTTGGAAACAAAAACAGCAATATCCTTTTTCATTCCAGGCCACCAGTAGGTGTATCGAAAGTCTTGATACATCTTGTCGGCTCCTGGGTGTATAGAGTATCGTGTTTTGTGTGCCTCATTCATAAGGAATTCCCGAAGGTTGTTGTGGTCAGGAATCCATATGCGATCTAGATAGTACAGAATACCGTCAGATTTGGTTTCAATTTTAAGTTCAGCTCCACAGGACAGCTCCTTTCGTACGTCGTCTTCTGTTATTGAAACATGCTGGGCTTCTCGAATTTGATCTTTAATGTCAGTTATGATTTGCGAACATAGAAGACGAATGGAGTTCGCATAACCCTTTCGACTGAGTGCATCAGCCACCACATTTGCCTTGCTAGGGTGGTACCGAATTTCACAGTCGTAGTCATTTAGAAGTTCGACCCATCTTCGTTGCCTCATGTTTAACTCCTTTTGGTTGAAGATATGTTGAAGACTCTTGTGGTCAGTGTATATTTCACACTTAGTACCGTAGAGATAATGTCTCCATATCTTAAGAGCGAACACAACGGCTCCAAGTTCTAGGTCGTGGGTGGTGTAGTTCTTCTCATGAGTTTTGAGTTGTCTAGAAGCATAAGCTATCACCTTTCCTCTTTGCATTAGAACACAGCCTAATCCTTGCCCTGACGCGTCGCAATAAACCACGAAGTCATCACAACATTCAGGAAGAGAGAGAATTGGTGCATCACAGAGTTTTTGTTTAAGGGTTTGGAAGGCTTCTTCTTGTTTGGGTCCCCATATGAAGGGTTTTCCTTTATGAGTTAAAGCCGTGAGTGGTACAGCAATGCGGGAGAAATTTGAAATGAAACGGCGATAATAACCAGCCAAACCAAGGAATGATCTTACTTCGGTTGGTGTACGTGGCGCTTGCCATTCTTGTACTGCTTTGATCTTTGAGGGGTCGACATGTATTCCCTTGTCATTGACGACATGTCCAAGGAATTGTACCTCTTTTAACCAGAATTCGCATTTGGAGAATTTGGCGTAAAGCTTTTCATTCTCTAAGAGTGTAAGGATGAGTCGAAGGTGTCGTTCATGATCAGACTTAGACTTTGAGTAAATGAGGATGTCGTCGATGAAGACTATAACAAAATGATCGAGATAGGGTTTGCAGACTCTGTTCATTAGATCCATGAAGACAGTTGGAGCGTTGGTTAAACCAAATGGCATGACCATGAATTCGTAATGACCATAACGAGTTTGGAAGGCGGTCTTTGGGACGGCTTCTTCATGTACTCTAAGTTGGTGATAACCAGAACGGAGGTCGATTTTGAAAAACAGTTGGCGCCTTGAAGTTGGTCAAGAAGATCATCAACGCGAGGTAATGGATAGCGATTCTTGATCGTTAACTTGTTGAGTTCTCTATAGTCGATGCACATGCGAAACGTTCCATCTTTCTTCTTCACAAAAAGGACAGGTGCACCCCAAGGCGAGGAGCTAGGACGTATGAATCCTTTGTCAGTCAACTCTTGCAATTGACTGGCTAGCTCTTGCATTTCGGATGGGGCTAACCTATAAGGAGACTTTGCAACTGGTGTAGCACCAGGTATAAGATCAATGCGGAATTCGACTTCTCTCAAGTGAGGAAGTCCTGAAATGTCGTCAGGAAAAACTTGCGGGAAATCTTTTACTACTGGGATGTCTTCAAGTTTCTTCTCCATGGTTCCCTTTTTGACGACATGGGTTAAAAATGCGACATAATTCTTGCGGAGATATTTTCGAGCCTGAAGACAGGACATTAATCTGAGCCCTTTTGATGAGGTTTCCCCAAAGATTCGTAGAGTCTGACCGTTTGCAAGAGGAATGCGTATAAACTTTTCGCGGCATACAACTTCAGCCTGATGTTGGCTGAGCCAGTCCATACCAATTATAATGTCAAAGCTTCCCAACTTCATAGGAATGAGGTCAACTGGAAAGTCGTGATCGTTTAAGGTGAGAGTACAATTTCGTATAATAGAGTTTAATGAGATCGGTTTCCCGTCAGCAACTTCTACTGTTATGGATTTCATGAGCTTATCACGAATTTGGTTTAGGATGGGTTCAAACTCTAAGGACACAAAACTTTTATACGCGCCAGTATCAAATAACATGGATGCATAACTACCATTGATAAGGAACGTACTGTTAACCACATTGCTGTCAGCTCTAGCCTGATTAGCGTTGATGTTGAAAGCTCTTCCTCTTGCAGGTGGAGGAGCTTGGTTAGCTTGATTCACCGGATTTGCTTGGGCTTGAGCATGTATAATGTTCACCAAACGTGGACAAGTGTTTCTAAAGTGGTTTGGGTCTCCACAATTGTAGCAAACCCGCATAGGTTGCACCATGGGATAGTTGGGTTGGTAGTATGATTGGGCTAAATTTTGGGTAGGTGGTAGTAGTAGGGTTGTTGGGCTTGACCCATTATTTGATGGTGGGTTTGAGTTGAGGGCTGGTGGCGGTTCGTTCGTTGAGGTATGCGACAGGTTTGAACAGTGTGACCTGCGCGACCTCAGCCGGTGCAATGTTGACAGGGATGATCAGGAAAGTGATGGTATTGGCAACGGTTGCATTTTGGTAATGGGCCAGAGTATGGCCTTTTATATGGTGCAGGTGAGGGGGCAACTTGGGTAATGGGTGCAGCAGGGATAGGGTAATTGGTTTGTGTGACAGCGAAGTTTCTGGTGTTACGTTTCCTCTTGTTAGCAAACTTAGAGAGGGAGGTGGAATGGTTTGAAGTTTGGCCCTCAACGGGGGCTTTCTTTTTCTCCTCTTTAAATTTACCGTTGCGAATTCGATTCTCGGTCAGTTCAGTAGCTAGTTCCATAGCAGCTTCAAATGTTACTGGCGAAGTGCTGAGAACTGAATCTTGAATTTTCGAGGGAAGACCTCGAATATAATGCTCGACTAAGCGGTAAACTGGGGTGAACAAGTTAGGGACCATCTGGTTCAACTCTAAAAACCTCTTGTTGTAGGAATTATGATCTCCCTCCTTTTGCTTCAATGAATGAAATTCATCCTCTAACTTTTTAATCTCACTTCTAGGACAGAATCGTCTCGTCATGATTTCCCTTAACTCCTCCCACGTTAAGGCCATTGCATCTTCGATTCCTCTCTTACCCTTTTCAGTATTCCACCAGGTAAGAGCTACCCCAAATAGTCTCCCGGTTGCGTATCGTACCTTGCGATCCTCGGGACAATCGCAGTTGAGGAAGGTGTTTTCCATTTCCTCAAACCAGTGGAGGAGAGCAGTGACACCTTCGGTCCCTTCAAATTTCGGAGGATCGCAAGACTTGAAATGTTTATATGAGAACTTGTTGGTAGGAGGGTTGCCGATGTTCTGGTCTTCTTGCTGGGGAGGATTGGTGGGATTTGTGGCGAGAGCTTGTTGTACTTGAATCACAATGTCAGGAAGTACCGCGGCCATTTGTTTTGCGATTTGAGTGGCCAAGCGTTCGTGTGACCTTCCTGATTTCCTACCCCCTCGTTGTTGCCTAGCCGACATCTACAGGAACATATATAAGAAGATTGTGAGTTTATGGAGTCTTTTTAGGTGTCATGTGTCTTAAAGAAAATGAAAACAACATAAATATCAATAATGCAACTACATCCATAGGATGTCTTGGGTTTTGCTCATGTTGGGCCTCAAATGTCTCCCATACCTTCACCTGTATAGTCATGTGGGCCCCCATGACTATTGGCTTGGTAGGATTCACATTAGTATTGGCGGTTTAACACTCGCATCACCCGAATGAAAACCACGAAATATGTTTACGAGATGTATGGTCGGAATGTGTCCAGGTGTAGACACAATGACAACTCAAAGTGGGGTTAGCTCACACGACATTTGGTATAGCATGCTTTGGCCTAATAGGTACTTCGTACTCTCATCGTTAGTCCCCACGTAGGCAAACTGGTCCTTTATTTTGGATTTATACGAATGCCAAGCCTAGACAGGACGTTCCGACTACCGGTACTTGTACCCTTCCAGTTACTACATGCCCGTCATGAGAACTCACTTTGATGTGATTTGAAAATACAAAAATCATTGTAAAAACAATCATGATGTGATGTGTGCTCTCATGGATATGATATGTTATAAGAATATGATTCATGATAGGCATTATATAATAATATGTACTTATGAACATGCTTGCATAACATTGAATGTAACATTAAACATAAAACATATAAACATCATGAAATTTGGCATGTAACACACAAAAATTTTAAAAATTCTAATCAACTATAGTATAGGCTCTAAGGGTCTAATAACCTATCCTATATCCCTATAGTCATGGCTCTGATACCAATCTGTCATACCCCGACCCGCAGCGGAATAAGAGTCGGGGCATAATTGGGTTATCACCAAAGCTCATGATATTTACTAATATGTTTCATATTTATTTAAGTCAAAATTACATCCTCAATAATCCAAACATGTTCATACAAATACAAAGAAAAATAATCAACTAAACAATCCAAGCTCTAAACCAGTATATTCTTATAAGCCAATCCTATGTGTTTCTTGCTGCAGTTGGATCACCTGTATCATGTGTAAAAATGGGGGTTTTGGGTCAACATAAGTTGGCGAGTGAACCTTGTTAGATAAACATTTATTATTGATTTCTTGTTATCTTTATCAAGGAAAAATTATGCAATAGTCATATGTGAGCAAATGTAAATAATCATACAATAACAATAACAACCACAAACAATAACATACAATAACATACAATAACATACAATAACATATAATAACATACAATAACATATCAACTTGTATGAATATATAACATGAATGAAACTGTATATGTTGGCAACGTCACGTTCACGCTCATAATGTAATGGGGAACGGACGGCCTATGATGAATGTCTGTGCGATCAAGGCTCAATCAAACGGAGCCGATCGTATGTTGGCAACGCCCGGTTCACGCTTATAATGTAATGGGGAACAGCTCAATGCTCATAATGTAATGGGGAGCGGCGGCCTATGATAATGTATGTACTGAAAATGATAAATTAAATCTAAACAATAACCACACAAACAGTTGATACAAGTTGAATACACATTTGTTCATGGATATGATGTATGCACAATGATTTAAATATAATAAATGGTAAGACACATGATACACCCCAAAAACGTGATTAAAACGGGGAATTTGTAGAGATTCACTCACCTTGGGTGCGTTCAGTGAATGATGTTGATTGCGCACGAATTTAGAGGATTGATCGACGAGGAATAACTAACCTAGTTAATAACGAAAAGGTACGGTAAGTAAGTGGATTTTATTAACAATTTTTAATGGAATTTTTTGATATATTTTTGTGAGCTTAAGGCTATTTTCTAACTTTAAAAAACGTTATTTTTAAGTATTTCTAATTGATTTTTAAATTAAATAAATAAATAAAAATAATAAAAAAAATGTTGACTTTTGACCGTTGACCATTGACCGTTGACCGTTGACCGGTCCGGTCGCTTATATGTGTGCGCTGGGTGAGACTCAAACCCGTGACCTCCCGTACGCATGCACGCAGCTCTACCAACTGAGCTACGTGTCTAACCCGAAATAATTATGTTTTTAATTATACTTATATACTATTTAGATTTATCCAGAAATTATTTATTTTAAAAAGGATTTTAAATGTATCGAACCGGTGCTGTCAACAGGTCTCGAACCCGGGACCTGTGGGTTAATGTGCACACAGTCCACCGCTGGACTGTGTGTCTAACCTGGTAAATAATCCGGTTTTTATTATACTTAACATGATTCTGTGAGTTATCCTGGTTCGGTTAAAAAGGGCATTTTTATTTCAAGAGAGTGAGGTTGGGACAGGGATCGAACTCGAGACGTGCGTGTATTGTTTGCACACAGTCCACCGCTGGACTGTGTGTCTAACCCGTTCAATATACTAATTTTAATTAATCTTATAATATAACTGAACTTCGTCTTCTTCACTCAAGATTACAGATAATGATAATTCAACCGATTCATGTCTGATTCGATTAACAAGCATTCAAATGAGTAAAATGAAATGGCAGAGAAAATTTCGGAAGTAAACATACCGGAGAAACGATCTATCTCAGAATTCCGGCGAAGTCGTCGGCTCTGTTTTTACGGATTTCGTCTGAGCGGACAGATTAACAATTTTGATTAGCTAGATGTGGAATTGAAGCACTGAACAAGATTTACCAGAAGGTTTAAAAGACTATACCGTTTCACAGCGAGAATTGGGAACTTTCAGAAGTTTTCCGGCGAGAGTTAATTATCCGATATCGTCGTCTGAAACTGATTCTGATTGAAGGGTTTGAGTTAGCAAAAGCTTAACAACTGATTAGACGATGAAAGAATTGAGAGACTTACTGATTTGATGGAAGACACGGTTTTCCGGCGAAAGTCCGGCAAGTTCAAAAAGCAATTCCGACGATCAGAAACGAGAGTAAACGCGAGAATAGAAGTTCTGGGAATGTAATTGAGTCGCGAAACGAAGCTTTTGTTGAAGTAATTCCAGAAGTGAATATTTTCGGTTATAAAAACCGAACATCACTTGAATTCAAGCCCATTCATGATTGAATTGATTAGAAATGTCGGTGTATCGGTTATTAACAAAAAATCGCGATTACTCAAACGTTTTGGACGTTTGAAAGCCGATTACGGTTACAGTTGGCGTAAACCGGTTGATTCCTGAGTGAAGTTATCATTTAATTGTTTCCTAGAACTCACAGAAAACATCAAGTGGCGGAGCGGTTATATGTGTGCGTGTTAAGTCTTTAGACTTACCCGGCTGACCCGGGTTCGAATCCCGGCAGCCGGTTTTTTTTTTTTTATTTAATTTCTTTTCACTTTTTATTAATTATAGTTTTTAATTTCTAATTTGTTAATTAATTATGCATCGTTTAAAATTAAAATAAACATAAATACGCAACGAAAAATTTATAACTTGATATTCGATTACTAACGAAGCGGGTTTGGAAAACCCGTTTTTGACAAATGTTACATTCTCCACTGAGCTTTGATTCACCTTCATGATTAGCTCGGCTTTTTCAGCTTCATTCTTTTGTACTTTATCTTCTAAAATCTTGACACGCTTTTCAAGAATATCAACATCTGATTTAGGAAAGAAATCATCCAGATATTGATGATCCACCGGCACATTCGGAATATCACCAAATATCTTTGACTTTGGAGTTTTTGGTGTTGATTTAGGAGTAGCATCCTTTGGCGTAGTCTTCTTTGGAGTAGAGCTTTCAAGTTGAACACCTTTAGGATCAGGAGATTGTATCACCGGTACTTCAAGTAAATTAGACTCAGGAGGTTCTTGTGTTGCTCCTGGCCTTTCTGCCTCAGAAGAAATGATCACAGGAGGTTCTTGTGTAACTCCTGGACGTTCAGCTTCAACTGTAACAACAACAGGAGGTTCTTGTGTAGGCGGTTCTTGTGTAACTCCTCAATCCTGTGCACCAGAAGGTTCTTGTGTTACTTCTGTGCTCTTTGGCTTTCCCATGTATTGACGACTAGCAGGTTTCTGAGCTTTCTTTGTTTTCTTGCCTTTAGCTTTCGGAGACCCTGTAGTCTTTGTCATTGATACTGTAGCAGACTTCACACGCTTGACCCTTTTCTTAGGTCTCTCCTCGTCAGATTCTTTCTCAAGATTTGGATCAAAATCAGCATTAGTTTCTTTGATCTTTTCAGCCTCTGTTTATGCTATTGACTTCTTTGTTGCTTTCTCAAGTGAATCATCAGAATCTTCATCGTTCTCTGAAGTTGCAGAAATAACATCATCCTCTTGAGTAGTCTTTTCAGTTTCCTGACTCTCAACAACAACCGCTGCACTTGAACCAACCTCTGTTTGTACATTAACAGGCTCGTCTTCATCTATCAGCATGGTATCAACTTTCTTAGCACCACGCTTCTTTTTCTTTTCGATCTCAGCCTTGACAAACCATTCACTACGAGCTTTAGGCTTAAACGTTGCGAAGCATTCTTTCTCTGCATTCAATTCATTCTCGTCACCACTACCATTGTTTCTCCATTTGTTTTCTGGCGGCACAACATAGTTTTCATTCTTCAACGCCCCAAAAATTGGTTTTGCTATCGGTGCTGAATCCTGCTTCTGCAACTTTAACAACTTCTTCATTGTGGTTTCATCGAGGTGACTGAAGTAAAGAATATCATTCGGGTCACGTGCAATATCTGAAAACTTCTCATCAATAAGCATCTGCACGAACCTCGGATACAAACACAATCTCGTATCTTCCATATTCTTTGACATATGCGTGAATACAAGCTTTGAATAGTTATACGACTTCTTCAGAATTAACGCCGTTGCCATGCAAGCCATGTAATCCTGAACATCATCAAGACCCGCCTTTCTGTGGCTAAAAGTGTGAATAACAGCGTGCATTAGGAGCTTGTAGGGGTTTGGTACTTCCCCTTTCTTCAACGTTGGCTTGTTAACACTTCCCTTGTAGCCCATAAGGTAAAAACAACCTCGTACCATCTTCTCCTCTAAGAAAATAGGATCATCTTTGTCGTCGTTGGATTGTAAGATCCTACGTATATCATCTTCAGTGACTGTGATCGCTTTGTTCTCTTCTCCAACTTGTACCGACGAAGTGATAGTCTTTTTATCTGCACTTAGCTTGCGTTCATCCAGAAGTGATATGTGTGCGTACGATAGGACACTGTACGCTCCGTAATAGCTCTATGAATAGGGCAGTCCTTCAGAAACTTTAGAATTCTTTCGTATTCCTTCAGTGACGGACATAACGCCTTGTCAAGCGTAATACATGTGTTATGAAACTTAGAAAACTCCATCGTGATAACCCGCGCTGGTACGTGAACCTGAAAATCGACACAAAACACTTAGCACGCATTTCGAGGAAAAGTTACAAAATTTTTTCAACATATTAACATCAAGTTCGGGCGAACTTGATGTTGGTATAACAGACTGATTTTGTCAAGTTCGCCCGAACATGTTAAACACATGTTCAATAAAAAATCTCATAAGTTCGGGCGAACTTACAAATCACACATTTCAAATTTCTTTCCCAAGTACGTGAACCTGAAAATCGACGTAAAACACTTAGCACACATTTCGAGGAAAAGTTACAAAATTTTTCAACATATTAACATCAAGTTCGGGCGAACTTGATGTTGGTATAACAGACTGATTTGTCAAGTTCGCCAAACATGTTAAACACATGTTCAATAAAAAATCTCATAAGTTCGGGCGAACTTACAAATCACACATTTCAAATTTCTTTCCCAAGTTCGAGCGAACTACTCATACCATTCAATATTTCAACATAAGTTCGGGCGAACTTATTGTTGTCACAACTTCTGATTTCAAAACCTAAGTTCGATCGGACTTGTATTCTAATCAAGTTTTATTCATGATTCATTAGCAAGTTCGGGCGAACTTGATAACAAGTTCGGCCGAACTTGTTATCTTCTCCACCATAACCTGCATGTCCATTTCTTATCATTCTAATCAATTTTAAATCAATTTCACGATCGATCTTTGTGTTAATCAGACTTTTAAATTCAATTTGACCTCAAAACTCCTAGATCTATCAGTTTTATCAAGTTTCAGATCCAAGATCATTGATTCATGTCCAATTGACGGTTTAAATGTCAAATCCTCACCTTAGCCATTGAGAATGGTGTGTGAATCACCACAATCAAATGAAATTTCTGCAGAGTAACGGTGGATTCTTGCCAAATTTGAAAAATCGTTCAAATTAGGTTAAGTTCGCTCAGATGTTCTGTTCAATGATAATGAAGTTCGGTCGAACTTGCAAGGTATATATATACCTTAACAAGTTCGGGCGAACTTATAAGCCCAAACACAAAGCCCATGTAAGTTCGGGCGAACTTACCTTTTATCAACTATCCATCAAAACAAGTTCGGTCGAACTTGTTTCATCAGTGAAACTCTAATTAGTTTAGCAAGTTCGGCCGAACTTGCCTAATCCCATTTTCAAAATTTTCAAGTTTTTGCAATTAAGTCCTTGAACTTTTCACCTTTTACCAGTTCTGAAGATCCACTCAGTTGACCAAGTCCAAGCTAATGACCTTGGTTAACCGATTTGTCTGCCGAGTCCAAGTTAATGACCCCGTTTGACCCGTTACAAACAAACTGTTGATATTTTCAAAATTAAAGTTTCAAATTAATGAACTTTTCATCGTTTTGGCTTTTCAGATTTTACAGATTAGCTCCCAGCCCTTTGTCAATGAGATTCCCACCAGTTTAGCACCTTACCAGACTTCGAAGATCCGTTCTCCAACACTGGTTTGCTGAAAACCATGTAGAAACAAAATATTTTTGTATTTTTGTAAGCTTATGGTAAAACACACTGAAAATCTTTTTGGTTTTACTCTGTAAAGCTGATAAAATATGTACAAAACAATGTAAACTATGTACAAACATATTTACAGACATATGTTTTTGTGAATTCGTGTCTAAGGATCATATCAGTTAATTGGGATATATCACCAGTACCATTGACCGTTAGATGACTTTAAGTTTAAACTCGTTTACCTAGATTGTCGATATGTTTGTCCACTTAAACTTTACCACGTTTCTCAACTGTTCTAAGATATGTTTAGGTATGATTTATGAAACTTGACTTATCTATGGTTCCCACTTCTTGAATATACTCCGTATCAAGATTTCCTAGATTTCATCTTACAGGTGAATATAGCGTAATTGATATCTGTATCTGGGTTAATGTGAGGCCTTGAGAGCTTAGGTTAATACTACCGTACAGACAAAGAGATGAAGGCTCGTCTTTAAGGTTGTTCCATTTAAGGAATCTTTTCAGTACTGCAAATGATTAGATCTTCGATACTTTTCAAGTTTGCATGTAGTTTAGGGGTTTATAGCGAAAGTATTATAGAAGTTCTAGGCTATTGCTTCCGTAAAATCAGAAGAACTTGTATAATACCCAGATATCAACTATCTATAAAGACCTCGTATGTCAGAATCAGGCAATCTCTCAAATGAAATTTCGGAGTACTAAGTCCATATATCCAAGATGTGTAATCCACAAGATTAAGCAGTTGTAAAATTTAGTTTATATCTCAGAAACAATTTACTGAACGTGTTAAGCCTATCGACACATCCATAGTAAGACTTGTTTATCACTTATTAAACTTTACATTTCTTTAGTATACTATGATAGTCCAGTGATGTACTATCATTTCCTTTTTGTGACACCGAATTCTTTTTGTCATTTTTAATGTTTTTGTACATTTTTAAAATTTTTCATATGTTTTTGTATTTTCCCAAATATTTCTCCCCCTAAAATCAAAAACATATTTTTGGATTTTAGATTTTAAGAAATACTAATCTAGAAAGAATATACAAACCAATGCGGATTACGTGAACTCGTCGTCCGATCCGTATTCAACCTCAGCTTCCGCACCTGTCAGCAAATTTTTAATACCGTTAAGCCTCATGAGATATTTAAATCTTGTTAAAGGAAATGCTTTGGTATAAAAATCAGCCTTTTGTTCATCGGTGTGGATTTTTTCTATTCACACCAATATCTTTTCGTAACAGTCACGAATGAAATGGTAACGAATTTCAATATGTTTAGTACGTGAGTGATGAACCGGATTTTTCGTTATATCGATGGCTGCTTTGTTATCTACAAATAAAGACGTATCAAGAAACTGCAGACCATAATCCCTCATCTGTTGTTGAATCCATAGGATTTGAGAACAACAGCTGGAAGCAGAAATGTGTTCTGCCTCACAGGTAGAGAGAGAGAGACCGTGGTATGTTTCTTGCACTGCCACGTTACCAAACGTGTTCCAAAGAACTGGCATCCTGCAGTTGTAGATTTCGAGTTCAGCTTGTCTACTCCGAAGTCTGAGTCAGCGTATCCCGTTAGATCAAAATTGTCGTTCTTTGGATACCACAAACCGGTGCTTGGACATCCCTTCAAGTAACGGAATATTCGCTTGACTATCTGCATGTGTGACACTCGAGGACTAGACTGATATCTCGCACATAAGCAGGTAGGATACATGATGTCTGGACGAGATGCCGTCAGATACATCAGAGATCCTATCATCGATCGATAGAGTGTGTCATCAACTTTGGTTCCCGTCTCGTCAATGCAAACCCCATGATTCAGTGCCAGCGGGGTCGAAAGCGGCTTCGAGCTATCCATTTCAAACTTCTTAAGAATGTCGTGAACATACTTTGTCTGATGAATGAATATGTCGTCTGGTAACTGATCGACCTGTAATCCGAGGAAGAATTTCATTTCACCCATGGAGGACATCTCGAATTTCTTCTTCATGATCTTTTCGAACTCTTTGCAAAGACTATCATCTGTAGAACCGAAGATGATATCATCCACATAGATTTGTACAATTATTAGATGAGATCCGACTTCTCTAGTAAACAAAGTATTGTCCATTATGCCTCTCGTAAAGACGTTTCCAACAAGATGTTGCGATAACGTCTCGTACCAAGCTCTTGGGGCTTGGTGTAATCCGTATAAGGCTTTGTCTAGGAGATAAGCTTTGTTCTTGTTCAGCGGATCGACGAACCCCGGTGGTTGGCCGACATACAATTGTTCACGAAGTTTACCGTAGAGAAATGCAGATTTTACATCCAACTGGTACACCTTAAATCCTTTCCAAGCTGCGAACGCGAGGAAAATGCGGATAGATTCTAATCGTGCAACCGGTGCATATACTTCTGTGTAATCAATACCCTCTTGCTGGTGGAATCCTTTGACAACCAACCGAGCTTTGTTTCTGACTATTACACTCCGATCGTCCCTTTTGCACTTGAAGACCCACTTCGTATCAATAGCTTTCTGCTTCGGTGGGAAGTCTACAAGCTTCCAAACACCCAATTTCTCGAACTGTAGCAGTTCCTCTTGCATTGCTATCACCCAGTTCTCGTCTCCAAAAGCTTCATTAACAGTTTTTGGCTCTATTTGAGAAATGAAACATGAGTAGAAACAATAGTCTTGAGTTGGAGCAACTCGGGTGTAGAAACAATTAAGTGCTTTATTGATTTGGCTTCGTGTACGCACACCAGTTTGTAATTCACCAATGATATTCGTTGAAGGATGGTAAGAATATGATTGCGGCATTTCTTCTCTAGGAACATCAACTGAGCTTTTTTGATTCGAGACATTCAGATCAACGTTCAATTCAATGTTAGGTGCACTTGATGAAGCTTCGTTCTGATTCTTGAGTTAGCAGACTGATTCAACAAGTTGGATATCTGCTCAACTTCTTCAACCGATGAGGATTCATTATCAGCATCAAATGTCGGTGTAAAAAAAACCTTGCATCAATCAAAAGTAGCGCTCAACAATTTTTTTACAGATGTGTTTATAATATTTTCATCTACGTTTGTGTAAAAAAAAAATTTGTCCAACTCGCCCAGGATCAAAACGTTCTCGCGGTTCTCGCAACTCGTGTTGGTTCTCATTTTAACCAATCCCTATATATATATATATATATATATATATATATATATATATAGGGGAGGGTTATCTTGAGAACGCTAAATATTGCGAGAACCGTGAGAACGAATGAGAAAACCAATCAAAACCATTTTTTTAATACAAACCTCTTTGTAATTAAAATATAACATCAAAATAAGAATTTACAACATCAAATAATTCATTTCTTCTCTCAAAAACACTCTTATTAGATTTTTTACACATGTGTTGTCACACCCCGACCCGCAGCGGAAAAAGGTGATCGGGGCATGATTGGGTTTTCATCAAAGCTCATGACATTTATTATAAAGTTTCATATTTATTATTTCTTTTTAAAGGAGAATCATTACAATCAATCTTACTAGTACAACATGTTCTATACATTTTTCAAGACTTCATTATTTTTCTTCTAAGGCAATTTCCTATGTGTTCCTCGCTTCAACCTGTCCACCTGTATCATGTGTAAAAATGGTTTTTGGGTCAACAAAAAGTTGGCGAGTGAATCCTATGAAAACATTTAAACATGTTTATTGAATCAATTATAAGATAAAGTGCATAACCACATATGAGAAAACGTAGATGTAAATTTATTCACAAAACACATAATATTAAATATTACACACACATACACCAAATGATTGTTTTGAGACACGCGTTGTTCAACGAACTGATGGGCCTAATGAATGATTTTGAGGCACGCGTTGTTCTACGAACTGATGGGCCTAATGAATGTTTTTTAGGCACGCGTTGTTCAACTCGTCTCCCACGAGGAACTGATGGGCCTAATGAATAATTTGCACACAACTTGACAATATGTAACACATCACAACAAACAATATTTACATTCTAAGTTTAGATCATATAATGGTATAGCACGAGTTTGATTAAGCGAATTAATTTAAACGACACATGATACACCCCAAAACATGAATAAAAAGGGGAATTTGTAAGAATTCACTCACAGTGGGTGCGTTTCTTGGATTGATGATGAATGCGCACGAATTTGGATTTAATCGGCAAGGGAAACTAACCTAAATAATAACATAATAATTCGATAAATAAATAAACTTTTATTTGAGATTAATATTTTTAATTAGTGTTCTTAATGGGATTGTTAGATTTATTTTTATGAGTTCAAGGAAATTTTCTAACTTCAAAAATATTATTTTTAAGTGTTTTTAATTAATTTTTAAATAAAATAAATAAATAAAAAGAAAATAAAAATTTTTGACTTTTTGACCGTTGACCGTGTGTTTGTATGCGCTGAGTGAGGTTCGAACTCGTGACCTCCCGTATGCGTGCACGCAGCTCTACCAACTGAGCTACGTGTCTAACCCGAAATATTTCTGATTTTAATTATATTTATATACTGTTTGGATTATTTAGAATTTTATTTAATTAAAAAGGTTTTTAAACCAATCGGACCGGCATGCCTGTTAACACTCGAACCCGCGACCTTCTGTTGTGTTGCACCCAGCCCAACCAACTGGGCTGGGTGTCTAACCCGATATATATTGAAATTTTATTATACTTAACATCTTACAGCGAGTTAATATGGCTTCGGTTTTAAAAAGAACATCTTTATTTCAGAGGATAGGGTTGTGTCAAGGATCGAACTCGAGACGCATGCTTTGTAATTTGCACACAGTCCACCACTGGACTGTGTGTCTAACCCGGTATATTTACCGATTTTAAATTCCTTTAAACACATTTCAAACTTCATCTTCTTCAATCGACTTAATACCCAGAACATAACTCGACTGTTTAATCAAATCTTATTGAATTAATTGCTTGATTATTACTGATAACGGAAATAATTAAAACAGAAAGGATTTAAGGATGTTGTACCGAACAGGTGTGATCTCCGATGAAGTTCCGGTGACTGAAAGAAATTCCGGCGAAGTGTGACTTGCGACAGAGGATCTACAGGAAAGTTTAAGGTGAGTGTGGTGACTTCTGTCTGAGTTCTAGAAGTCTTATTTTAGAGTAAGGCAAAGAAATGAAATGGGTTCGGTTTTACGGTGACCAGTTCCGGCGAAATTGGAAATCTCCAGCGACGAGTTTCTGAGCACTTCAACTACGAAAAAGTGTGCGGTCTTGAACGAAAGGATTCCCGGAAGGTTGAGGGGGGGTATTATAGGGTAGAACAGGATGTATTGGGTCGGAATTTTGTCTTGATTCGCGGTCAAGGTTTCTCCGGCGGTTACAACTGAAATTGGGGGTTAGACATCGGTTAAACCGATGTCGAATTTAGCTCACGCGTTTTAGTCAAAAGAAACGGTCGTGATTCACGAAATCTTCGGTTTTTCCGGCGACTGCAGATTTGGGCGCGCTGATTACTGATTTTGAGTTTCAGGTTTACTTAAGTTATTTGTTTCTGTATTTGTTACAAATGGAATGTGTGGCGGAGTGGTGTGTTGGCTGTTTGTTGAACCGGCTGACTCGGGTTCGAAACCCGGCAGCCTCAAATATTTTTATTATCTTATTTTTTTATGATTTATTAATTATGTTTTAAAATTCTAACAATGTTTATTAATTATGTATCGTTTAAAATTAAAATAACCAATATATACGCGACGAAAATTATGACTGACTATTCGGTTAATAAACGAAGCGGGTTTTGGAAACCCGTTTTTTTACGGATGTTACATGTGTAAATATAACAAGTTTACACATGTGTAAATGACAAACTTACACATGTGTAAAAAAAATTATTTACGAATTCACATAAATTTAAATGTGTAAATTAAATTTCTAAGATTGTATTCGAATAATAATGATAAGTGTAAAAAGAAATTTTAAATTTGAATTGTTTTTGACCAAGTTTTCGTGGTTTTTTCCATTCGTTTTCACGGTTCTCGCGATATTTAGCGTTCTCATTTAAACCTCTCCTATATGTGTGTGTGTGTGTGTGTATATATAGGGTTAGGATCATGTGAGAAGCACTAGGCTATTTGAGAAACTTGAGAAGCATTCTAGACCACACATTTTTCCAAAGCTTTTCGTAATATACACATATGTATAGTTTAAAATTGCCTATATACATATGTGTATAGTTCAATAGGGGACCGCTAAAATGAAAACCACCACGAGTTGCGAGAACCGTGAGAACTTTTTGATCTGGGGCGAGTTGGGCCAATTTTTTTTCATAAACGTAGATGAATATATTATAAACACATCCGAAAAAATTAAAAAAAAATTGTCGTGTATGTAGTTTTGACCACCTGGTCAAAACTACATACATGATAATTTATTTTTTTTTTAATTTTTTTTACAGATGTGTTTATAATATATTCATCTACGTTTATGAAAAAAAAAGCTTGGCCCAACTCGCCCCGTATGGTATAGTTTTCACGGTTCTCGCAACTCGTGGTGGTTTTCATTTTAGCGGCCCCCTAGTTCAATATACATATATGTATATAATTAATTTTAAACTATATATATATGTATATTACAAAAGCTTAGGGAAATGTGTGGTCCAGAATGCTTCTCAAGTTTCTCAAATAGGGTGGACTTCTCTTAGGATCCCTATATATATATATATGGGGGGAAGGATAAAATGAAAACTCACTTGAGTTGAAAAAACTCAAGAAACCCTTCTAAAACCCCATGTAACATTTTTATTTTTTTTTCTAAAAAAAAGGGAATGTAAGATTTATATATATATATATATATATATATTTGAACATTTTTATAAAAGAAAAACAAAAAACACTGAGTAGCTTTTTTTTAAATGTTAAAAATTCCATGTTACATAATACATATGTCCAAAAAAATGTAACATGCAAATTTTGAACATTTAAAAAAAAACAAGTCGCCGTTTTTACATTTTTTTAATAAAAATGTTCTAGTACATTTACGTTACATTCCCTATTTTTTTAGAAAAAAAATAAAAATATTACATAGGGTTTTCTTGAGTTTTCTCAACTCAAATGGGTTTTCATTTTATCTTTTACCTATATATATATATATTATATATATATATATATGGGAAGGTTTTATGCAGTACACTAAATAACCCTTTTTTCAATCTTAAATTCCTAAAACAAAATATGAAAAAAATTTAGTTTTTATATACCTTACACATATATTTTATGTGTAGATTATGTGTAAGTAAAAATATATATGATTTTTTTATGAATATATCATACACATGTGATTGTGAAATAAATAAAATTTAAAAAAAAAGATGAACCTTAAATTTCAAAATTTAGTGATTTAGAGTTGTTCGTATTGTTCTCGCAATATTAGCGTTCTGTAATGATACTCATCATATATATATATATAAGTTAGGGTTCGGCTACAAAGTTTAAAACTCCTAATAACTACAAGAGCCTATTTGGCATATATTTTAAATTTTAGGCATGATATTTTAGATTTCTTTTTGTATGGTATTATATAGAAAAGCATCAAACATAACAACTTTTTAGCAGAATAAAATATATTTTGGGAATGAAATTTATAACACACTGATTAACTTTTTTGACATGGTGATTTAAATTTAATGCCTAGATTATATTTTATTACGTTTTAAATTGTTACGCATGTGTTTTTTTATATATTACCATGCCAAAAGAATGTAAAAAATCATGTGTAAAATTTAAAACACATTGTATACATAGATTTCTCACATTTTTTATGAAACTCCTATATTTAGCGTAAGATGGTGTAGGTGGAGTAACCCGTTATTACACAGTATGAGAATCATTTGATGAGTATAGATGGTGTAGAGACGTCGACGCCTTTGTCTAACGGCTAGCCGGCTACAATTGGGTTGATGTGTGTTGTGACGAATCTTCTATAGGAAAATTGAGATGGGAAATGAGTTGTGAATTGTGATGTTAACCGAAGAGAATAGATGAGAGGTGATGCAACACCTTTTTGGGCAAAAGAAAAAAAAATTCTAAGAGCAGAAAAATAAATATAGTTTTATAACTTTCAGAAAATATATCTTCGTCTTCTTTAACTTTTAAAAATATATTATCATTTTTTATAAGTCAAAAATATTACCTTACTGTCTAATCATAACACATATGACACCGGAGATTAGGTCCTGATTGTCGAGTCATTACACACTGCTTTACTTTTTTTTTTATCATAATTATTATTTGGAAGAAAAAAACAAGGCACGTGATTTTCTTAATTTCCCTAACGTTCAGTTGTACATTGACAATGAAACTAGGTTGTTTCCTATTCGCGCGTTGCGGTGGGGAACCAACTTATTTTTTGAAAGCAAAAAATCATGACGCCATAAAGAAAATTCGTTTAAAATATAGTGTCGGGTGTTGTAGTGTAATGCTGGTTTAAAGGAGTAAAAAATAACTTTACTAAAGTTCATGGGACGTGTGATAAATTTATTAAAACCTAGGGGTAAGAATGTAAATTGGTTAAAAAAACTTTAACATAATTTGCAGGAATCAAAGTGTAAGAACCAAAACCTTGTAGCCAAAACATAAAATAAAAATAAAAAATAAAGTGACTTGTAGGATGGTTACAAATGCCACCAAAAAAGTGAGAAAATTACAAAAATGCCATAAGATAAAAGGTTAAATATATGAGTGTAGATGACATTATTGTAATTAAAAGCAAAATAGAGACTAAATTAAACACGTTAGTTAGACCATGTGTAGTGGGAGGGGAAGATAATGTCCCACCCTTAGGCATTTTTCTGCCATGTGGCAGTCCATCAGCAAGGGCTATTATTCAGAAAGTGGCGTAGTGGTGATAACGCCCAATAACGCCTGTCAATCATTACACAATTTTAATTTTTTAATTAAATAAAATTCATTAAATTTAAAAGATTACATTCTAAAAAATAAAAAAAAGATTACCTTCTAAAAAATAAAAAAAAAACAAAAATAAAACAATAAAATGAAACTAGAGATTATATTTCTAAAAAATAAAATAAAAGTTACCTTCTAAAAAATAAAAAAAAAACAAAAATAAAACAATAAATGAAACTAGAGGTTATATTTTTGTCGGATTTTTTGATGACGCATTTGGGCTGGAATTAACGCGTCCCCTGTGAGATGGTCGATGGGTTTAGCCATAAATTCGTTAGGCCTGTAAACGAACCGAACGTTCATGAACTGTTCGTGAACTTGTTCGGCGGGAAGTTCGTTTATGTTCTTTTATATTAATAAACGAACGAACACGAACTAAAAATTTTGTTCGTTTAATTAAATGAACGAACAAGAACACACCCTATGTTCGTTCGTTTTTATTCGTGAACATTCGTTTATTTATGTTCATGAACGTTCGTTTATGTTCTTTCATTTATGTTCGTGAATGTTCGGTTATGTTCGTTTATTTACGTTCGTTTAGATTTTACTAAATACATAAATAATTATATTTATATAAATATTGGATTTTCTAACTACTTATATAGATATAACTACTTAATAATTGAGTTGCTAGTAATAGAAAAAGAAATTTTAAACTTTTTCTTAGATCGTAACTCATCACTTAATATTTATACAAAAAACTACTTAATTTGAGTATCTATAAACCCTAATTTCGATGTGTTTTTGGATGAATTGTAATATATTAGACTTGTTTGTTTGTGTTCACTAATGTTAAATTGCGTTTGTTTATATTTGTTTAATTAAGTTTATTTGTGTTCGTTTATGTTTGTTCAATCATGTTAATTTATGTTTGTTCAATCATGTTAAGTTTATGTTTGTTTATGTTTATTCAAATATGTTCAGTTAATTTTTTTTGTTTATGTTCGTTGACTGTTCGTTTAGGCTTTAAACGAACGGACATAAACGAACACGAGCTTGCCCGATTTCTTAATGAACGAACACGAACAAAAAAATGTGTTCGATTATATGTTCGTGTCCGTGTTCGTGTTCGGTTAAAGTTAAATGAACAAACATGAACATGCCTATGTTCGTGTTCGTTCGGTTCGTTTACAGGCCTAAATTCGATATCTTTTTCCATTTGTCTCGATTCTTGGATCGCGACAATTTTTTTTGTTTTCGGCGTATCTTTCGTCAATACTTTGTAAACGCCGGTGACCAAGACCCCGAATATCTTGGAGACGTCTGTTCATCTCCTCGAATTCACCCTTCAGCTCCAAATTATCGGAAGATGACTCCAACGGTTTTTCCCGTTTTCTTCCCTCTTCGTCTACCTCCCGGCCGCTCTAACTCTTCTACTTCGTCCTCGTCATCGTCCAAATTAATATTTAAGTCGACCGTGCGCGCATCGGAAGTCGGTGTTTCCGGGTCGACCGAGGATGACGTTTTCGACCGTTTAGCCTTATGTCTACTACTAGTCGTCATGGTTAGAACGTTAGCCCACTTTGGACTTTTTCGAAGAAGCTCCCAACATTTAAGGTATGTGAAAACACCTCTTGTTTTGTCGTACTCTTGCATTGCTCTCGTGAGCACACCGACGTCGCCTTCACCGCTCGTCCTTGTATTGTTAGCTCGTTGGTAAACTTCTTGGAATTGGTGACATTTTTTTGTTAATGTCGATCCATTTGCCTGATAACGAATCTGGGTCACGATATTTACCTTTTCCCATCGCGTTGAAAAACAGTTCACGGATTCTATTCCAGAAATGTGGACCGGTTTGATAGTTGTCTAAAAAAAAATAGTAACACGGTAAAAAAATAAAAAAGTTCGAAACATATTTCTAATACTTATCAACTTTGGGGTCTTCAGAAACGTCAAGCCACGCCCGGGCCAAAGCATACTCCTCGTCCTTCGTCCAAATAACGTAACTATGTTTACGACGAGGAGTGGTCGGGTCCTTTTTCTTATATGATCTTTTACCGCGTTTAGATGTGTCGGGTTGCGGTTGGGAATCCGGTTGCGTCTCTGGCACCGTCTCGACCTCGGGCTCGCCTTGTTCTTATGTGGGTTGCGATTCGCCGGGTGGAGCAAAGCCGAAAGGGTTTGGAAGGAAGGGGTTAGCGTCGCTCAAGTAAGCCGCATAAGATAACATGTTCGGGTCCATCTCTTGAAAGTTAATATTTTGTTGCGGTTGGGTGAAATTTGGGTTCCCGGGTCGTGACGGAACATCAAACGGGGGTCGGAAGGGATTCATTAGGATGAGTTTTTTTTATAAAATTTGGATAAAAGTGGGGTAAAAGTTGAGAGAAAGGTCGAAGGATATTGAGTTTTTTATAAAATTTAAGATGTATGGTGGGTATTTATATATAGGTTAAAATAAAAAAAATAAAAAATAAAAAATAAATGTTACCGTTTGAGGCAACGGTCATATTTTTGGTTTTGTCTTTTTCTCGTTCAACGCGTGATTCAAATCACGCTAATTCGTTTTTTGGCCAAACACGCCCATTAGCGCCCCAGGGGGTGGGGGCCGGCGTCTTAGGGCGCGATTCAGGGAAAAAAGGCGCAAATAGCGTTTCGCTACGGGTGGTCGTAGTGGTCAAACAAAAAAGTACAAAAAAATGTGGCTAGAAACAAAATATAAAAGGTTTCTTGTAGTTAATGATGTGTTTTAATATATATAGTATAATATGGTTTGTATGATCGTTTGTTTTGTATATTGTAACTACTTTTTTCTGATTTAATATTTTTAGAGTTAAATGCCATTTTAGTCTTGGTGGTTTGAGCCATTTTGCCAGTTTAGTCCAAATGTTTTATTTTTCGCGTATGGGTTCAAAAAGGTTTCACCAGTGCCATTTTAGTGCACTTGGTTAGCTTCATCTATTTTTTCTATTAACGTTAAGGGTAATTCGGTCATTTTATATGGCCGAATTACGCTTCTAGTTAACAGAATTACATGTAAAATAACCGAATTGCCTTTCTCGTTAATAGAAAAAATGGATGAAGCTAACCCAGCGGACTAAAATGGCAACGGTGAAGCCTTTTTGGACCCACAGGTGAAAAATGAGACTTTGGACTAAACTGACAAAATGACACAAACCACAGGGACTAAAACGACATTTAACTCAATATTTTATCTAACTAGCTTATAAACTCGCGTATTACACATGTTGAATATTAAAAAAATATAAATTATATTTTTAATGAATTATTAAAGATGTATTACAAACCTGTGTATTGCACAAATTATACATATGAATACTAAGTGCCCATGAATAGTAGTTGGTAAATGTTAAGCATTTGTTTTTATTTTTTATAGTATTTTATTTATTTTTAAATTTATTTTTTACTTATACATATATATACTAAGTGCTCATGAATAGTAGTTGGTAAATTTTAAGCATTTGTTTTTATTTTTTATAGTATTTTATTTATTTTTTAATTTTATTTTTACTAATAAATAAGGAAATGATTAATTTAAGTATGTGTTTTTTAATTTTTAATAGTACTTAATCTATTATTTAACTTGATATTTTAGTATGTGTACGTTAACTTTTAAAAAAAAAATCTAGATCTGCATTTATGTTTATTAATTTTATTAACATTCCAAGTTGTTTTCCTGCGTGTTGTGTCGGTGCGTGACCGTAGGCATTGGATCGTCATCGGTTTATTTCGTCACAGTACCGCTACAATACAACTTTGTCTGCGCTGATAAATGAATATCGATACGGTACCAATGTTGTTCAGTACAATACAGTAGCCCTACGGTGTTAGTTTATTAGAAAAAAAAAACAACAACAAATAATAACCGGTACCGAAACCGATGTTGTTCGTTTGGTTTCGGTTCGATTCATTATGATAGCGGCACTGTATCCGATAACAAACAGGACATTATAAAAATGATCACATACCAGTATTGATGGTGTTCGCTTTGGTTAGTATGCTATGGTAGCGATACGGTGTTAGTTTATCGAAAGCAAAACAAATGCGGGTACTAATACAAATGTTATTCAATTGGTTGGATACGATAGCGGCATATTATCCCTTTTCAATTAAATTTATATTTCATAATGTTGAAAAAATAAACATAAAATGCAAACAAACCGAACCGATATCAACTGAACATTGGCACGATGTATATATGTTTGTTTTTATTGTTTTCGATCGATGTAATGTTTTCTCTTTCGTTTACTATAGTGAGTGTCCGGTACCGTAACGATATGAACCGATACCGACCGAATTCTTGCCACGAAGCGCAGGAAATCTCCCTAGTTGATATTATTTAGAATCATATATTAATCAATTTATATATAATCAATTATTAACATTATATTGTGCATTATATAGTTATGCATTTTGCTTAATTGTTTCTTTTTGCTTATGCTATAATCAATTATTAACATTATTGTGCATTATGTAGTTATGCATTTTGCTTAATTGTTTCTTTTTGCGTATGCTAGTTGTACTCTTCTTTGTACATGTTGTACCAAACACCTTTATTAAAAAAAGTTTAAGTTTTTTAATTAATTTTTAAAGAGTTAATAAAAAAGGTTAATATAATTAATTATTAAAAGTTTAAGTTATTTTTTTAATTAACTAATTATTTGGGATTGTTGTTGTTATTGATGATAAGGATAAATGATATCTGTTAGTAAATTATTAAAAAGTTAAAATACGATTTGATAAGGATAAGTGATATTTATGTATTAATTAAATAAAATCTAAGTAAACAAAAATAAGTTGAATGAGAGAATGTCACGTTATACTATATATTAAAACACATCATTAGCTATAAGAAAGTTTTTATGTTTTGTTTTTAACCGCACTTTTTTTTACTCTTTTTTGTTTTACCACTAAACTAACATGTTTCTTTGGTATAAATTTTGCTTTTAATTAAAATAATGCCATCGACGCTCATGTATTTAACTTTTCTTTTTTATTGCGTTTGTGAAATTTACTCAATTTTTGTTGTGGCGTTTGTAACCATCCTACAAGACACTTTATTTTTTTATGTTTTGACCACAAAGAGTTTGGTTCTTACACTTTGACCTCTTCAAATTCTGAAAGTTTGTAAATCAATTTATATTTTTACCACCTGAGTTTTAATAAATTTATCACACGTCCCATTAACTTTAATAAAGTTATTTTTACTCTTTTAAACCCGCATTACGCTACAACCCGAATTTTAAAAACGTTACCGCTTTAAATTTTAAACGAATTTTTGTTGTGACGTCATGATTTTTTTACATGTTTCATCTTTTTATATATAGTTTCATATAATATAAATTTATGTTACTGTATTGGAAATTTGTAGCCGAAACATAAATTGTTGTCAATAACTAGATTTTTAAGTGCTATGATTATTTTTGCTTTTCAAAAAAGGTTGGTTTTCTGCCGCAACGCGCGCCTGAGAACAACCTAGTTGTATTAATTGGAATCCTTTATTAAAATCTAGATTAACTTTATTAGTTTTTTAACTAATAATATGAACCGTAAAAAACAAAATTTATGAAAAAGATAGATATGTCTATTTACTTATATTAAATAGAAATAATACCTTTTATTTTGTAGGAACAATAAAAAACTATATTGTTTACAAAGCATATTAGGATATGTGTAACATACACATTACAGAAACGTAATAAAAAAAAAAGAAGAACATCTATACATGTAAGAATGAGCAAATGAGATATCTCGAGTTTGGCTAACAATTTACATCTGACTGAGGCCTTTAATCATAATTTGTGTCTCTCCTCATATAATGAGTTTGTCTCCCAACAACAAATTGTGTCGTCGGAGATGAACTTAGTAACTCCATAATTTGTATTGCGTTTTTCAGTGTTTGATCTTTTGAAGAAGAGAAAAAGAACAAGTAAAATGAAACACTATTTTGGAGATACTCTTATCATGTTTTTTTGAACAATATATTTCAGAGTTTTTCATATCTTTTGTCTATCTTGTATATACAAATGAATCAACATGTTTTACATACCAACCGATTTGGAATAAGCATAACATATGAAAAGTTAACCAAAAATATATGATAATTGATAAGTATTCATCTTTCTTAATACCTTTTCTTTTTTACTTTTTATTTTTCTTGACATTGTTTCTCGTAAGCTAGATCCTCCTCTGTGGAACAATTATTTGATGTGTGCCTCTTTGATAATGACTCAACAATCTAAAACATGCGGCATAAATTGAATATTCATCGATCAAATTCTAACCTCGTATCTTTTGTATGCGAGTTACTTGATTCAAATTTCTTATATTAATCGTGAGATGGGTCCAAACCCTGGAGTAGGTTAACCATCAAACATCCGTAGTTACAATGAAGTTTTGTAAACAAAAATCGTATTTAAATTTGACGCACTAATATGTTGTTAATATCTATTGTGGTTTAGAAGCTTAACCAATCTAGTTAAAGCTTTTTAACTATTAATAAATTTATTTATCAAGTTATATATAAAAAGAACTTCATATTCTAGGGTATGCACCATAAAAAATCCGTTTTTTTTTTCTTATAAAGTCACTTAATAATTTTTTGTATTTAAAAACTAACTTTTTTTTTCTCGTAAAAGTCCCTTAGCAATTTTTACATATAAAAACTAACATACTTTTTGTTCTTATTATAAAAGTCCCTAAAAATAAAAAATAAAAGGTCTCTTAATTATGATTGCATGAAATCATGAAAACATCATTTGACAAAGAGTAAATTGCACAAAACATCCTTTATGTTTCCTCAAACTTGCAGGTTCCAGCCTTAATGTTTAAAAGTTGCTAAAAACAACCTTTAAGTTTATTTTTGTTGCGGGTTCAATCCTTTACAGCTAACCACACCAAAATGACGAATATACCCTCACATGTTATGCATGTGAGGGAACTTAACTGAAGAAAATAACGTGGTTAACTGTAAAGGATTGAACCCGCAACAAAAATAAACTTAAAGGCTGTTTTTAGCAACTTTTAAACATTAAGGCTGGAACCTGCAAGTTTGAGGAAACATAAAGGATGTTTTGTGCAATTTACTCTTTGACAAATCACATTATAATTGCAATAAAATGCATTTGCTTATAACTTTTTAACAACTTTATACTTATACAGGCCATTTTATATAAATTATATTTTTGTTATTTTGAACTATCTCATTCACGCTCATTGGTTTTATCATATGTTTTAAAAGATTCCATTATTATCAACTTATTGGAAAAAAGGGGAAAAAGATAAACATTAAATGGATTTTGCCTTTCCATATGTCCGAATTAAAAGATCAATGCATCTTATTGATTTCCCCACATAATATAAGTAAATAAAATTTCACAATTTTGTTCAAATTTACATGTGAATGAGACTTTATTGTGAAAAAAGAACTATTAAAAGACTTTTACAAGAAAAATTAGAAATCATGTTGTTTTTAATTTTAATTTTTTGTAGTGTTTTTCTCTTTTTTAAGTGAATAAAATACATTTTTACTTAAAAATTCTTTTGGCAACCAAAATGTGATCGGTCCCATAGTCTTTTCCTTGAGTTAATGTAATGCTAAAAAGCAAATTGGGACTCTTGACCCAACAATGCAAATAAGAAAGAAACTTAGGTATGAGTCACTTTTTTCTTAATTTTTGACTCAAAAGTGAACGTGCAAATAGAAAACTAGTTACAAAAGTCATGTCATAATATTATGTTAATGCAAAGCAATATTATAAAGTATATAGTTAACAACCTTTTTTATGAAACTGAAATTTTCTTTGAAACATTACTCCTTTATACTTCATTTAATCAGGAGTTATTAAAACTCTGTATGTTTTTTTTTTTTGAATGGCTAACTGTTTTTTTACGTGTAAACCCACCCTTTCGGAGCTATGTCCAAAGGCCGACTATTCGACCACTGCTAAAAAGCGTAGCACACCCATGATGCGCAGAAACACCGTAGGTAAAACTGTGTCCCCCCTTGGACTCGAACCCAGGTAAAACTCTGGGCCAAGCCTTCACCGAGATGAAAACAACCACTGCATTGCAGCTTAGGACCCAAACTCGGTATGTTTTCATAGCCATTAAAATACGTGAAACAATTTGTGCATCTAGACTATATTCTTACATTATTACATGGAGTTGATCCTACAAACTTGACCTAGTTTTTAATTTTTTTACATATACTTAAAAACTTTTGCCGGGTATCTATATTTTGTATATCTACTTTCCATATATCCACTTTGGTATCTAGTCTTGGTACATGTATTTAACTTCTTAATAAGAATAGTATTTATATATATATATCAAGACACTTATGATAATACATAACAATAATATGGATACTTAAAAATATTTCATGTCTCATTGCTATAGATGCATAACTTAATCACACTTATTCATACATGCTTAGTTATAACTAGACCAAAAAAATGTAATTTTCTTCTTTTTCTCCTTCTAAAATGCATTGACGAAATTAGAAACAAAACAAAAGTTGATGGCATTCCTTGTATTTGTATTTAATCTTGGTCTAAGATAAAACTTGTATACCAAAAAAAGCCTATATATGTATTTGCTATGCATAGTCTTAGTTAGGGCAGTTTCAACCTTTTTGAAGGTCTAAGGCGGAATGAAATATTGGGTTTTTTTTAATTATTATAAACAGTACTCCTTTATTCGTGTTTGGAACCAAGCAAAAAACTAACACAACTATAACACAGAATGGTTTGCTTGTAAACAAATCAAACAAATCTAAAATAATAAATTTGCACTAATATTAATAGTTACCATCTAAATTTTCTTTTAACTAGAGGCCTGAGTTATTTATACTAAAGGTCCGGCCTTGGTCTTACTACATGTATTTAATTTCTTAATAAGAGAGTAGTATTTATATATATCAAGACATTTATGATAATACACAAAAATAATATAGATATTAAAAATATTTCATGTTCATTGCTATAGATGCATAACTTAATCGCACATGCTTAATTATAACTCGGCCAAAAATTTGTAATTTTCTTCCTTTTCTGCTTTTAAAAATTTGCAAATCCGACCAAATCAGCAACAAAACAAAAGTTGATGGCATTTCCTGTATTTTATCTTGATGTAAGATAAAACTTTTATACCAAAATATAGCCTATATACGTATTCACTTACACATATAAACATATATAATACATGAGAGAAGCGATCCTTGATGGTTTAGGATCCTGTAAAAAAACCATTTTTCGTGAGAAGTGTGAGAAGGCATAGGAATTGACATGTAGGCATCATGTTTTGGACTTAGGCATCATGTTTTGGGTTGTTTTGCAATAAAAACATCAAACATAACAATTTAAGACACAATGCAATGAATTCTAGGCTTAAAACTTAAAACACTACGTCAAGAACGTTAAGTAGTGCGTTTTAAGTGTCAAATAATGTTTTTTAAATTATACGCCTATAATACATTGTATTTTGTTTTAAATTGTTATGTTTAGTGTTTTTTCTTGTCAAAACAACCAAAACATAATGGCTAAGTTCAAAACATGATGCCTACATCTTAATTCCTATCCTTCTCACACTTCTACAAAAATAGTCCTTTTTACAGGAACCTCACCCGCTCCTTGATAATGATTTTCTTAATTATAGCATATATATATATGCAATCATCCATGCTAGAAGTTTGTCTAATTAACATTATATCATCATCAGCAAAGGGTTTTGTACCATAGGCTACCGAATGTTACATATGTAAGAAGTTCTTCATTCGAGTCAATAATGGCCTTATTAATGCCATTGTTATCAGTTATGTTAATCCTAATTATATAGATTTGTTTTACAACGATACAAAATAAATGTTATAAGAGTGGGAGGGGGTTTTTTGGCGTTTTTTCCCAAAAAAAGGTCAGAAAAAGCCCAGCAATCGCCCCTTGGGTTTTTTTTTTCAAAAAAAATGGGTTTGGCGTGCTTTTAAAAACGCCCAAGGTCATTATCTTTGTTCAATAGCATTTTTATGGTTTTATTTTTATTTTTTATTTAATTCTATTAGAATATAATGTCCCACGAGATTTCAAGCCCATTACACCCCTTTTAACATAATGCCTAATAAAGTGTCTTTGCTGACTGGACTACCACATGATGAAAAACGTCGAAAACGTCCAAAAATAAGGGTTTTACTTTACTCTCCACTACGGATAGTCAGCATTCACATCCAGCACCCTAAAATTATACATACATTCCACTAAGAAACAACTTCTATATCAATATATTTTTACTAGAAAACAATTACTTTTTCTCTCTCTCTTTTCAATTAAATAATATTTGTATACCTTTATCATTAATTTTCTCTCTCCTTCACTCACAAACACTTTCAATATATATTAAAAAAGTATAGGGGGTGAACAGTGTCCCCCAAATATACAGATGAACAGTAACATTTTCTCTCTACTCTACTCATAATCACTTCTTATAATTTTTATAGTAATATTTTAAAAACCCTACATTTTGTTCCTTGGATGTGAATACTCTAATCAAGTAATATTTTTCTGAGCATTTGTTATCTAGTTATTGGAGTTGCAAAAGGCCCATGTGGACTTGACACAAGACCAAATCTTTCCACCATAACCAGCTCAGCCAATTAAGCTTTTTCAATAAATCCACACACCACTTGAGATCTGCCATGCTTTTTAATAAACCCCAAAAGGCATTTTTTCCCTATTTTTTTAAGAGCGAACACAAAAAAATTCTAGTTTAAGTTTAATAATATTTCTTTTTTATTCTGGGTCGAGTTGTGGGACCATTAGATTCTATAAAACAAAAGATTTATCAAGTTTGATTTCAACCAGATTTAACTCTTCAAGACTAGTTACTATATCAGTCAAATATTTATAAAGTTTTATTAATAAAATCTAACAAAAAAAAACATGTTAACCGACAAAGAACTATTCGAATCGACTGTTTGATAATTTGTCACATTAGGTAAAAAGGAACCAATGTTAGTTTCTTTTTCAAAATTTAAATCTATATTTGATATTCAACCGATTTATTTACCAGACATAATATATAACACAATATATACAGGAGTGGTTTAGAAAATAGTTTTTTTATTGATATCATTAAGAGACTTGTACTTGGGTAACCAAGACAAGGGAAATGTTGCAATGTTGGTAAGACGAAATAACTAAAGGAAGTATGAAGGGGAGAAAAGAAAGTGTGAAGTGACCAGTATTATCCGATGTGTCTTGCTTCATCCTCTGAGTCGTATTTAGGGGGAATGGACACCTAAATGTCGTTTTCTGCGAAGTCCTTTCGGACATTTGTAAGTACTCGTCGTTCTCGTCAGGAGTATTGCCACTCACGAGTTGTTTAATAGCGGATGTAACTGTTTGTATTGCTATAAAATTCTTTTTCATTCACCCGTCATATCCCTCTTGAAACCAAGGATATTGTGCTTCGACATCACCAATAATTTTTAAGAACAATTCTTCGACATGCGAAACCGGTATCAAAATGTTTCATTATCATACTTTGGTTCATCGAAAAAATAATCATTCATAAGATTTTCGTTATCTTGAACGCGATCACGTTTGACGATTTTTTTGGAATGCCCGACGACGTTGTTGTGTCTCCCGCTTCGACTTCCTAAGCATCTCTTTCAAAGTTGCTAGTTATCAATATGAACAATGTTAATTATAATTAAGTAATTCTTTATAAATTTTATAACTTTAATTTAAATATAACATGTTATGTGATATTAGTTTCATCAAACTACTTTGGGTAATTAAAATTGACATAAAAAACCAAATAGGTAACTACATTACATATTGGTGCAAGGTATGAGACATGGAATACACACTTGTTTAAAATTATTGTAATTTAGGTAAGGTTCGTGTCCTAGGTGGAGGTTAGAAGAGCAACATCTCTTGTGGGGCCCCATTGCCCAGAAAATGATTGGTGCCCATGGTGGAATTTTTTTGTTAGATTAAAGGTGCTTCATTGGAAACATCAGTTGATGGATCAAAGAAAAGTTGCAAGAAAAATGCTCTTCAAACAACTCAATAGCAAAAATGTGTCTAAGTAGCAACTAAGATGTGGTAGCATCAAGTACTTAGATAGCAACTTTGAGCCTCGATGGTGTCAGAGTAACTATCTAGCAATTACAAACGCAACTACATTGCGATGGTTCAACCCATATAAATGGAAGTCATTTGGTCTAATTTCACATCGGATTTTCATACTTTTGAAATTCCATAAAAATAACTTATTGTTTTCATAAATTTACTTTTTGTATCAAAGAAAGGACTGTTAAGTTGAAAGTGATTCAACAAGATTAATAAATATATCCATGTCACCAACCAAATATCGAAACCTACATAATATATACAAGATTTTTTTACTGCGCGTTGCGGCGAAACTGAGCAAATGATAATGTAAAACACACGTAATTTAAAAATAAAGTATGTTGTTTAGAAAGCCAAATCATTAAAACCGTTTAGTTTATCATTGTACCGTTTATGATACGAAATAAATACTTTATTTTGTGTACAACTTCGTTTTTAACAAAAGTTATAACAAAAGGTTGAGGGAAAAAAATCAAACACAACTGCATACTTAAGTTTTTAAAAAAAAAATTATAAACGTAGTTTATTTAAGAAGTATCAAATTATTTGATAAGTTAATATATGTTCTAACAAAAAGAAAAAAAAAAATTATTAAAAAATGGTAAATGAATTATGTGGTTTAAAAAAAGGAAAACAAATAAAAAGTATATTGTTAAAAGTAAATATAATAATAAAATATTAAATAAAAATAATAAAAGCTATATATTATTTTAAAAATAAATTTACTATTGTTTTTTTACATCGGCGCGTTGCGGCGAAATCGAGCAAAGGATAATGTAAAACAAACATAATTTGAAAATAATGCATGTTGTTTAAAAATCAAAACATTAGAACGGTTTGGTTTATCATTCTACCATTTTATGATATCAAATAAGTATTTTATTTTGAGTATAACTTCGTTTTTAACAAAACTTATAACGGAAGGCCGAGGGAAAAAATCAAGCACAACTACGTACTTAAGTTTTTAGAAAAAAATTATGAACATAACTTATTAAAGAAGTATAAAATTATTTGATAAATTAATGTATGTTCTAAAAAAGAAAAAAAAAGAATTATTAGAAAAAGGTAAAAGAAATATATTGTTTTAAAAAAGGGAAAAAACTAAATATATGTTATTAAAAGTAATTATAATAATAAATTGTTATAAGTATATTAAATAAAAAAAATAATAAAAGCTATATATTATTTTAAAAATAAAGTTGCTATTTATCGTCCTTCGTTATATATATATAGGCAGGATTTAGGGAAAACTCTATAAGCGTGAAAATGGTGAGAACGCCTCTTGTTCGTTGGATCAAACCAATCTATGATTAGATTGACGCGGTGGCGATTTAGTAAATAACATCAACTTTTTGCGTGGACGCGTTTCATTAAGGGTGAAAGAGTCTTTTTACTACTCCAATACAAAACGCTAAACTCACGAGTAAGACGCCATTAAAATTCCCGCTTTAACTACAACCCATACGCATCAGTCTCTTTCAGATGAAACGTCATATTTATCTAAAACGTCATTCATACAAAACGTCAAACTTAATGATGAAACGCGTTGCAGCTTTAACAAATAGAGTTGAACAAACAAGAACTGAAACTTTATTACTAACATTTATTATAAAAAATTCCCTCCTAAACTACTAGCCAAAAACATCATTATATAAACGACGTTACCATCTCTTCCATTGATCATACTAAAAAACGCAATATTTACACAAAACGCCAAATTTAAAAAAAAAAAAAACTATGAAAGAGGAAAAATGGCAAACATCGTTTCATGGAGATTCAAAACTAGAATCAATAGATTCGTAATCCTCTTTGACAACAGAAGAAGAGTGTTTGTGAAAACCATCAAAGCCATAATGAACTTGGACGAATAAGTACAGAGGGGGATCCTAGCACTTGACGTTCCTCTTGATAACCTCTGTGAGAAAACACAAACGGTTATACGAAGATTAACCATAAAATTTGGATAGAACAATGCAAATCCAAATGTGGACCCAATCATCCAATCATGGCGTTTTGATGTAGACACTGACATAGTGATTGTTGTATGTGACAACGGGGAGCAGGAAGATTACTCGGTTGAAAACATCATGACCAAACAGAGTCTTGGGTTCCTATAGGAGTTAAACAACACAACATGTTTGAACACATACATTACCCAAAAATGGCGTTGTTGCATGACATGTTCATATGGAGGTTTTAAATCTTCAAGGAGAAGAGACCGCTGAAAGTGAAGATTTGAATGAGAAATTGGATGAAGAATCCGAAGAAGAAAACGAGGGGAGCGATAGATACTTCTCAGACGAAATCCCTTCTGACGAGGAGTTTTAATTTTTTTTTGTGTGTGTCATTTTATGTGCTTTGTTATGTACTTTTCTGCTAATAAAATACTTTTTTCCCTAATTACATATAAATGCCAAAATGCCACAAACGCCAAACGCAAACACCAAAAGTTAATTAATTGTATTTTCCTTCTTTATATAAAACGCCATGCCATTATTTTACCTTACAAAAGTTAATTAGTTGTATTTTGCCTTCTTTATCTAAAACGACATTCATACAAAAACGCCAAACTTAATGATGGGACGCCTTACAGCTGTAACAGATAAAGCTGAACAAACAGTAACTGAAATGACGAAAACTTTATTACTAACATTTATTATAAAAAAATTCCCGCCTAAACTATGCACAAAAACATCTATATAAACAACGTCTCAGGACCTTCCATTGATCACACCAAAAACAAACGCTATATTTTACTGAATACCATCCAATTTATAACGCCAAAAAGTTCAAAAACCACAGATGGCAAACGTCATTTCTTGCAGATTCAGTTTTTTTCTCAATAAAGTTTCACTGAATGGGTTGGATGACATTCTTAAAGTGAGGATTAACTCAGTAACATTTTGCTGAATGAGATGAAAAAAATCTTCACGAAGAAGAGACTGATGACAATGGAGATTTAGATGAGAAGAAAAGACGGATAATAGTGAAGAGTGGGATGAGGATGAAGATGAAGAGCAAGATGAAGACAAAGAAACGAGGGTTTAACAACAAAAATCTCCACTGAATGATCAGCTTCGTCTAGAGCTGGACGTCCAACCATGTAGGAATTGGCATCTATCAAAGGAATTCAAAGGTTCCGGGGACAAAATCTTCAAGAAAGAAGAAGAGACTGATGACAGTGAAGATTTGGATGAGAAGAAGAGACTGATGACAGTGAAGATTTGGATGAGAAATTGGATGACGAGTTTTAATTTTTTTCTTTTTTTGTATCATTTTCTGTGGTTTGTTGTGTACTTTTTCGCTAATAACATACTTTATATCTCTAATTAGTTATAAAATGCCAAAATACCACAAACGCCAAACACCAAAACTATAATAATTTCCTTTAATCACATATTATTAAAAAAACTCCAAAAATTAATGAATTGTATAAAACATGGTGCAAGAGAATAGAACAAAGGATGGATAAATATGTAGATTAACTTAAACGCCATAAATTGCTTTCATTTTATAATTTTCATCTTGACCAATATATTTGGTTTAGACTATTGCATCTACTTGTTTCTAAACGCCATGAATATTTTGCCCTACAAAAGTTAAGTAGTTGTATTTTGCCATATTTATCTAAAACTCATTCATACAAAACGCCAAACTTAATGATGAGACACCTTACAGCTTTAAATAGATAAAGCTGAACAAACAGTAACTACAAACAGTAACTGAATGGGATGTGTTACAGCTTTAACAGACAAACGCCAAACTAATGATGGGACGCCTTACATCTTTATCTTATTGAGTTTATCCTCACCTATTTTATTTACTGAAAAGTGTTCTTTTTCTTTGGCGTTTATGTGTGTGTGCGATTTCTATAGTTTGTTATTTACCTTCCAAATCACATGTTATGCACAAAATAGTGATGTATGTTTCAAAACGCGATAACATTATTTTGCCTTACAAAAGTTAATTAGTTGTATTTTGCCATCTTTATCTAAAATGCAATTCATACAAAGCGCCAAACTTAATGATGGGACGCCTTACGACTTTAACAGATAAAGCTGAACAAACATAACTGAAACGACGAAGACTTTATTACTAACATTTATTATAATAAATTCTCGCATAAAGTACGCGCCAAAAATATCTTATATAAACAAACCCATCATTTACTAAATACACTCAATTTAAAACGCCAGAAAGTTCAAGAACCACACATGGCAAACGTCAATTCTTGGAGATTCAGTTTTGTTCTCAATAAAGTTTCAATCAATGTGTTGGACAAAATTCTTTTTGAGGATTTTGTCCATCTCATTGAGCAATATCTTGTTGAGTTTATCCTCGCCTATTTTATTTACTGAAAAGTGTTCTTATTCATTGGCGTTTATGTGTGTGTGCGATCTTCTATGATTTGTTATTTACCTTCCAAATCACATGTTTTGCACAAAAAGTGATATATGAAGAAGGCCATTGAAACATAACGTCATTTTCAAATATTACTTTGAAAAAAAACGCCATTGAAACAAACATAAAGAACAAAACGCCATATTTGTTGCATATAATGCGACTTATTTAGGGGAACATGAATAATGACAATCTTGCCCCTGCATACCATTTAGCGCCCTGCTACGTGTTCGACCAGTATCCGTTTTCACACTTCCAATCGTTTTCTCCTGATCCCGTCTCTCTCTCTCTATATATATATATATATATGTGTGTGTATATATACACACACACACACACACACATATATTTATATATATTTATATATATATAATTTAAGGGTGAGGTTCTTGTAAAAAGGACTTTTTCGTAAAAGTGTGAGAAGACATACAAATTGACAAGTAGGCATTATGATTTAGACTTAGGCATGATGTTTTGACTTGTTTTGGCAAGAAAAACACCAAACACAATGCAACATATGATGGCCGTAAAATTTAAAACACAACTAAAACACCATGCTTCACACTTAAAACACCCTACTTAACACTTAAAACACCCTACTTAACGTTCTTGGCATGGTGTTTTAAGTTTTAAGGCTAGAATTCATTGCATTGTGTCTTAAATTGTTATAATTGGTGTTTTTCTTGCTAAAACAACCCAAAACATTATGCCTAAGTCCAAAACATGATGCCTACATATCAATTCTTATGCCTTCTCACACTTCTCACGAAAAAAGTCTTTTTTTACAGGATCTAAGAATAGAATATAATTTATCTTGATCAAGACGAATTCTAAAAACATTACAAAATAAAACAGAAGTGGCGAGAAAATGTTTTAGCTAACATCCCCGCTATACTTGTCATGCGATCCCTTCAAACATCAAATGCAAATCAAATTTTTTTTTTAATCCTTAGTTATGCTTTTTTTTTCTTTTGGGTATTTTATTGTTAGTATTTATTTTTCTTCGATTGCTAGTTATTATAGTTTTACGACCCATCGTCCCACAATGTTGATATCATTGTTTTACGCCGCTATACCGAAACACATGGGACTTAAGACTAGTATTTTTATTAATTATAAGACAACGAATTTTGTAATATTGTTTCCTTGGAGAATTCTTAATAGCCTAGTATATTGAAAAACCTTAACAAACTGGGTTTTTAAAAGTAAGTAAATAATAATCAAGTTTCATACATCCATTGGATAGATATGGGTCTAGACCCTTTGCGGGATCGGGGTAAACCCAAACTCGACCTGCAACCCATGTAACTAGAAACGACAAATGACCCGCGGGGACCACCTATCACGTCAGACACACCAAGATAGAGAAGATAAAAGGGATATCCTGAAAGCGAAGTCTGACCGATGACGTTCCACGAATCACTACCTCCTTGATCTCCACTAGTGGTTATCGCTGGAGAGACTAAAATGACAGTCAACAAAGATGTTTGGCCAGTCACGTTTCGCGGATTCTTGTTCCTCTGGACCTCCACTAGCGGTTATCATAGAAGAGACCACAAGGACATCCCGATAGCGGCATGCAACCAATTACGTTCCGCGAATACACATCACCTTTGCCACCATTGAAGCTTATCATCGAGAGGACAAAAGGGATATTCTGAAATTAACGTCTCGCCAGATTTCTTCTCAGCATCCCAGTTATATATACCACACTTCTCCTTCTGGTGATTCCATTCCATTCTCTCGATCCTCATTCTCCCTTACACTCATTAAAGAGATTACTGATTTTCACGTCAGAAGGTAGTTACGAGAAAAACCCCCTGTAACAACTCGAAAATTCGTTGTGATCTTTTTCTTTGTTATCGATTGTATCTATACTTTGTAAATCCGAGATTCGCTTATTAATGAAGTTTATGTTAACTAATTATGATTGTGTATGTTATTATCGCATCTAATCGCTTATTAAATCTCATCGCTATCTCATCGCAATCGCAACGCAATTACTTATTTTGTTTATTGGAATTATGTGGTAATGTTAGTTACGTGTTTATATGATAATTACGTGTTTGTGTGTGTTTGGTTATGATTACAATCGCTATCGCATTGCTCTCGCACACTCGAATCGCTAAATCGCACTATTACATCAATTATAACGCTTAATGTAACTAACTAATACGAACCGAATCGCCAAACGAACTTTTAACACGAAACAAACAAAGAAAACCCAAGATTGGGTCAAGTTCGCTCGAACTTGGTGATACCAAGTTCGGTCGAACTTGACTGGCCAATTAAACTCCTCAGAAAGCTCAAGTTCGCTCGAACTTAATCTCAGGGATGGGCAGGTTCGGTCGAACTTGTCTCTTTCCTCTCAGAATCTCACAAGTTCGAGTGAACTTGCATGAAAACATGCAAGTTCGGCCGAACTTGACTCCCAGCAGCTCAAATCTTGCCTTCACCTATAAATACTCAACTCCATTCTCTTATTTGAACTTGCTGGAACTTCGCCCAGAGCTCCCGAAACCCGAAACCCTCCGATTTCTAAGTAAGAATAAACCCGGTTTCAACTACAACGATGTTTATTAACGTTTTACAATGGTTTACAACGATTTTGGCACAAGGCATAGCCTTCATTTTCATCAAAACTCTTATATTTACGAAAATCTTCATCTTTTTCCATAAAACTTCTGTTTTTCACTCAGATCTATGCTTAGATGTGAGTATAACCTTTTAAAACCTTGATTTTGACACAAAATACGGAATTTTGATGATGTTTTGTTCATTTTCTGATATGAAACAAAGCGTTTATCATTCAAGATCCCAGATCTGAAAGCACAAGAATGTTTATGTTGATTTACACAAGCCGGAACTAACCCGAACGAACCCCGAGTTCCCCCGGATTAGCCCACGCTTTTGTAAAACGGCTAAAACCGCTCTAAAAGACCTCTCCGACCTAAGTTTGCTCAGTAGCACAGGGTTGGAGGGATGAACACTCGATTTACTCAGCAAACGACGCGAAAACGCAAGATTTTGGATCAGAAAACATCAAGTTCGCTCAAGAATCACCAACTCCCCAGGTCAAGTTCGACCGAACTTAGGCTATTTTCACCAAACCTTTCATAAGTTCGACCGAACTTGTCTAGTTTCTTAGGAAACTATACAAGTTCACCCGAACTTGTCATTTCAGTAAGAAATTCTTACAAGTTCGCCCGAACTTAACAAGTTTCCTAAGAAACTTACCAAGTTCGACCGAACTTGACACTAAACCACCCAAAACCATACAAGTTCGCTCGAACTTGGTTACTGCTACAACTCAAACTTCACCGTTTCAGCTTTTCGGAAGACTGATGCACTTCTGTTTGTTTACAGGCTGATTTGACGCACTCCGCAACTCTCATCGGAATCTTAAGTCTTACCTAAACACACCCACAGTGAGTATACTTGACCCATTTTCGCTTAATGCACTTCTGGGTGTTACATACGTTTCTCTATCAAAATCACTTCACCAATCAAAACTATTATCACACGCGAATAATCTGATTATATGTGCTCAATACGTGATACTAGAAACATGTGACTAGGACTTGTTTTCGTTAACTTACCTCCTTAGCTAGTATGGTACTATAGTGTGGCTTACACCCGACGGGGTCTAGATAGGATGGGCGCGCAAGCCTTCTCACGATAGTTAGCATGAGAAATGAGACTATGTTGTATGATGTGTTTTGGTGTATCATGATATGTTGTTAGATTATTTCGCGAACGCTTTCTCGATTATGCTAGTAGTACTTAAACCTGTATGCTCACCTTTACTTAATTGTATTGACTTGTATTTTAACGTATGTAACAGGTTGAGGATTTAGCTTGGATGCCTTGGATGTTACATGCATAGTTTAGTTCGTTTTGTTAGTTTGTTTAGAATGGTTTGTAATAAAATCTAGGGGAGATCGAATTGGATTTATGTTAAGAGATTTTGTTGAAATGTAATGGTTATTTTGAAGGTTTATGAGTTTGATAGTATGAGATATTGAATGTTGATTATTATCTTTGAAATGGCTGTTATGGAATCTCTTGATCAATCTGATTCGCCTAGTGCCACTACCCCTGATGTTTCCGCATCGGTTGGGGTGTGACAGATTGGTATCAGAGCTAATTCCTTAGGATAATAGGTAGAATTACCATGTTTGACCTAGTAGCATGTTTAAGTACCCGATTGACCAATCTTTTAAATAATGCTAAACTACTTGCCATAAATGCTTAAATGTGCCTTTCCTAAGGCTAACACAATATACACGCTTGGAAACGCTCGTATCACACAAAACGAGTGATCAAGTCGAGAATAGGTGTGAAAACCGAGAACTCTCGATACGATCATTCACTTCGCGCATCCTCTCGCATGAGATATCTTCGTTGAGTTAGGAGTGATATCCAAACCTCGACGAAAATCTCCATTTCTAACTAGGAACAAAGTTGTTAAGTTAGGGGTAAAACCTGTATCTTAATAACTAATTCCGTGCTTCGATTTTCAATCTCACCAAAGTCTCGGGTATGCCAATGGTTTGGAACACGTATTAACTGGAAGGGTAAACGTCGTTAGACGCTTGCGGTGAGAACGTTTATCTATTAGGCCAAAGCGTGGGTCCAAATGCAAAGGGTATTCGAATCACTTTGGGTAGTGAACGTCTCAAAACCCCGGACACTCCCAATTGATTTAAGCTCGATTTATGCATCATCGAGTTTATTATATCTAAGTGTTTAAAATTTTGAGAATTTTTGCTTTATTCGATTTTTCGCTTTATTTATTTCTCCCATTATCGATTTCTCGCTTTACGCTCCCTAAACGCATGCACTACTCGCACAGCTCTCGAAATCTAAAACGTTAATTATACACAAACCAAACTAATCGCTTAAATCGCTTACGCCTATGAGGGCATGTGTGCCTCATACGCGTATTATCTCACTTATCTCGCTATTATGCATCGTATATATCTCGCTTATATCTCGCATCTCATAACGCACTATGCATGATGGTTAATTATAAGGTGAATACATGCAAAATGTGTGTTTACGTGGATTATGTGCTTACGTGCTTACGTGCTTATGTGCTACGTGCTTATGTGCCTACGTGTTTACGTGCCTACGTGTTTATGTGATTTTGTGCCTTGTATGAATAATAATAATAAATATTTAAACATAACTCTATTATAATCGAATCTCATCTAATCTAAATCCTTCGTGTAGATGTCTTCAATGGGATTGCACACCCGAAGGAATCTCCAGCGCAGCAACGCCGACAAGCGTATCGCTACAATGGTATTGTAGCCAAGGAGATAGCTAAAGTCATTCCGCAAATCGTCTTGAAAATTCATGCCGTGAGCAGTAACTCATCAGTCGACTCGAAAGCTGAGAATCCCAAGCCGCAATTCAGCTTCAAGAACTTCAAGGCTTGTGCACCTCTCACCTTCACGGGCAAATGACGGACCGACTTCTATGTTTCACTGGTTCGATGCTATTGAGGTCACTTTTAGGCAAAGTGGATGCCCCGATGACCTCCGCACCGTGAACGCTACGGAGTCTTCCAGTCCCGTGCTCTCGACTGGTGGACAGCTGAAAGAAACAAGAGTGGAAATGACGAAGCCTACAATCTATCTTGGGAGGAACTCAAGGAAGTAATGATGAAGGAGTTCTATCCTCCGCATGAAATGCAAAAGCTCGAGAATAAGTTTTGGGGTATCAAGCAGGATGGTCCGACAATGCTGGTTTTACTGCTCGGTTTAAGATTTTGAGCATCATCTGTCCCAGCCAGGTTGATACAACGGAGAAAGCTATCAATAAGTACATCAGTGGTTTACCAGAGTGTGTTGCAAGTTTCATGAAAGTTGCTCGTACTACAACCATCGAGGAAACCTACATGCTCGCCGCTGAGATCAATGATCAGCGAGTCCAAGATGGTTATTTCAAGAATCATGCGAAAGTCACCAATCAAGTCGTCGTCGAACCAACTGCTGCAACTGAACCATCCAGTGATCCGAAGGGAAAGCGTCAGGACGCAAGAGAGGAAACCCGAGCAAGAACTATGCCCTGCAGCTCCAGCAGCCGCTTTAGTCAGCCGCTCTGAACGCACCTCCAGCTAAGCGTGCGTATACCGGACCTCACCCTCTGTGCCCTAAGTGCACTTACCATCATGTCGTTGGTGGAAACTGCCGTTTTTGCACAAACTGCAATATCTACGGCCATTTTACTGTGAGTTGCGATCAGGTCCTCGTCAGCCAGCTCCTCAGGCCCCAGCAGCTCCTGCTTTATCCGCTCCTCCTCAAGCCAATCAGCAGCAGCTCCAAAAATACGTGTGTACTATGTGTGTGGTGATCCGAATCATTTCGCCAATGTCTGTCCGAATCGTCCTGTCAAGCAAGAGCAGCCAGCACCGCAGCCTCAGCAGCAGCCTCAGCCGCCGTAGCAGCAACAACAACCACAAGCTAGCGTGGCAGAGCCTTCAATCTTCAACCACCGCCAGGCTCAGAATGACAACAATGTTGTCAATGGTACGTTTCTCGTTAATGGTATTTATGCTTCATGTTTATTTGATGCGTGCCGATAATTGTTTTGTATCGTTAGAATTCGAGAAGGTTTTAAAATGTAAGCGCGCTAAACTCCCAAGGACTTTCGATGTGGAAGTCGCCACAGGAAAATCCGTTACCGTCACCTCGTCCTACGTGGTTCTCTCGATCTCAACAATCATGTCTTCTCGATCAATCTCATACCTATGCAGTTAGGTAGCTTCGATATCTTAGTCGGTATGGACTTCTTCGTGAAAACCATGCTGAAGTTGTATGTTTCAATAAAATGATTCGCTTCCCTCTCTCTAACGGTGATAACTTCACGTTTATGGTGAAACTTCCTCAAAGAAGTTGATGCTTTTGTCATGTACTCAAGCGCACAAATGCTTGAAAAAGCGATGTGTTGCTTTCCTCGCCCATATCGTGAACCCGGAGAAAGAAAAGAAGACTTATAAAGATGTTTCTGTTGTTTGTGAATTTCCTAAAGTCTTTCCCGACGATTTACCCGGTTTACCCCTACTCGAGATGTTGAATTCCGTATCGATTTAGTTCCCGGAGCTACTCCCGTTGCTAAAGCTCCTTATCGCCTCGCACCATCCGAAATGCACGAGCTATCAAGCCAACTTCAAGAGCTTCTTGATAAAGGTTTCATACGCCCGAGCACTTCGCCATGGGGCGCACCTGTCCTTTTCGTGAAAAACAAGGATGGATCGTTCCGAATGTCATCGATTATCATGAACTTAACAAACTCACGATAAAGAACCGCTATCCTCTTCCTCGTATCGACGACTTATTTGATCAGCTTCAAGGTGCTACTTGTTTTTCTAAGATCGACCTTCGTTCCGGCTATCGTCAATTGCTCGTATTGGAAGAAGACATTCCGAAAACCGCCTTTCGTACTCGCTATGGCCATTTCAAATTCGTGGTCATGCCTTTTGGTCTTACCGATGCACCCGCGGTCTTCATGGATTTGATGAACCGTGTGTGTAAAGCTTTCTTAGATCGTTTCGTCATTGTTTTCATCGATGATATCCTTATCTATTCGAAGTCGAGAGACGAGCACGCGCGTCATCTTCGTTTACGTCCTCGAACTTCTTCAAGGGAATCGCCTTTATGCTAAGTTTTCTAAATGTGAATTCTGGCTCGAAGAAGTCCAATTTTTTGGCCACATCGTTAATAGTCAAGGAATTCACATCGACCCTGCAAAGATTGAAGCCGTCAAGAGTTGGATTTCACCGAAGAATGCCTCCGAAATCCGTTAATTTCTTGGATTGGCGGGTTATTACCGTCGATTCATTGCCGACTTTTCTAAAACCGTTCCGCTTACCGCTTTGACCATAAGGACCAACCTTTTGTTTGGGATTCTAAACAAGAGGAAGCTTTCAAACTCTCAAGCGTATGCTATGAAATGCTCCTATCCTCGCTCTACCCGACGGAAATGACGATTTCGTTGTTTATTGTGATGCCACTAACCTTGGTCTTGGTTATGTGCTTATGCAACGAGACAAGGTTATCGCGTAAGCGTCTCGACAACTCAAGATCCACGAGAAAAACTACACAACCCACGATCTCGAACTTGGTGCAGTTGTTTTTGCATTAACGATATGGCGACACTACCTTTACGGTACAAAGTGTACGGTCTTCACCGACCATAAGAGCTTACAACATATCTTTAATCAAAAGGAACTGAATATGCGCCAACGCCGATGGACTGAACTTCTCAACGATTATGATTGCGAGATACGTTACCATCCCGGTAAAGCAAACGTCGTCGCCGATGCTCTAAGTCGACGAAGCTATGTATATAATGTTCGTGACTCTCAAGCTTGAATGATCTCGAAATCATGATTCGCTCCACAGTTCGCTTGTTTTAACGAGAATACTTTGGAAGAAGAAATGAAATGTGGTGCCGAAACTCAGCACGTATCTAAGCCTAATGGTATTTATTACTATCTCAATTGCATTTGGATTCCCAGTCGTGATAATATTCAAAAGTTGCTAATGACCGAACTCATAAATCTCGATATTCTATTCATCTCGGTGCCGACAAGATGTACCAGGACCTTCATCCTAAGTAATGGTGGCCGGGCATGAAAAAGGATATCGCTTTGTACGTCTCAAAATGCTTAACTTGTTCGAAAGTTAAAGCTGAACATCAAAGGCCCTCTGGTTTACTCGAACAACCTGAAATCCCGATGTGGAAGTGGGATAGTATAGCTATGGACTTCGTTACCAAACTTCCACGCACTTCATCCGGTCAAGATAGCATTTGGGTTATCGTTGATCATCTTACCAAATAAGCGCACTTTATTGCTATACGAGAAGACTTTAAGGTCGAACGGTTAGCCCGAATCTATACCGACGAAGTTATATGTCGACACGGGACGCCTCGTGACATCATCTCTGACTGAGACGGTCGCTTTACTTCACGTATCTGGGAGACTTTTCAATCCGCTCTCGGTACTACTCTCAATCTCAGTACCGCTTTTCACCCTCAAACGACGGTCAGACAGAGCGCACGATCCGCACCCTTCGAAGACATGCTTCGTGCGTGCATCATAGATTTCGGTGGCAACTGGGATACACATTTACCTTTAATCGAATTCTCGTACAATAATAGTTATCATACCAGCATTCAAATGGCTCCTTTTGAGGCACTATATGGAAGAAAATGTCGATCGCCTATTGCATGGCACGAGATCGGAGAAGCACAATCACCGGTCCCGAGCTAATTCAATAAATGACGGACAAGATCCTCCAAATCAGAGGCAATCTCTTGAAAGCTCGAGTCGTCAAAAGAGTTTCGCCGACAAACGACGCAACCCCCTACAGTTCGAAGTGGAGATCACATTCTCCTAAAGGTTGCACCTTGGAAAGGAGTGGTCCGCTTCGGTAAGAAAGGAAAGCTAGCGCCTCGATACGTTGGACCCTTTAAGATTCTGGAAAGGATCGGTAAAGTAGCCCTATCGTCTCGAACTACCGGCGGAACTTAATAATGTACATTCCGACTTTCCACGTGTCTAATCTCAAAAAGTGCCTAGCGGAAGAAAATCTGCATGTCCCTCTTGAAGATCTGCAAATTAATGAAACGCTCCATTTCATGGAAAAACCCATTGAGATCATGGATCGAGAAACCAAGACACTTCGACGTCACGCATCCCGATCGTGAAGGTCCGATGGGAAGGCAACGCGGCGCCGAGTTCACTTGGGAACTCGAAAGTGATATGAAAACGAAATATCCACACCTCTTCGTTACGGCCACTGCTTAATTTCGGGACGAAATTCCCTAAAGTAGGGGAGACTGTAACAACTCGAAAATTCGTTGTTATCTTTTTCTTTGTTATCGATTGTATCTATCCTTTGTAAATCCGAGATTCGCTTATTAATGAAGTTTATGTTAACTAATTATGATTGTGTATGTTATTATCGCATCTAATCGCTATTAAATCTCATCGCTATCTCATCGCAATTGCAACGCAATTACTTATTTTGTGTATTGGAATTATGTGGTAATGTTCGTTACGTGTTTATATGATAATTACGTGTTTGTGTGTGTTTGTTTATGATTACAATCGCTATCGCATCGCTCTCGCACACTCGAATCGCTCGCACACTCGAATCGCTAATCGCACTATTACATCAATTGTAACGCTTAATGTAACTAATTAATACGAACCGAATCGCCAAACGAACTTTTAACGCGAAATAAACAAAGAAAACCCAAGATTGGGTCAAGTTTGCTCGAACTTGGTGATACCAAGTTCGGCCATACTTACTGGCCAATTAAACTCCTCAGAAACCTCATGTTTGCTCAAACTTCACCTCAGGGAGGTCAAGTTCGGTCGAACTTGGCTCTCTTTCTCTCTCAAATCTCACAAGTTCGCGCGAACTTGCATGAAAACATGCAAGTTTGGCCGAACTTGACTCCCAGCAGCTCAATCGTGCCTTCACCTATAATACTCAGCTCCAATCTCTCATTTGAACTTGCTGCAACTTCGCCCAGAGCTCCCGAAACCCGAAACCCTCCGATTTCTAAGTAAGAATCAACCCGGTTTCAACTACAACGATGTTTATCAAATTTTACAACGGTTTACAAGGATTTTGGCACAAGGCATAGCCTTCGTTTTCATCAAAACTCTTCTATTTACGAAAATCTTCATCTTTTTCAATAAAACATCTGTTTTTCACTCAGATCTATGCTTAGATCTGAGTAGAACCTTTTAAAACCTTGATTTTGACACAAAATATGGACTTTTGATAATGTTTTGTTCATTTTTGATATAAACAAAGCATTTAATCATTCAAGATCCCAGATCTGGAAGCACAAGGACGTTTATGTTGATTTACACAAGCCGGACTAACCCGAACGAACCCCGAGTTCGCCCGGATTAGCCCACGCTTTTGTAAAACGGCTAAAACCGCTCTAAAAGACCTCTCCGACCTAAGTTGCTCAATAGGACAGGGTTGGGGGATGAACACTCGATTTACTCAGCAAACGACGCGAAAACGCAAGATTTTGGATCCGAAAACATCAAGTTCGCTCAAGAATCACCAACTCCCCAGGTAAGTTCGACCAAACTTGCACCCAAATGGGGCAAGTTCGACCGAACTTGGGCTATTTTCACCAAACCTTTCACAAGTTCGACCGAACTTGTCTAGTTTCTTAGGAAACTATACAAGTTCGCCCGAACTTGTCATTTCAGTAAAAATTCTTACAGTTCGCCGACTGACGAACTTGACACTAAAGGTGTTGTTCAGTTTTGCAGATTAAATCATTAACAAGAACTCACGAAGATCAGACATTCCCAACATAGGAACCTAGTCTAGACAATCCCTTTGGTTTAGTGTTTCTTCTTCATTAAGATCGGTTAGTTTTATCTGGTTTTTCCAAATTTTATAAATCAAAATCATGTAATAGCTAAAATGATTTTGATTAATGTAATCGTTATAAGTTTTTTTGGAAACGGGAAACTAACATACTGCTAATTTACTCCATATTAAGAGCATTCACATTGAATTCTTTATATATATACATTACACTAAAAATCACTACTTTTTCCTCTCATTTTTAATTGAATAATATTTTGATACCTTTATTATTACATTTTTCTCTCTTTTCCACTAATAACCACCTTAAAAATATTAAAAAAAGTTACAAGGGGTGAACAATGTTTCCTATATATCTACAGATGAACAGTAATATTCCCCCATAATTTCTCTATCATCCACTCACAACCATTCACAATTATTCCTTATAATATAAGTTTTCTTACTCACAAAAATTTAAGAGATCTATTGTAAATGCCCAAACCACCATACATGTACTTAAGGTATTTGAACCCTACACCCTAAAATAGATTTATAATGGAGACTACCTTACCATCATATTATGCCATTGGGAACGTAGTATTATTATTATTCACTCTTTAACAAAAGTAATAGATGTTAATTTGGGGCTAAGTGCAACCCAAAAAAGGAACTTTTATTCATAAACCAAGGGATCAACATAGCAAGGTGCTATGTATTTCCAAATTACATCACAAGTCCAAGTCACAAAAATAGAGGCTAGCCTATTTGATAAAGACACATACCTTTTAGGGAGATTTTAAATTCAAACATGAGTAAAAAAAGTATTTTATAATATTTGGTGTAAAGAAAATTAGGCTTAGCGGTGTGGGGGTCGCTCAGGACCGGCGAGCCACGTCGGGCCCTGTCCACATCGCCCCGACCCAGGTCGTCCCCGTCGCCTCCTCTTCCCCCTGCCTTCCTCGACGGACCTTTTGTTTGAAAGTTAGCCTGTCAGGATCTAAGTTTGAATTGATTGCTGTTTTTGTTTCAAAAATGAAAAATGATTGAAAAGGAGAATAAGTGCAGCGACTAATGGAAAACTTTTACAATAATCAATCGGTCGTTTGTTTTCATCACCATCATTCTTTCAAGTAATTAAACTATTGCATGTGATTCACAAACTCCCCTTTAGCCCAATAACGATCGTTTGATAGTAAGAAATGAAGAAGATATGCGAAATTGATCTTTTTAAGAAGACGACTAAAAACTGTTACATTGAGCGCCTATTTATACTAACTATCTAACCACTGATCGTCTAACAGTGACGTCGTGGTTGATAGTGACAGCTAACAAACGTAACTAACTACAAACACATCTTAACCTAAAACTATCAGTGCATAGCACTGTTACATTAACTAAACTAAAACTAGACTAAGCACTGTTGGCCATCCTCTGTTCTTGTAATCTTCTGTCAGCGGTTGGGAGTTTCTTCTGTCAGAGGATAGGTAGCATTGTGTTTACTGAACGCAGTAAAATCCTATCAGAGGATAGGAACCTCTGATAGCTGGACCAAAGCTCGGATGGTGTGTTTTGACTTTGTATCATCTGTTCATTTCCAAAGGTTCAATCCCAACAATCTCCCCTGGAACAGATGATGCCAAAACACCCTTATTCTTGATCTTTATTCCTCAGAAAGAATTCTCTTATTTGGCTCTTGAATTGTAGTTCAAAGTTAAGAGATTCTAAGTCATCAGCATCCTTCTCAAGCTCTAAACTTAGTAGTTCATGGAAGTCTTCTACTGTAAGCCCATAAGCAGCTTCCATAGATAGTTTAGTAGCTTTACCATCAGACTTGAGCAGAGTCAATTAGTGGGTGTCTTTTTTGACCTTCCACTTTAGAATTTTTGGGTCTGAAGGCTTTCTTGAAGGAGCTTTTATTGCTGAGGATAGGAAAGGAGCTCTCTTGTCAGATCTTCGGCCAACTTGGCACTTCTATCATCTGTTGGATAGTCCATCATATTTTTGATACCTTCTTTGATAAATACTTCCTTAACTCTCTGTCAACCTTCTCAGACATCTCCTCTTGCCTTTTTCGCTTTATCAAGGCAAGTGTGGATTGGGCAGATGTTGAGCTGGGCTTTTTAGAAAGTTGGGCTTTGAGAGCAGCATCTTCTTTGGTATAATCAGGTTTTGGAGGCATTGATGGATCCTTTTTCCTTCTAGCTTCAAGCATTTTGTAAGTATCCAACACTCTTATCTCCCCCCATCTCATGACCTGGTTCTTTGACCCATAGTGATTCTGAATTAGCTCTTCCTTCATTCTTCTGAGCTTCAGGGTCTTTTCAGGTACATTCTTTTTGTATTTGTTCCAATCTGGGCATGTAGGTTTGGTGTGAGGATCTTTTGATTATGCTTCTTTCTTGCATTTTCTTCTTGAAGCTCACTCACAGACCAATCTTTGAACTGCGCTCTAATAGCAACATATTTCTTTGTTTCCATGATGTGTGAAATTATTTTTCTTTTAGGAACTTATCATCTGCTTCAGAGATCTTGTTGGATAGATTCTTTGAAAATCTTTCTAGTGATTGAACTTTGCTTAATTGAAATTGAAGTTGATTCTGCACTTCTCTATCACTTTTGCCTTTAGACAACTTCCTAGAAATATCCTCTGCTTGTTTTTCTTTGATTTCCAAATACTGATCAATGTTTGCAGGCTTTGGAAACCTTGAAGAGATGGGAAGTGTCTTTTGTCTGGATCTTCTTCAGCATAGAAGGATATGATTTCTTTCTTAACTGCAAGCAAATCAAGAGGAAATTTTATAGCTGCAGAATCACTTCTTTTGAAGGAGCAGATGTTGCAGTTGGGGAAGCAGAGGTTAGGTTTAGCATTGGTGCAGATGCAAGAGGCATAGGAGCAGGGATCTTTTCTTCATTTATGACCTTTGTCACTTTCCTCCTCTTAAAACTGATTGATGGTGACGATGGATGGCTATGAATTCTTGGTGGTGTTGGTAGTTGTTTTGTGGAAGTGGGAAAAGTGATGATGGCAATGGTTGTAATAACATCTGCTACAACCTCTGTTGTGTCAACAGATGTTGGCACAACAGTTGCTGTAACATCTGTTGGGGTGGATATGGGAATTGTGTGAGAAGATGTGGTTTATTTTGTGATGACAGAGGTTTTTGTGGTTGGATTGGTAGCAACTTTAGTTTTGAGAGGTATGGATTCTGGTTTTCTTGCTTTTGTAGAAGATCTCCTCTTAGTTGAGGTACCAGTCTCTCCCTTTTCTAACTGCTGATCAATCTTTTTCTCAACCAATACCTTTCCTTCATCAAACACAGTCTTCTTATGAGACTTCTTTGCCCTTGACAAGATATCTTCAGTTAAATCTGGTTTCTTTGACCCATCTGGCTTAGGGATATTCACTGTAGACCTTGCCTTATCATCATCCATCTTCAACTTTTTGTTTCCCAAAGGTTTCTCCCCCTTTTTGGCTTCATCTGGACTTATAAAAATAACAGTAGGAGGAGATTTACCAGTGGTGGTGAGCAAGTGGGCTTTGATTGCCTTGATATCTGCAGCAGTATCATTGTATCTTGCATCAACCATATTCCTAAGTTCCATCATCTGATGCTTATGTTTTTGCTCCCGGAAGTGTTTGTCTTGTTGAAAGATTGGAGATATTGTAGATTTGAGCTCAGCAGTGGTTGGAACAGGGGGTTGGCTCTAAACAGTGATCAACTGTTTCAAAAGATCTTTAATTTCATCAACAGTGTTTTAAACATTGGTAACCCTCGCCATCAATTCTTGGTATTTTAGCTCATTACCTAACATAATAGGATCATCTGAACTCCTACCAGATGTGGTAGTTGTATCTAAGATATCATGAGCATGTGGCTTGCCACTTGCTTCAATCTTAGATGCCCCTTTATCTTGGTTCTGGGGACTTCCCACTGGAACAGAGGTTATCGTAGTAGCCTCAGCAGTGGTTGCCTTCAACAAGGTCTTAGCTATATAACCACTGTCCAATGAGAACTAGGGAGTTCAGCAATTGTAGTGGCTGCCATTGTTGAATTATCACCAAAGGTTACGTGTAACCCAAGGGATGTAGCCTCTTCAGTTGCTGATGGGCTAGCATTTAGAAATAAGTCAGACCCAGCTTCTGGTTGAAGTATATTCTCATTGATGGGTTGGTGAGAAGTGCTGGATAATGTCTGCTCAATATCTATTGCATGCAGCAAAGGTAACATGGTAGGTGGGAGTGATGGCATTGGAGAAAGTGGTTGTGTAGAAAGCGACATTGCCCAGGGAGAGGGGTTGTGGAAGATAGAACCAAGTGATCCTAGAGCTTCATAATTTGGTGTCCCTGTGCCTACAACCTGATCCTTTTGTGAGGATGCAGGAGGAGTTTCAAAGCCGGTGTGAGATCTTTCTACCATCTGGTGTGAAGAAGTAGCAACAGTGGTTGGTGACTTTGGTGGTGTCACCGGGTTAACCTCTGGGATCTCATCTTCCAGAGGACCCTTTTTGGGTTTGGTGGGTTTTCGGGATGCTCTGGATGGTTTCGTTTTGGAGATTTTAGGTGTGGGTTTCAGGGCAGCGGTTGTGATGCCCTGATCACCTAGAGCAGTAGGCTCAACAGCCGGAGGTTGAGCTTGAACATTTTGTTCTTGTAAAATAGGCTCAGCCTCCTCTGCTTCTGTTTTGGAAACTTTATCTTGATTTGTAATTCGTGTAAACGTTTCATGGTTTAGGCTGCCAGCGTTTGTAGCTGCGCCTTGTTTACTTGCGTTTGATTTGATCTGATCTTGCAAGTAAACACTCATGAATCTTTGATGTATCAAGAAAGCTTTTCTTTTTGAAATATTTTTAAAATTAATGATAAGATCATTGAACAACACCTGAGAGAAGTTAAAATCAGAACCAGTTAAAATTGCAAATCCCAGATACTGCATGTTCAATGGAATCTCTTTGAAAGCAGTTGTTTTTGTAGAGACACGTGTAAGTAATGTGTGGAAAAAGAATTTCATCTCTGCTGGAAAATTAGGTTTGAAGATTGTCATACCTTTCAACTGTCCGGTGTAACCTCTTTCAACTAATTCATGTTGCATCTCCCTCAAAGGAAATGACCGGATGTTGCATATCATTTAACATGAAGACTTGTGAGATAGATTGTGGGCTTATTTGCAGTTGTGTGCCCTCAACTTTGGAAGTGATAGAATAGGGCACACCATCAGCGGATGATTTTACTTTAACTGTTGCCCAAAATTCTCTTAAAGAATCGATGTAAACTGGGGCTTTGACTTCCTACATATGTTTGAATTTTGATTCTTTAAGAATCCGGATCATTGGATGATAACGAGTGTTTGCGTCGGTTTCTTCGAGAATAACAGTGTAATTGTGTGGTGTTTTGATGATGAGGACAAATGGGGGTTGTTCTTGTGTCGATTTCTTCTTCGATTTGGTTTTAGGAGCCATGATTTTTTGATGATTTTTGAAATAAGGGCTTTGAAAAATTTGGAATCGCACAAGAAAACTGAAACCTCTGTTTGGGGATAGAACAGGGTTTTATAGGGTTTTTCAAAAAGTGCACCTGACGTGGCGTCTAATGCAACATCTGTCGAATAACATCTGTCCACGTGTAACCTCTCTTTGGCAATGAAAACAGTTGTTTGGCTAACCTCTGTTAGAGCAAGACTACCAGTGGTTGTGTCAAAATTTATATTAGCAGAGGTTTGCAGCAGTGGATAGATTTTTCAAAACAACAATGTTTTTGTGCTATCAGAGCTTTGAACAGACTTTAAGGATTTTATTGAAAAATTCAATTTTTGACTATTTTTAAGGATGAATTTCTGATTTTCTAAAAACATTTTATTGCTATTTACACATGAATCACAAGAAAAGATGTTTTTAATCCATGTTTAGCATTCCAAGCCTAGATATCAAACTGTCAAATGTGGAAGCATCAAGTACTTTTGTCAACACATCTGCTAGTTGATCTTTGGTATGGACATGTTGTAAAGAAATCAGGCCTTTTTCATAGCAATCCCTCACAAAGTGATGTCTGATGTCAATATACTTGGTGGTGGAATGTGAAATTGGATTTTTGATGATGTTTTCTGCTGCTTGACTATCAATTTTGAGAGGAGTCCTCAGGGCAGTCACACAAAATCCATGAGTTGATTTTGAAGCCACAAAATTTGAGTAGTGCAACTTGCAGCAGCTATATACTCTGCTTCAGCAGTGGATGTGGATACTACAACTTGCTTTTTACTTTTCCAAGACACTAAGCAATCCCTAGGAATTGGGCTCCTCAGATGTGGACTTCCTTGTTGTTTTACATCCAGCAAAGTCACTATCAGAATATCCTGCAAGCTCAATGTTACCATTAGCTGGATACCAGATACCAAGTATGGGAGCACCTTTTATGTATCTGAATATCCTTTTTACGGCAATAAAATATGATTTTCTTGGCATTGACTGGGATCTGGCACATACACATGTGGCAAACATAATGTCTGGCCGTGATGCAGTTAGGTACAATAAAGACCTGATCATGCTTCTATACAATGTTTGATCAACAAGGTCATCTCTGCCATCTATAGTGACCAGCTTGGATGTTGTCATGGGTGTGCTGCAAGGTTTACAATCATTCATATCAAATTTCTTAAGTAGTTCTTTCACATACTTATTTTGATGAAAGAAAGTGCCTTTTTGCATTTGTTTGACTTGTAAACCAAGAACACATTGCAACTCACCCATTGCACTCATCTCAAACTCTGCTGCCATGAGTTTTCTGAACTCTTCACACATGGCAGGGCATGTGGATCCAAAAATGATGTCATCCATATAAATTTAGACAAGCATCAAATCTTTTCCTTTCCATTTTAAAAATAGGGTTTTGTCAATCCTACCCTTGGTAAAACCAATGGATAAGAGAAAAGTGGATAGAGTTTCATACCAGGCTCTTGGTGCTTGTTTTAGACCATACAGTGCTTTGTTTAACCTGTAGACATGATCAGGATGGAAATGATCCTCAAATCCAGGAGGTTGACAAACATATACTTCTTCCTTGATCTTTCCATACAGGAATGCACTTTTGATGTCCATTTGATACACCTTGATGTTGTGGTTAGCAGCAAAGGCTAAGAACGGGGCGAATGGCTTCCAGCCTTGCTACTGGAGCAAAAGTTTCATCATAGTCAATCCCTTCTTCCTGTCTGTAGCCTTGAACCATGAGCCTTGCTTTGTTTTTTACAACAATACCCCTTTCATCAGTTTTGTTCTTGAAGACCCACTTTGTGCCGATGGGACTCACATCTTTTGGCAGTGGTACAAGTTCTCATACTTGTTGTTTTTTGAATTGCAGGAGCTCTTCTTGCATGGCTTCTACCCATCTGTTGTCTTTCAGTGCCTCTTGGTACTTGACAAGCTGTGTGAGTGATAGAAAACCAGCAAAAAGACAAATGTTTTGGGCTTAGCTTCTTGTGAGCACACCCCCATTGATGTTTCCAATAACTTGATCCAATGGATGGTTTTGAGGAAAACCAAATCACCTTGATATGGGACAAAGGCGTTTTGAGGTGAAGCTTGCAAATGTATATCATTGAGCTGTCCTCTGCTGGTGAATTTGATGGTCCAGCCTCTGATTGGAATGGTGGTGGAGGAATTGGTGGTATGGATGTGAAAGTGGGTTGATTTTCATCCATTTGTTGTGGACTTTTATCACCAGATGTTTGGTTTTGAGAGCTGGCAGATGTTTGAATATTAACCACGATTGACCTGGCAGAGCTTTCACCATTGCTACTAACATCTGCTCCTCTGCCTGTAGGATTGATTTTGAAACTTGGAATAATGCAATCATATCCTTGCTCTTCAAATGATGATTATGGGGTACCTGCAGGGTTAGTCTTGACAGACACATCTTCAAATGTAAATTTAGATAGATCAAATAATTCAGCAGGCCATTTGCTGGGATTTTCAAGGATGCGAGTTCATTGAACTTCACATTTAGAGTTTCTTCCACACACTTGGTCCTAGAGTTAAAAACTCTGTAGGCTTTGGCAGTGGTTGAGTATCCCAGAAAGTAACCACAATCAACTTTGGCTGCAAACTTGGATATTGAATCCTTGATGTTTAAAATGGAGCATGGGCAGCCAAAGACTTTGAAATAATAGATCAAAGGTTTGATTTTGTAAAGCAATTCATAGGCAGTCTTTTGATGCCTAGGGTTTATCAAAACTCTGTTCTGAATATAGCAAGCAGTGTTTACAGCCTCTGCCCAAAAAGACAAGGGTAAACCTGAGTCTACAAGCATAGTCCTTGCTGATTCAACTAGAGTTCTGTTTTTTTCTTTCAACAACCCCATTTTGTTCTGGAGTTCTAGGGATGCTGTATTGTCTAACAATCCCTTTTGACTCACAGAAGTCATCCAACTCCTTGTTCCTAAACTCTGTCCCATTATCACTCATAAAGATTTTTACAGGAAGATCAAATTGTTTTTCAACTTGTTTAACAAAGTTTTGCAAAATGTTTGCTGTTTCATCCTTAGATTGTAAAAAGAAGGTCCATGTGAACCTGGAAAAATCATCAACTACCACCAGACAATATCTTTTGTGTTTTAAGCTCATGATTTTTACAGGTCCAAACAAGTCCATATGAAGTAACTGTAAGCACTGACTTGTTTTGGATTCCTCAATTGACTTGTATGAGCTTTTATGTTGTTTACCTTTTTAACAGGAAACACAATGCTCTTCACAAGTAAATTGTTTTTGGGGTAAGCCTCTAACCAGATTTTGTTTTGAGAGAGTGGTGATAGTTTTTAGATTTATGTGTCCTAGTCTTTTATGCCATAGCTCTGTCTCTTTGCTTGAGGCAACTGAGAACAGGCATGCATTTGACATAGGATTATCTTTTAACATTTCAATCACATACACATTTCCTACAATATGATCAGTCAACTATGCTTTGCTCTCTGCAATGATTTGATCAATCTTTTTGACAACCTCTGGCACTACTATCTGGCAAGTTTTCTTTGTGAAAAAGGAACCATAACCTTTATCACTCATCTATGAAACACTTAAGAGATTGAATTTTAGATTGTCAATGAGATTCACATTTTCAAACTTGAGTTTTCCTGCGAGACACATCCTGACCCTAACACCTTTCCTTTTGAATTATTCCCAAAGGATATATCACCCCCTCCATGAGCTTTAAAATCTCTGAGCAGGGCTTTACATCCTGTCATGTGCCTGGAGCCTCCACTATCTACATACCAAAGACTGTCAAGACAAGTAGAAGCTCCATGCACATGTTTTGAAATAATTAGTTCAGGTGAGTCTCTAAAGCCAAAATGGCTTTGGATGGGGTATCAGGTTATCCAGACTCAAGTCCAGACTGATGAGCAGTGGTTGGATCAAACTTTTGCAACCACTGCTATGAGCTACCTCCTATCAACTGTTGATAACCATGAGGATGCCTATTTACCCTTGGCTTTTTGTAAGTCTCATAAGTCATAGGCACCTTTGGTAATTAGGTGGCTTTTACCTCTTGGAAACTGGTTTGATGGAGGTGCATTGTTACTTGATTTCTTGTGGACAGAGGTTTGATTTAAAGCTTTGGTGATAGATGTTTCACATGATTTAAATTTTTGTTTTGCAATATTTGAATTTTCTCTTTCTAGAGCTTTTTCTCTAATCTCTTTTACCTTTTGGTGATAGGTTTTGAGATAGACACACTCTTGAGTTGGATGATTTGTTTTGTTGCAAATGGTGCATCTAGGAGATTTAGGTATAACACAAGTTTTGTTTATATCATTAGCTTTCAAAAGGAAACAATCTGTGTATCATGATTTCTCTTTTCACAAAATTTACAAAACAAGTGTTTAACCTTTTCCTATCAGACTTTTTGAGAGCAGATGATGTAACCTCTGCTGGCAAGTCTTTGTCAAGGATCACCAATGCTTTTGGTGGTTTTATACCGTCAAGAGTTGAAAAGTCCATTATCTTGAAGTTTTCCAAAATATCACACTCATCTGACTAGGTTGGTTTAAATTGATATTTTTCAACTGCTTTTCTTTTGGTGAAACTTCTGGTTTTTCAAGAACAATTTTGTTTCCCTTTTATCAGTGATTTTAATTTCTTGACCAGCCAAGTTTGTTGGGACTATTTCAACCAGCTCAGAGTCAATTTTTGTAACATTTTCGCAAGTATGGTCATATTCCCTAAAGTCTAAACCAAACTTTATGTTGCTCTTGACTTGAGCATCAAGCATAAGCTCAAAACCTTTGCAAAACTCTACCCATTTTTCACAGGTGATCTGGGTAGATTCTAGCTCCTGTTTGCAAACTTGGTATTTTTCTACCATAGTTTGGAGCTGATCTTTGGTTATGTTTGATTCATTCCTTAGGCTACTCATTTCAGAATCTTTCACTTAATTTTGTTTTCAACTCTAACAAGTTTCTCAAATTTAAGTTCATCTTCCAAAATTTTGTTTCTCGGGTTTTCATTCACCTGTTTTATGTTTGCAAAAGCAATGATGCATTTTTCATAACATAGATCTTTTAGGATCTGAGGTGATACCTTCGAAGTAGCCATAAGAGCACAATCACATTGTTCTTCACACCTCTGTGTCCCATGGGTCAGATAGATTTTCTTTTTCAACCTCAGCAGCATTCATTTCAACCTCAGGTGTGACTTCTGGTGTAACAACTGCTTCACAACATTCAACCACATCAGATTTTGACTCCTGTTTCACGACTCTTCACCTTCAACTATGGTCTCAAGAGTCATAAAACATAAGTTTTCATTTTCAAAATCATTTTTGGATATGAGAGTAAAGTTTTCATCAGTTAAATCCTCAGGCAAACTACTCCAGTCAACAAAACCTTGGGTAAAGAAGCTTTGTTGTGTAACCTCTGCTGGTGTAGCAGTGGTTTGAGTAGTTTGAGTGACATGTGGAGTTTGTTGCACATGCACTTGAGGTGGTGCTTGAACATATTGAATCTGTGGAGAAGGGGTTTGGACATAATGGATAGAGACAGTTGTTACAGGACTTGCAAAATGAGCAGTGTTTTACATTTGATGTGCAGGGGTAAACTGGGAATATTGGACATTGCTTTGAGGGTTGGTGCCAGGATGAGTAACAATTGGTCCTGCAGTCTGATTTCTGCATTCCTTGGCAAAATGTCTCATCCTATTGCACTTGTAACATTTTATCTTTGATTTATCTAACCCAACTTTTAACCCCCCATGCAATCCTGGACACCTCCTACCAGTTCTTTTGTAAAACTTACTAGCCCTGACACTCAAAAGTGCCAACTGGTGTAGGATGTCCATTTCTTCCAAATCCGTGGGTTCAAAGTGTTGTAAGTCATTCATCTCAAAACTTAGATTGTCAGAGGTTAGGCTTTCACAATTTGCAGCAAAAGCAAAATTGGGTGTACAAGGATCAGAGTTGAAATTGTTTCCAAAGTTATGTCTATGTAATGATCAAAACTCTGATCCTTTCCACTACCAGACCCCTCTTCATGACTATAGAGAGCAGTGTTTCCCAGAATCCCAGTGTATAGTCATCAGTCACTTTCCCAGACTCTTGAAGCTTCTTTTTCTGGTTCAACTCTCTCTCATAAGTGAGAAGTCGACCATGAAGCTATGTGAGGGTCTTTTCTTTATAACCAACAGATGTTCGAGTAACATAAGCTATTGTCTCCCATTTTTCTGGTAGTGATCTTAAGAAACGACTACTGATAGTCGAATTAGGAAATTTCACATCTACCAGTTTCAATTCGCTTATGAGACAGCTAAATCTCTCGAATTGTTGGGTTAGTGACTCACTTTTTACATGGTAAAATGTTTCATATTGTTGATTCAAGACTTCTCTATTATTCTCGATCACCTCTTCAGTACCACCGAATTGCTCTTTAAGAGCATCCCACAACTCTTTAGCACTATTACAATGAAGTAATCCCGCATAAAACTCATTGGGTAAGGCTGAAGCAACGATGCTAAAGGTCTTAACATCCAATTCAATTTTGAGGAAATCCTGTTCAGAGTAATTTTTGAGTTTTTTAGGGACTTGAGTGTGGAGATCCTCTGTACTTGGAACCATGGGAACATGGGGTCCAAACACAACGGATCTCCAGCATCCGGTGTTCTGTTGAGCGAGAATGTGAACCCATCCTACGTTGCCAAATAAAATACTCATTTCGTTTCAACATAGGTAGTTTGAACATGGATCCAATATTTGAATCCGGTGTGTTTTGTACCATTTCTCTTGTTTACAACAGATTTGTGTTTTAAAAACTTTTGTAGTAATAAAACTCTGTATTCAAGCAAAACTTATCAAACGAAATTAGCAACAAAGAGCTGATCTGTTCAAATCAATTTGATGTTTAAATCAAAATCGATTGACCAAGCTCTGATACCAATTGTCAGGATCTAAGTTTGAATTGATTGCTGTTTTTGTTTCAAAAATGAAAAACGATTGAAAACAGAGAATAAGTGCAGCGGATTAATGGAAAACTTTTACAACAATCAATTGGTCGTTTGTTTTCATCACCATCATGCTTTCAAGTAATTAAACTATTGCATGTGATTCACAAACTCCCCCTTAGCCCAATAACGATCGTTTGATAGTAAGAAATGAAGAAGATATGCGAAATTGATCTTTTTAAGAAGACGACTAAAAACTGTTACATTGAGCGCCTATTTATACTAACTATCTAACCACTGATCGTCTAACAGTGACGTCATGGTTGATAGTGACAGCTAACAAACGTAACCTAACTACAAACACTGCTTAAACTAAAACTATCAGTGCATAGCACTGTAACATTAACTAAACTAAAACTAGACTAAGCACTGCTGGCCATCCTCTGTTCTTGTAATCTTCTGTCAGCGGTTGGGAGTTTCTTCGGTCAGAGGATAGGTAGCATTGTGTTTATTGAATGCAGTAAAAGCTTATCAGAGGATAGGAACCTCTGATAGCTGGACCAAAGCTCGGATCGTGTGTTTTAACTTTGTATCATCTGTTCCTTTCCAAAGGTTCAATCCTAACATAGCCGTTGAGTTAACAGCTATATATTAAAAATATATATATACAAATCACAAAAATTTCATGCATTTCTAACCCATCTCAACCACACTCAACCTACTTTTATACACTTTTAACCCAATCACTCCTACATTTATACAATCTCAACTTTCAAAAAACCTCTACATAAATACTAGCATACAATGTCTTCGTTTTCTTCATGGTGTTTGTCATCTTCGAGTTCTCGCTACGTAACGTGTACACACATCTAAATATTCAAACGGACTTGGTGAAATACATTTTGAACAATGCACAAAACGAACCAATGACGATGAACCAAATGACGACTACTAGTTTTTTTAATTAAGTTTAGATTTTATTTATTTTTAATGTTATGTAAGCTTTGGTATTAATTTTAGAGTTTAAATTAATTTTTACTTATATATATGTGTATATATATATATATTGCATATTACTTTTAAAAATTAAAAATAAAAAATGAAAAAGAGGGAAGACTCATCCTCCACACCTTTGACCATCCTTAGAGTCTCATCTTCCTTGAATGGTGATGTAGATGCTGACGTAAAGGAACATCCTTAAGGACACGGGGCTCCTCTACACCCTATAGCCTTGTAGTAGCATTTTTCATTAAAACAATAAAAGTAATAGATTCCTTACAAAAATGTGGCTTCGGGCTATAAATTGTAGGTGAGTGCCAACTCACATGCTGAATAGACAGCAGAATTTGGTTGGATGGTCTTGCCCAAGCATGGTCTATGAGTGTGTCCTATTGGCCACTCTTTGTGATTGTATTTATGTGGGAGACAGTTGTAAAAAGGGAAATGATATTTTATGTATATATTATTAAAACTAAACGTTAAATGTGCTAAAGGTGCTTACTAAACGTTAAATGTGCTAAAAGTGTTTTTTAAGTCATAACAAAGCTAAAAAGAGGAACCAGGGGTCAAGGGGTTTGTTGATCCGATATTGGAATCACATATTTTCTTTTTCTTTTTATAAAAGTTAAGTCTTTTAATAAAGCATGAATTGAATCCTTAATTCTAGTCTGTAGAAAAATGAGCTTTGTGTTTGTGTTTATGCCATCACTTGGATACTCTTCTTGTGGTGGCCATGTAAAAAGTTTCAATTCCAAGGCAAGCTAGAAGTACAATTTTTTTGGAACGGTAACTTTCGTGTATTAGACTACCGCACTCCTTAAATTGGAAGCTTCGTTGCTCCACTCTGGCCAGACTATGTTGTTTTAACCGAGCCCACGCTAGCTAACTTACACACACTTGTTCTACTCCTAAATTTACATCTTTGTCCACAATGGGAGTCATCCTCTTCAAACAGAAACCCCCAAAACACGATTTGATCAAACCTTGATTGACACTATTTTATTGAGGAATATTGGATTTTAATAATCTCAATTATTCGCCGTTGGCCGCCAACTGTCACAACATAAAAATAACCAATGACAGTCCCAACTATTGACATATTGGCCACCAATGGGCCCTGACTAACAGAATCCTAACGCCGTTGGTCTCCGGTCAACCATTTTTTCAAATTAAAGATATGCATCCCGGGAAACCATATTGTCGGCTGTCACTTGACAGTCGTTGTGCCACCACAAGAGCATAACTCTCTGGCGTAACACACGGTTGATGAAAACCCGGGTGGTCGCAGGTTAAAGCCTGACACCTCTGCAAGAGGCTAACTCTATCTACTATTGGCTAATCCTAACAACCGTTATTCTCGGTCGCCGGAAACCAAATTTTAAATTAAAGATATGATCCGGAAACCATATTGTCGCTGTCACTTGACAGTCGTTGTGCACCACAAGACATAACTCTGCGTAACACACGGTGTGACGAAAACCCGGGTGGTCGCAGGATAAAGCCTGACACCTCTGCAAGGAGGCTAGACTCTATCTACTATTGGCTAATCCACCAAAATTACACAAGTGAGTATTGAACTTAAGTCTCTATTGGAGAATCCAAACCTCTATACCACAAGTGGCGGATAGCTAAAAGTATAAATAGACAATGAATTAGTAGTAATGAGTGTAAGTGTGTACTTTATATACATTTGTATTTGTTTTGTGACAACCTGAAATATAAATGCTAAAGCTAATGTTTATTTTGAAAGCAATGATTTTAAATAGTTTGTATTTTATCTATGCCAAACAAACGCAATGTATGTAATTATTCTATGTATCATACGATTGCGTATGTTTTGGAATACTACAGTCCTGAGAATTTAGGTGTCCTATCTGAGCCCGAAAAAAACATAAACCATGTAAACTTTTTTTTTTCGGCTCATTGTTATTATTATTTATTTTTGAAACTAAAATGAGTATTGAGCTAATATCTAATAAGCTTAAGTTATATATTTTGAGATTGATAGTTTTTAATGGATTTAAGATACAAGTATTTGCTTTATATGGGTTTTCTATTTAAAAAAAAAAAGATATCGGATTTTTTTTAAAGTGCCTCAGATAAAATGTGCCATAACTGGTGGTCCTTTCCGCCCACCCCTAGGGCCGCCTATTCTAGGGTGTGATAGAGATGGGCATAATAACCGGTTTCAACCGACCCTGAACCGACCTGGAATGGTTCCGGTTCCTACCCGGCTAATAGTAGAACCGGTTCCGGGTTCAAAAAACCGTAGGTTCCAACCGGTTCCACATTTTATAAATAAAATCGGTTCGTACCCGGAACCCGGTTCCTACCCGGAACCGGTTCCGGGTATTACAAAAAACCCGATATGCCCATCTCTACCGTTAACTTACACCTACAAGATATAAACCATCACAACCTCGTCGTTGCACGCCATTTTAATTGTGGAAGTTTGAAAGTGTAAGTTATTGATATTGGATGCAAGGAGGCAAGAAGGCAAGGAATTTACAATCGGTTTCTAATAGTTTTGTAGCTTTTTTCATTGAATTGACCGAATGAATAGGTTTCTAATAGTCTTTTCAGTCTTTTCCATTTAATTGTAACATCAGGAACCGGTTTCCAACCGACCGACCCGAACCGGGTACACTCAGTTCTAGTTTTAATGGTTAAAACCCGGTAGGAACCGGACCCGGTTACAACAAGAACCGGTTCCATTGAGACACATTCAGAAACTGGGTCCGGTTAGAAACGGTTCCGAGTATAAAAAGGAACCGATTATGCCCATCTCTAGGGTGTGATATCCATATATTGTTCTATGACTTCATGATTATTAAACAAATAGTAATAGAAGTTTATACTATGTATCAATTTAAGATCCATCTTAATCATCAAATAAAATCATTGATGTAATAATTTTTGAAGTACAATGAATCATATGATAGGTGGCATAGGAAAGATGTGTTAGCTGATGAATCAACACATGTGAATTATACGGATTACTTAAACGTGATGTGATTTGAAATAAAATATAATTTTATGGATTTCCAATTTTCCATTGCTTATTTGATCCTCTTATCATCTAAAAGCCATTTGGTCTAATTGATACGAGATGTTTATCTTCACTAAAGTACTAATGTGAGTTTGAGTCTCACAATATGGGAAATAGATGAAATTTTACAAATAGATTTTAAAGGTCGCCATTAAAAAAATATAAACCTCAATATATGAAGATGACTTGATGTGAATTAAATGCAATGTATGAAAAACCGGTTTAAACTGGCCGATAGTACCGGTTGAACCGTCTGGTAGAACCGGTTTAAACTGGCCGGTAGTACCGGTTGAACCGTCTGGTAGAACCGATTAAACCGTCCGATACACCCGCTGGAACCGCCCGATACACCCAATTAAACCATTTATGAGCCTGGTATAAAATCCGAATTTTAAAACATTGATTAAATGTCCTAATTTAAAAAAAAATTGTCATCGCTATCAAGTTGGGGAGACAGGTTTTCTAAACAAATGTACATTTAACTTCCAAAAGCTGAAAATTGCACATGAGGGCTACCAACTCTTCTTTCATATACACATTGAATTAAGAAAACCTATAGGCCCACACCTACCCTTCATTATTTTTATTAATTTATTTAATCCCATTGCTACTAATTTTTAGATACACAAAGTGCTTCAGTAATCAAGTATTAATAGTAAATCATCTTGGATTGATTTTGGGCTTTCAAAGAAAAGCTTAGTCCAGTTCGAGACCGTAGCCAGTATGGCTGTATAGAGATGGGCATAATAACCGGTTCCAAACCCGACCCGGTGGAACCGACCTGGAACCGGTTCCGGTTCCTACCCGGCTAATAGTAGAACCGGTTCCGGTTCAAAAAACCCGGTGGTTCCAACCCGGTTCCACATTTTATAAATAAAATCGGTTCGTACCCGGTTCCTACCCGGACCCGGTGCGTACCCGGAACCCGGTTCCTACCCGGAACCGGTTCCGGGTAGGACAAAAAAACCCGATATGCCCATCTCTACCGTTAACTTACACCTACAAGATATAAACAATCACAACCTCGTCGTTGCACGCCATTTTAATTATGAAAGTTTGAAAGTGTAAGTTATTGATATTGGGATGCAAGGAGGCAAGAAGGCAAGGAATTTACAATCGGTTTCTACTAGTTTTGCAGCTTTTTTCATTGAATTGACCGAATGAATAGGTTTCTAATAGTCTTTGCAATCTTTTCCATTTAATTGTAACATTAGGAACCGGTTCTTCTAAGGAACTGGAACCGGTTCCAACTCGACCCGAACCGGGTACACTCGGTTCTAGTTTTAATGGTTAAAACCCGTGTAGGAACCAGACCCGGTTACAACAAGAACGGTTCCATTGACACACATTCAGGAACCGGGTCCGGTTAGGAACCGGTTCCGGGTATAAAAAGGAACCGATTATGCCCATCTCTATGGCTGTATGGGTTATATTTAATATCCATCCCAACCTTATCAAGAAGCCCAGTTCCAAGCCCAACCCGACCCATATCATCATCATTAGAGATGGGCATAAAAACAGGTTCTGAACCCGAACCGGTAGAACCGAACAGAATCCGGTTCCAGTTCCTACCCGACATTAAGTAGAACCGGTCCGGGTTCAAAATACCCGTTGGTTCCAACCCGGTTCCACAATTTTACCATTTGAATCGGGTCGTACCCGGTTCCTACCCGTACCCGGTTCCTACCCGTACCCGGTTACTACCCGTACCCGGTTTCACTAGTACCCGGTTCCACCAGTACCCGGTAATGCAGTTCCAGTAGGAACCAATTATAGCCGTTGTAATGTTACCGTTGGAACCGGTTCCCAGAAACATTTAATGACAAATCTGACCGTTGGAACCGGTTCCTGACCGTTGGAACCGATTCTATATATAGTGTTTAGAAATCTATTGTTTAGCACACAATTTCTCATATCTATCCTTCTTGTTCTTTTTCACATACTAATCAACAAATGGCCTCAAAGAATTCCAAAACGCAAATTCCCAATCCGTTAACAATGTTCCTCAAGATCAATCGGTTCCATATGTGGTTAGAACATTGTCTCATAATCGCAATAAGGAAGTTTGGAGCAATTGGGAGTTGGTCGAGATGAGTGACGGCTCGCAAAAAGCTCAATGTAAACATTGTGAACCGTTATTAGCCAAGGAATCAAACTCAACGTTAACGAAGCATATTAATAAGTATTGCAAAGCTTTAAAGGAAATGACATCCGGTCAAGTTCCACTATCCAAAGATGGTACCATTTTACATTATGAACAAAAATTAGCTTGCGATCGGATGACGAAGTTGGTGATACAAAAAGCGTTGCAGTTTGGACACTTCGACGACCCCGATCTTACTAAGCTTATTCGGGAGACGCTACAACCTCGCTATAAACATGTAAGTCGTCGCACTTTAAAACGTCATTGTTTAAGTTTATGGGAAAATGCAAAAAAAGATTTAATTGTTTTTTTAAGAATTTAAAAACTAGTGTAAACCTAACTAGTGATGTGTGGTCGGCTCCACATGGTTTACCGGAATCGTACATATGTGTCACCGCTCATTGGGTTGATCCCGATACATGGCAAATGATGAAGCGTACGATTGCGTTTGACGAGTTTCCTTCTCCTCATACGGGAGAAAATATTTATAAAATTATAAATGACACAATAATTAAATATGGTTTAGAAGATAAATTTTTTTCAATATCCTTTGATAACGCTTCAAACAACACAACGGCGATTGAAAAATTAAAGTTGAAGTACAAACCAATAGTTGATGGTGTTTTTTTCCACACACGATGTGTTACACATATGATTAACTTAGTAGTGCAAACCGGTTTAAAAGATCAATTTGTATCGGATTTTATTATAGCATTTAGAGCTATGCTCAAGATGTTTTCAAAAGTGGAAAAGAAAGATATCAAGAATATAAAAAACTTTGTAAAGATGTCAACCAAAAAATTATTGGACCGAATTGGGATATACCGACTCGTTGGAATTCAACTTGTCATATGTTTGAAATGGCTATAAAGCAAATGGGCACTTTAAAATCTTTTCATACAACTTTAAGTGATGAGTACCTAGTCGTCCCCTTTCCCGACACGGCTTGGGAAAATATTCATAACCTAAGTACTTTTTTAAAGTTTTTAAAACTACAACGACTTTAATTTTCGGTGTGTATTATCCTACTAATTCTAAAGTTGTGGACCAATTGTATTTCATCATCATCATCATAATCATCATAGCCTAATAATATAAAATCATTTTTAAGTTTGTACATATATGAACACACTTGAAATAACATAACCGACTTGACTACTTACAGCATTTACAAAAATACCATATCAACATTCCTATATTATTTGAACCAAACGCCCCTAACGAATACAATTTTCTAAACCAAACGCCCCCAAATACAATTTTGTAAACCAACACCCATAAATACAGTAAAGCAAACGCCCCTAACGTTATTATTTCACAATACTATCTAACCCAAGGACAAGTTTTACTTACACCCATCGCAATGTGTCGAGTCAGAATAATCATCAATGAGATGTTTTACTTACACCCATCGACCACCCGCAATGGGCCGAGTCTCCCCTGGTTCGGATGTGCCGCTAGCGTACCCTCTAAGCATCGCCATCAAACTGCCGCCATGAACTCTGCCTTCTGGAAGCGAGTAGCCGCTACCACCCGCCAACTCAACTGGTCTACCTTCGAAACCAACTGAACCTATTGATGTTAATTGAGTGTGGTCCGGAATGAGTCCGGGAATCTGGTTATCTGGAACCAGTTGACTATGAGAAGCACAAAGACCATTTTTCCCTCTAGCAAACTTGTCACAATGAGACAAAGTTTGACCAGCCAATGGGTCGGATTGAACCCATGAACACCGTTTTCCGCCACCGTGTGCTTTACAGAAATCGGTTCGGCCTTGGGCGCTTTTCCCGCACCCTTCATATGCACATCTTTTTCCGCCACCGTGACGAACACAAAAACTGGTTCGGCCTCTGGCGCTTTTGGTACATTCTGGCATCGCGCACCGCTTTCCACCACCGTGATTAACACAGAAAAGCGTGCCACCATGGACGCTTTTAGAACAGCCGCCTTCAAATGTGCACCGTTTACCGCCACCATGGGCTTTACAAAAACTCGTACTACCTTCCGCCCCTTTCGTACACCCTAAAAACATGCACCGTTTACCACCACCGTGAGCTTTACAAAACATCGTGCTCCCTTGAGCGCCTTTTGTACAAGCGGGAAAGTGGCAACGCTTCCCGCCACCATGGGAGATGCAAAGGCCCGACGCATCCTCGGCACTCTTGGTGCAACCTTCCATCTTGCACCGCTTCCCACCGCCATGTCGTATACACAACCCCGACTTGCCCCGGGCGGCGTGAGTGCATCCAGCATGGCTGCACCGCCTACCACCACCATGACCAATACAGTAATCGGTCTGTCCTTCGGCGCTTTTCGTGCAGCCGAGAAACTCACACCGCCGACCACCACCATGGCTTTACAAAACACGGTCTTCCCTTCCGCTCCCTTTTGACACCCTTCTCTCTGACACCTCCTACCGCCACCGTGTACAATACAAAACCCAGAAGCACCTCTCGCTCCCCTGGTGCACCCGATAAACCGACAGTTTTTCACATTGCTGTTTCGCCGTCGTTGTGGCTGCACCAAGCCAGAACTGAATGAAGACGAACCGCCATGATTTACCAAATTCGAACCAATGTTATGAAAAGGAGTAGCTATCGCCTCTGTGGTCTGCAATGGGGGCAAAAGAGGTAATTTCCATCGAGACGACGTCGACCCTTCATCCACAAGCTGAAATCCGGCAGATGTCATCATGCTGTTAGTAACCCTCGGTTTAACATTAAATGGAAACGACGATGTTCGAGTGACATCGGATTCAACAGAACCTGGTGCAAGACTCAACTCAAGGTCCACATCGGTTTCGGTTTGGATATTCATAGTAAGATCAACATTCCCAGAAGAATGCTCTTCAACTTCCTTTCCTGAAAACACGGTGACACCCGAGCTCACCGAACAACCCAACCCGAGTGATAACGAAGACCCGTCTTCGATCCATGAACCCGGACCCACAAAACTCTGTTTCCCCTTGTTCTCATTCGAGTAAAACCTAGAGGGCAAACTACTTCCACCATTAACAACATTTGAAGCTAAAACTGAACCGAAATACGGAGGGTTTTCAGTCATTTTAATCCACAATCTGATTCAAAACCTCAAGAACACAAGTTTTTGCCACACAAAAAAAAATTAAAAAATCAGAATTTGGTATTTCTTCAATTCATGCAACCCCCACTAACAAACCCAGATGTGTCGCATCGATCCATTAAGTCACACGAGGAACAAATTATACTGAATAAATGACCTGCCATTAAAGCATTAAACACAGATCTTAATTAATCATAACCTCACTAATCATTCTTAAAATTAATAATAAAACAATCGAAATTGATTCAATTAAACTGGATTCATTACTGAACGGTACAAAAAGGAATGAGTGGACACCACTACCATAATAAAAATCATGAATTCCACCAAATTAAAATCGGAAATTTATATATATGAAATATGATTACAATAACGGAAGAAATCAATGTAAAAATCAGAGTAAAAGAGTGTGAATTATATAAAACAGAGATGGGAATTATACGTACACATACCTGTAACAGAATTTATGGTCGGAGAAGTGATTGGTGGACGATGAATATGAAGGGGGCTTAGGGTTTGGAGGTCGGCCGGCGGTGAATATGAGAGGGGGTGGCGGAGACGGAGAGAGAGAGAGATAGAGATTTAGATATAGAGAGAGAAAGTGAATGGAAATTATGTGGAAAATGAGAAATATAGAAATATATTTATGTAACGGAGGAGGCGCATGTTAAGAAAGAGGTGCACGGTGGTTTCCACGTGTGATTTTGGTGATCTGCTCTCACGTGTTTCTCCCTGCTCCTTGTAAACTATCTTGCCTTTTCTTTCTATGAAATGGAAATCTTTATCGTTTTTCAAATCGTTAATATGTTGAGTGTGTAATCTCTCATTTTCTTTACTTTTATACGAGCATTTAGATGGATATTGCCAAATTGGATTAGCATGTTTGATTGTAACTCTATTTCATACTTAGTTTATTTAACATCTCGTTGATTATTTGTCCATGACTTTATAATCTAGTGGCATCTTGGTGGTGCGATAAGACTTTAGGATCAATAGATACTGGGTTCGATTCTCACAAGGGGGTTCCATATTTATTGGGTTTCCTCCTGAATTTGTGTATAGGCATTATGCCTAGCGAAGATGGATATGATCGGATGGTTCCGCTTGTGGTATGATGATACTCCAGTAATCCGTCAGTGATCCAAATTTACCGTTCAAAACAAAAGGTTATAGCAGATATTGGGTATGTATTGATATCAGATTACTCATTAGTTTGTTGAACATTACTACTTTATGGTTTTCAAACGCATTATTTTTAACTATTTTAATTTTATATAATTATGTTACCCACAATAATTAGATTTATAACAACTAAATAAGGGAATTAGTAAATTATTTTATCACCCAAATGCAACCGAAATAGAAATAAAAAGAAAATGTTTACGGATATGGTTTGTGTAAACATGTATGTATGTTAAGTGTAATAAAGTAGGGTATCCTTAATATCATACACATGTCATGCATGTAGGAATTTTTAAACTAATAACATACATGATCTCATACCCGAATACACGTCTAATTAGTTTGAAGTTTTGGGTTTAATTGTAAGGTTCATAGTTGTTTGTTATCCTCTTATATGAGCATATAACATTAATCATCATAGTTAGTCAAAAATGATAACTTTAAAAAACTGTATTTCACGATTGTGGTTTTAGTTTGTAATATCTTTGCCATCTACCAATAACTCACGCTAATACGTTTGTTAACTTTATGTTTTCTATAAGTTTTTTTGATATTAAGAGAATTTAAGCCATTTACATAAATTTAACAAAATTATAAACAGAAGTTAGTGTTAAACCTTAAAGATGTTAAGAAATGTAACTTCATATATCAAACTTGCAACTTTTTTAGTTAGACTCTTTTTTTTCTACTATTTATGTATTTAACACTTTTTTTTTTAAAATAAGTAAATTTAATGTTTTTAGGTTCTTATAGTGTTAAGGATTTGATTATCATTGTCGTGAAAATGGAATCATTACAAAATTGAGCACATAGATATCTTGTGTTTAAGACGTTACAATGTTAAGTATGTGGATATCTTGTATTTCAGGCGTCTGTATGAGCCTGTAACACTAATCATCGTTAGTCTCATCACACGTGTATTTTGTAGTACAACTATGACATGTTAGTATATATCTGGTAGATAATGATACATGCAAGAGTAATAAATCAGAGTAAATGCATGTCGGTAGATAGACATGAATGAGTTTGTGTATTAAGATAATCTCTCTTATTAATCTCAGTTAGAATTGGTTAGATGTATATTATAGGAAGTACAATTGTCACTCTAACTTGGTTGGTTATGTTAAGTAATAATCAAAGAATGCACTATGGTAAGTACGAGTTCATACGCTTGTGTCTTTAACATGGTATGAAGGTGTGAGATTATATTTAAGGAGGGGGGGGGGGGGGGGGGGGGGGGGGGGGCTTAAAAAAAATAGTTAAGTATGTGAGATTATATGATTTTTTTACTCTAATATGAGAAGGTTATAGATTCAGGTCTCATTAAGTAAAAATAAAATCGATCGTTTAAAAAATAGTTATTTTAATAATATATACCATTTAATTATTATATCATATTTTCATATATAATAAAAATACAAACTATTACGTAAATATATGTGTAATATATTAATAAAGTACATTCATAACAATTTAGGCTCGTGAATCTAGTCAAACTCGAAAAATGAAGTTTGTACGTATTATATTAAATGAGCTTTAATAGAGGCTCGGGCTTATGTAAGTTTGATTCAATTCAAGCTTTCCGTGAGTTGATCCAGAGTAGATTACAGAGTAGATCACGAGCGACTCAACTAGTTTACATTCTTATTATTATCAAAAAGAAAAAACAAGAACTTCTATTAATTAAAAATCATATGATGTTTCATATTTATATATTTACGTTACTTCTTATTCGTATTGACTTACCTAGATTGACACTGTTAAAAGAATTGGTATGAAACAAATGTGTTTTATTATGCTGCCAATGGATGAAGAATTACCTAAATTGACAACGTTAAAAGAGTTGGTATGAAACAAGTGTGTTTTGTTATGTTGCCAATGGATGAAGAAATTTTGGTAAAAGGAAGAAAAATAAGATTATCGTTAAGTTACGGTTAAATGACATAACATTTTAAAAACTGATAACATAAAAAAACGTCTGTAATCTTTTTAGTTAATGAACACCCGTTACAATTTAGTATAGACATAAAGGATCCTGGCTCTAATTTACTCCTATGTTTATTAATTAAAGTTGAGGAATTTAGAAAAGGTATGCAAGAGTAACTGCTTCTTGTCTTCTTGGAATAATTGAAAAAGTAAAAAAGAATAATGACATGTTGCCGTTTGCGGACTTGCAGTATCATTTCTTTGGGCTGATGGGCTAATTGTTAACCGGTACTTGGTGGCCCATTATAGATCTACACAAAGTTTTGTTTTGGGCTACAAGTGGAACCTCAAATTACATAATCGGTGAGAGGGTAGAGGTAGAGATGGGCATAATCGGGTTTTATTATTACCCGGAACCGGTTCCAACCCGGAACCGGTTCTGCTTGGATGTCATTGGAACCGGGTATGGTGTGGAACCGGGTCCGGTTCCTACCCAGGTTCACACCCAAGAATATGGAACCGTGTAGAACCGGGTACGGGTATTATGGAGCCGGGTATGGTGTGGAACCGGGTATGGTGCGGAACCGGTTCCTGACAGTGTTCAGAACCGGTTCCTGACAGTAAAAGGCTGACTTTTACTGTTTCAGAACCGGTTCTGAACAGTAAAAACCTGACTTTTACTGTTCAGAACCGGTTCCTGACAGTAAAAACCTGACTTTTACTGTTCAGAACCGGTTCCTGATAAAATGTTACCGGTGGAACCGGTTCCTGATTAAAAAATCGTTTTTTTTTGTATATAGACCCCTTCCTACTTACCGGTTCCTGATAAATGTTATCGTTGGTGTTTTAATAAAGTTTGTGTAATGTTTCTTTCTATTGTGTTTGTTATGTTTGATTTTTATTATTAGTTACATTGATAAATAAAAATAGTAACAATAATCGGTTAAAATTAAAAAACAAATTAATCGGTTACAATATATAAAAAAAATTAACCGGTTACAAAAAAAAATAAAAAATTACTCAGAACCGGTTCTAGTAAGATTTTATTTCTTTGATCGTTTACTAGCGGCAGGTGCAACACTTTCCGACGAGTTTCTCTTAGATGCGGGTACCTCGGTACAATCGTCGTCCGAATCGTTAGTCTCCACTTCTTCATCCTCCTCTTCGTCAACAATTTTATGCTCTAACTCAACTTCATCTTCTAGACTAGTTTTATGTTGAACACTTTTAACGGCTATAACCAGTTCCAACGGTAACATTTTAACGGCTATAACCGGTTCTAACGGTAATATTATAACGGTCAGGAACCGGTTCCACATAGGAACCGGGTACGGGTAGGAACCGGGTACGGTTAGGAACCGGTTACTACCCGATTCAAATGGTAAAATTGTGGAACCGGGTTGGAACCAACGGGTATTTTGAACCCGGAACCGGTTCTACTTAATGTCGGGTAGGAACCGAACCGGTTCCAGTTCGGTTCTACCGGTTCGGGTTCGGAACCGGTTTTTATGCCCATCTCTAGGTAGAGGTGCACGGAATAGTTTGGACCAAGGAACCGAACCGGTTTGGGTACCAGTAGAGATGGGCATAAAAACCGGTTCCGAACCCGAACTGGAACCGGTTCCAGTTCCTACCCGACATTAAGTAGAACCGGTTCCGGGTTCAAAATACCCGTTGGTTCCAACCCGGTTCCACAATTTTACCATTTGAATCGGGTCGTACCCGGTTCCTACCCGTACCCGGTTCCTACAGTACCCGGAAATTCAGTTCTAGAAGGAACCGGTTATACCCGTTAAAATGTTACCGTTGGAACCGGTTATACCCGTTATAATGTTACCGTTGGAACCGGTTATAGCCGTTAAAATGTTACCGTTGGAACCGGTTATACCCGTTAGAATGTTACCGCTGGAACCGGTTATAGCCGTTAAAATGTTACCGTTGGAACCGGTTCCTGACCGTTGGAACCGATTCTATATATATTGTTTAGAAATCTATTGTTTAGCACACAATTTCTCATATCTATTCTTCTTGTTACATTTCTTTCTTGTTCTTTTTCACATTCTAATCAACAAATGGCCTCAAAAAGTTCCAAAAACGCAAATTCCCAATCCGTTAACAATGTTCCTCAAGATCAATCGGTTCCATATGTGCTTGGAACATTGTCTCATAATCGCAGTAAGGAAGTTTGGAGCAATTGGGAGTTGGTCGAGATGAGTGACGGCTCGCAAAAAGCTCAATGTAAACATTGTGGATCATTATTAGCCAAGGAATCAAACTCAACGTTAACGAAGCATATTAATAAGTATTGCAAAGTTTTAAAGGAAATGACATCCGGTCAAGTTCCACTATCTAAAGATGGTACCATTTTTCGTTATGAGCAAAAATTAGCTCGCGATCGGATGACGAAGTTGGTGTATACAAAAAGTGTTGCCGTTTGGATACTTCGACGACCCCGATCTTACAAATCTTATTCGGGAGACGCTACAACCTCGCTATAAACATGTAAGTCGTCGCACTTTAAAACGTCTTTGTTTAAGTTTATGGGAAAATGCAAAAAAAGATTTAATTGTTTTTTTTTAAGAATTTAAAAACTAGTGTAAACCTAACTAGTGATGTGTGGTCGGCTCCACATGGTTTACCGGAATCGTACATATGTGTCACCGCTCATTGAGTTGATCCCGATACATGGCAAATGATGAAGCGTACGATTGCGTTTGACGAGTTTCCTTCTCCTCATACGGGAGAAAATATTTATAAATTATAAATGGCACAATAATTAAATATGGTTTAGAAGATAAAATTTTTTCAATATCCTTTGATAACGCTTCAAACAACACAACGGCGATTGAAAAATTAAAGTTGAAGTACAAACCAATACTTGATGGTGTTTTTTTTCACACACGATGTGTTGCACATATTATTAACTTAGTAGTGCAAACCGGTTAAAAGATCAATTTGTATCGGATTTTATTATAGCATTTAGAGCTATGCTCCAAGATGTTTTCAAAAGTGGAAAAGAAAGATATCAAGAATATAAAAAACTTTGTAAAGATGTCAACCAAAAAATTATCGGACCGAATTGGGATATACCGACTCGTTGGAATTCAACTTGTCATATGTTTGAAATGGCTATAAAGCAAATGGGCACTTTAAAATCTTTTCATACAACTTTAAGTGATGAGTACCTTGTCGTCCCCTTTCCCGACACGGCTTGGGAAAATATTAATAACCTAAGTACTTTTTTACAAGTTTTTAAAACTACAACGACTTTGATTTCCGGTGTTTATTATCCTACTAGTTCTAAAGTTGTGGACCAATTGTATTTGATAACAACTAATTTTAAAAAGTTTGAAAATTCTAGTGACATGTTAAGGAATATGACGAGACCAATGATTCAAAAATTTAAAAAATATTTTTTAGAATTACCACCCGTTTTTCTAGGTGCCGCTGCTTTAAATCCAGCTTTAAACGTACCGGGTGTTGAAGCTTTAATTGATGAAATTTATGACAAGTTGGATATGCATGAGGAGGATCCAACTTTAAAAGCAAAAACAAAAAAAATATTCAATGAGTGTATGGCAAACTTTATGATCATTATTTTAAAAAATATGGTGAAAAAAATCATACAAATTTGTTTGAGTCTCGGTCCACGGCCTCTAACGATGAAACAAGCGGGGATCCACTTATAACCATGTTGAATGTCGTTAGAGACGAGACCGCTAGACAACAAAGGGGTAGTGAACCAACAAGTGAACTTGGGAGATATAAAAAAAATCAGTATTCGCTTACTATGACCACCGAGGAGTATACGAAATTTGATGTTTTGGCATGGTGGAAATCGAAAGAATCCGAATACCCGATTCTAGCCACCATGGCTCGTGATATACTAACGGTCCAAACTTCCACGGTAGCTTCGGAAAGTGTGTTTTCTCTTAGTGGCAGGGTTTTGTCAATTAGAAGAACAAGACTAACTCCGGAATCGCTAGAGATGGCAATATGCTTAAATGACCATTTGGATGACGTTGATCGTGTTCAACATAAAACTAGTCTAGAAGATGAAGTTGAGTTAGAGCATAAAATTGTTGACGAAGAGGAGGACGAAGAAGTGGAGACTAACGATTCGGACGACGATTGTACCGGGGTACCCGCACCTAAGAGAAACTCATCGGAAAATGTTGCACCTGCCGCTAGTAAACGATCAAAGAAATAAAATCTTACTAGAACCAGTTCTGAGTAATTTTTTTTTTTTTTTGTAACCGGTTAATTTTTTTTATATATTGTAACCGATTAATTTGTTTTTAAATTTTAAACGATTATTGTTACTACTTTTATTTATCAATGTAACTAATAATAAAAATCAAACATAACAAACACAATAGAAAGAAACATTACACAAACTTTATTAAAACACCAACGGTAATATTTATCAGGAACCGGTAAGTAGGAAGGGGTTTATATACAAAAAAAAATGATTTTTTAATCAGAAACCGGTTCCAACGGTAACATTTTATCAGGAACCGGTTCTAGACAGTAAAAGTCAGGTTTTACTGTCAGGAACCGGTTCTGAACAGTAAAAGTCAGGTTTTTACTGTCAGGAACCGGTTCTGAACAGTAAAAGTCAGGTTTTGACTGCCAGGAACCGGTTCTGAACCGGTTCTGAACAGTATCAGGAACCGGTTCCGCACCATACCCGGTTCCACACCATACCGGTTCCATAATACCCGTACCCGGTTCTACGGTTCCATATTCTTGGGTGTGAACCCGGGTAGGAACTGGACCCGGTTCCACACCATACCCGGTTCCAATGACATCCAAGCAGAACCGGGTCCGAGTTGGAACCGGTTCCGGGTAATAATAAAACCCGATTATGCCCATCTCTAGGTACCAGTGTCATATTGGACTAGTTCAGTTTGTAGGAGGAACCGGTTCAGGAATGATTCGGTTCCTCAACCGGTTTGGGGTGTTTGATACAAAAACCAATGGGACCTATTCAGTTCAGTTTCACTTAGGTATAATTCCAGTTCGAAAGTAGTTTGTGTATACATATTTTAAAATTATTTAATGAAACGCCCTAAACTTGGGGGTGTCAGTTGTTGGATTTACTATTCAACAAATAGTTCGTAATAGTAAATTGCATTCATACACAGTAGAAAATTCAAGTCTTTACAAACCAAAGTAAATATAAAACATTGTCTTAAAACATGAAAACAATGACATAGATTAGATGTCAGTCATTAGCGAGGAGCCTTGCCCCGAACTAGCCAACATCTACTCAATCAACCTGATGTGCATACTATAAATTAGTTGCGTTGAGTGAGTTCTAATTTATATAAGACAACTATCAACTTGAACGATTTGCAATCATTAAACCCAATTAAGTAGTTAAAGCAGTCTATACATAATAACATGGCACTTTAACATAACGATAAAACTTTACTATGAACTATAACATGTACACTATACTAAACGTATTTGATCAACTACCGGCAAGAAACAAATGCACTGCCCCTTTATCATTTGGTCATGGTGTCAACTTTAGAAACCATGTGTGACCACAACGTTAACTTTAGATGTTTGTGAATTCGATGTTAACTTTAGACACAAACGTTAACTTTGGACGCAATAAGTCCCTTTTAGCCTTTAACATATAATATGCATCTTGATGTATCTGAAAGACAACATGTGGGTTTATCATGGTAAAACCTACATTTTGATAGTTATTTGTTGTAAATCTTGCTTGGAATAGATTAAATGTTTGTTTCTAAGTGATTTGCAGATTCCTATGTGAAATGAAGGCTTCATATTAGGATGTTACTGAAGTTGTGAAGAAGGTCGGCCCAGTTAACAAACATACGGGTCATGAGTTGGTTGGCGACTACAAGTAGTTGGCCTGAAGTGAGTGCACCGCCTTAAAAATTTGAACCCTAATGAGATACTTTATGACGTGGCGGACTTACAGGGAATACCCATGAAGTTGGCTACGGGTTGTGAATGACCCGGAAGCTACCTACACCTTATTTACCGAATGAGATGTCGTTGAAAACCCTAAGTTACGAACTCAGCTGCAAGAATAGCGAAAAGGGGTTGTTCCAAGAAGAACGATTCAATATCTGAGTGTCGAAGGAGGATTCAATGCAAAATAGCATATAGGAGGTCGAGTTATCGATCCTTACTGAGTTAGACCCTTCGTGTTATCATTTTCCTTTAGATTCAGTCATGTATTCGATGAATTCTTTGGTTTTGTTTGTTACAATGAGTAGCTAACCTCTCTATAGCCTGTTAGGGTAGGATGATTCTTGATACTATGTAAAGGTTTGGTTGATTTTGTTATGAAAATGTGTGTTTAGTAAGGTTTTCTTATGAACTTGTGATTGTGTAATCTATACGATGAGTATTAACGTTTGAATGAGTCTGTGTGTATGATTTAGGTCTTCCTACGAAGTTATGCACGCTAGATCTGTTTTGTCTATCTTTAGGTTGTATATCGACCTTTAGTCTAGGGCTGGAAACTTAGTAGGTAAAAGACAAACTTGTTTGAGGGTGACCAATATTCTTCCAAAACCTGTTTCCCCCTTTCCAGGCCTCTTTCCTTTCCCGCTCTTCTTCGAGCTGATAAACATAACACAAATCCACCATTCACACAAAATTAAACACATTCAAACAAATTCAAGCAAATTCACGTAAATATAAAGGCCTAGGGTTCGTTTCTAACCAGAGGAAACACTTCGGTTGCTTCAAAAACGCCTTCTCGGTCTGCGAATAGATACAGGAAGCAGATTAGAATATGACAGGTGTTATCGATCCTTACTGAGTTAGACCCTTCGTGTTATCATTTTCCTTTAGATTCAGTCATGTATTCGATGAATTCTTTGGTTTTGTTTGTTACAATGAGTAGCTAACCTCTCTATAGACTGTTAGGGTAGGATGATTCTTGATACTATGTAAAGGTTTGGTTGATTTTGTCATGAAAATGTGTGTTTAGTAAGTTTTCTTATGAACTTGTGATTGTGTAATCTATACGATGAGTATTAACGTTTGAATGAGTCTGTGTGTATGATTTAGGTCTTCCTACGAAGTTATGCACGCTAGATCTGTTTTGTCTATCTTTAGGTTGTATATCGACCTTTAGTCTAGGGCTGGAAACTTAGTAGGTAAAAGACAAACTTGTTTGAGGGTTAGTAAATCATATGGGTTACCCATGGGAACGAAATTGATTATAAGGATTTAGAAACTAGTAAAGCGTTTGCTTTAAATTGAGTAACATAGATAGTAATTCGCTCAGTTCATTAATCTACTATTGCTAAAACAATATAAGAAACTCTTAGATCACAAGGGATTAGTAAATGACTTAGTTACTTGGAGCCAGATAAGTAGGTGTGTCTGTAGTTTAGTTATTCGGGGACATGGGGTTAACCTGAGAAGGCTCTGACTTTTTAACACTACACCTTCATCACTAGTGTCAACTATGATAGGCTTTTCATAAAAAACCATAATCAACTGCTTTATAAAACTATTAAGATGATTCTGAACCAAGATTATTTTTCTTATAACTGTTTCATAACTTAATCATAGTTTGTTTTAGTGTTTTCTTGATCTTAAAAGTTACTTAAGTTAGATATTACGAAAGAGATAAGTTAATACATTTCGTATCCATAGATTGATACTTGGGTACGTATTTGCCTAGAACGTGTATAGATTGTATTTGTGTTTTTACCTTAAAATTGGTCTATGTTTGTGTGTAATTTAATTGTTACTTTCTAAGCACGTCACATACTATGAACACATTTCATATTTAACACTTTACCACTTTAAGAGTTTATAATTTCTTTAGCATAATCTGTCATGTTTAAGAAACATAATACTTTACTTTGAAAATATAAGGAGGCACATTGTCCCAAACCCGTATGGTAAAGAGGGGTCTAGAAATGCACTTATACGTGCAACAATCAATACTATGAATTGTGCTAATGCCCTTATCCTGAACCCAGATAGTCAATTAATATTTGAACAAGATTCACATGTGAAAATAAAAGTCATTATACTAAAAACATACTATCATTATGCCATATGCATACTTTGGGTGGAGCATGTACTTTAACACACGTGAACTTTGTACATGAGTGAACTTTGGTTTATACGTGAACTAGGTTCATGGGTGTACTTTGTTCATGTGGTGTACTTTCATGAGTGTACTTATCAGTTAGGTTTTTGATAAACCCTAGATTTTTAATTGTTTGATGGCTGTTGTGATTTCTGGCTTGTAAATGATACAAGATTTCAACTTTAAGTATTCGTGAGGCTTGATTTGCACCATAAAGGTGTTCCCATAAAATGATTAAGTAAAACACTATCTTTTACTTGGTTATTCACTCATAAACCTAACCCACACCTTTAAACCCTTAAGACCCCACAAAACCAAGTTAAAAGTTCATACCTTTGAGCTTATGAGCGTTAGATGATGATCCCCTTATTAAATCCTTGGCTTGAACTTGATTTTGAATTAAAACTGATTACTCTCCTTCTCTAACTTTCCCTTTCTAGACTTCCAAGTATGGAGGTGACTATGAGAGCCGCAAGTTTTTCAAACCCATTTTATATCAGATGGAAGGAGACCTATGTTGCCTCATGGGTTTCTGTTTTGGGGTTTAACCCCCTTTTGTTAATTAGACCATATTTATTAAAATCCAAACAATAAATATCCTTTAATTTAAATTGATAAACATACACACACATTATAAAAATTGGGGTGTTACATCTAAAAATGCTGATACATTAAATATGTGTGTGGTATGTGTGAGTGTGTCTTTTATGTATCTGTATGTACTTATGTATGTTAATATATTTATATGCATTTATGTATTTGTTAGTGTTTGTATATGTTGGTGTATGTATATATGTGTCTATGTGTATATTGTGTTAGTGTATGCATATGTATATGTATGTGTATGTATAATTGTATATATTTCTATATGTGTGTGTATGTTATTATATGTGTACATTTTTAATGACAAATTAGCCTACTCCTAAATACTTATATACTTGCACTTTTTGACCTTGTAGGATCTGAACTTCTTCACCTCATGAATAGAGGGGAGCCACCTTACCACCACACCGTGTCTAATGGGGACTAGTTTATGTGTATGTATATGTTACTCCCCGTAACAACGAAATCATCAGAGTGTGACACGAAAGGTTTTCACAACATATGTCACACAAACAACTAAATGAAATTAAAACAAGGTTTGGAAGTACCAATGCATTCAAAAGATTATATCATCGGAAATAATTGTTTCAAACCAAATCGTCACAACACGAGTATTGTTCATGAAAATAAAAGGTGATGAGTTCAAAAGTTAAGCATCGAATGCATGCATGCTTAAATGTTCAATCCTTAATGCAAATCATTTACCTGAAAAGCATGCTAAAAATCGACAACATAAAGTTTCTGAGTTCACAGGTTTAAATCAACAAGTAAATCGTGGAAATCATTTTATAAAACCATATGCATAACAAGTAGTATTCATGAATGACCAAATCATAGCCTGACTAGGACAATGACATATGTGACTACATGAGCATATAACCAAACCTTGACTAAGAATGCCTAGCCCCATTGCACCCAAACAACGTAATCTTTTTTATGTGACTACATGAGCCTATAACCAAACCTTGACTAAGAATGCCTAGGCCCATTGAAATCAAGACAATGTAATCGTTTTTCAGAAGTTTCATTTACCTTTTTATCTTTACCAGGTTAGAGCTACTAACCAAGGGTAGGGGCGTCAACCTAATAGTACTATTTGCAATATTCCATAGATAAATCTATAGCTAATTGTTATAGTTTGTTGATACAAGGACTTTCCCGAGCCCTTGTGATAATCGATAAATAAAAAATCATGCACACATAAAATGTACAACTAGAATACACTATCGTTCTAAACCATGTAAACTTTAAATATATCATATGCTTTCCCCCTAAAAGTTATGAAAATAATAAAATAGGTGCCATGAAAACTTACAATGCAATTTGTGCTTAATACTAGCACATAATAAGCCCAAATGAGAGCAAGAACGACCTACACATATCCTAAATACACATAGGACACCTAACTCACTAGACTCGTTTGATATGTTTTTGTTTAGAAAAATGTTTGATGACCCATTTGTGATTTTTATTTGTTTTAAAACATATATGTATTTTACACAAAATACACGTAAGTATATGTAAAATTAACTACCTTGAGATTCCATCTCAAGAATTCGTATAAACTCATGTCACTACACGTCTCGGTCGATTAGCAAATAAATATATATTTACAAAACAATATATTTATATATTATTAACTTATATTTTTTTTAAAAAATACGTTTTCACATATAGTTATAAAGAAACATATTATCATGTAATCACAACACATTTAGTACCACAACTTTCCTTTGGATTTTTGTTACGACCCCCGACCCCACCCTGAGCGGAAGCCGCGAGCAGACACAGGTGGTACCGGTGTTTATTAAATTTGTTGCAGTGGAATTTTCATTAGGACCGGGTGTCAGAAAAAATATCATAGTTCAAAACATCGCAGTTTTCATTTCCTAAAATATGGGATGAAACCAATATTTACATAAAGGCTTTTTACAGAGATAAACCCTTGATTACAAAACATGTTTTATTCAGGTTTTCATAACCACTTATTTAAGCTTGAGTGCTTCCTAGCACATTCCTTTCCTTCACATTAATGACCTGAAATGTGTTTTAAAAACATTTGATCAGCGAAAAATATTGGTAAGTTCATTCTGTTTTATAAAAAAATTTAATATAATAATCACAGCATTAAGGGTTTTACATATGTTATATCTTTCAATTACTCAATCATTATTTGTCACACACCCAATTCGGTGACTGTGGTCATATTTGTAACACCTCTTAAATTTGTGTCCAATGATATGCCGATACGTGTCCATACTCTCATGTGTGCCAAATGTTGGCCGAGAGGGACTATTTTTGACAAATTATGAAAGTATAGGATTTAGAGGGCTAAACATATCAACATGCCAAAAGTTTGGCCTCTGAGTGACTTATACGGACCGTAAGCCTAAGTGCTTACGGACCGTAAGCAAGATAAAATGTTTGTGGCAGACAAGCGGTTACGGACCGCAAGGCTTGGTCCTTACGGTCCTAACAGATTCAAAACTAGGGGTGCCAGAAGTTGCTTACGGACCATAAGCACTATGCCATACGGTTCGTAAGGGACTGCCAGTGGTAGATTTGTTTGGGAGCCAAGTCAGCCTGCCCTTATGCCACCTATCTTGCAATGTCTACTTTTGCTCAGTTCTTGCCACCTCAAAAACACCTGGAGTGATCCTAATGAACTCCACACCTGTCATGATCCTAGATCATACTCCACAACTATAAATAGAGCTCATGGTTGAGCTTAACATTTGCTCATTCACTTCTTTCTTTCTCAAACACTCTATCGGAGCTGCTTCTCTTAGAGGCCTCCTAACTGAGTTTAATATTCTCCAAGGATCACTTGTAAGTGTTCTTTTCCAGTTCTTTCATTTTCTAGGCTAAGTTATTAGCTGAAAGTCGAGCAAATTGACTTTTGCTTTGACTTTCGGTTAAGACATTGTGGTCAAGCCATTGTTCGAATCGAACATGGCTACGTGATCGTAATAAGGTAGCTGTTAATCCATTAAAAGGGCACCTCCTGGAAATCAAGTTAAGTTGGTCAAATGACGGGTCAAAGTTATGTTTAATTAAAAGTCAAAACATCATTTTTCGTAAAACTTATAAAATGAACTTATAAATGTTTAAACACATGTTTTGACACTTAAAAAAGTTGGTAAATAATATTAGAACATGTTCAGCCCGTCATTTCCAGTTTTAGTTCGGTTCGCACGAAAGTCGAATTGATTTCTGCTTTGACTTTCAATTCTGACATGATTTAGCTAAGTTAGCTACTAAACTCAGAGTTGTATTATGATCATAATATAATGTAGAATAACCTTCTAAGGTTATACTACAAGATCATAATCATATTCTGAGTTTTTATACAAGTCTTGATGATATGCCATTCATTGACCAAAATGCCCTTTTCACATAAAACATGGTTTTAATTAAGAATGAGCTTGCAAATGATTTACCTACTTATATGTTAGTATATTAACATATTGACACATTATGATTTTGATCATAACTTGAGTTATGATTAAACATTTCAAAATACGTCATTATATGAACCCTTTTGGCGCATAATATGGGTTTTACCTGCTGACGTTTTAACAAAATTTAAGTGTTACTACAATAGGTACTTAATCATAACTCGATTTTATGCAAGTTCTTATATAATGTCATAAATTGACCAAAGTACCCTTACGACGTACATTTTGATTCTAAAACCATAATGGGTATATAAGTTGATCACCTACTGATGTTACAACTTATTTAAAGTATAAGGCATATGAAACTTGTTTACGACTCATCCGGTTACCCGGTATCGCTTATATGCGCACGATTAAGCTTATGTAGGCCATTTTACGTAAGTTTACCGAAACGGGTCAAATCTTATCATTTTTACTGCAAGTTCCAGAATGTATATTTTTTACCCATATTATACAAGTCATAGTACTTGTTGGGTTTAACCACATTCTATTCCGGTCATCGCTTAATCTAGTGTATCGTACCGTTTTCATTAATTTAAGTCAACCGGTCCAACCTATGACTTAAATAGGACCCGTTGACAATCTAATTAGTTATTAATACCATTCATTCCAGACTAGGGCCTTCTAGTAAATTGCAAACCGAGCTAGTTAATAGGATACAGATGTGCTTATTATATATTCTTATTTTATAAGACTTGCTAATCCAGGTAAATACTCTTAACTTATTTCCCTATACGACTTGGGATACGGTATATTATTACGCTTGGTCGGGTGTGGGATCATATGTCGGATTGTGACTAGAAAATCCGCATAACTTGTTTTAATCTGTTTTGTCTAATAAATTAAAAAAATTGGGGGTTAATTCGACCGTGTCCTGGATATCCTCGGCTCATTAAATTGCTAATGACCACGACTTGTGCACGGGGTGTAGGCATACACCTCACAGATGCTTATGCTATATAAAATGTTTACTTACCCATTTTGGGATACCCTTTGTGGGTTAAAGTGGCGTGTCGGTTAATCATATTTAGTTTCTACACCGGACCCCATATGTATTGACAAACTTGTAAAACTGTATACAAGATCATTTTGAATTATCCCAAGTTATTTATAAAAATTATGTGCCTTGTGCACATAAAACAAATTTTGAAATGTTTTCAAAATGTGTCGGTTATTTGTATTTACTAGTGAAAACTGACGTATTTTCAAAAGACTAAGCGTAGGTTGCAAAGTATGTAATTAGGCTGGAAGCTGCTCGGTAAATGCTTAAAGGAATTTGAAACTCCTTGCATTGAAGCCTAGAGTCTGAATCGCCTTGTATATTTTACGATCCGCCTGTGGGTCATATGACAAACGTCTGTACTATTATTATTTCGAACTTTGAACATTTACGTTTTCAGTAGTAATTTAAATCAAGACTTTCGTTGTGCTATTTGTGTTGTTTGACTATGACGACGCCAATCTTACGTCACAATACTCCCCACCCAGGCCCACCGGGATTTGCTTGGAAATTCGGGGTGTGACAGGTTGGTATCAGAGCCAACGTTTGAGAGAATTCAGCACTAGTCTTTTGTGTTTGATCTCAAACGACACAAGAACATATTCCTTAGCCTTCCGAGTCTAGGCATTGACCTAGGATTACTCACATCATTGTTAAGTTATTATTATTGTTTTTTATTTTATTTTTGAACAGGATAATGCCACCAAGATGTCGAGGATGTTGAAAAGTAAAAGGTCCGATGAGGGGGGGACCATCTAGACAAGTACCTCTCATTTGCAACCCTCGAATCCTTATCAAGATTCGGGAGATTCTTCCTCATTTCAACCAACAAGACATTCAGTCTCGCATCAGTATTCACCACCCAGTTCATATCATTCATACCATTCGCACCACTCTCATCAATCTTACCTCTCCCATTCCCATCGTTCCTATCACACTCATTTCATGGGTCATTTGACCTAAACCACTACATAAACACACCTCCTGCTAATCAAAACCATGTGGACCAACCCAACGAGATGGACGAGGACTCAGATCCAGAAATGCCACCATCTGGATCCCACATGCACCCGATTGAAATCTCTAGTGGTTCCACATCATATGCGGGATCACCATACCAAGGTCCTAACGAATGGGACCAGTATTAGAACCAGTTTACTTTTACCAACACACCTTCATACCTTTCTCCAATACCTAAACCGCCATCTCCACTAGACGATGTACATATGGAACCGGTGGAACAACCTCAACCACCCCGGAACTGCAAAGGAGAAAGCGCGGAGCACGCATGTCAGTGCGCGCGGGACAAAGGTCGGCTCGCTACCACCATTGCCCCAAACCTACCCTGTAATTCTCGAGGACCCACAAATGGGTGGACCACCCTCGAATACGACACATGTGGTTGATCCGACACCAAAAACTGTGGTTCAACCACCACCATCAGGTTTTGATAACCCAATTCCTACATATCCAGATACGTCTGGATATAATCCCATAAACCAGTCTATGCCAATGGACCTAGAGTATCAGGCACCATCGTATGACCCTATATGCAGGGGTCATGCATAACACTTTATACCCATCTCCCTTCCCACCTGTTTACCCAACTACGGGATATCCAAGTTATGGGTACCCGTATCCTGTTGCTCCGCAACCCCAACCACCACCACTTGATGCTATAAATCAAATTTTGAAACGAGTGGAACAAATTCAGCGTCAGTCTGAAAAGACGGAGAAGAAAACAAGTAAGTTCTTCAAAAAGCTCACCAAGCTAATGAGAGGAAAGAGAGACGATTAAAGATTTTTCTTTTATTTGTATTGTATTTAAATTTCAAAAGTCTCTGCATGGATAAGTATGTTTCTTTTAGTCCCTGTGTGGACATGTCTTTCATTATAGTCTTGTGTGGACAATTAGCCTAATTATCTCAAAGTCTTGTTTAAGGAAAATTTTGTAATTTCCTATCGTTTAATGAGAATTTGGGATTTAATTATATATATATTCATTACATTCTTTTCAAGAGATCGTCTCGATTTTAATTCGAATTTTTATCGATCTGCTATATAATTCCAAAAGACCCTCTTAATGGTTTTGACCAGCCAAATGGCGAAGTCCATATTTTTTGGAAATATAAACGTAGTTAAGGATGAATAGCCCTTCTATCATGATAGTTAAGGAAGATTATCATTTTATCCAGAGGTGGTGAACTATGTTCAAGCCTCAAAAGTCACTATGGTCAAAAGCGATTATGAATTTTATTTTCAACCATTAAGATAGTTATTCCGTGTTAACATTCAAATAATGTTAATACTCCTGGCAGTGTGATTTGAGGAACCACACCAGTTGTCTAGGTGACGGACTACGTCCATGCCTTATAGCCTATGTGATCAAATTTGATCCCGACTAATATCATCAATGCGATGATCATATTCTAACATCCATTAGTGATATGTTGTCTACTGGCTATGATTTAACATCCATTAGTGATGTGATGCCTACGGGCTATGATTTAATATCCATTAGTGATGTTTTACCTACGGGCTATGATTTAACATTCATTAGTGATGTGATGCTTTAGTGATGTGATGCTTGCGGGCTATATTGACAATTAAGACAATGACAGTTGTTACCTTATGGTTCCCTGTCCAAGGTAGTGGACAATGCCCAAGCCTCGTAGTCTATATGATCAAATGAGATCATGACTAATATCATCAGTGCGATGATTCTCTATTTTACATCCTATATGATGTCAATTGATTTGCCTATGGGCCATATTACATCGTCAATTATGACAACGACAGTTGTAGTCTTATGACTCTCTATCCAAAGGTAAAGAACTATGTTCAAGCCTTAAAGCCCCTAGATCTATTAAGATCGTGGCTTATTTTCTAAAAATCCTTTGTGACAGGCCTACTTGCCGTATCATTATGTCCTTGAGACAGGCCGAAGTGCCATATCTTTAAGTCCTTGTGACACGCAAATGTACCATATTTTAATGTCCTTTGTGACAAGCCTATGAGCTACTTATGATTATCAACATGACAATGACAATCGTGACTTTATGATCCACTGTCTAACAACATGGACTATGTCCAAATTAGAGATGCCCTTGATTGTCCTTTGAGACCAGGCCAAATACATTCAGATATTCTATATAACATTCATTGGGCATGTTAAAGCCTGACAGGTGTGACATTGTGCACACTGGTCCAAAAAGGCGAAGGATTTATATATCAAAACTTTATAAGCCTATGTGGTTTAATAATACCATGGTTAATGCATATCTATTTTTGGTATTTCGTACCCAACATATAAAATGGCTTATTCAGATGAAGCTAATAGAAGACTTAACGACAACGATAATGTTAATGTGAATCGAAATGGCGAGGGAGTTAATCTCTAGGCAATGATTTCAGGTCATGTCGGCAAGGCTATGAATGTGTTCATAGCTAACCATAAGGAGTCGAGCGCTACTCGCTCCAAGACCTTATCTATTCCACATTCATCTCGTAGGAGAGCTCGATTCACTATTCGAATGCAAGAAGTGAACCTAGGAAACATAAGTCCCGTTCTTCTAAGGATGGTTGTACCTATAAGTATTTCGTCTCCTGTAAACCCCAGGATTTTATTGGTGAAAAAGGGGCTATTGAAGCCTTGAGTTGGCTAGATGAGATGGAGACAATAGTTGATATCAGCGGTTGTGCTGATAAGGATGATGTAAAGTTTGTTTCACAGTCCTTCAAGGGCGATGCCTTAATTTGGTGGAAAGCAATTGTTCAATCCATACGGAAAGTGACCTTGTATAATATGGGATGGTCCAAGTTTTGGACCTCATCAGGGAGAAATATTGCCCACCACATGAGGTGGAGAAGATGGAGTCAGATTTCTTGACTCTCACTATGAAACACCTAGATTTTCGGAAGTATGTGACCGACTACAACTCGTTGTCTAGGTTAGTACCTTATATGATCACCCCTGAGCCTAAGCGCATAGCGCGATTTATTAATGGTCTAGCACCTGAGATTAAGGGCATGGTTAAGGCTACTCAGCCTACCACTTATAGGTCTGTTGTGGACCTATCTTTATCTCTTACCATGGATATGGTGAGACAAAAGTCAGTCAAGACAGAGAATGACGGGAAGGGGAAAAGGGAGGATGATAACTCCCAAAGGTTCAAAAAAAAGGGAAGTCTGGGTTCAATAGGAACTGATGTGCGTGAATTTATATATATATATATATATATATATTAATTTGGTTTTTTCTTCACACAAATTTAGTTTTAAAAATGGTTTTCACCTAAGAACTAACTACACACACAAAGGGCAAGTGTACCCATCGGGAGGTAATATAATTTGTTGGTAAGAACCGGATATCAATCCGTGGACGCGGTGTCTCGATACTAAACCTTTGTTACTTTAAAGCCTTTTCAATTGATGAGTTGATTTTTGTTTCTAAATTATCAAGCAAAATAACTAGCTACCAACTAAGCTAAGAAATAACAATATCTAAAAGAGGTTGCCTAAACTAAGTATCCACTAACAAACATGTGACAACTATTGGAAGAACCTAGTGGTGATGCAAGATCCAAATTTAACTAAGTCCCCAATCAAGGCTTCCTAGTTTATAATCCTTAGGAAAACTAAAATGAATAACATTCTAATCACCTAAAAAACATTATTTTTGAGCCCACTTGCTAAGTTGATTGTTAATCTTTAAACAAGGGTTATTTGTTTGCTAAAACTTCTAACTTTACAAGTTTGGGAAAGTTACCATGAACAACATAACAACCACCCTAACTTGCTTTCAAGTAAGTAGCACTATCATCATGTTCTTGACAAAAACCACAAGCATGGTTATGCTAGATAACAATCTTGGCCAAAAATCATCAATCTAACACAATCACAACTATAGAATCCATGTAAACATTATTATGATTTTTCCAAATCTAAATGCAGGAATTCCTACACATGTTCAAATCTCTATTCTAATCATGTTAGCAATCGCCATTCCTAGTATCATGCCATGAATCATACTAACAAGTTAACAAGATTCAACAATCATAATCTCTACATGGGCTTTCCAACACAACATGTAACTACTTATGACCAAACCTTCAAGAATAAAGACTTTAAACATACATAAGAACTCCAAGAACAAGATTCAAGCATTACTATTAAGACTAACAAAAGCAATCTCCACATCTACTTCCATAATTATCACATGTTCATAAGCTTCAACAAAGTTTAAGCAACACAAATGTTTAGCCCATAAGGCTCATACTAACAAAATCAAGTACAAGAAAGCATAAATTGTTCATGATGAAACTAGTAAGCTAACGAACTTAAAGACAAGATTAATGGTAGTTTGAATGAATCTTCAAGTGTAGTAATCCTCTTCAAGGCTTCTTCTTGGCTCCTACAAGCTTCCAAGGTCAGATTCTTGAGAGAATTCTTCACCAAAATGCTCCAACTCCCCTTAAAATGAGCTCAAACCACGTATTTATGTTACTGGGAGTTTGGCACGACCATGCCACCTTTTAGCACGGTCGTGCTTGGTAAGTGTCAGAGTGCCTTTTTCGAGTGTTGACTTGTTTGCTAGCCATTTTGGGAAAAATCCCACTCAAACTTTTCTGAGGTGGCACGGTCGTGCCAACATTTGGCACGATCGTGCCTCCTGGTGACATATTGGAAAATGGCTGAAATGATCTCGGGAACAAGCTGATCTGAGACTGATTTGGCTTGGCATGGTCGTGCAAGCTTTGGCACGGTCGTGCCAGTCTTCAAATCTTCCTGGATTGCACAGAAAATGAGCGTGCTGATGAGAGTGCCGATCAGGGTTGGCCTGGAAGGGTCGTGCCAGTGGTTGGCACGGTCGGCCATATCTGGCAGTTTGCTGGCAAACTCCGTTTTTGCTCCTTTTTGCTCCAAAAGGCTCCATTTAACACCGGGCCGAAGCCCGAACCTGTATTTTCACAAATAACTCAAATGAGTACCAAAATCAATGAAAATACGACAAGTTCTCGCGTAAACGGGGCCTATTTGATGTTTTAAAGATGTATAAATTCTTATACATCAAACATCCCCACACTTGAACTTTGCTTGTCCTCAAGCAAACTAAAACAAACTAAAACTCTCTAAATGGCAATAACCTCAACTAGCATTTTATACGCACAAACAAATTACTCGGGTTATAACAATCAAGGACTACTCGACATGATGGAAAAAAACCAAAAAGGTATATAAAATAAGTTTATGAGCAATGGTCCATCTTGGAAATCCCTACAAGTCTACTTCACATCCTCACAATGTTCACACACACTCGGCTAATATATGGGTGCACATACGATTTATGGAGTATGTGTAAAAAACTCGATTCCACGACGATGACTATGTGATATCATAAGCTTGTGAAAGGATCAAATCTAATCACTCGACAAAAACATAACTGAATCATGAGGTCTTATTTGGGTTGTAACTTGGCTAGGGTCAAGGGTATGGAAGTGGATGTTTAAAGTGGCTAAAACGGTTGTAACCCGGCGGTTTGACTAACTTGAAACAAAAGAAAAATAAGAACTATACAATTTAATATTATCTAACCGAGAGCTAATCAACGGATTTAGCTTTTCCACTCCAAAATTGCTCTAATGAAGTCACTTGGTAAGGCTTTTTTTTCAACTATATTGTTTTTCTCGTTTTTTTTTTCACCATGCTTGAGAGGGAAACTAAGTACGCCGACTTAGATAAAAACTCTACCCCATGATGTTGCAATTATATACTAAGATACTATACAAAAGTAACAAGTTAATCACTAACCAAACCGGGCTTCCAACCAAAAATGGTTAAAATATAAAAGGCTAATTTGGCTAAGTGGCTAGTATTTAGTGGTTTAAAAGAAATGAAAGAGAAAGACTCAAATTGGTTTAACTAAGGGGATGATTTGGGTGAGGGAATACATAAAAATTGGTTAAAAACAAAAGGTTTCCTAGTGCCTCAATCATTTTCATGCTATGTATTTGTCTTGCGGCCTCGAAATGTATACCTAACACAAGTTCTAAACCACAAAAGTCATCCGGCTCACTCAATCTTTGCCCGCAAAAACATGAGCAAAAATAACTAACGCTACAAAGGCTCAAAAATAACTCACGGAAACGGGCGTATTGGGTAAATATGTAAGGCAAACAAGTACGTCAATCACTTGATTTCTCATGCTCAAGTGTACACAAAAAATTACTTAGTGGTAATCCTCATGCGAGCAAGCCCTTTTTGCGTTCACCCTTTGTATATTCGTCAAAAAATTTAGTGCTTTTATAAAAACTTATGTTGGGTTGATTATTAAGCCACAAAAATCATTCAAGAGAGCTTTGTTTTATTATTATTATTTATTTAATTTAAATTTTATTACGTGACAACAAAGCTCAAGCACTAAACCACCTCCCCACACTTGAAATGTACATTGCCCTCGATGTACACAAAAACAAATATATGAAAACATATATAATGAAGAGGAGGAAGATGGAAACACGAAAACTCCCATGAAATGAAACGACATGAATAGAGCTAAAGGACATAGTAAGGAGAAACCACAACGAACCGCCAAGCCATCCAACAAATCAACCTCTCAAACAAGCAACACTGTGCACTAGCAAACAAGATCAAATACACTAAAAATTACCCAACCCCATTTACCCTTGCCTTTATTTATTTAAACCACTAACCATAATAAAAGGAAATAAAAGATCACAACGGAGGGGTGTACGGACGGTGCAAAATGGCACACCCCTCAAACACGAAATAGTAAAGTACAAAATGGAAACGGGGCTAAGACCTGTCACTCGGTCCAGAAGGACCGGTGTCGTCTTTGCGGTCGAATCGTGATCTGCGCGTGAAATGTGGAGGCGGCTGCGTGTATGGAGCATTCATTAAGTTCGCTATGTGCTGCTGCGAACTGAAAAGCCAGTCAAAGCTCCGCCGGCTTTGCTCATACATGTCTTCCAGAAAATTACCCTGCCTATGTACCTCTGTGCGAATCAGACCGACATCCCGTCTCGTCTCCTACTGTCTCAAATCGAGCCTGTCCATCCTCTGCCAAAGATCAAGTGTGGTCGGGTTGTAAGGCCCGTACCCGCCCTGCTCAAAGCCACCACCACCAAAATCACCATGCTCATGCTCCCAATTTGGGTTTTCGAAACCATGACCCAACTGCATGTGAGGAACCGCTCCCCCAGCGAATCCCTCAGGCTCGTGACCGGAGCATCCTGCATGTGAACGTCATCACCACCATCACCGCCATCGCCACCATCATCACTATCATCATCCCCCTTGGGAAGCGGATCCCAAATCCTACCTAACTTGTCGACAAGCTTCAGGATACCGTTAACCTTACGTATTATATGCATGGAGTTCAGCTGGGCCAAGTCGAGAAGACCGTAATCACAAGCTTCGGTAAGACCATCTAATGAGACTCGATAATACTTCGCGAGTTTGGTTGCGAAAGCACCCCCGCAAATCTTTGACGTGGGCGTCGAACCAATACCTCGGAAGATGGACTCCACAACGCTTGCAGCTACATTGCAGTTTGAACCCGAAATGAAGCAGTAAAGGTGGAAGAGGTCGCGGTTGGTGATGTTTCCTGTGCTATCACCGCGACCCCCGATCATGTGAAAGATGGCTCGCTCGATGACCCGATGAAGTGGGTCGAGAATCCAAGTAGCTTTGCCTTGCGCGGGTCCCAAACCCGACCCGGTACCATGATTTGATCCCAGAATGCTGCTCTATCAGCCCCCGGTTCCCAATCTTGCAAACTGCCATCAAACAGCTCGGTGTTGATTTCATCGTCCTCATACAACCCCAAAACCTCTCCAAAGCGACTGATGGATTGGTGGTGCCATTTCCGCCCCAACCAATAGCTCACACCAACCTTTTTACTGTATACGTCCGGGCATGGAAACGTGCATCTGAAGGATGCAAAGAACTCGATCACAAGCTCAACGTACTGCGGCTTAGCAATGTCAAACAGGCGGTTCCATGGAGGTGTCATCAAGTCCTGGAACCGCTCGGATTGACCGAGCAAATCCAAGTCTACTTTTTGAAGTCTTCTCATGGGCTCGATTTGGTTCCTCCGAGCCCATAACCGCTCCGCTTTCTGTATACAGTGCCCTCCCTTGACATTGTTGTTGAACCGCATGAACGGGTGAACCATCCGCAAGACAACCGTAATTAATCAGCAGCAAAAATGAAACAAAAATGGACATCTGGATAGTTGGCACGGTCGTGCCTGGGTTTGGCACGATCGTGCGTGGATGAACAACAGCATATTTTTATGAAGTTATAGAAAAATTATTAAGTTCTGGGTTCGTTCTTCAAGTGGCACGGTCGTGACAGATTTTGGCACCCTCGTGCCTGACCAAATTGTGACAGATTTTCTGGGCGATTTGAGCGATCTGGCAAAATTTTATGAAGAGCACGGTCGTGCCAGGGCCTGGCACGATCGTGCGTGATGAAATTCTGGGCAGGTTTTCCAGATTTCTGAAGATCCATCATCAACTTATGAAGAGCACGGTCGTGCCAGATTTTGGCACCCTCGTGCGTGACGGAACCCAGAATCACGAAATCGCTCAAACGCACCCAAAACCCCGATTTTTTCATCTTTTTGTTTAGGGGTTTTGTAAATCGGTCACTTGTGGTAAAAAAAACAACACAAAAAACACTAAAAACGGACTTGAATCGGGCGATTTAGACCAAGCCCTAAAACTAAAAAGAAACTAACTATGAAGAACAAACCCTAAGACTCAAGAACTTAACAAAGAAGAAGAAGGATTCGTACCTGGAATGATTGTTGGGATGGAAGAGACAAGAATTCTTGGAGGAAGCTAGGAGATGCAAGGGATTCGTGAGTGCTTTGAATGGGTTCAAGAGAGTAAGAAGGGGAGGTTAAAGGAAAGTGGTTGAATGTATTATTAGTGGGTGCTATTATTGGTTCTGCAAAGGGGCTAACACTAGCAGGTCTGGTAGTGCCAGATTTTTCGGTTGATAGTGCTCGATTTTCGGATTTTTTTTTAAGTTTAAGTTTAACTTTGAAAAGCATAGTTTGTACAAAAAAATAATTTAGAAACTAAAGGGTGGAAATAAAAATGAGAATTAAATGGACTCCTTGAACCCGGGATACTCATGAAGCATCTCCTACCAAGAAAATAGCCGAACTAACATACCTGAGAGCCGGCAACAAGCACTAACATCCCTCGCGACCAGAACGAACCGCAACCTGAAAAAGAAAAAACAAACAACCGACACAATATATATACAAAAACGGGCTAAGTTTATTTACGAGTCTTCAGCTAGACTCACCACCCCGCATTCATTTGTTCCGGGGGTGGAGGGTAACAACCTCCTCACTCTGATCAACGGGCCCTCCAACATAAGCCTTTAACCTATGCCCGTTGACTTTAAACAACCGGCCATCCTCGTGACCTATCTCCACTGTCCCGTAAGGAAACACTGACCGTACAGTGTAGGGACCTGACCATCGAGACTTGAGCTTATCAGGAAATAACCTCAGATGGGAGTTGTATAACAACACACGATCACCCACTAGGAATTCCTTCTTGTCCTTCAAGCGGCTATCGTGAAACGTCTTGGTACGTTCCTTGTATAGCTTGGAGCTCTCATATGCATCATTCCTTAGCTCCTTAATCTCGTGGATCTGCACAAACCTGTTCTCGCTCGCAGCAGCCATATCAAGATTAACTGTCTTCAAAGCCCAATAGGCTTTGTGCTCGAGCTCCACAGGAAGATGACAAGACTTTCCATAGACCAATTTAAACGGTGTGGTGCCTATAGGAGTCTTGTAGGCTGTCTGGAAAGCCCACAGTGCATCATCTAACTTCTCGGACCAATCCTTACGACTAGAATTAACCGTCTTCTCCAAACCCGCTTGATACCCCATTAGTGACCTCGACTTGCCCACTCGTCTGCAGGTGGTATGGTGTAGAAAACCGATGCTGCACACCATATCGGGACAATGCTTTCTCAAGCTGTGCATTGCAGAAATGCGTCCCACGGTCACTAATCAATGCCTTAGGGGCACCAAATCGAGCAAACAACTTCTTCAAAAATTTCACCACTACTCTAGCATCATTTGTGGGGAAAGCTTGTGCTTCAGCCCACTTGGACACGTAGTCAACAGCAACTAGAATATAGCGGTTACCAAAAGAAGTCGGAAAGGGACCCATGAAGTCTAGCCCCCATACATCAAAGATCTCACAGACTTAGATGCCGTTTTGTTGCTGTTAGGATCTGAGTTTGAATTACTTGTAGTTTTTGTTTCAAAAATGGAAAATGATCGAATTAAAAGAGATTTGCAGCGGAATAAGATGGAAAACTTTTACTACAAGCAATGGCCGTTTGTTTTCATCATCATCGTGCTTTCAAGTTGATTAACTTGCATGTGATTCACAAACTCCCCCTCCGCCTTTGCAATTACAGTTTGGTAATGAGAAAATGCAGAGAAGATGATATGCGAAAGTTGATCTTTTAAGAGACAAGTTTAAAGGTTACATGAGTTGCCTATTTATACTAACTATCTAACCTCTGAGCATCTTTGATGACGTCAGGGTTGATAGTGACAGGAAACTAATATGTAACTAACTCTAAACATTGCTTATACTAACTAGCAGTGCTTGGCACTGTTACATTGATTAACTAAGCTAATGACTAAACTCTGATCACTATCCTCTGTTCCTTGTTAACTCTGGCAGACCTTGAAGCTTTGTGAAGGTAGATGATAGGATGAGCAGTCTTTATGGAAAGCAGTGTAAGTACATCAGAGGTTATAACCTCTGATAGTTGAACCAAAGCTCGGATAGTGTTATTTGGCTTTATATCATCTGTTCCTTTCATAGGGTTCAATCCCAACAATCTCCCCAGGAACAGATGGTGCCAAAAACATTTTTATTCTTGGTTTTTATTCCTCAGAAGGAATTCTCTTATTTGACCTTTGAATTGAAGTTCAAAGTTAAGAGATTCCATGTCATCAGCATCCTTCACTAGCTCTAAACACAGTAGTTCTTGGAAGTCTTCTACTGTAAGCTCATAAGCATCTTCCATGGATAGTTTAGTGGCTGCTCCATCAGACTTGAGCAATGTCAATTCATGGGTGTCTTTGTCGACCTTCCATTTTAGAATTTTTGGGTTTGATGGTTTTCTTGAAGGAGCTTTTATTGCAGAGGTTTGTAAATGACCCATCTTTGATAAATCTTTAGCCAGCTTGGCACTTGTATCATCTGTGTGATAATCAATCATTTTCTGAATCCCTTCTTTGATAAATGTATCCTCAAACTCTTTGTCAGTCTTTTCATTCATCTCCCCTTGCTTTTTCCTGCGTTGCAGGGCAAGTGTGGAGTGGGCAGATGTTAAGCTGGACTTTTTAGAGAGTTGAGCTCTGAGGATAGCATATTCTTTTGAATAGTCAGGCTTGGGAGGCATGGATGGATCCTTTTTCCTTCTCTCTTTCAAACTTTTGTAAGTGTCTATCACCCTCACCTCACCCCATCTCATAACTTGGTTTTTGGAACCATAATGATTTTGAATCAGTTCTTGCTTCATTCTCTTCAACTTCAAGGCATTTTCAGTGATATCTTTCTTGTATAAATCCCAGTTGGGAGGAGTTGGCTTTTTAAGAGGGTCTTTCAACATTTCTTGCATTCTGTTGATTTCCTCCCTCAGTTCATCTATGCTCCAATCCCTGAACTGTGGCCTTGTTGCCTTATACATCTTCTTTTCCATGATATACTCAATGAGTTCACTCTTGAGCAACTTATCTTCCCTTACTGACAACTGGTTGCTCAGATCCTTGACAAAATTTTGTAGAATGGTGACTTTACTCAGTTGAAAGGCATGATAATCTGTATCTCTCTATCATTTTTACCAGCTGATTCTCTTTGGGCAATATCCTTTGCTTGCTTCTTTTTCAATTCTAGATAGGCATCAACATTTGCTGGTCTTGGATAGCCATCAAGGGATAGAATTGTTCTTTTGTCAGGGTCATCCTCTGAAAAGAAACTTAGGATCTCTTCCCGACTGCTGGTAAATCAAGAGGATACAACTTTGATGCAGGAATGACTTTAAGAGTTGAAGAAGTTGTAAGCACTGATGTGGGGATCACTGGTGTTGATGATAGTGGAAGAGGTGCAGACATCTCATCATCATTTATCACTTTTGTGATTTTCCTCCTTTTAAACCTTAAAGTAGGTGATGGTGGTTGTGGGATTTTTGGTGGTGTGGATAATGGTTGAGTTAACGTGGGAAATGTGATCATGGCAGTGGATGGAGTTGCATCTATTGCAACCTCTGTTGTATTAACAGATGTTGACACAACAGTTGCTGTAACATCTGCTTGTGTGGATGTGGGTTGTGGTTTTAAAGATGTGATAGGTTTTTGAGAGGCAGAGGTTTTCATGGTTGGACTGGTTTCAGGCTTAGTTTTAGGAGGTGTGGATGTTGGTTGCCTGGCTTTTCTAGCAGGAGCTCTTTTTGATGAAGTACCAACCTCTCCTTTTTCTTTTGCTGATCAATCTTTTTCTCAACCAACACTCTGCTCTCCTCAATCACATTCTTCTTGTGACTAGCCCTTGCCTTGGCCATAATTTCTTCAGTTAAATCTTTCTTCTTTGAACCATCAGGCCTTGGAATGTTCAATGTAGGTCTGGCCTTATCATCATCTATTGTTAGCTTCTTTGGACCCAAAGGTTTATCCCCCTTTTTGGCTTCATCTGTTGTAACAAATATAACCGTTGAGGTGCATGGCCAGTGGTTGTGAGTAGATGTGCTTTGATGGCTTTAATGTCTGCTGCAGCATCCTGATACCTTGATTCAAACATGTTTATAACATCATTCATCTGGTGCTTGTGTTGTAAATCCAAATAATGTTGTTGATGTTGAAACAGAGGGTTAAGAGCTTCTTTGAGATCAGCAGTGGATAGAACAGAGGGTTGACTTTTTGTAGCTATCATCTGCTTTAGTAAATCTTTGATTTCACTAACAGAGTTTTCTATTCTGGTCACTCTCTCCGTCAAATCCTGGTATTTTAGATCATCACCTAATTTAATAAGATCATCTAAACTCCTACCAGTGGTGGTAGTTATATCTATGTTATCATGAGCAGTGGTTTTAGGACCAGCTTCAAACATAGATGCCCATTTGTCTTGGTACTAGGGACTTCCCACAATAGAGGTAACAGTTGTTGCCTCAGCAGTGGTTGCCTTCAACCAAGTCTTATTAATGAAACCACTGTCCAACTGAGAACTAGGGAGTTCAGCAATTGTAGTGGCTGCTTGTGTTGAACTATCACCAAGGGTTACATGTAACCCAAGGGATGTAGCCTCTTCATTTGTTGATGGGCTAGCAATGAATAAAGAATAAGACCCAGCCACTGGATGAAGTATATTCTCAGTAATAAGTTGTTGAGAAGTGCTGGTTGTGTCTGAACTAATTCAATTGCATTCAGCAATGGTACAATTGTGGGTGGAAGTGAAGGTATTGGTGAAGGTGGTTGAGTAGAAAGCGACATTGCCCTGGGAGAGGGGCTGTGGAAGATAGACCTAAGTGATCTAGAGCTTCATAATTTTGTGTCCCTGTGTCTACAACCTTTTCTTTTTGTGAGGAAGAAGGAGGCGTTTCAAAGCCGGAGGGAGATCTTTGAACCATCTGCTATGAAGAGTAGCAACAGTGGTTTGTGACTTTGGTGCTGTCACAGGGTTAACCTCTGGGATCTCTCTTCCAGAGGACCCTTTTTGGGTTTGGTGGGCTTTTTGGAAGTTGTTTTGGTTTTCTTTTTGGAAATTTTTGGTGTGGGTTTCAGGGCAGCGGTTGTGTTGCCCTTATCACCAAGAGCAGTGGGCTCAGTAGCAAGAGGTTGAGTTTGAACATTTTGTTCTGGTAAAACTTGCTCATCCTCCTCCACTTGTGTTTTCTCAACTTTATCTTGGTTTGTAATTCTGGTGAAAGTTTCATGATTAAGGCAGCCTGATTAACCATCAGCGCCAATTTTACTTTCAGGACCTTTTAATTTGATCCTGTAAGTAAACACTCAAGAACCGTGGATGCATCAAAAAAGCTTTTCTTTTTTCAATATTTTTATAATTATTCACAAGATCATTGAACAGTATCTAGGAGTAGTTTAAATCGGTGTCAGTTAAAATTGCATACCCCAGATATTGCATGTTCAATGGGATTTCATTGAAAGCAGTGGATTTTGCGAGAGACAAGTAAGAATTGTGTGAAAGAAAAATCTCATCTCAGCAGGAAAGTTAGGTTTAAAAATGGTCATACCTTTCATCTGGCCGATATAACCTCTGTCCAGAAACTTTGCTTGGATCTCATTAATGGGAAATGCACAAGGTGTTGTATGTCATTTAACTTGAAAACTTGAGAGATGATTGGGGGCTAATTTGCATCAAACACTCCCCTACTCTTGAAATTATTGTATAAGGAACACCATTAGCAGATGAGTGAACATTTGCATTTTTCCAGAAATCACGAAGAGCATCAAAGTAAATAGGGGCTTTGACGGTTAACATGTGCAAGAATTTAGACTTTTGCAAAATTCGAATCATTGGATGATAGCGAGTATTTACGTCGTTTTCTTCAAGTATGGCAGTGTAATTGTGTGGGGTTTTGATTATGAGAGTGAAAGGTGGAGGTTCTTGTTGCGATTTGCTTTGGATTTTGAAGATTTTGATTTGGGAGCCATGGTGTTTTAGAGAAAAACTGGTTTGAGATTTTGAAATCGACACAGTTTAGGGTAACCACTGGTGAGATAAAACAGGGGTTTTATAGGGGTTTTGAAAAGTGAACATGACGTAGCATCTGTTGCAAGATCTGATGGCTAACATCTGGCCACATGTAACCTCTGATGAGAAAAGTAACCGTTGATGTGGCAAATCACTGTTTTAGGACAAAGGTTTAGACAATACTGATTTTGTTAACACTATTAGAGGATAGCCATCAGTAGTTTTGCAGAGGTGGAAAATGGAAGTTAGAGGATACACTTTATCAGTGGATAAGATTTTAAAGCCTATCAGAGGTTTTGAGCAAACATATGTTGTGATCAGACTTTGAAAGATTTATTGAAAATTTTCAATTTTAAACTATTTTTAAGGAATTTTTGAATTTCTGAAAACATTTTGATGCTATGTACACATGGATTTACAAGAAAACTTGTTTTTAATCCACGTTTAGCATACCAAGTCTTGAGATCAAATTTTCAAAGGTAGATGTATCCAATGCCTTGGTTAAAACATCTGCCCATTGATATGAAGTATGGACATGATGCAAAGAAATCAAACCTTTTTCATAGCAATCTCTCACAAAGTGATGTCTGATGTCAATGTGCTTTGTAGTTGAATGAGAAACTGGATTTTTAATGATATTTTCAGCAGCTTGACTTTCCAATTTGATGGAGTCTTTAGTGCAGTGATACCAAAATCCAGCAACTGGTTTTGAAGCCACAAGAGTTGAGCAGTACAACTAATAGCAGCAAAATACTCTGCCTCCGCAGTGGATGTTGAAACTGCAACCTGCTTTTTGCTTTGCCAAGACACTAGACAATCATCTAGGAATTGACATCCTCATGATGTGGACTTCCTTGTAGTTTTACACCTAGCAAAATCACTATCTGAAAAACCTGAAAGCTCAATATTCCTATTAGCTGGATACCAGATACCAAGTGTGGGAGCACCTTTTATGTATCTGAATATCCTTTTTACAGCAATAAGGTCAGACTTTCTAGGTAATGCCTGTGATCTGGCACAAACACATGTTGCAAACATGATGTCTGGCATGGATACAGTTAGGTACAATAAAGACCCAATCATGCTTCTATAAAGAGTTTGATCAACAAGGTCATCTTTACCATCAATGGTGACTAGCTTGGAGGTTGCCATGGGTGTGCTACATGGTTTACAATCATCCATATCAAACTTGTGAAGCAGTTTACTTGTTTTGATGGATAAATGTACCAATGTGCAATTGTTTAACTTGAAGAACAAGAAAACATTGTAGCTCACCCATTGCACTCATCTCAAACTCTTCTGCCATGAGTTTTCGAAACTCTTCACACATAACAGTGCTTGTGGATCCAAAAATGATGTCATCCACATAAATTTGGACAAGCATCATATCTTTTCCTTTCCATTTTAAAACAGGGTTTTATCTATTTTGCCTCTAGTAAACCCTATGGATAAGAGAAAAGTGGATAGAGTTTCATACCAGGCTCTTGGAGCTTGTTTCAAGCCATACAATGCTTTGTTGAGCTTGTAGACATGATCAGGATGGAATGCATCTTCAAAACCTGGAGGTTGACAGACATACACCTCTTCTTTGATTTTCCATACAAAAATGCACTCTTTATATCCATTTGAAACACCTTTATGTTGTGGTTAGCAGCAAAAGCTAAGAACAGGCGAATAGCTTCCAACCTTGCTACAGGAGCAAAAGTCTCATCATAGTCTATACCTTCTTCCTGTCTGTAGCCTTGAACCACGAGCCTTGCTTTGTTTTTGACAACAATACCCCTTTCATCAGTTTTGTTCTTGAAGACCCACTTTGTGCCAATTGGACTTACATCTTTTGGCAGTGGCACAAGCTCCCAAACTTGTTGTCTTTTGAACTGAAGGAGTTCTTCTTGCATGGCTTCTACCCAGCTGTTGTCTTTCAGTGCCTCTTGGTACTTGACTGGCTGTATGAGTGATAGAAAACCAGCAAAAAGACAAATATTTTGGGATTGGCTTCGTGTGAGCACCCCATATTTGATGTTGCCAATAACTTGATCTGCTGGATGGCTTTTGAGATAAATCAAATCACCTTGGTATGGAACAATAGCATTTTGAGGTGATGGCTGCAAATGTGTATCATCTGAGCTAACCTCTGCTGGTGAATTTGAAGTATCAGCCACTGATGAGAATGGTGGTGGTGGTATTGGGGGTATAGAGGTAACATTCTGATGATTTTGGTGCCCAGATGTAGGACTTTTATCAACAGATGTTTGATTTTGTGAACTGGCAGAGGTTTGAGGATCAACCACTGTTGACCCAGAAGTGGCAGAGTTTACACAAGAGCTTGTAGCACTTGATCCTCTGTTTGAAGAATAGACTTTTGTTTGTAGGAGCACACAGTCATATCCTTGATCTTGATCTTCTTCAGATGAGTGTGGTGTACCTGCATTGTCTAGCTTGATAGAAACATCAGCATATGTGAATTTATCTGAATAAAAAGCTCTCCAGGATTTGCTGGGATTTTCAGTGATGACGGTTCATTGAACTTCACATTCAAAGTTTCTTCAACACACTTTGTCCTAGAGTTAAAAACTCTGTAGGCTTTGGCAGCGGTTGAGTATCCCAGAAAATAACCACAATCAATTTTGGCTACAAACTTAGATATAGAATCTTTTAAGTTCAAAATGAAGCATGGACAACCAAAAACTTTAAAATATGAAATCAGAGGTTTGATTTTATACAAATCTCATAGGCAGTCTTTTGATGCATGGGGTTAATAAAACTCTGTTTTGAACATAGCAAGCAGTGTTTACAGCCTCTGCCCAAAAGGACAAGGGTAAACCAGAATCTGCTAGCATAGTTCTTGCTGATTCAATTAAGGTTCTGTTTTTCCTTTCAACCACCCCATTTTGCTCTGGAGTTCTTGGAATGCTATATTGTCTAACAATTCCTTTTGACTCACAAAAAGCATCCAACTCCCTATTTTTAAACTCTGTTCCATTGTCACTTCTGAAGATTTTTACTGGAAGATCAAATTGCTTTTCTACTTGTTTGACAAAGTGTTGCAAAATGCTTGCAGTTTCATCCTTAGAATGAAGAAAGAAGGTCCATGTAAACCTAGAGAAATCATCAACTATCACTAGGCAATACCTTTTGTGTTTTAAGCTCATGATTTGCATTGGGCCAAACAAATCCATGTGCAACAGTTGTAAACATGGCTTGTTTTGGACTCTTCAATTGATTTGAAAGAACTTTTATGTTGTTTGCCTTTTAAACAGGAAACACAATGTTCATCACAGGAAAATTGCTTGTGAGGCAATCCTCTTACAAGACTTTGTTTTGAGAGTGTGGTGATAGTTTTAAGATTTGTGTGTCCAAGTCTTCTATGCCATAACTCAGTCTCTTTGCTAGAAGAAACTGAGAATAGACATGTCCCAGACATAGGATTATCTTTTAGCATTCTACCACATACACATTCCCACTTCTGTGTGCAGTGAGTTGTGCTTTTGCTCTTAGCAATGATTTGATCAATCCTTTTAACAACCTCTGGTCCCACAATTTGACAATTTTTCTTAGTGAAGAAGGATCCACATCCTCTGTCACTCATTTGTGAGACACTCACCAGGTAAAATTTCAGATTGTCAATCAAATTCACATTTTCAAACTTGAATTTACCAGCCAGAACCGACCCAGACCCTAAAACCTTTCCCTTTGAGTTATTACCAAAAGATATATCACCCCCCATGAGCCATGAAGTACTTGAGAAGGGCTCTACATATTGTCATGTGCCTGGAACCTCCACTATCTACATACCATAAGTTATCAAGGCAAGTAGAGGGTCCCTACAAATTTAAGTAAATAGATCAGTTAAGATTGGTCTCCAAAGCCAAAATGGATTTGGATGGGGTCACAGATGGTCCAGCCTCAAGTCTAGGACAATGGTCAGTGGTTTTGAAATTTTCTTGTAACATCTGCTCTTGACAATTTCCTATCAGATGATTGTATCCATAAGGGTGCCTGTTTACTATTTGCTTTGTAGGCTTTTTGTAACCTTCAAAAGCATGAGGAACCTTTTTATAAGTAGGTTGGCCATACCCTATTGGAAATGAGTTTGAAGGTGGGGCATCTGTCACTTGCACCTCTTTTTGAATAGACGTTTTGTTTAAGGCTTTTGTAACAGATGATTCAATTGGTTCAAAACTCTGCTTGGATTTATTTCCAACAGAACTTGAACATTCTCTTTCAAGTGCTTTTGCCTTGATCTCTTTTACCTTTTGTTCATAGTTTTTGAGATAGGCACACTGTTGAGTTGAGTGATTTGTTTTGCTGCAGATGGTGCATTTTGAAGAGTTTTTGATAACACAAGTTTTGTTAATGTCATAGGCTTTTAAAAGAAAACAATCTGCAGCCATGTGATTTCTTTTTTCACAAAATTCACAAAACAAGTTTTTAATCTTTACTCTTCTTTTCCTATCAGACTTTTTCTCAGTAGTGGTTGTAACCTCTGCTGGCACATCTTTGCTAGGGATAACCATTGCTTTTGGGGCTTTAATACCATCAGTGGTTGTAAGTCCATTGGCTTAAAGTTCTCTAAGATATCACATTCATCTGACCAGGTTGGTTTAAACTGATATTTTTCAATTTCTTTATCTTTTGTTAAAACCTCTAGTTTTTCCAAAACAATTTTGTTTCCAGCTTTTTCTGTGATTTTTATCTCTTCACCAGCCAAATTTGTAAGACAACTTCAACCAACTCAGAATCAATTTCAGCAACATTTTACTCATTTTGGTCATAAGCTCTAAAACCTACACCAAACTTGATGTTGCTCTTGATCTGAGCATCAAGCATAATTTCATAACCTTTGCAGGACTCAACCAATTTTTCACAAGTGATTTGGGTTTCTTCTAACTCCTTTTTACAAACTTGGTATTTTTCTACCGTAGTTTGGAGTTGGTCCTTGGTTATGCTTGATTCATGTCCTAGGCCACTCATTTCAGAATCTTTTTCACTTAACTTTGATTTTTAACTCTTTAATCAGTTTTTCAAAATTAAGTTCATCTTCTAAAATTTTGTTTCTCAGGTTTTCATTCACCTTTTTGATGTTTGAAAAAGCAATGATGCATTTGTCAGAACATAGATTTTTAAGGATCTGAGGTGATAACTTTGTAGCAGCCATGAGAGCACAATCACAATCATCTTCACACACATCAGTGTTCCATGGGTCAGTAGGAGAGTTCTTTTCCTTATCAGCAGCATTTTCTCTTTCTTCACTTGAAACCACTGTTTCATCACAAACTTGAACTTCATAGATTTTGACACTATCTCCACAGATTCAATACCTTCAGCAATTGTCTCTAAGGCCATTAAACAAAATTCTTGTTCAACATCATTTTTGGCCATTAAAGCAAAGTTTTCATCAGTCAATTCCTCAGGCAAACTGCTCCAGTCAACATAACTTTGCGTGAAAAAGCTTTGTTGACCACCTCTGCTGGACTAGCAGTGGTTTGAGCAGGTTGTGTAACAATGGTGCTTGTTGAACAAGCACTTGAGGATGAGATAGTGCCTGAACATATTGAATTTGTGGAGCAGTGGATTGAACATAATCATTGGAACAGTGGTAGCAGGATGTGCAAAGTGGGCAGTGTTTTGAACATGTTGAGCAGGGGCATATTAGGAATAATGAGCAGTGTTTTGTGTGTGCTGATGTCTAGGGCCAGGATGAGTCACTATTGGTCCGGAACTTTGAGATGTGCATTCTCTGGCAAAGTGTCCAAGCCTATTACACTTATAACACTTGACTTTTAATTTATCCAGCCCAACCTTCAACCCCTCATGCAAACCTGGGAATTTTCTACCAGTTCTCTTATAAAATTTACTAGCCCTAACACTCAATAGGGCCAGTTGGTGCAAAATATCCATTTCCTCAAGATCAGAAGGTTTAATGTGTTGTAAATCATTCAGCTCAAAGGATAGATTGTCAGAGGTTTGGCTTTCCCCACTAGCAGTAAAAGCATAGTTGAGTGCATATGTTTCAGATCCAAAGTTCCCACCAGATGTAATATATATATAGTGATCATAACTTTGGTCCTTACTGCTGCCAGAACCATCTTCTTGGCCAAAAAGAGCTATATTACCCAATGAGTAATCATCAGTCATTTTGCCAGAATCTTGCAACTTCTTTTTCTGGTTTAACTCCTCTCATAAGTGAGGAGTATCCCATGAAGTTGTGTCAACAACATTCTTTAAACCCAACAGATTTTCGCGTTACATAAGCTCCCGTCTCCCACTTATCTGGCAACGATCTAAGGAAACGACTATTGACAGTCAAATTAGGAAAAACCACGTTTAACCAGTCTAAGTTCACTGATGAGACAGCTGTAATGTTCAAATTGTTGTGTTAGAGACTCTCCTTTCAAGTGATAAAACGTTTATACTGCTGATTTAGAACTTCTCTATTACTTTCTATCAATTCCTCAGTCCCACCGAATTGCTCCTAAAGTGCATCCCATAACTCCTTTGCACTATTGCAACGGAGTAGACCAGCATAAATTTCATTGGGTAAGGCCGAAGCAACTATGCTAAATGCCTTAGCATCCAATTCAATTTTCTGGAAATCCTGCTCCGAAAAGTTTTTAGGATTTTTTAGCACTTGTTTGTTGGATCCTCTGTGCTTGGAACCATTGGAACGTGAGGTCCATAAGCAACGGATCTCCAGCAACCGGTGTTTTGTGAGCAAGGATGTGACCCATCCGTCGTTGCCAAATGAAATATTCATTTCTTTTGAGCATCGGCGGTTTGAACAAGGAACCAGAATTGGCATCCTGTGTTTTGAGACATTTTCAGTTGATTTTTCACAGATTTGGTTTTAAAAACTTTGAACGTAAAAAAACTCTGAATATCAAGCTAAAAACAACCAAACTGATTAGCAAGAGAGCTGATCTGTTCGAACCAATCGATTGTTAGCTCGAATTTGATGAATCAAGCTCTGATACCAATTGTTAGGATCTGAGTTTGAATTACTTGTAGTTTTTGTTTAAAAAATGGAAAATGATTGAATTAAAAGAGATTTGCAGCGGAATAAGATGGAAAACTTTTACTACAAGCAATGGCCGTTTGTTTTCATCATCATCGTGCTTTCAAGTTGATTAACTTGCATGTGATTCACAAACTCCCCCTCAGCCTTTGCAATTACAGTTTGGTAATGAGAAAATGCAGAGAAGATGATATGCGAAAGTTGATCTTTTAAGAGACAAGTTTAAAGGTTACATGAGTTGCCTATTTATACTAACTATCTAACCTCTGAGCATCTTTGATGACGTCAGGGTTGATAGTGACAGGAAACTAATATGTAACTAACTCTAAACACTGCTTATACTAACTATCAGTGCTTGGCACTGTTAGATTGATTAACTAAGCTAATGACTAAACTCTGATCACTATCCTCTGTCCCTTTTAACTCTGGCAGACCTTGAAGCTTTGTGAAGGCAGATGATAGGATGAGCAGTCTTTATGGAAAGCAGTGTAAGTACATCAGAGGTTGTAACCTCTGATAGTTGAACCAAAGCTCGGATAGTGTTATTTGGCTTTATATCATCTGTTCCTTTCATAGGGTTCAATCCCAACAGTGGCATCTCATGGCGTGCTGAAATGTTGCTTGCCCTCTGACAAGCATCGCAAGACCGTACCCACTCATGGGCATCACGGAAGATAGTCGGCCAAAAGAATCCAGAGTCGAATACTTTCTTCGCAGTTTTATTCGCTCCGTGGTCGCCTCCCGTAGGTCCCTCATGACAGTGGCGCAAAATATCTCTCGCCTCGTCACCATACACGCAACGCCAGATCATCTGATCCGCTCCTACCCTAAATAAGTAAGGGTTATCTACAAAGTAGTATTTAACATCCGCAAAGAACTTTCACTTTTGCTGATGGGTCATCCCCTTGATCAGGATGCCACTAGCTAAGTAGTTCGCGAAGTCAGCAAACCATGGGGAATCATCACTCGTCTCGATCCTCATAAGAAACTCGTGGGGGAAATTGTCATTGATGTTAGGCCCACGAATTTCCTTCCTCTCACAATGCTCAAGTCGAGACAAATGATGGCTACAAGATTTTCAGCCCCTCTCTTATCACGGATCTCAATATCGAACTCCTGCAGCAAAAGAATCCATCGTATCAACCTCGGTTTAGCATCCTGCTTGCTAAAAAGATACCGAAGAGCTGCATGATCCGTGTACACAATGGTCTTGGAAAGGACGAGATAAGACCGAAACTTATCGAATGCAAAGACCACAGCTAGGAGCTCTTTCTCTGTCGTGGTGTAGTGCTCCTGAGCGTTGTTCAAAGTCTTGCTCGCATAGTAAATCGGGTGAAAGTGCTTATCTCCCTTTGACCCAAGACAGCCCCGACTGTGAAATCACTCGCATCACACATCAACTCAAAGGGTAGCTCCCAGTCGGGAGCTACCATGATCGGGGCATTCACCAACTTCTCCTTCAACAACTCGAATGCCTTAAGGCATTCTTCGGAGAAAACAAACAGGGCATCGTTCTCGAGGAGCTGAGTCATGGGACGGGCGATTTTGGAAAAGTCCTTTATGAATCGCCGGTAAAAACCTGCATGACCTAGAAAACTCCTAATAGATTTCACTGGTGTGGGAGGCGGGAGCTTAGAAATAGTCTCAACCTTGGCTCGATCAACCTCGAGCCCCGCCTGTGAAATCTTGTGTCCAAGCACGATGCCTCCTTCACCATGAAGTGGCATTTCTCCCAGTTCAACACCAAGTTGGCTTCTTCACACCTGGCCAACATCCTCTTCAGATTCCGGAGACACTGATCGAAGGAACTCCAAAATACAGAAAAATCATCCATGAAAACCTCCATGGAGTCCTCGATCATGTCGTGAAAAATGGCAACCATACATCTCTGAAATGTGGCCGGGGCATTACACAGTCCAAAGGGCATCTGCCGATAGGCAAATGTGCCGTAAGGACATGTGAATGTCGTCTTCTCCTGATCCTCAGGAGAGATGGGAATCTGAAAATAACCCGAGAAACCATCAAGGAAGCAGTAGAACATCCTACCCGACAACCTCTCCAACATCTGATCAATGAAAGGGAGTGGGAAATGATCCTTCCACGTGGCATCATTGAGTTTGCGATAATCAATGCAAACTCTCCATCCGGTGACTGTACGAGTAGGAATCAACTCGGTTTTCTCATTCGTCACCATCGTCATGCCTGCTTTCTTCGGGACTAACTGCACAGGGCTAACCCAAGGTGAATCAGAGATCGGATATATCAAACCTGCATCAAGTAGTTTGATGACCTCTTTCTTCACAACCTCCTGCATGTTTGGGTTCAAATGCCTCTGATGCTGAACTACAGGTTTAAAGTCCTCCTCCATCAAGATCTTATGGGTACAAAACGATGGATTAATCCCTTTTATATCCATAATCTTCCACGCGATCGCCTTCTTGTGCTGCTTCAAGACCTCGAGCAATCGATCCTTCTCCTCTCCCGACAATCCAGTAGAAATGATAACGGGCAAATGAGTCGCACCCTCCAAGAAAGCATACTCCAAGTGCTCTGGAAGCTCCTTAAGCTCAACTGAAGGTGGATCCTCAACAGAAGGGCGTGCTTTAGGCTCAGCAACGCGATCCACAACTTCAAAAACCTCCGGGCACGGGGGAGACACATGACCTATCAGACAGGTTATCTCCTCAACTAGTTGGCTCCCAGCAGGTGAACCAAAAGTCTCCCCTCCAAGTAACTGCGTGTCCACCATATCCTCCTCAAATGTGTCACGAAGACGATCACTCACATATGTATCGATAGTCTCAATGAAATAGAGTGTATCATCCTGACTCTGTGGATGCTGCATGGATTTACCAATATAAAGGTCACCTCCTCATCATCAACCCTAAGAGTAAGTCTGCCGGTGCAAACATCAATCAAGGCTCTAGCAGTGGCTAGAAATGGTCGACCTAAGATAAGCGGGACAGTTTTGTCCTCATCCATGTCCAAAATCACAAAATCGACAGGAAAGACAAACTTGTCGATTTTCACAAGCATATTCTCAACTATGCCTCGAGGATACTTCACTAAACGATCGGCAAGCTGAATGCTCATACAAGTAGGCTTGGGCTCTCCCAAGTCTAGCTTAGCAAAAACCGCATATGGCATGAGGTTTATGCTAGCTCCGAGATCAGCTAATGCAGTGCTGACCGACAAACTACCAATCAAACACGGGATAGTGAAACTCCCGGGATCATTCATCTTCTTCGGTAGTTTGTTCTGAAGAACCGCTGAACACTCCTCATTCAAGGTCACATGCGAAAGCTCCTCAAGTTTATTTTTGTTAGATAAGATATCTTTAGAAAACTTGGCATACTTAGGCATTGAGCAAGTGCCTCGACAAATGGTAAATTTATATAAGTTGCTTAAAAAGCTCAAGGAATTTACCATAGTGTTCCTCCATCTTCTGCTTTTTCAACCTCCCCGGATATGGAATGGGAGGGACATACTCTCTCAATGGCTCCTTGGGTCGTGCTGTACTTGCTGGGGCTTGCCTCTGTTGCACCTCACCTAGAGACTCCATCTCAATCTCCTCATCAACCTCATCATCAATCGGCTTTGGTGAAGCAGCCGAAGTGATGGGCTCAACGGTCTTGCCGCTTCTCAACGTAATGGCCTTCGTAGTAGCATTCAGATTAGGCTCCGTATTGCTTGGAAGGCCCCCCTGTTGTCTCTCAGACAGCATCTTGGCAATCTGGCCAACTTGGTTCTCAATGGTCTGCATCGAAGCCTTTTGGCTTCTCAACTCACTCTCGTGCCTCGCGAAACGACCGTCATAATCCTTGTAACGCTTCTCATTCTAGGACTTTATGGAATTCTGGCCGGCTATGAGCTGACTTAACATGTCCTGCACACTAGGCTCGCTAGTGTGAGATGTCTGCTGAGGTCGAGGCTGCCATACGCTCCTGGGCTGTGGGACGTGGAGCAAATCCGGGAGGATGCTGAGTAGACATATCTGGCATCCAACTGAAGTTTGGGTGATTCTTCCACCCCGGATTATAAGTATTGTTGTAGCGATTATTCTAAGGACGGTATTGGTTTCCCATGAAATCTACATGCTCGTGTGACATCTCTCCCGTCGGAAAATCGCCTACATGATATGCTCCCCCAGTCGAAGAACCACTCGAGTGTATCTCCAACACCCGATCAAATTTCAAAGATAAGGCATCCATACGTGCTGGCATGGCGTGAAGTCGTCCACGTGATGAACTCCCTGTCGAGAACTCTTCCCTCTCGGTGGCTGCTGTGTACGATTCTTTGCGGCACATCTCTCTAAGATCTCAAATGCCTCGGTGGCATTCTTCGTGCCAATGTCTCCGCCCGAATACGTAACGACCATCATCTGCCCCGGACCATCTAAACCATGGTAAAGATCTGACATTGTTGCCACTTGGGCAACCCGTGGTGTGGAAACTTTCGCATAAGCTCTTTAAATCGCTCCCAAGCCTCGTAAACGGACTCATCCTCATCCTGACGAAAGTTGAGAATCTTGGTTCTCAAACGAACAGTTTTCTCTGAAGGGAAGTATTTCTGGAGGAACTTTTCAGCTAATTGATTCCATGTAATGATAGATCCAGCTGGAAGTGAGAGAAGCCACTCCTTGGCTTCATCACGTAAAGAAAACGGAAGAGCCGAAGTCGTGTCACATCCGGTGATGCGTCATGAATCGTGAACGTGGCACAAACCTCCAGAAAACCCGCAATATGGACACTAGGATCCTCGTGATCCTTTCCATAAAACTGCACCGCATTCTGCAACATCGATATGGTGCCAGATTTGATCTCGAAATTATTATTATTAATCGTCGGTGCATTGATGCTCGCAGGTAAACCCTCAAGTGACAGCTTCCCTATCTCATTTAAGATCCTCGTTTCCTCCTCGTCCGCCATTTCTACACGAACCTCGTAGAATGTGTCGTCTCCCCTCACGTCTACCTCGATCGTAGCGGCTACCGTACGGGACCGCTCCTGCAGTCTCCGATGAAGATTGCATTCCGACTCCGATGAAGGCTCAACGATTTCAGCAACGGGGGTTGACGACATACACGACCTGTAGAGAAAAAGAAGGAGCACAATGCACTATATACACAAAAATAAAAACAACTAACAAATAATCATTTTTTTCTTTTTCAAATAATCATGCAATGACAAACAAAAAAATGAGATAAAAACTTTGTACACTTTTCACAATGGCTAAATAAGTAACTCGAACCGTTCTCAAGAAGACCGCGTCCCCGGCAACAGTGCCAAAAACTTAATGTGCGTGAATTAAATATATTTTTTAATTTGGAATTTTCTTCACCCAAATTTAGTTTTAAAAATGGTTTTCACCTAAGAACTAACTACACACACAAAGGGAGTGTACCCATCGGGAGGTAATATAATTTGTTGGTAAGAACCAGATATAAATCCGTGGACGCGGTGTCTCGATACTAAACCTTTGTTACTTTAAAGCCTTTTCAATTGATGGTTGATTTTTGTTTCTAAATTGTCAAGAAAAATAACTAGCTACCAACTAAGCTAAGAAATAACAATATCTAAAAGAGGTTGCCTAAACTAAGTATCCACTAACAAACATGTGGCAACTATTGGAAGAAACTAATGGTGATGCAAGATCCAAATTTAACTAAGTCCCCAATCAAGGCTTGTTTATAATCCTTAGGAAAACTAAAATGAATAACATTCTAATCACCTAAAAAATATATTTTTGAGCTCACTTGCTAAGTTGATGTTAATCTTTAAACAAGGGTTATTTGTTTGCTAAAACTCCTAACTCTACAAGTTTGGGAAAGTTACCATGAACAACATAACAACCACCCTAACTTGCTTTCAAGTAAGTAGCACTATCATCATGTTCTTGACAAAAACCACAAGCATGGTCATGCTAGATAACAATCTTGGCCAAAAATCATCAATCTAACACAAACACAACTATAGAATCTATGTAAACATTATTATGATTTTTCCAAATCTAAATGCAAGAATTCCTACACATGTTCAAATCTCTATTCTAATCATGTTAGCAATCACCATTCCTAGTCTCATGGGCCATGAATCATACTAACAAGTTAACAAGATTCAACAATCATAATCTCTACATGGGCTTTCCAACACAACATGTAAATAACTTATGACCAAACCTTCAAGAATAAAGACTTTAAACATACATAAGAACTCCAAGAACAAGATTCAAGCATTACTATTAAGATTAACAAAAACAATCTCCACATCTACTTCCATAATTATCACATGTTCATAAGCTTCAACAAAGTTTAAGTAGCACAAATGTTTAGCCCATAAGGCTCATAGTAACCAAATCAAGTAAAGAAAGCATAAATTGTTCATGATGAAACTAGTAAGCTAACCAACTTAAAGACAAGATTATTGGTAGTTTGAGTGAATCTTCAAGTGTAGTAATCCTCTTCAAGGCTTCCTCTTGGTTCCTAGAAGCTTCCAAGGGTCAGATTCTTGAGAGAATTCTTCACCAAAATGCTCCAACTCCCCTTCAAATGAGCTCAAACCACGTTCTTATGCTACTGGGAGTTCGGCACGACCTGCCACCTTTTGGTACGGTCGTGCTTGGTAAGTGTCAGAGTGCCTTTTTCGAGTGTTGACTTGTTTGCTAGCCATTTTGGGAAAAATCCCGCTCAAACTTTTCTGAGGTGGCACGGTCGTGCCAACATTTGGCACGGTGGCTGAAATGATCTCGGGAACAAGCTGATCTGAGATTGGTTTGGCTTGGCACGGTCGTGCCAAGCTTTTATGCACGGTCGTGCCAGTCTTCAAATCTTCCTGGATTACGAAGAAAATGAGCGTGCTGATGAGAGTGCCGATCAGGGTTGGCCTGGCACGGTCGTGCCATATCTGGCAGTTTGCTGGAAAACTCTATTTTTGCTCCTTTTTGCTCCAAAGGGCTCCATTTCAACACCGGGCCGAAGCCCGAACCTGTATTTTCACAAATAACTCAAATGAGTACCAAAATCAATGAAAATACGACAAGTTCTCGCGTAAACTTGGCCTATTTGACGTTTTAAAGATGTATAAATTCTTATACATTAGGAACCAGCATAGGTCTGATGATAGACCAATGTGTAAAACCTGCAACAGAAAGCATTGGGGATAGTGTCGCTTAGATCAACAGGTTAAACCTGCGGAATATGTAGGAGAACGTTCATAAGACCTTAGACTATAGGGATCTTAAGGATGTTGTTTGCTACAATTGTGGCGAGAAGGGCCACACTAAAACCAACTGCCCTAAAGCTGCCAAGGGAGGTTCAGCTAAGCCCGGAGAGGCTAAGAAGGGAAGTGCCCAGGCTTTTTAAATGAATGCTAGAGAGGTCGTGAATAACAACAATGTCATAACGGGTACGTTCCTAATCAATAATATCTTTGCTAGGTTCCTTTTTATTCTGGAGTTGATAAGTCTTTTGTAGACCATAAGTTTAGTAAACTATTAAACTTACCTATAAGAACCTAGACATAACTTATGAAGTAGAACTTGCCAATGGAACCATAGAAACCGCATCATCCATTCTTGATGGATGTTTTTATATCCATCAAGATTCATTCTATACCTATCTCTCTTCTGCCAATGAAATTGGCGAGGTTCGATGTAGTCTTAGGCATGGATTGGTTATCCCATAACCAAGTCCGCATCGCCTGCGATAAGAAACTCATTGAAGTTAAAACCCCATGCGGTGAACTACTCACCATCCATGGAGATTTACACTATGAATTGCCTAAAAAAGTGTCACTACTTAAGGCATCCCGGTGTTTGAAGAGAGGTTGTGTCATTTTTATGGCACAAGTAACAATTTATGAACCAAAGCCTAAGATTGAAGACCTTCCAGTCATTTCGGAATATCCAGATGTGTTCCCTGAAGAATTACCCGGTTTACACCTGGAGAGACAAGGTCGAGTTTAGGATCGACATTTTACCTGGAGCTGCTCCTGTGGCTAAGGCTCCATACCAATTAGAACCAACTGAAATGAAAGAACTGAGGGCACAATTGGATGAACTCTTGGATAAAGGTTTAATCCAGCCGAGTTCCTCGCCTTGGGGGACTCCTATATTGTTTGTCAAGAAAAAGGACGGGTCAATGCGAATGTGCATTGACTACCCGAGCTTAACAAGATAACGATCAAGAATCATTATCCACTGCCCAGGATCGACGACTTGTTCAACCAACTCCAAGGAGCTAGTTACTTTTCTAAGATCGACTTAAGGTCGGGTTATCATCAACTGGAGGTTTAAAGTGAAGATATTCCAAAGACTACCTTCACGACCAGATACGGACATTATGAATTCCTAGTGATGCCTTTTGGGCTCACTAATGCACCTGCACATTCATGGATCTCATGAATAGAGTCTGCAAGCCGTATTTAGATAAGTTTGTCATTGTCTTCATAGACGACATACTATCTATTCTCGTAATCAAGCTGATCAAAGAAACATCTTCGGTGCATCCTAAAACTTTTAAGACAAGAGAAACTTTATGCTACGTTTTCTAAGTGTGAGTTTTGGCTTCGAGATGTCCAATTTCTTGGACATGTGGTTAATGAGCGTGGTATCCATGTGGATCCCGCCAAGATCGAGGCCATTATGAATTGGGAAGTACCTAAGACTCCGTATGAAAGTCGTACTTTCTTAGGACTGTTGGCTATTATAGAAGGTTCATTGAGAACTTCTCTCGTATAGCCAACTCCTTTGACCTCTTTGACCCGTAAGAATCTCAAGTATGACTAGGGTCCCAAACAACAAGAATCTTTTGAGATTCTAAAGCACAAGTTAAGCAATGATCCTGTGTTAACTCTACCTGAGGGTATTGAGGATTTTGTTGTGTACTGTGATGCCTCGCACACCGGCATGGGTTGTGTGCTGATGCAAAGAGGTAAAATGATTGCTTATGCATCACGACAACTAAAGGTGCACGAAAGAAATTACACCACCCATGATTTGGAATTGGGTGCCATTGTATTTGCACTTAAGTTATGGATACACTATCTATATGGCACAAAGTGTATTATATACACCGACCATAAAGTCTCCAACATCTGTTCAATCAAAAGGATTTGAGCATGCGACAACGCCGCTGGATGGAAACACTTAATGATTGTGATTGCGAGATTCGCTATCATCCCGGCAAGGAAAATGTGGTTGTCGATGCGCTAAGTCGTAAGGAAAGGGTTAAGCGATTAGGAGTAACGCCAAGAGCATTAAGCTCAGAAACAGCTTGAATGAGAAGCTGTTAGATGCGCTAAAGCAAGCCCTACTAGAGGCTAATATTCCTAATGAAGGATTAGGCGGAACTGTTGATCAGTTAGCATCTGGAAATGATGGAATCTTAAGACTAAATGATCATATTTGGGTTCCAATCTTTGGAGGACTTAGAGATCTAATCCTCCAGGAGGCACATAATTCCAGATAATCAGTTCACCCTAGAGGTAACAAAATGTATCAAGACTTGAAAAAGAATTATTGGTTGATGGGTATGAAGAAATCCATATCCATATATGTAGCTAAGTGTCTGACGTGTTCACAAGTTAAGGCTGAACATCAAAAACCGTCAGGACTTCTACAACAACTTGAAACTCCCACTTGGAAATTGGAAATGGTTACTATGGATTTGATTACCAAGTTACCTAAGACCAAACGTGGTAATGACATGATTTGGGTCATTGTGGATAGACTGAGTAAGTCAGCACATTTCTTGCCTATAAAGGAGACTTATAGCTCCGATAAGTTGGCTAAGTTATATGTGGACGAGATTGTGTCCCTACATGGTGTGCCAGCGTCTATTGTATCTGATAGAGATACTAGATACACTTCTCATTTTTGAAAAAGTTTCCAGCACTCATTAGGCACGAGATTAAACTTCTAGTACGACTTGCCATCCTCAGACTGTGGACAAAGTCAGTGTACCATCCAAACTTTGGAAGACATGCTTAGGGCATGCGTGATTGATTTACGTGGAAGTGGGGATGACCACTTACCCCTAATAGAGTTCTCCTATAACAACAGTTATCATACTAGCATCAAGGCCGCTCCATTTGAAGCCTTGTATGGGAGAAAGTGCAGAACACCCGTTTGTTAGGCTGGAGTTGGGGAAGCCCAACTATCAGGACCAGAGATTGTCCTAGAGACCACTGATAAGATAATACAAATCCGTGACTTCTCAAAGCTGCCATGGATAGGCAGAAAAGCTACACTGATAAGAGACGCAAACTTTTTAAGTTCCAAGTAGGGGACAAGGTTTTGCTGAAGGTATCACCCTGGAAAGGTGTGATGCGCTTCGGAAAGAAGGGCTAATTGATCTCAATATATATTGGACAATTCGAGATAATCGAATGTGTCGGATCAGTAGCTTATAAGCTTAAGCTACCTAAGGAGCTTAGTGGGATTCGGGATGTATTCCACATCTGTAATCTAAAGAAATGTCTAGCCGATGAGTCGATAGCAATGTCACATCACGATGTGCAGACTGATAAAAACCTGAGGTTCATTAAAAACCGATTTCGATCGAGAATCGACAGGTTAAGAAGCTCCGAAGGGAAAAGATACCTATTGTAAGGTTAAGTGGGATGCCCACGTGGCCCCGAATATACATGGGAGGTTGAGTCCACTATGCGAAAAAGTACCCCCAGCTTTTTAAATAAAATCTCGAGGTTGAGATTTCTTTTAAGGGGGTTAGGATGTAACACCTCGTAAATTTGTGTCCAATGATATGCCGCCACGTGTCCATACTCTCATGTGTGCCAAATGTTGGTCGAGAGGGACTATTTTTGACAAATTATGAAAGTATAGGCATTAAAGGGCTAAACATGTCAACATGCCAAGTTACTCATACGGACGTAAGCCTAAGTGCTTACGGAGCGTAAGCAAGATAAAATGTTTGTGGCAGACAAGCGATTACGGACAGCAAGGCTTGGTCCTTACAGTCCGTAACAGATTCAAAACTAGGGGTGCCAGAAGTTGCTTACGGACCGTAAGCACTATGCCATACGGTTCGTAAGGGACTGTCAGCGGCAGATTTGTTTGGGAGCCAAGGCAGCCTACCCTTATGCCACCTATCTCGCAATGTTGCCACTTTTGCTCAGTTCTTGCCACCTCAAAAACACCTGGAGTGATCCTAAATGAGCTCCAACACTTGTCATGATCCTAGAACATACTCCACAACTATAAATAGAGCTCATGGTTGAGCTTAACATTTGCTCATTCACTTCTTTCTTTCTCAAACACTCTATCTGGAGCTTGATTCTCTTAGAGGCCTCCTAACTGAGTTTAATATTCTCCAAGGATCACTCGTAAGTGTTCCTTTCCAGTTCTTTCATTTTCTAGGCTAAGTTATTAGCCGAAAGTCGAGCAAATTGAATTTTGCTTTGACTTTCGGTTAAGACCATTATGGTCAAGCCATTGTTCAAATCGAACATGGCTACGTGATCATAATAAGGTAGGTTTTAATCCATTAAAAGGGCACCTCCTGGAAATCACGTTAAGTAGGTCAAATGACGGGTCAAAGTTATGTTTAACTAAAACTCAAAACCTCATGTTTGGAAAGCTTATACAATGAACTTATTAATGTTTAAACACATCTTTTGACACTTAAACAAGTTGGCAAATAATATTAGAACATGTATGAACATGTTCAGCCCGTCATTTCCAGTTTTAATGTCGGTTCGCAATCGAAAGTCGCAAAGATTAACTTCTGCTTTGACTTTCGATTCTGACCCTATTGTGCTAAATTAGCTACTGACTTAGAGTTGTATTATGATCATAATATAATGTAGAATAACCTTCTAAGGTTATACTACAAGCTCATAATCATATTCTGAGTTTTTATACAAGTCTTGATATTATGCCATTCTTTGACCAAAATGCTCTTTTCACATAAAACATGGTTTTAATTAAGAATGAGCTTGCAAATGATTTACCTAATGATATGTTAGTATAATAAACATATTGACACATTATGATTCTGATCACAACTTGAGTTTTGATTAAACCTTTCAAAATACGTCATTACATGACCAAATCGCCCTTTTGGCCCATAGTATGGGTTTTACCCATAACTATCAATCAAAACTCATTACCTACTGATGTTTTGAGAAAATTTAAGTGTTACCACAGTAGGTACTTAATCATAACTCGGATTTTATGCAAGTTCTTATACAATGTCATAAAATGACCATAGTACCCTTACGGCATACATTTTGATTCTAAAACTATAATGGGCATATAAGTTGATAACCTACTGATGTTACAACTTATTTAAAGTATAATGGCATATGAAATTTTTTTGTAACTCATCCGGTTACCCGGTATCGCTTATATGCGCACGATTAAGCTTATGTAGGCCATTTACGTAAGTTTATCGAAATGAGTCAAATCTTATCATTTTTACTTCAAGTTCCAGATTGTATATTGTTTACCCATATTATACAAGTCATAGTACTTGTAGGGTTTAAACCACATTCTATTCCGGTCATCGCTTAATCTATCGTATCGTACCTTGTTTCATTAATTTAAGTCAACCGGTCCAAGCCTATGAGTTAAATAGGACCCGTTGACAATCTAATTGGTTATTAATACCATTCATTCTAGATTAGCGCCTTCCAGTAAATTGCAAACCGAGCTAGTTAATTGTATACGCCTGTGCTTATTATATATTCTTATTTTATATTACTTGCTAAGTCAGGTAAATATTCTTAACCTATTTTCCCTATATGGGCTTGGGATACGGTATATTATTACCGCTTGGTCGGGTATGGGATCATATGTCGGATTGTGACTAGAAAATCCGCATAACCCGTTTTAATTTGTTTTGTCTGATAACTTAAACATTGGGGGTTAATTCGACTATGTCCTGGATATACTCGGCTCATTAAATTGCTATTGGCCACGACTTGTGCACGCGATGTAGGTATACACCTGACAGATGCTTATGCTATATAAAATGTTTACTTACCCATTTTGGGGATACCCCTTCGTGGGTTAAAGTGGTGTGTCGGTTAATCATGTTATTCGGTTTCTGTACCGGACCCCATATGTATTGACAGACTTGTAAAACTGTATACAAGGTCATTTTGAATTATCCCAAGTTATTTATTAAAATTATCTGCATTGTGCACTTAAAAATTTTTTTGAAATGTTTTCAAAATGTGTCGGTTATTTGTATTTACCAGTGAAAACTTACGTATTTTCAAAAGACTAAGCGCAGGTTGCAAAGTACATAATAGGATGGAAGCTGCTCAGTAAATGCTTAATAGGAATTTGCAACTCCTTGCATTGAAGCCTAGAGTATGTATTATTATTATTCGAACTTTGAACATTTACGTTTGTAATAGTAATTTAAATCCAAGACTTTTGCTGTGCTATTTGTGTTGCTTGACTATGACGACACCAATCTTACGTCACAATACTCCCCACCCGAGCCCACTGGGATTTGCTTAGAAGTTCGAGGTGTGACAATATTACTATTGGCTAACTCTTTGTGTACTAGTAATGCTGGATTAGTAGTGTATACAAAACCCCACATACTAGGAGTAACTTAAGAATACAGGAAACTTAATCACTGTAAGTATAACTGAAAAACATTTAGGGTTTTGCAATGCATTTGGTAAAAAGAAAGCATGACTCACTTTGCAGATTTAGGTTTATCACTATTAGCCTTCTGGTTTATATATTGAATTCCTAATTAAACACACAATGCACACGTATTAGTGTATTAACCCATTTTAACTTTAACGTAATCACAAGATCAAAACCTCAAAATGATGACAAAGTATAGCCTTTATTTAGGCAGCACTTAAACATCTGTTGAACTGTTTAGAGATCGATCGGACAGGATATCGTACCAGTAATTTGGGTTAACACGCCGAGAACGGAGCTGAGTTTAGGGGTTTAGGGGCTCGAGACTTTGAACAGAGATTCAAGAAAGAAGAGAACGTCGATTTAAAATTGATGTGGTGCACTGATACATCTCCCATGGCTCCCTTTTATAGCAAAACAAGGATTCTATCACGCGTCGTTTGGGAAACAGGGGTTACCCCGCGTGGTGCGACGGCAGCTAGCTAGGGCTAGGTCAACTTCGTCAACAACATAGACTTGCCACTTGTCGCGAAACGGTGCCACGTGGTCTGGTATTCTCCTGCGCATCGCAAGAGAATCCAGGATTCTCTCGCATGGCGCCAGGGAGGTTTTTTTTTTGCTTCGCGTTGGGCCTCATCGTGAATGTCCGGGGTTTTGCTTATGGTATTTTGGGTGTTGTTACAATTTTCTTCAGCTAGCATAGCATAGTGGGGAATGTTGTTTTTTGAAAAATATAAGTTGGATGCAATGGAAGACACTAGCAGGGTCATTCCTACGTTTTTTGAGACCCTAAGTGAACTACGAAGTGGAGACTCTTTTATAAAATTATCATTCTCAATATATTTAGTAACAAAACCCTCCTCCTTTACCTGGGCTTGAGACCGGCTTTTATAAACTGAAAAGTTTATAATTGGCGAAGTTAAAATTTTTTTTTGAGTGTTATACGCCCTAATTCCCAAAACAATGAAAGCAGCAAATACACCTTATTTCCCTAAATAAGAGATTAACAATGATATAAGCAAATACAACCTAAACAACAAATGAGGATAATCGGATATCTAACCTGAGTGCCACTGTCTTCCTAGTTTCAAGCCAACCACAAGATTAAATCGCCCAAATAGCTGTTGTTACGTTCGCCCACAAGATTAAACTGATGTTCCAAGTTCCAAGCAAGCGAACAACAAGATTAAATTGCCTACAAGATTGATTTCGCCCAAATAGTCGTTGTTACAATATAACCTGACACCTATGTTCTTCAACTAATATTGCCATCCTTGCGATGATTAGCCCTAATGTCGGCCACCTCCTAATTGCGATGATTACATATCGGGTTACTCAATCGAAGCCCTGATTTCACATTTCTTATGACCTCAATTCATTCGAACATATGATTTTTCATGCGTCTGAATGGCAACGTGTTTTCATGGTTTCTTTATGGCTTGGGTTAGAGGACTGCAATAAATGGATGATTGGACCTAGGATGTTTAGTGTAATAGAATTTAAATGGGCTGGTAATGAAAACTCATAGAAATTTGGTGGTTCCTAGGATTGGGCCTAAGGTCTGAAGCCTATTGGATCAACCCTGGACACTAAAGGCTTGTGAGTTGTGGAGTGAGTTGTTGAAAAAAAAATAGTGAGATTAGGGTGGTGTAACGGGGTTACGGTTTTGGGAGTGTTTAGGTGGAAGAAGATTTTGAATTAAAACTAATCTTAAATGGGAAACATCATCATGTAAGTATGGGGTGAATGTAAGTCCCAAAGTTACATTAAATGGAAACAAGGGAAAGAGGTGAGAAGGGAGGGTGGACTAACGGGTTGTGGTGTATATTAGACCATCACAATGCAGCGCATTTAGCTCTGCATTTGGCTGACATGCAGGGGCGTAGCTTTGAAGGGCCGGGGGGGGGGGGGGAGGCGGGGACATGGTATGTTTTGCTCAGTGGTATTATTTATGTATGTACGTTTCGTATAGAATTTTTTAGGTTATAGGTTTACGACCCCGGTTTTATAATTTTTTAGGTACAATTTTAGATCCGGTGAGTTCCGACCATCCGGTCAGAAATCCTAAGTTTCACCACTAGCTGACATAGACATGGTACTTCTATGGGCTACATTTAACAAAATGCACGTCGGTACATGCGGTGCATTTACAAAGTATGTGGCCAATAACTTAATAAAAAGCTATTTCTATTGTTTTGTACAAAGTATGAGGCCAATAACTTAATAAAAAGCTATTTCTATTGTTTTGTTTTGTTTTCTTTAGCAACTAGAAGTGCAACCCGCCGCGATGCGGCGGGGCACACTGGATTTCTTGCCAAACGGCGTCAATTTCTCCTTTCATATCATCAAATTCATACCCTGAATTCTATAATTGGAAGTTATAAAATAATTAGATTTGACTGATGATCGAAAAAGGTTATGACAAATGATGTGATATAGGAAATATAGATGACCTTCACCCTCCTGATGGTGAAACTTACATTTCCGGTCTTCACTAAAATGCCTTCGGTTAAAAGCTTGTCCATAATTTCTGAAAATCATTGAAAATCAATTCAACAGATATGAAATAGTATTAATCATGGAAACAAAACTTAGTTTTATTATATATGGACATGGTATAAACCGTACTTTTTTTAATCCTAGTTTAGACCAACAACAACAAACGAAAGCTTATACATGGCGGAACACGTGTAAGTTGTGAAAATATGAAATGCCAATTATGATAAGTTCAATGCTAGTTATTTTTTTAATAAGTAAAGAATTATAGTTGGGAATGAGAATGAGAAGTACCATGGGATTTATAAGAATGCTACAAATAAAAATACAATTAACTGGTGAGTTTAACTTATACTTATACCATTCTCAAGTTTCAAGCTAACCAATACAAAACTAAGCATACAACATACATCCTGTATAACCAAATCAATCTTCACATCAACAATCACTTTAAATATATGAAGCTTAACCGAGAGTTATACCAATTTAACAGAAATCCGTATAGTGACCATTATAAGGATAAAGCATAAACAAAAACCTTGAGCCATTAGCAGGACCACCTGACCTATGTTGGAACCTAAATTATATCTCTTTATAAATCTAACCAGATGGATGGTTTTTATTGTGCAACCAAAAAATAAATAAGAATAGACCTGGAAACTTGATATTTTTATATTTAAAATCAGATTTGAGAGTTTTGAAGATGTAAGTTGGCAAGACAGTGTCTCATAAGCAAAATGATGAATTGAAGTTGCAGATTTGGAAGCCTAAGTTAGTGCTTTTTTATCCAAGGAAGGATAGCTGACCCTGTTCCCAAATGCATCGATTTCTACCACTCCTAGATGATAAGATCATACAACAGAATAAAAACCAACAACGCTCAGTACACATGTAATCGAAGTATGCAATATAGACAAATTAAAAGAAAAATCAAAGTTAACACTCACCTGCTCCATCTTGTTGTTGTCTTTTGTTATTCTGTTTTTAATTATCTTTTTCTTCATTGTAAAAAAATACATGTTCACCATTGATAGACAACGTATCTGTCTTGCTTCCCATGCTGTGACATGCGTACAATCGCCATCTGTGGACTACATCTGAATTCGCCATATCCTTGTAGGAACTCAACAATTCATCTAATGGCAACTCTCAAATTAGAACATGAGAAGGATAAAAACTTTGATATTATAATAAAATTTGAGGATAGTGTTGAATTCGTAGCATAATCCATACAATTTCCAATCGAAGACCTAAACAATCTTAAATGGAACAAAATTACAACACAATTCTCTGTTTCTTGCTTCTAATCCCTAACCTAAAACGAATTGTATGAGATTTTAGGAATAGCATAATACATACCAAATTCCAATCTATAATGTGAACAATCTTAACTCTTAACATAATCAAAAACGCCAATCTCTGTTTTTTGCTTCTAAACCCACACCATGAACGAATTCCATGAGATTTCAGTAATGCTATAAAATCTAATATAAGATGTAGATATAATGTTTAAAAGCCATAGCACAATACATACCGATTTCCAATATTCGTAGATATGAGTGGAGCTTGATCTATGATCGGAAAGTTGAGAACGTAGCAAGTTTTTGGTGACTATTGGATGAGAAAGATGAAGAAGAAAGGAGAGAAAGTGAGGGGCTTCAGGCTGATTTCAACAGCCCTAAGGAGGACACATAGCAAAAGAGAAGAAACTTGGCTGCATACTACACCATTAAACTACACGCGTAACCCTAAAGCTTAAAGTACACCACAAATATACCCCAAATATGTACGAAAAAGCATAACAGTACAACCCTATCAGCACAGAAATGTTAAAAATTATAGATATATATAATATAATATAATGTATTGGATTCATTCATAATTTAGGGATGTCAAGTATTTTAGTTTTTTATTATGTTTTCCATCGCTAGGGATGTCAAAGTATTTTAGTATTTTTTATGTCTTCCATCGCAATGTCTACATCACAATTAAGTGGCCTTTAGCTTCTTTGCTTTTAAAATTGTAATATTTAGAAATCTTTTTAGTTGTCTTGTTTACGTATTAATTATAAAAATATTTTTGTTATTTATTTTTTCCTTCACAATTATTATTTTATTGATAAGAAAATTAAATAAATGTATTAATTAATTATAAAAATATAGGAGTATTTATAAACATAAATAAAAAAGGGTGGTTATTATTGGATATGAAATTGTAGGGTTGGAGAGGAAATTAGTGTTTTTATGCATCGTAGAAACCTTATGTGGCAATTGACTAGATGCATTTGTAAATGCATTTAGCTCCTTGCATTGATGGTGGTCTTAAGGTTTAAAGGTTTGTTAAAATGTAATATAATCGAGTTTCTAGGTAAGTTATTATTTTTATGAAAATAATCTTACATACAAAACATTCAATCTTTTAAAAAAACAAATCTTCAAAATTTAGGATTTGTTTATCGTTTACGACATAGTCACGTAATACGCACTTAATATAATAATATCCAAACATATTATAACAATTTGAATTTTATAGGGTTATCACCAACGTTCATTTCGGTAAAATTATCGTTATGCGATACGGTAATCACCATGTCTACTGAATCAATTGTAATGCATATAATTAGGCCTGACAATAGTTAACATGTATCAGACACGATTAGACATGTTTACTGAAAAGCATACCATGTGATTTTTATTTAAAAAAAAAAATAAAATTAGAAGGTTAGGATCCACCATTTTCCTTCTTGATACGTAAAACAAATAACCGTGTTATAGATATTGGATATATAGTTGTTAAACGAGTTGTATTCATGTTTAAAAATCGTGTTTTCGTGTCGTTAGATACCTGCTAAACCTGCTAAGACACGATTTGCCAGCCCTACATATAATTGGCTATACTGGACTTCATGCGACCTAATTTAACTAGTACTTTACCCGTCCGGTGGACGGGAACACAAACGTAATAATGTAAACACTACATCAAATCATATTCGCAACAAAACTCATTTTGCTTAACTTCAAATGAAAAAATAAACATAAGTCATCCATAGAGGACAAAGTACAATAGCACAACAGAAACCAGTTGCAAGAAGTAACTGTTAAGCAAAAAGTAACCCAATTAATCTATCCTACATAGAAATAAACATCATTTATTCTTGATAATGGAAGTTCTATTCAAGGAACCTCTAATTTCATTATACCTTGGAGTGACTTGCTTTGGAAGATTAACAATCAGATGATAAGTTTTAGCACAAAATATATAGTTACCAAAACTGAATTCCCCATGTTTGTGTTTTTTGATCATATCACAAGTGGAAAAAGAAGTGTCTTCTTTGAGGACTCCCCCAAGTGCAGCATACCATTCGAAAGTCCATGGTGTGAAACCTTCCTCAACCAATCATTCTAAGATCTCAACAGTCTGTCTAGTCTATATAAAGACAAAAAAACCTCAATTATTATGTTTAATTAGCGAGCAAGTCTAGAGATGTCAATCCATTAGCAATCTCAATGTTAGACCTGCATGAAGTACAGAAATAAAGATTTATAAATGAAAAACATGCTAAATATTTATAATTGACAAAAAATTCCCAGATACATAAAATGGAGCAATTAGGTACACCAACCTATGGAAGTATGGGTTGTAGACCTGAAACATTTTATATACCAAAAAATTTATTATTAAAAGTATCGTTCAAATATGTACCTTCATATATTATATCATGTATCCTGGCCTTTCGTCGTCTAATTCGGTCATCTGTGCGCCTTCTTCCTAGCCGCCTAAACAGGACTTCCAACCGGATCAGCTCCAATAACGGCATGACTAAGAAAGAATATTCCGTTGATTTTATAGTTGCCAATACCTTAGTTGGTGTTGCTACAATCACTATCTTGCTAATTCCATCTTCATTGCCAGTAATAACAACAATAATAAATAGATGTATTACCAATGTCGCCTTTTCTCTTTGAACTCTAATTGACATGTGTACTTCAAAATTTGGAATTCTTCTTGATATTTCTTCTTTAAAGCCTCATTTTCCTCACTTATAGCGACAACATAATCACAAACAAAATTAGCAAGCAGGAAGAGAACCATGAACAAATTGAAAGCATAATCAAAGATCTTACCAAGACTCCAAAGGGCTTTAACAATCTCAGATCTAAGAAAAGAACCAATGGTTACAGTTTTAACTTCATATAGACTGCTATTTGGTCTTTTCCAAATTTTGAAACAAAATAATCGCTGAAAGAAAACAAATTAAGAAAATTATTTGAGTAATGAAGAGAACAAATGTAACACCTCGTTTTTCGTGACCGGCAATGTACCGACACGTGTCCCGCTGATCCTCGTATGCCACGTGCTAAACGAGAGAGACTAAGGTTGCCGTCATGTTATAATAATGACCTCTGAATGGCGACTACAAAAGTTGAGGGACTATATATGATGTTGGATATTTTAGTGTAATTTGAGATTGCGTGTGACGTTCAAATAAGAGTGCACGCTTATTTGAATGTCATCGGGACTAACGGGGGATCCAAGGGGCAGCACCCCCTTTGGCGGGGTTCCGGGGGCAGCGCCCTGGGAGCAGGGTCCAAGGGGCGCAGCCCCTGGCGGGGTCGAGCTGGGCTAAATGTGCAATTTTGAAACTTGAGGGACTAAAGGTGTTTTTGTTCAAAATTGAAACTACAAGCAGTTGTGAAAAACTGAAATACACTCCCAAATTTTTAGAGAAAAACACTGGACGAATTTTGATTCGTAACTAATCCCCAAAATCTCACAATCAAAATCCCATACAGAAATCTAGAATCAAATCTGAATTTTATCACGATCAAAGATTGGTAGCCACTCCAATTGTTTGATCTGAAAGTAATTACACGACTTCATATTTATCCAAGCAAATTTTGATTTTCCCAACATATGACAACATGCCAATTTTGCTTCTGAAGGGGTCTTGCGGACCGAAACCATAGATGGTTATGGACCGTAAGCCTTAAATGGCTAAAGTGGCTGAGAGGCGGTTACGGACCGCAATGCTTGATCCTTACGGTCCGTAACCATACTCAAAACTGTGGGCTCCAAGGGTCCTTACGGACGCAACCACTTATGATTACGGTCCGCAAGGACCTGCCAGTGACAGAAAACTTGGCAGTTTGCTGCCCTACCACTTATCTTGCCAATGCCACCCTTTGAGCAGCTTGTGCCATGACCATGGACACTAGGTGACCTCCTAGAACTTCCCTAACACCTGGCACCTACTCCACACACCCTCCTCAACTATTAAAAGGCAACAAGGATGCTTCATTTCCTTGCTCACTCTGCTCTTCTCCTCTCTTGCTCATATTGGAAGGTTCCTAATCTTCAATGAGCATTCCTCTGAGTTTAAGAAGTTTGCTTGGACCACTTGTAAGTGCTCCAACTTGCTATTTTTTATTTTTATAGGCTTTAAGCCAAAAGTCAAAGCGTTTACGTAAAACGCTTTGACCTTCGGTTAAGACCATTATGGTCCAGCCATTGTTCGATGCGAACATGGCTACGTGATCGTAAAAAGGTAGGTGTTAATCCCTCAAGAGGGCACCTCCTGGAAATCACGTTTGCTTGATCAATTGACGTGTCAAAGTTATGTTCATAAAAAGTCAAAACGTCAGATTTTAAATAAATTCATTTATGATAATGTAGGTGTTATAAAAAGTGTTTTACACTTTAATGACTTGGTAAAAAATTTTAGAACATGTGTGAACATTTTCGGCTTGTCAATTCCAGGTTTAAGGTCGGTTCGCAATCGAAAGTCGCGAAGTTTGACTTCTGCTTTGACTTTCAGTTCTGACCCAATTAGCACTTTAGTTACTGATTCTAAGTTGCATTATGACCATATTATGTTACAGTATAACCCACTGAAGTTATATTATATGGTCATATAGTAATCTGGGTTTTTATGCAAGTTTCCGTTAATATGCCTTACGATTGACTATTATGCCCTTTTGATAAAAAATGAGGTTTTAAACATAAACAAGCTCGCAAATGAATTAGTTACTGATATGTTAACTTGATTAGCATATTTTGATATCAATATTCTGGTCATAAACTAAGTTGTACTTAATTAGCATAAATTATGCTTTAAAATGACCAAATTGCCCTTTTGGCATCTAGAATGGTTTCTAAACATAATTTCATCACCAAACTTATTACCTATTATATAATATCAAGTGGGAGTATTTGGGATACCAAGTCAGAATATAAACTGAGTTTGCATACAAGATCTTGTATAATCCGATAAATGAGACAATGCCCTTACGGTGCATAAAAGGTTTTAATGAGACTTCTTATATCTAAAACTTTTACATACTGTTATATTATGTTAAATAACATAATATAAACATATTACCTGATTTTAGTTTTTGTTAAACATTGCCTAAATATCCTACTGATATAACATCACAAATTTAATATTTTTCCAGAATATTTATGACCATGACATCAGTTTACTTGTAAGCTCCTTTTATAAGTCGTAAAATGACCAAACGCCCTTTTGAGGCTTAACTTGATTTTAAAACCTTAACGGACATACATGTTGATATCCTACTGATATTATAACATGTTTAAAGTATAATGGCAAATGGAACTTGTATATGATTCACCGGTTACTCGGTATCGCTTATATGCGTACGGTTAAGCCTACATGACTAGTTTACGTAATTGAACCCAAACGGGTTTAACCTTATCATTTTTACATCGAAATCCAGAATGTTATATGTTTGCCCATATTATGCAAGTCTTAGTACTTGACGGGTTTAAACCACATTCTATTCCAGCCATCGCTTAATCTAGCGTAACGTACCGTAATTACTAAACTTAAGACTAGCTGGTCCAAGTCTATGACTTAACTAAGGACCTGTTAGCATTCTAATTGGTCATTGATACCATCATTCCAGATTAAAGCCATCCGGTAGATTATCACCTATACTTACTTATTTGATTAACGGCTGAGTTAATTATAACTTTGAAGATATAGTCAGGTAAATACTCTTAACCTGTTTTCTCTATATGGGCTTGGGATACGGTAAATTATTACCACTTGGTCAGGTATGGGATCATGTTTCGGATTGTGATTTAACGAAATCTCATAACCCGTTTTAATCTGTATTGTCTGATAGCTTAAACAAGGGGGGTTAACTCGACCATGTGGATATCCTTAGGCTCATTTAAGTTACTAATGGCCATGACCTAAACACGGGGTGTAGGCATACACCTGTCAGATGCAAATTATAAAATACCCACAAGTTGGAAATAACTCCTCTATGAGTTTAAGTGGTGTGTCGGTTAATCAGGTTATTCGGTTTCTGCATCGAACCCCATATGTATTGACAGACTCGTAAAACTGTATACAAGTCATTTTGAACTGTCCCAAGTTATTTATACAAAAATGTGCCATGTGCACTTAAAACAATTTTGAAAAGATTTTCAAAATGTGTCGGTATTTGTATTTACAGTGAAAACTGACGTATTTTCAAAAGACTAAAATACAGGTACAAAACGTAATAGGCCGGAAGCTGCGCAGGCATCAACGTAGAGGACTTTGCAAACCCTTAGTTGTGCCATTAAGTCTGTTGAACACTTTGTATAATTTATACGATCCGTCTGTGGATCTTTATTACAAACCATGTATTTATATTTGAACCTTGAACATTTCGGTTTGTAATACTATATTAAATCCAAGACTTCCGTTGTGCTATTATGTGATTATTGGTTATGATGATATCAATCTTACGTCACGATACTCCCCACTTGGAATCCTACGTGGAATCGGGGTGTGACAACAAATGATTTGTAATTAATACCATCACTTAGGTACTCAACTGTTCAAATTTGTCAACTATAGGAGGGCATGCTGCTCATGTTTAGACTGCACTTCACTCTTGCATTCAGTGTGTCTAAAATTGAAATTGGAAGTAGAAAACATCCAATTTGACAACAATTAATTACAAAGAATATAACAGCTAACGTTTTTTCCTCATTTATTGAGTTTTATTATTAAGAAACACATTGAATATAAATTGTAACCACCAAGCACAACTTCAGTGGCATATATCCCTTTTAGCTTCCAGCACTGGTAATGGAGATGATTTCACTCAAAATGCAATAATTAATAGTTAATAAAAAAGTACCTCTCAAATCTCACCAAGCTTTAGATTCAACATCTTCTTTAATGCTTTTAAAACCACTTGAACCTGTGATGCATAACGTGAACTTATGTGCGATGTAATTAGACCTGCAAATTACTCAATATCCACCACCATATACTAAGAAAACCATACAAATCCATTAATAACAAATTAAAAAAAATAAAAAACTAGGGATAACCTGACAGATTATGTACTTAATGAGTTGGGTAACCCAAATGGAAGGTGAAGAAGAAGAGCAAAACTTCTAGAACACACACAAAGAAGATCAAATTCACAAATGCTTTACTACAATTAACATACAACATACCTTGATTTCATGAGCGATTACACCGGGTGCTTTAATTATCATAGAGCAATTGAGAGATACGAACAGGAATCGGTGCTCTAAATCGACAACTTTGATGTTGTGATGACAGAGATGCTTGGAATCGGTGTTGCGACGAAATCCTTGCTTCACTATTACTTTTCAAAGCGGAATTGATTGATACAGAGCGATGAAGGGAAATGGGGCAAAAATGTAGGTTTGAGATCCCTATTAAAAGGAAGGGTACATGAGGTTACAGGAAACGTGGGGAGGGGACGTGGGAGAAATCAAACACTAAACTGTTCGTAACCTCCTCATATTAGGAGAGAGAGAGAAGAGTTAAACCTCCCTGATTACGGGTTTTTTTTTCTAGTTTAAATGGTCAGGATCAAACGTTGAGAAGTTTATACGACTGAGATTGCACCAAAAGTTGGTTGTATTCTACGTTGTCTATAATATATATAATAAAGTTTAGTCTAATGCACATAATCGAAATAAACGTGATCAGTTAAAATGTGCAGATTTGACCTGATAATTTGCATGTTGTCACAATATATTTATGTGTGTGTATAATATGCATGTTTGCAAGGTTCAGTCGCACATAAACTGGTTCGGGTTACGGGATATGAAACCAATGTGGAACCATTGGTGTTTTTTCAGTTTGGAACATGTTAAGTTTTAGTTAAGTTTAGTTTAGTTAGTTTGTCGGTTACAGCTCCCGAACACTTTTTTCTTTCACCTCGATGATAGGGTATTTATAAATTATAATCACTAAAACCTATCAAACCGATTAAAATCTATTTGTTGTGATTGATGCGATTTGATTTAGGTCTAAATATATCATAAATATAGTAACGGTTTTGAACTTGAAGCCGTCTGTATTTTCTTAAATGTGCAATTGTGTATATAAGTTTTATATTCATAAATTATTTCTATTATTTATATTTTAAATAGAAACACCAATTAAACATATACTTTCCGTCCTCCCTGGTGTGCGTTGAGCATATTATATTTTTATTAACATTTTAAGTTCATTTTACGCATTAGTCAAGTTTTAAATTTATAAAACACGATATTGTACTAACACTAAACACACACTTGGGCAAGTGCACCCATCGTGAGCGTAGTATAGTGTTGGTAAGATACCGAGGTCGTCCATGGACACAAGAGCTTTTAGTACCGGTTTATCGTCAACGTCTAATCAATCTAAATTTTTCATAAAAGATTTTAAACATAAAATTAAAACTAAAAATAAGAAGATAAATAAAATAAAAGAAAAGATAGATAAGATAGAATCACTTGGATCCAACTCATCTTTAATGTATCCTTTGATGATTTTCGCACTTCGACTTTTAAGAGATTATCTTAGTTATAGTAGTAGGCCCCTCTTTTGAAGGTGAAGGTACCCTCAACCCAGTGGTTTGAGTCAGCAGGGATACAATCCCAAAGGGTCGGAATATTGGAAGATAATTAAATAAGTTATTAATGCGAAAAGTGGTAGGCCCCTCTTTTGAAGGTGACGTTACCCTCGGCTAAGTGGTTTGAGTCAGCAGGGATACAATCCCAAGTAGCCGGTTTAAAATATAATAGTATTTATATATGAGGGGTTCAAACTATTCGCACCCCCGCCATCCAATACCTTTGGGGCATTGAAGGAGGTCCTAGTAAGCTTGAACAAAGTCCTCGCAGGATCTATACACTGAACGAGACAAGAACTTTACCAAACCACCTTCTAACCCCCTATCAGGTTAGTTAACGTGCTTTATATAGACCGTAAATGTCACACCCCAACCGATGGCGGAAACATCGGGGCGTGGCACTAGGCGAACCAGATTGTCACATGAGAAATTCCAAAACACTATTTAAGCGACAATATTTAAAGTCAACATCCCATACTTAACATATAATCCTCAAATAACATCACAACATATCAATTATCTCATAAAACAAATTCAGGTTCGATCTTCCCTAGATTTTTATTACAACGAGATTCTAACAGAAATCCTAAACTAAGCATCCATAGCTAATGTCCTCAATCTGCCACATATGTTAAAATAAACGTCAATACAATTAAGTAAAGGTGAGCATATAGGTTTGCGTACATAATAGATATAAAAGCGTTTAGCATACACCGCATGGCATACATAAGATTGTGAATTATGTAACTACTTAGATTCATGTAAACCAATAAGCCGCGATTGATCGAGGCATGCAAACAAGTGTTCACATCCTAAAGAGAAAAATAAATGAGAAATGAAAATGTGATCCTTAACAACCCTGGGCCTCCGGGTGACGGGTCAACCTCTAGTATACTATCATGTTAAGGGTGGCGTACAAACAATCAAGTAATACATACAATTCAGCAGATTTCACGTATAGTCATGTATAGCGGATAGCGAAAAGCATTTGAATTGTGTGATGTGATTTGATATAAGAAACATATGTGACACCCAAAAGTGTGTTTAAGCGTAAAGGAGTTAGAGTATACGCACAGTCGGTGCGAATTGGGATATGAGACAGGATCTGAGAGGAGTTGTGGAGAGCGCTAGATCAGCCTGTAAGCGAACAGAAGTGCATTAGTCTTTCGAATTGCTGAAACGGTTAACGGGTGAAAGAATAGTAGACAAGTTCGGGCGAACTTGTATTGTGAACTTATGATATTACACTTGACGAACTTTAGTTTTAAAACTGTACAATTCAAGCGAACTTGATTAAATATGTGAAAGATGGACAAGTTCGGGCGAACTTGGTCACCAACCTGGTGACAAGTTCGAGCGAACTTGCTCATTTTCGAGCGAACTTGGCAGTTTTGGCATCCAAATCGGGCGTTTTTGCGTAGTTTGCTGAGGAAATCGAGTGTCCATCCCTCCAAACTTAAGCCACTGAGTAAAACTTAGGCTGGAGAGGTCTTTTGGAGCGAGTTTAGCCATTTTACAGAAACTCGGGCTAATTCGGGCGAACTTGATGGTTCGTACGGGTTAGTCCAACTTGCGTAAAGTGATAATTCCGTCCTTGTGCTTCCGGATCTGAGATCTTGCTTGACAACGCCTCGTTCCACTTCAAAGTGAACGAAACATATGTCATTTAGTCCGAATATGGTGTGAAAATCAATGTTTTAAAGGGTTTTACTCAGATCTAAGCATAGATCTGAGTGAAAAACAGAAGAGATTTGATGAAAACAAAGGCAAAGCCTTGTGCAAAATCGTTGTAAAACGTTGTAGAACGTGTGTTTAGCTTGAAACAGGTTGAATCTTACTTAGAAAACAAAGGGTTTCGTTTTGGGGAGCTCCGGGCGAACTTGCAGCAAGTTCAAATGAGAAGAGGAGCTGGGTATTTATAGGTGAGGTGAGATTTGAGTGGGCAGATTTCAAGTTCGGCAAACTTGTTTGTTTTTCTGAGGACTTGTGGTTAGTTGAGGAGTTTAGTGGTGGGACAAGTTCGGGCGAACTTGTGATGCACTTTCGGCCGAACTTGACCTAGTGGCCAAGTTTTGTTCGATTATTTCGTGTTAAGAGTTCGTCTGGCGATTCGGTTCGTATTAGATAGTTATCTTAAGCGTTATAATTGATAAAATAGTACGATTTAGCGATTCGTGCGTGTGGGTGCGTTGTGATAGCGATTGTAACCATAATAAACAAATATAACACACAAAAAATATAATTTCCAAATAATTAACTGCGTTTTTTGATGCGATGAGATAAGCGATGCGATGGCACAAGTGTTTATTAAACAATAACACCATCGGCTCGTATAGTAGCATAACTACTTGTGATTGCGTTGAGATTAGCGATTAAAATGCGATAAAGATGTGACAAAATATAATTTCATTAACATAAACTTTTCATAATCAAAATATCGAATACAATGATGGAATACACGAAAACAAATTATCAACGAAAATAGGTGTTGTTACAGATCTCGCCTACTTTAGGAAATTTCGTCCCGAAATTTATGTAATGGCCGTGACAAAGAGATGCGGATATTTAGCCTTCATGTCATCTTCCAATTCCCAAGTGAATTCGGCACCGCGTTTGCCTTCCCATCGGACTTTCACTATAGGGATGCGAGAGCGCCGTAATTTCTTGGTTTCTCAGTCCATGATTTCGGCAAGCTTTTCCACGAAATGGAGAGTCTCGTTTATTTTCAAGTCCTCGAGGGGGACTTGGGGATTTTCTTCAGCTAGGCATTTTTTGAGGTTCGACATGTGGAAAGTTGGATGTACGTTATTAAGTTCCGCGGTAGTTCGAGTCGATAGGCCACTTTGCCGATCCTTTCCAGAATCTTAAAGGGACCTACGTATCGTGGCGCTAGCTTTCTTTTCTTTCCGAAGCGGATCACTCCTTTCCAAGGCGCAACCTTTAGAGTATGTGATCTTCTACTTCGAACTGTAGGGGCTTGCGGCATTTATTGGCATAACTCTTTTGACGACTCCGAGCTTTCAAGAGATTGTCTCTGATCTGGAGGATTTTGCCTATCGTTTCTTGAATTAGCTCGGGACCGGGATTTCTGCTTCTTCGATCTCGTGCCATGCAATAGGCGATCGACATTTTCTTCCATATATGCCTCAAAAGGAGCCATTTGAATGCTGGTGTGGTAACTATTATTGTACGAGAATTCAATTAAAGGTAAATACGTATCCCAATTACCACCGAAATCTATGATGCACGCACGAAGCATTGCATCGAGGGTGCGGATCGTGCGCTCAGTCTGACCGTCAGTTTGAGGATGAAAAGCGGTACTGAGATTAAGCGTAGTACCTAGAGCGGATTGAAAAGTCTCCCAGAGACGTGAGGTAAAGCGACTGTCGCGGTCAAGATGATGTCACGAGGCGTCCCGTGTCGACATATGACTTCGTCGGTATAGATTCGTGCTAATCGTTCTACCTTAAAGTCTTCTCGTATGGCAATAAAGTGGGCCAATTTGGTAAGACGATCAACGATAACCCAAATGCTATCGTGACCAGAGGAGGTGCGAGGAAGTTTCGTAATGAAGTCCATGGCTATGCTCTCCCATTTCGACATCGGGATTTTGGGTTTTCGAGCAAGCCAGAGGGCCTTTGATGTTCAGCTTTAACTTTCGAACATGTTAAGCATATTGAGACGTAAACGAGATATCCTTTTTCATGCTCGGCCACCAATACTTAGGACGAAGGTCCTGGTACATTTTGTCGGCTCCGGGATGAATGGAGTATGAGATTTACGAGCTTCGGTCATTAGCAACTCTCGAAGATTATCACGGCTGGGAATCCAAATACGATCAAGGTAGTAATAAATACCGTTAGGTTTCACAACGAGCTGAGTTTCGGCACCACATTTCATTTTTTCCTCCAGGGTATTCTCGTTAAAACAAGCGAACTAAGCGGAGCGAATCCTGATTTCGAGATCATTCAAAGCTTGAGAGCCACGAACACTACATACATAGCTTCATCGACTGAGAGCATCGGCTACGACGTTTTCTTTGCCGGGATGGTAGCGTATCTCGCAATCGTAAATCATTGAGAAGTTCAACCAATCGGCGTTGGCACATATTCAGTTCCTTTTGATTAAAGATATGTTGTAAGCTCTTATGGTCGGTGAAGACCGTACACTTAGTATCGTAAAGGTAGTGTCGCCATATTCTTCAATGCAAAAACAACTGCACCGAGTTCGAGATCGTGGGTTGTGTAGTTCTTCTCGTGGATCTTGAGTTGTCGAGATCCATATGCGATACCTTGTCTTGTTGCATGAGAACACAACCAAGGCCAAGATTAGAGGCATCGCAATAAACAACGAAATTGTCCTTTCCGTCGGGTAGAGCAAGTATGGGAATGTTACATAGCATACGCTTGAGAGTTTGAAAGGCTTCCTCTTGTTTAGAATCCCAAACGAAAGCTTGTCCTTATACGTTAAAGCGGTAAGCGGAACGGTGATTTTTGAAAAGTCGGCGCTGAATCGACGGTAGTAACCCGCCAATCCAAGAAAGGAACGGTTTTCAGAAGCATTCTTTCGACGTAATCCAACTCTTGATAGCTTCAATCTTTGCAGGGTCGACGATGAATTCCTTGACTGTTAACAATGTGGCCGAGAAATTGGACTTCTTCGAGCCAGAGTTCACATTTAGAGAACTTAGCATAAAGACAATTACCTTGGAGAAGTTCGAGGACTAAACGGAGATGGCGCGCGTGTTCGTCTCTCGACTTCGAGTAGATGAGGATGTCATCGATAAACACAATGACGAAACGATCTAAGAAAGCTTTACACACACGATTCATCAAATCCATGAAGACCGCGGGTGCATTGGTAAGACCAAAAGGTATGACCACGAATTCGAAATGGCCATATCGAGTACTAAAGGCGGTTTTCGGAATATCTTCTTCCAATACTCGTAACTGATGATAACCGGAACGTAAATCGATCTTAGAAAAACAAGTAGCACCTTAAACTGATCGAATAAGTCATCGATTGGGGAAGAGGGTACGGTTCTTTATAGTAAGCTTATTAAGTTCACGATAATCGATGCACATCCAGAATGTCCCATCTTTCTTTTTCACAAAAAGAACGGGTGCGCCCCATGGCGAAGTGCTTGGGCGTATGAAACCTTTATCAAGAAGCTATTGAAGTTGGCTTGATAGCTTGCGCATTTCGGATGGTGCGAGACGATAGGGAGCTTTAGCAACGGGAGTAGCACCGGGAATCAAATCGATACGGAATTCAACATCTCGAGTAGGGGTAAACCGGGTAAATCGTCGGGAAAGATCTTAGGAAATTCACAAACAACGGGTACATCTTTAAAGGTTTTCTTTTCTTTATTTGGGTTCACGATGTGGGCTAGGAAGACAACGCATCGCTTTCGCAAATGCTTGCTCCTTGAGTACATGACATAAGCATCAACTTCTTTGAGGGAGTCTCGCCATAGACATGTAGCTGATCACTGTTAGGGAGAGGAAAACAAATCATTTTATCAAAGCAAACAACTTTAGCATGATTTTCACGAAGAAAATCCATGCCTTCTATGATATCGAAGCTCCTAATTGCATAGGTATGAGGTTGATCGAGAAGACGTGGTTGTTGAGGTCGAGAGTACAACCACGTAGGACGGAGTTAACGGTACCGGTTCTTCCGGTGGCGACTTCCACATCGAAAGTCTTTGGGAGTTTAGCGGTTTACATTTTAAAACCTTTTCGAATTCTAACGATATAAAACAATTATCGCACTAGTATCAATATACATGAAGCATAAATACCATTGACAAGGAACATACCGTTGACAACATTGTTGTCGCTCTGAGCCTGGCGATGATTGAGATTGAAGGCTCATCCATGCGCAGCCTGTTGTTGCTGCTGAGGCTGAGGTGGTGGTTGCTGCTGAGGTTGAGGCTGAGGCTGTTGTTGTTGCGGCTCTTGTTTGACGGCTCTGTTGGGGCAGACGTTACTGAAATGGTTTGGTCCCCACAAGTGTAGCAAGCACGGGCCTTTGGGCTTGCGCTTGCTGCCTGCTGCTGATTAGCCTGAGGAGTGCGAGGTGGAGCTGGAAAAGCTGGTGCTGTTGGGGCCTGAGGAGCTGGCTGACGTGGGCTTGAACGGCAGCTGACAGTAAAGTGGCCGTATATGTTGCAGTTGGTGCAGAAGCGACAGTTGCCTCCAACCGCATGATGGTAAGTGCACTTTGAGCACAAAGGATGAGGAGCAGTATACGCACGCTTTGCCGGAGGTGCTTTGGTGCGGCTGACTGAAGCGGCTGAGAGTTTGGCGGAGCGGTGAGAGCATAGTTCTTGCTCGGGTTTTCTCGCTTGCAGGCCTCGGCGAATGTTCTTTGACTCTCGAGACTAATCGAAGGGAGCTGTGTCTCGGTAATGGCCTGGTTTGCAACCTTGTTGTTCTTAAAGTAACCAGCCTGAACCCTTTTGTCGTTGATCTCTGCGGCTAGCTGATAGGTCTCCTCAATACTAGCAGGGCATGCTGCTTGCACAAAGTCAGCAACACAATCAGGCAGAGCGTTGGGGTATTTCTTGATTGCCTTCTCGGTAGTGTCCACCTGACCGGGACAGATAATGCTCAACTGCTTGAAACGACCTGTTAGACCAGCTTTGTCGGGTCCGTCTTGCTTAATTCCCCAAAACTCGTTCTCCAACTTCTGGATTTCATGGGGGACAGAATTCCTTGATCGTGATTGCTTTAAGTTCCTCCCAGGTGAGTCCATAGGCTTCATCGTTTCCCCTCTTGTTACGCTCCGCGGTCCACCAGTCGAGAGCCCTGGACTGGAAAACGTCGGTAGCGCTAATAGTGCGAAAGGGTTGGGACACCCACTCTGACGGAACGTGACCTCGATAGCATCAAACCAGTGGAACATGGCACTTGGTCCTTCAGTGCCGGTAAAAGTAAGGGTCCACAAGCTTTGAACTGCTTAAAGCTGAAGGAGGGCTTAGGCGTGTCGGATTTCGAATCCACAGAGGAGTTACTGCTGGCAGCTTAGATCTCGCTGACGATTTGAGGGATCACTTTGGCCATTTCCTTGGCCACTAGTGATGCAATGCGCTTGTCAGCTTGGCTGCGCTGAAGGTTCCTTCTGGTGTGCGATCCCATGGAAGACATCTACATTGAAGGATTTGATTGGGTGAGACTTGATTATGATAGGTTCATGTTCAAAAGTTGTTTATTATTATTATTATTATTATTATTATTATTATTATTATTATTATTATTATTATTATTATTATTATACAGTTAAGGCATAAAACACATAGACACGTATCCACATAAGCACATAATCACGTAGGCACATAAGCACATATTTTGCACATATTCATCTTCAAACTAAACCATGCGTAGCGCGTACGAGTTGTGATATAATAGCGTAAATAACGAGTAGAGCTGCGTATGAGACGTGTACGTCCTCCTGAGCGTAAGCGGGTTGAGTGTTTGGTTTTGGTTGGTGATTAATTAACGTTTTAGATTTCGAGAGCTGTGCGAATAGTGCATATTTCGATGGAGCGTAGAAGCGATAAATCGAGAAATCGATAAAGCGAGAAATCAAATAAACGTAAAATCCATAAACTTAAACACATAAATAATAAATAACTCGATGATGCGTAAAATCGACGATTATAGGCTTAAATCAATTGAGAGCGTCCTGGGTTTGAGACAGCGACTACCCAAAGTGGTTCAAAGATTCTCTGAGTTCGGACACACGATTTTGCCTAATAGACAAATGCTCTCGCCGTACAATGGTTAATGACATTTATCCTTCCAGTTACTTCGTGTTCCGAGTCATTGAAATAATCGAGACTTTGGTGAGATTGAAAATCGAGGAGTGGAACTAGTTATTAAGATGCGGGTTTCACCCCTAACTTAACAACATCATTCCTAGTTGTGGTTTGCTCACCGATCAAATCGGGAGTTCCACTAGATAGATATGGAGATTTTCGTCGAGGTTTGGATATCACCCCTTGCTCAACGAAAATATCTCGTGTGAGAGAAATACGCGGCGTGAATGATCTCATCGAAAGTTCTTGGTTTTCACACCTATTCTCGACTAGATCACTCGTTTTGTGTGATACGAGCGTTCTTCACGTGTGTTGTGGCTGCTTTAGGAAAAGCAATGTTTAAAAGTTCGTGTCGAAGGGTTCTGGTCAAGTTCGGGCGAACTTGGCATCCGCCTGATGTCAAGTTCGAGCGGACTTGCTCAATCCCAAGCGAACTTGTTGTTGTTGAGAGGGGACTGACAAGTTCGGGCGAACTTGGTCAAGACCGGGCGAGCTTGATCAAATTCGGGCGAACTTGATCAACTCGAGCGAACTTTCCCCCAAGTTCGGGCGAACTTGTCTGTTCTTATCAGTTTTCAGCGTTAATCGATGTGTAACGGTCTGATTTGGTATCCTAACTATAGACTAGGTCAAACATGGCAGTTCTACCTAATTTTCCCAATAGTTATGGCTCTGATACTAATCTGTCACACCCCAACCGATGGCGGAAACATCGGGGCGTGGCACTAGGCGAACCAGATTGTCTCATGAGAAATTCATAACACTATTTAAGCGACAATATTTAAACGTCAACATCCCATACCATTAACATATAATCCTCAAATAACATCACAAAATATCAAATATCTCATAAAACAAATCCAGGTTCGATCTTCCCTAGATTTTTATTACATCGAGATTCTAACAGAACTCCTAAACTAAGCATCCATAGCAATGTCCTCAACCTGCCACATATGTTAAAATAAACGTCAATACAATTAAGTAAAGGTGATCATACAGGTTTGCGTACATAATAGATATAAAAGCGTTTAGCATACACCGCATGACATACGTAAGAGTTGTAATTATGTAACTACTTAGATTCATGTAAACGAACAAACCGTGATTGATCGAGGCATGCAAACAAGTGTTCACATCCTAAAGAGAAAAATGAATGAGAAATGAAAATGTGAGCCTTAACAACCCCGGGCCTCCGGGTGGCGGGTCAACCTCTAGTATACTATCATATTAAGGGTGGCGTACAAACAATCAAGTAATACATACAATTAAGCAGATTTCACGTATAGTCATGTATAGCGGATAGCGAATAGGCGTTTGAATTGTGTGATGTGATTTGATATAAGAAACATATGTGACACCCAAAAGTGCGTTTAAGCGTAAAGGGATTCAAGTATACTCACAGTCGGTGCGAACTGGGAGATGAGACGAGATCTGAGAGGAGTTGTGGAGAGCGTCAGATCAGCCTGTAAGCGAACAGAAGTGCATCAGTCTTCCGAATTGCTGAAACGGTTAACGGGTGAAAGAACAGTAGACAAGTTCGGGCGAACTTGTATTGTGAACTTACTGAGATTACAAGTTCGGGCAAACTTGTCTAGTTTCTCTAGAAACTATACAAGTTCGAGCGAACTTGATTAAAATATGTGAAAGATGGACAAGTTCGGGCGAACTTGGTCACCAACCTGGTGACAAGTTCGAGCGAACTTGCTCATTTTCGAGCGAACTTTGCAGTTTTGGCATTCAAATCGAGCGTTTTTGCGTAGTTTGCTGAGGAAATCGAGTGTCCATCCCTCCAACCTTAAACCACTGAGTAAAACTTAGGCTGGAGAGGTCTTTTGGAGTGAGTTTAGCCATTTTACAGAAACTCAGGCTAATCCGAGCGAACTTGATGGTTCGTACGGGTTAGTCCAGCTTGTGTAAAGTGACGATTTCGTCCTTGTGCTTCGGATCTGAGATCTTGCTTGACAACGCCTCGTTCCACTTCAAAGTGAACAAAACATACGTCATTTAGTCCTAATATGGTGTGAAAATCAATGTTTAAAAGGGTTTTAATCAGATCTAAGCATAGATCTAAGTGAAAAACAGAAGTTTGCATAAAAGATGAAGATTTTCAAAACAGAGAGATTGATGAAAACGAAGGCAAAGCCTTGTGCAAAATCGTTGTAAAACGTTGTAGAACTTGTGTAGCTTGAAAACGGGTTGATCTTACTTAGAAAACAAAGGTTTGGTTTTGGGGGCTTCGGGCGAACTTACAGCAAGTTCAATGAGAAGAGGAGCTGGTATTTATAGGTGATGTGAGATTTGAGTGGGCAGACTTCAAGTTCGGACGAACTTGCTACAAGTTCGAGCGAACTTGTTTGTTTTTCTGAGTTTTATGACAAGTCCGGGCGGACTTGTGGTTAATTGAGGAGTTTAGTGGCTGGGACAAGTTCGGGCGAACTTGTGATGCACAAGTTCGGCCGAACTTGACCTAGTGGCCAAGTTTTGTTCGATTATTTCGTGTTAAGAGTTCGTTTGGGGATTCGGTTCGTAAGAGATAGTTATATTAAGCGTTATAATTGATAAAATAGTGTGATTTAGCGATTTGCACGTGTGAGAGCGTTGCGATAGCGATTGTAACCATACATAAACAAATATTACACAAATAAAACATAATTCAAATAATTACATGCGTTTTTGCGATGCGATGAACACAAGTGTTTATTAAAAATAACACCCTCGGCTCGTATAGTAGCATAACTACTTGTGATTGCGTTGAATTAGCGATTAATAAGCGATTAAATGCGATAAAGATGTGACAAAATATAATTTCATTAACATAAACTTTTCATAATCAAAATCTCGAGTACAACGATGGAATACACGAAAATAAATTAACAACGAAATTTTGGAGTTGGTACAATAAAGACACGAATGAGCAAATCAATGACATCATGAAGAAATAGTAGGAAAATTCACTTTCAACATAAGAAACTAGTTATTAAAGTCATTAATATATATCCAAATAAAAGTGCGAAAGATTAAAATCAAAAGTAATACATTCAAGACTTGTCTTCATCAAGTGATGTAAGAGATTAGCCAAGCATGGCCTTTGTTTGACAAAAACCCTTACAATCAATCTTGGATCCCGAGACTACGACACACTCTAAATATGATTGATGGATGATGGTTGTGGATGTTGGTGTTGTAGTGGTGGCAAAGTGAGAGAGAAGTGGTTTGCCAATGGATGTCTTTGAAGTGAACCAAGCAACCCTATTTATAGTCAAAACAAAGGCCCGGCCACGGCCTCGTGTCCAGTGGGCACGGCCTGTGGCCATCATCCTTCTTTCCTTCATTTATTGCATCTGACAGCAGAAGGCCCCACACGACCCCGTGGCCAGCGCTGTTCGTTGTACTATCTGGATTCTCAAATCTTATAACTGACCACGCCCCATGTTGGTCTGGGCATGGCCCCGTGGTGGGCATAGAAGCTTCTGCAGGTTTTGTCTTGAAGTGTAGGGTCTGACCACGCCTCGTGTTTGTCAGGGCACGACCCCGTGGTCATCTTCTGTAATCTTGTTTTTGTCTTTTGGGGTGTTGCTGAGGGGTCGGGCATGGCTCGTTATTCTTTCTTTTTGTATTTGTTGGTTTTGGCTGCTTATTTGCTTCTTTCGTTCGTTTAAGCTCTTTTTATCCTGAAAATACAAAAGGAACAAAGAAACGTGCTTTTTCCAACATTAGTACTAAAAAGGGTTAGTTTTATGTCTCATTTGATGTAATTTATATGTTGCATTTTGCACACATCACTCCCCAAACTAGTTTAATACCCGTCCGGTGGACGGGTGACGCTAACAGCGTAACAAACAAAGATAATATATATTGAGGGTGTTTGGGATTGTTTCTCCTTTTCTTCTTTTCTCCTTTTCGATCCCCCTTTCTCCTTTTCACAACCATCTAACTTTTCATTTTCTTCTTTTCAAACCATAAAACTCTCTTCTCAACACATTATCCAAACACCATAAAAATGACTTGTTAACTTTTAAAAAGTCAAAAGTTAAAAGGTGCTCAAAATAAGCAATCCCAAAACACCCTCAAAGGTGGCCTTTTTTCGACATGTTGACTTGATGCATGGCGCCCATTTGTCAAACTTGGTATATTTTTTTAACCCTAAAAAGAAACAATGCTAATTTTAGAAAAAAAAATATGTTATAGCACTATATATGAAAATAAATATCATCGCGTTCATCTGAAAAAATGATGTCGTTAGAAAGAACACGATTGTTTTGTTTTGAGGTTCTATGTTGTCCATATGTGTTAGACCATAACAACTATATTCCGGTTCTTAGTACGATTGCAACGTAAGTCTCTAATGACAAGTGTTTTTATTCGCAGACATATATAACATGCCTAAAAACGTAAAAGCAAAGTTGGAGACAGTTTCAATAACGCATATTAGATTGAGTCTTTAAGTGGTCTAGAACGTTATCGTCATAATATTAACACTACATCAATCATTTTCTTTTTGAGCATCAAAGCCAACATTTCATTAAATGACACACCAGCAAGGAGCTGGATAATTACATGGTACAAAGTAAAACCAACACATTACATTATCAACAACAAAGTCACCAGAACTAAAAAATACATTAGCAACCACTCTCCTTCTCCCATAACCCCCAGTCCGTTCCATCACGATTGCACCCGACTAACATAAAGATAATTCTCACACTTCCCACCAAACTTGACACCAGTTTGACACCTGTACCGGCTTCTGGTTGAATACTCGTTTGTTTCTAGCTAGCCATAACATCCAAACCACTGCCAGGCCCATCACTTTTTACCACTTTTAGTTACGCCGAGACCTCCAACATGTTCCAGCATATCCGAAATCATAGTCGCGTCTGTGTTTACTGGAGTTTTAGTACTCAACCCAACCCGCCCCCACACTATTTTGCAACTGGACACTTTAGAAAAAGATGTTCAACAATTTCTGGATACAGCTGAACATAACGGGCAGCTGATGTCAGCAGTATGAACACCTCTTCGAACCAGAGCTGACAAAGTAGGAATCGCTTAAATAAAAATCATTTTGCTTAAATGAAAATGAAAAATTACAATGATCAACTTCTGAATTATAAAGAGGTGGTGGTTATCCAGGTACTGTGGGGTGCATCTATTTGTGACCAGATTCAATCGAATTAAAACAATTCTTTTTTTTTCTGATTAAAAAGTATATCACTAGAATAATAATCTAAGTTTTGAAATAAAACAACTTATGAGGATTTATTCCTTTTGGGTGAACTCCGACCCATGTGACACGTTTCCATCTTATGTAGCCAAATCGTAACACCTTAGAAGAAAAATGGAGATGCTCATTAGCACATACCGCATTGCTTGTTGCATAAGGAGGTGGTTCTAATCCACCAGCAGTTGCATGCATTGAAACAAGATAGAAATCAGGTTAGATAGAGGTTTCTTTGTGTGGGTCTGCAAAATGAGTAACATTAAAGCCCATATTATTGGGAAACCATTTTGAATAGCTAGTGACACCAGGAAGACTCGCATGTAATTTAAACTTAGAATTCCACAATTTAGTTATTAGACATGATAAGTAATGAAACGGATCATCACCTGCATACGTGGAACTGGAACTACTACCCATATAGGAATTGTCAGCAACACATTGGCACGCCTAAACAAATAAAAAAACATAAAATGTTTACACGGGGTACCAGTGTAAAACTTACGTAAGTGACCAGCTCCAAGAATCCAATAGAAGTGTAAATGTTGATAAGACTCGGTGAACCCTTTTCTGATTAAAACATCTCCACAATATAATGGTGTTATATCAATGCTCAAGAATGCCTTTAGACCTTCCCACCTTTGTCAAGAAAGAAAACAAAACACAAGGTAAAATTGTAATTTTCTATTGGATGCATACCATTATCATATAGGGTAAATATGAATTTACAGGAGCTTTTTAACCCAAGTTTCAGTTCCTATTGTTGAACATATAACATCAAGCTACAAAAACACCACCAAATTGAAAATAAATTATCTTTCATTTTTATTGTGGAAATTGCACATCAAGCTAGCTTTCAAATGGGAAAAGGATCTTACTTGACCATTGTGTCATGAGTTGGCACCGGTGTTAACTGGTGCTTGGAACGTGGATGCTCTTGGTAGTGGTGATGCATGGCCAACGTCAATTGGTGGTTAGAGCTACCATTTACAAACTCTAAACCCTACTTCAATTGTAAGTATAAAGATTAACACCAAAAATATAAACAAACTCTTCAAACTACCGTCATAGGTTGCAAACCAAATGTTTGGATAAGTTACTATGAAGCACCATCAATAGGAAGTAAAAGAAAGATCTCAGCGAAACTTCCACTGTGTTTGATTTTATCCTCCCATGAATCGATTTAAGAACTTGTTTAGTTTGTATGGGATTATGGAGGAATACAAACATCCGTCGTCATCTCAACAAAATAAATTGAAGAAACAATCGACTCAATGCCAGAAATTAGATGCTGAATATACAAAGAACATACCTTCGTTATTGAGATCTAGGGATGATGATTGACGATTGAAGGTGGAAAATAAGTGTGTTTATACATGCAAAGAACTCGTTCATTCCATTGATCAGAGAGATATCTTCACCGTCGTCGGAGAACTGAACCATGCTTTTGACATTTTGGAGGTAAGAAGTGGTGATTGAAACCAAACCATAAATCTCAACAGGGACATCTTCTTGCTGAGTTTTCTTGATAGTTTAAAAGGGAATGAGAGGCAGTTGGGAGGAAGAACGTAACCTCTAAATCGTATCACGTACCACTATTATTGCGGTAACTTCAAATTATTTCACATAACACTAGCTTGCATTTCAATTTTTAAATTATCACAAAACACAAACATGACTACATATTTCAAAAAATGAAAACCGTTTATAAATAATAAATGTTAAACTGCCGGTTTAGTTTCCACGGCCAGTTCCATGTTCCAAACCGTTTGGATCTCAAACAAACTAAAACAGCCAACTTTCTTCAATTTGGGCAGCTGGGTTAGTTTGAAGAGTTTATGACACCCTTAGCTAAAAAAACTATGAACGGTTGAACTAAATAATGTAAGTTCAAGCTCCCTAAAAAATATGCTTTCTAAGTGTGCTTTCTTTCATTCACTTAAAAAACATCAGCTTTCATGTAAACATCAGCAACTTCACCATAGCCTAATCAAAAAGCTCTCTCCCACATTCATCCAATCCAATCAAATCCAAACAAAACATTTTTGTTTCAACACCTTGATAAACTCCAAAAGATACAATACTATCAAGAAACTCATGTACAAAAAACTGAACAGCCAAATAATATCCAATTGGGAAAAAAGGAAAAAGAATTAAACAACAATAAAAGACAAAAAAACTAACTCAAAATCATGAACGATTAGGCCAAGAGGGAGGTGGACACCATAGTCCGAAATTCTCATTCTCCCAAATCAATTTTTGATTTGCAATATGTTTCTATGTAAGTGTTTTTGGTTCCTGTCAAATATCACAACATATTAACAATCAAACATTGTAATTAAAACACCCTTGTAACTTTTTGGCATAAAACCCATGAAATCTAAAAAATTGGATCAACCCTAATTATGTGATAAAGAAAAAAAAAACTAACCCCAGTCGTCTACTACCTGGTCATTCCTGGCTTCAAATGATTTCACAACAACGACTGATCCTTTTGGTTTACCTTCATAGTAATAAAGACCATGCATCTAAAATCTCTACTAATATAGCAAACAAATCAGATTATACAATAGAAATCGCTAATTCAGAATGGAAAATTATTCAACTTTCACATTACCAGAATTTAAGGGTTAATTCTCCGCAAAGATCTGCTAACTATATAACAATCGAACAACATCGCTGCAACAAACTGAATCAATGTGAAATCAACCTTGAATGGAGAAACGACACAATCCACACATAATTAACGGCGAATTCGAACGAATTACCAGAGTGTAAGAAATTCACGGTTGTCGACGTAGATGCAGCTGCTGAAGCATCGCCTTTGATGTATATGTGTGGATTTGAACGAATTACCATAACTTTTTTCGGGTTTCATCACCCAAATCCCTACCTTGTTCAAATCGGTTTGATTTTGCACTATTATGTTCAAATAGATAGTGGAGTGATTGACGAAGTTAGATACCGCCGGAGGGTTTGTACACATGGTGGTCTGATGGGTTGCCGATGAGAGAGAAGAAAGATAGTGAAATGTGTGTGGGAGTGGCGTTTTTATAGAGAACCCTAAAAACCTCTTCTACTATGTGAGGATTATACGGAGATAGAGGGGAGTGTGGGGAGTTATTTTGTACTTGCTAAAACTGCCAGTGATAACCTCTCACAGTTTGGGACGACGAGAGATTTAAGCGAAAACGAAACTGATAACTGCTTCTGAACAGGAGAGAGGGTGTGGAACTGGTATGAACCCTCACTTTTACAGTTTTGGTAACTCCTTCTCAACATGGAGATCATGGCCAGAATAATGTGGAGTAAAACCACTACCAGAAAAACTGCCCTGAACTGCCATGGGATCAGTTTTTTTTTTTTTTTGAGTTTAAATGGCTGACATTTAATTTACTTAATGGGCATATATATATATATATAAGGGTAAGGTTCATGCGAGAACCGCCTTTACTGCAAAATAAAATCTAAAAAAATAAAAAACACTCAAATTTTTTTTAATATTTTTTAATAAAAATCGTTATAATTCGTTACCAAAAAAAATGTGCATATGTATCATAACTTCGACAAATTTATTAATACGTTATCACTAGTAGACAATTACACTTTAATTTACAATACCATTCATAATACACTCAATTTTACATTAAATGCATATGTGCATCATTATGTATAACAATTATATACGGTGTTTTGGTACAAAAAGTTTGTGATTTTGAATGATAAAGTAGGCTCATATATATGTTTTTGGTTAGTTATATCTATGTTTATGAGTTCATTATAGTTGTCACTTTATGATGTAATATGTTGATTGGATGGTATAAACGGTGTTGATATACATGTAATAAAGTGAAAATATTGGTATTGGTATTGTATTATAAAGAGTAAATTGCACAAAACATCCTTTATGTTTCCTCAAACTTGCAGGTTTCCAGTCTTAATGTTTAAAAGTTGCTAAAAACAGCCTTTAAGTTTATTTTTGTTGCGGGTTCAATCCTTTACAGCTAACCACGTTATTTCTTTCAGTTAAGTTCCTTCACATGCATAACATGTGAGGGTATATTCGTCATTTTGGTTGATATTCCACCCACGTCAATTATAAGAAAAAAGAATATTTAAGTTTTAACCTATTTATATAAAACAATTAACTCTCTCACTCAAGACCCATCTCTCCATCTCTCTCAAGACTCAATCTCATTCCTTCAATTTTCTGTCTCTCTACAATCAGGAACCACCACCGCCGCCATAGCACCACTACCGTCACATAACCACCCACCTGCCACCACCACCACTTCTTCCCTCCCGAAATATCTCCCAAAAATTTCACACCCAAATCCAACACCAAATTCCTTTAATAAATCCACAAAATACGAAACCAAATTCATTGCATCTCATTTCAACTGATTGTGAATCTGTAATCAAAATATTGATCTGCAATCGATGGGTGAAGAAGTGAGCAACGACGATGATGACGATCGAGTTTTCAGTGTGGGAACAAGGGTTACCTACCGTCGATGATCTGATGCCATTGCACCATGCAACTGCCGTCTTCGAAACCCTAAATCAGATCTGCCTCTGTCGTTCCACAAATCCAGATCCAGATACCGTCATGCTTGGTACGGTGGTGGTCGATTGGTGGTGGTGACAGATTTAGGTGGTTGGTTTGATTGGAGGTGACAGTTGGTGTGTGGAGTGTAGAGGTGGTGGCTTGGGATTATTGGTCGCCGGAGGTTGGTGGTAGTGGTGACCGGAGATTTGTGGCCAGGAAGAGGATAGAGAGAGTGTAAGTGTATTTATGGAAGATGCGGTTTTGGGTAGGTTGGTGGTGGTGATAGATTTAGGTGGTTGGTTTGCTTGGTGGTGACAGGTGGTGTGTGGAGTGTGGAGGTGGTGGCAGGTGGGTGCTGGCTTGGGATTCTTTGTCGTCGGAGCTTGGTGATAGTGGTGGTGATCGGAGATCTGTGGTCAGAGAGAGAATAGATAGAGTGTAAGTGTATCTGTGTTTGTGTTTAGAGAGAGAGAGATGAAATGAGAGAAAGTTAAGAAAGAAAGGTTGATTTTTTATTGACGTGGGTTGGAAGATCAACCAAAATGACGAATATACCCTCACATGTTATGCATGTGAGGGAACTTAACTGAAGAAAATAACGTGGTTAGCTGTAAAGGATTGAACCCGCAACAAAAATAAACTTAAAGGCTGTTTTTAGCAACTTTTAAACATTAAGGTTGGAACCTGCAAGTTTGAGGAAACATAAAGGATGTTTTGTACAATTTACTCTATTATAAATGGTAGGAGGTAATGGTATTGTATTATGGATGGTATGAGGTAATAGAAGTGTATTATGGATGGTATGATAGATGAAAGAGAAAGTATATTCAAAGTAGTGTACCAAAACACCTTATTTCATGTTGATACATATAGATGCATATGTGCATTTCTTATATTGGTAACGTAAAAAGTAGTGTATTACACATGGTAGTGTAAATGAAAGTACAATTGTCTAATGTTTGTAATGTATTACGGAATTTGTCAAAGAAATGATGAAAATGCACATGTTCATGGTAGTGTATTTTGGATGGTATGATAGATGAAAGAGAAAATGTATTGAAATTAGTGTACCAAAACACCTTATTTCATGTTATATATATATATATAGATGCACATGTGTATTGCTAATATTGGTAACGTAAAACGTAGTGTGTTACACATGGTAGTGTAAATGAAAGTACAATTGTCTAATGTTTGTAATGTATTACGGAATTTGTCAAATAAATGACGAAAATGCACATATGCATAGAAAGTTGGTACTCAAATTTTTTAAAAATTTTTTTATTGTTGAGTAAATATAGCGACTTTTTTAAAAAAATATTAAAAAAACAAAAAAAAATTAGTATTTTTTTTGGATTTTTTTAGGTATTACTGTTTGTGTTCACACTGGTTCTCGCAATAAAGGGTGGTTCCTAAGGATCCTTGTCCTATATATATATATATATATATATATATATATATTAAATTTAAATTTCAAGTTTCATCATTGCGCTACCAGTGTAACTAGTCGTTTTCCAAAACCGTATTAGTAGTTTACCCCAATCCAGAACACCTTTATGTTATAATCACATAAAAACCTTGATGCCAAAATTTGGATTCTATGAAAATACAAATGGATCGTAAATGACAATTAGCTAAACAACAAATATAATGTATAGTTAATTATGACAGCTAAATATATATCTTTAAGAAAAATAAAAGCTTTATTTCATTTTTGTCAAGTATACAAAAAAAAAAGAAACAGTTAAAACCACAACATACTCAGAGTTAAAAAGCACACGATATAGTGTTATTTAAGTTATAGCTCTGATACAACTGATGAGCTATATCCACTTTGGTCATCCCAAAATTTTGACCACAACATTATACCTCCATATTTTGGAGACTTCTTAATCACCGGAAGAATTTGAGAAGTCAACACATCCACCGGAATAAACCCACTTCCGGCAGCTTGGGTGGCCGCCGGCAACCCCAAAAACAACTTTTTGGTCCTTATTGACCTACTCCAAAGGTTCCATGAGTTGATCAAATTTGTAGTGTTACCCGAAGTATATTGACATGGAGGGTTGTTGTAAAACTGTACCCAAACATAATCAAAAAGCCCGGTATTTAGCGCGGTCCCCATTAGCCTATCTGGAAATGGGCATTGTGGGGCCCCGGTTATATAAACCTTTTGTTTTCGTAAACAGTATGATTTCAGATATCGAACTAGTTATCATAAAACTGTGATGATCCTAGTTCGATATCAAAATCAATGCCGTCTAATGCGGCATCACCCAGAGGGCGAAATACTGATGATGATTTGCCTCCTAAGAAAGCGTTCCATAAATATATGGAAACGTTTCTGGCATCTAGTTGTGAAGATAGCGAGTATCTTCCGATGCCACCACCAATGGCTAACATGAGCTTAACTCCTTGTTTTTGACAACTACGGATGTCGGTGGACAATGAGACACAGCCTCCAGAGGCTGGGTCGCAATGGCCCGCTAGGTTAAGTTCGGGGTTTGAACCGTTGCCAAATACATTAAGGAATGCTAGGTTAACATAGGGGAATTTTCCTGTCGCGCATGTTGCCGCTAACGTTCCCTCATTGCCATTTTGGCCCCAGTAGATGGCGATGCCGCCACGGCTAGCCGCGGAGATTGTGGTGGCCAATAGGCAGAGGAGGAAAAGGACAAGGGGGCTGAATTTAGATGAGTTTGAAGCCATTTTTGGTTGCAAGAAAACTGGGATGGTGGTGGTGTGTATTTATAATAAGGTTGAAGTGGGCTAGTTGACTTCTTTAATTCAAATTTAAACAAAATGTGACAACCGCCGGCAGCCATGGGAAGTGGATGTTGTAGGATGCCACCAAAATTCACCTTTAAATTTAATACGTCTTCAAGAACAAGTCAAGATTTGCTTTCTTTATCGTAAAATCATTTTTTACCGTATAATTGGGTGATTAAATTGCTATTTTCAATATAGTTTTATAGTTTAGTTTTTCTCACCACATATGTAAATTAAATCGCTAATGGTCATTCCCTGTTGAATCATATCGGGTTGACAGGTTGGTATAATGAATTATTCCACGCCCACATCTTTATTGTTGTTAAAAACATTAACACTAACCCCCACACACTTAAAATCATGTAACCTGAACAGTATCCGTTCAATCCATATATCTAAACGTGTTAAATAGATTTACGGGTTACAATCAAGTTGTGAACAATTAAGTTAAGTGATGCAAAAGAATGGTTAAGCGGGTCATAAATGGGTTTGCGGGTCGACCTTTAATAAAAAAGACAACCCGAACACGACTATATATTTAATGAGATAAATATGAAAAATTAAAGTCTGATTATTTTTGTTTACTGTTACAAACGGCACCCTACTGCCTACAAAAAAAAAAGAATCAACTAACCAAATTATTTATTGGTTTATGTCGATGATATTTGAAGTAGTCTTCCATTGACCATTGCCATGTACATAATGTCCAATATACATGCTTTTGGCCCACAATCTGGTCAACCATTAAGCAAGTTGACAATGTTATAATTTATCTTTCAATGATAAATATAACATTTAATATTTATTAGAAGTCATGAATATACATGATTTTGGTTCACATTGTGTGAGTGCTAGAATTAAGATTAGCAACATAATTAGAGTCTCTAAAAATAAACAAAGTAGATAAGCTTGTTTCTACCCATTTGAAGCCAACTTCGAAAAAACAAAGAGAAACATTATTGGTTGACCTAATCTTTTATATGATTTTGTTAAAAGAAATTTCGTGTAAGATTGTCAATTTTTTATCTAAATTTAAACCTTTTTTTAAGATTTAAATGTTCGGATAGTCCATATGGTTTGACCTTTTTCACTTTTAGTCCCCAACTTTCTAAAATTACCTTTATAGTTTCCAACTTTTTCAATTTTCGTTCCCGATAGTCCCTAGGCCTAACATCAGTTAGTTTTCTCAGTTAAAAGGATATAAATGACAAAAATACCCTTATTATAAAACAAAATAACTTAACCTATTAAATAAATTTATTTATTTATGGGAAATAACCCTACCCCCACCCCCACCTTCCTCAATCTTTCTTCTCTCTTCCTGTGCAACATCTGCAATGGTGGATCATCCACCAATCACCATCAATTTTCAATGATAACATAAATACATAACTAATGGGTAAAAGTAACAATTGGCTTATCAACAGCAACAATAATCTGTTTGTGCTTTTAATGAGCTACATCATAGCATCAATGGCGGAAATTCCCCAATCTGTCTGCTACTTTGAATTCCGATTTGTATAGTGGACAGTAAGGTGTGTTTAACAATTTTTGAATAGATTAATCTGGTATCGATTGACGCGTGTAACTAGTGACTAGTGTTATGTGTTGATTTACTATGACCTCGTGGTGATGGTGGTGGTGGCTGAATGATGATGGCGGCGATGGTGGTTGCAGCAGTGGGTTGTGGGTGGAGCTGGAGGTGGAGGCCGGTGGTGTTGGCAGGTGGTGGTGGTTGATGGGTTGGGTTAGCTTTTTTCTGGTGATGTTGTCAAATTGTGGTGGAGATGGTGAACACTCGCCGGGAGGTTGAAGGTGGAGGTGGTGTTGATGATTGAGAATGGAGGTTGTCTTGTAGTGGTGTGTGGGGAAGGTTGATGGTGGTGGTGTTGTTGATGTTTGTGAATGAAGGTGTTCTTACAATATTGTGTGTGGGGAAGATTGATGGTGGTGGCAATGGAGAGGAGAGAGGGAGGTGTAGAGAGAGAGATGAGAAGGAAGATGCAGAGAGTAAGAGAGAAAGCGGGTGGGGTGGGGTGGAGTCGTTTTTTTTATAGTTAATTTAATCTGATTAATATTAAGGGTATTTTTGTCATTTCACATGCACATAACAAAAAAACTAACCACTATCCACGCAAGGGACTATCCGAGAACGAAAATTGAAAAGTTAGGGACTACATAGGTAATTTTAGAAAGTTAGGGACTAAAGGTGAAAAAAGGTCAAACCACAGGGACTATCCATGCATTTAACTCTTATTTTATTTTCAATAAACATTTCACTAAAAAACTTGTCAAGTTACATCAAAACAAAAGGTAGACCGGCAACAGACTGCGACGTCACCTCTTTCTGAATTGCAAACCCTAATCTTTCAAAGACAAATCCCTGCCCCTGGGAATGAACAATTGTTTTGCATGACCCATTGAACCCTAGTCAAGAAGTTGATTGTGTCACACCCCAACTGGCGGAATCATCGGGGCGCGGCACTAGGCGAATTAGATTGCTCAAGAGAATCCATAACAACTATTTAAGCGATAACATTTTAAACGTTTAATATCCCATACTATCAAACATAAAATCCTCAAATAATCATTAAAAATACCAAACAATCTCTCAAACATATCCAATCCGATCTTCCCTAGATTTCTATTACATGTGTTTCTAAAGATAAAGTCCTAAGTCCATTTGCAGCAAGTAGAAATCATTTAACCTGCAACATACGTTAAAATAATGTCAATACAAAAATGTATTGGCAAGCATACAGGTTTTGATATAATACATAGTAGAGAAAAACGTTGCGAATTTCCACATACATAAACATGATTCACATAACATATAAACTAAATAAGATAAATTTCACATTTAAGCTATCGAAAAGGCTGGTAAGCGCGATGTGTCCTTCCTAACTAGACCCCGTCGGGTGTTAGCCAAACTATAGTACCATACTAGCTAAGGTGGAGTTAACGAAAAAAGTGTCCTAGTTTACATGTTTCTAACATCACGTGATGTATAACATATATTCGCGTGTGATAAATCATTTTAGAGTGCGCTGTGTACTTGATAGGAACGGATGTTACACCCAAAAAGTGCATTAAAGCGAAAATGGGTCAAGTATACCCACGGTCGGTGCGTTAAGAAGGAGATGGGATCTGATATGGCTTGAAGAGAGTGTCGGTTCAGCCTGTAAGCGAACAGAAGTGCATCAGTCTTTCGAAGTGCTGAAACAGTCGAAACGTGAAAGAGCACTGGACAAGTTCGGGCGAAGTTGTACCAAATATTGGTACAAGTTCTGACGAACTTGGCATGAGATTCTCAGGAATATGCAAGTTCGAGCGAACTTGGTACCTTTCTTCAGAAATAGGTACAAGTTTGGGCGAACTTGACTGGTTTCTTAGAGTTTATACAAGTTCGGGCGAACTTGTCTGGTTTCCTTGGAAACTGTACAAGCTCGGGCGAACTTGTCTGATTTTCTTGAAATTTGATCAAGTTCGGGCGAAGTTGATCATCAACTGATGACAACTTCGAGCGAACTTGCTCTTTTGGAGCGAACTTTACTGTTTTGGTCCAAAAATCTTGTGTTTTCGCGCTGTTTGTTGAGGAAATCGAATGTCCTTCCCTCCAACTTTGAGCTACTGACCAAAACAAAGGCTGGAAAGGTTTTTTGGAACGAGTTTTAGCCACTTTACAAGAACTCGGGCTAATCTAGGCGAACTTGTCGGTTCCTACGGGTTAGTCCAGTTCGTGCAAGGTGACGATATCGTCCTTGTGCTTCCGGATCTGGGATCTTGCATGACAATGCCTCGTTCCACTTCATAATGAACGAAACATAGGTCATTAGTCTGTATTTTGTGTAATACTTAATGTAAAAAAAGTTTTTACTAAGATCTAACACTTGGTAAGTCGAAATTAGAAAGATTTCTAGCTTGGGAAGCCAAAGCTACGCCCAAATACACTCGTTTAGTGTATATCTAAGTTAAAAGAAGAAGTTTTATAGAAAAAGATGAAGATTTTCATAAACATAAGAGTTTTGATGAAAACGAAGGTAATCCTTGTGAAAATCGTAGTAGAAACGTTGTTGTTTGCATAGAAACGGGTTGATTCTTACTTGGAAATCAAAGGTTTTCAGTTTTGGGAGCTCTGGGGCGAACTTGCAGCAAGGGGAGCATGAATGGAGGTGCTGGGTATTTCTATGGGAGGAGAAATGAGAGTGGGCAGACACCAAGTTCGGGCGAACTTGGCATAAGTTCGGGCGAATTTGGCCAGTTCTGCTGGAATTTGTGCAAGTTCGAGCGAACTTGCTGGTTTTTGAGGGTTTTGGGGGCCTGGTCAAGTTCGGGCGAAGTTGGGGTACCCAACTTCGGGCGAACTTGGCCTTTTGGCTAAGTTTGTTCGTTATTTTCACGTAGGTGTTCGTTTGGCGATTCGATTCGCATTAGATAGTTATGTTAAGCGTTTTAGAAAGGCGTTAAGCGTTTAAATTGAATTTAAATCGAATAGATAAGCGAGATAATGTGAGTCTTAGTTCCCAAGTCTTGCGAGCGTCACGTTATTGATTAAGCGAGCAGATAGCCTTCGAAACGTTACGCGAAGTTTATAGTATTTAGCGAGTGCGATGCAAACGTAAGCGTTGTGAGGTGCGATGCAGTGCGCGAAAATAAGCGATGTAGTGCGAAAATATGCGATGTAGCGTAGTAAGGGATGTAGTTTACATTATGATCCGAATCTCTGGTGCTAGGCATAACGAGAGTAACGAGCTGCGAAAAGCGGATTGTTACAGTCTCCCCTACTTTAGGAAATTTCGTCCCGAAATTTATTCGAAAGGAAGACTTGAGAATTGACACGAATAGATAGTGATAGATAGCGGTAAGGCTTTGAGCGTAAGCTGAGGATGAATGAGCGATCGAACCGAGGATTTACGGGTGAAGGCGTCTCGGAGGTGTGGGGAAAACTATGAGCAAAAGCGACTTAATTGACTCGTGGTTGATAACTCATGAGTTGGCGATCCAAAAATGTTTTTAAGTTTTTGAAAAGTTTTGTTAAACTATTACGAAAAAAGCCTTTAAATGAAACTCGATTTGTGAAAAATTTCTCACAATGTAGCGCTAGGATGAGTCGATTTACACTCACATCGTAAGAAGGATTTTACTTTCCCAAAGGTTTTATAATAATTCAAATATTTAGAAAATTTTCATTTATATTCAAAACGTAACGGTAAAAATAAAATTTAATGGTATAAAAAAGTTTAATTAGCTTCGAACCCCACATGGCATCTCTCCACGAAAGTTGGTTAATATGGCTAAAACACTTATATATAGGAAGTACCAGCGGCGTATCCACCATGTTTTAGCCATATCGCCTCCGTTCTGTGGAGCGATGTCAGGTGTGTTGACACGATATGTGTCACACCCCAACCGATTGCAGAATCATCAGGGTAGTGGCACTAGGCGAACCGGATTGTCTCAAGAGATTCCATAACAATTATTTAAAGATAATAAATCAACATAAACATCCCATACTATTAAACTCATAATTTCCTTAAACAATCATTACATTAACAAAAGCCCTTAAACAGTAAATCTGATCCGATCTCCCCTAGATTTATTATACTTGGACTAAACAAAATAAAACAAAACTAAACTACGCAAGCCACATCCAAGCATCCAAGCTACAAAATCCTCATCCTGTTACATACGTTAAAATATAAGTCAATACAATTAAGTAAAGGTGAGCATACGAGTTTGAATAATACTAGCATAGTCGAGAAAGCGTTTGTGAAACAATCTAATTACATATCATGATACACCAAAACACTTAACATAACATAGTCTCATTTCTCATGCTAACTACCGTGAGAAGACTTGTGCATCCATCCTAACTAGCCCCGTCGGGTGTAAGCCACACTATAGTACCATACTAGCTAAGGAGGCAAGTCAACGAAAGTAAGTCCTAGTCACATGTTTCTAGTATCACGTGTCGAGCATATACAATCAGATTATTCGCGTGTTATAAACAGTTTTTGATTCGTGAAGTGATTTTGATATAGAAACGTTTGTAACACCCAAAAAGTGGTTAAAGCGAAAATGGGTCAAGTATACTCACTGTGGGTGGTTTATGTAAGAGTTCGGAATCTGAAGAGAGTCGGGAAGAGCGTCGGATCAGCCTGCATACGCGAACGGAAGTGCATCAGTCTCTGAAAAGCTGAAACGGTTAAGTCTTGGTTGGGCAGTAGCCAAGTTCGGGCTAACTTGTGTGTAAACACACAAGTTCGAGCGAACTTGTGTGATTCTTGGTGAGTTTTGAGTCAAGTTCGGTCGAACTTGATGAGTTTCCTAAGAAACTTGTCAAGTTCGGGTGAACTTGTAGGAAAACCTTACTGACAAGGCAAGTATCGGTCCGAACTTGACCCAAAATGGGTACAAGTTCGGTCAAACTTGACTTGGTGAGCTGGTGATTCTCGAGCGAACTTGATGTTTTCGGGTCCAAAATCTTGCGTTTTCACGTCGTTTGCTGAGGAAAATCGAGTGTTCATCCCTCCAACCCTGTGCTACTTGAGCAAACTTAGGTCGAAGAGGTCTTTTAGAGCTGTTTTATCCGTTTTACAAAAGCGTGGGCTAATCCGGGCGAACTCGGGGTTCGTTCGGGTTAGTTCGGCTTGTGTAAACCGACATAAACATCCTTGTGCTTCCAGATCTGGGATCTTGAATGATAGATGCTTCGTTTCATATTAGAAAATGAACAAAACATCACCAAAAGTCCGTATCTTGTGTAGAATCAATGGTTTTCAAAGGTTTTTCTCAGATCTATCACTTACAAGCCGAGATCTTGCAGATCTCGTGTTTGGGAAGTCTCTACTATCGCCAAATGAACTCATATTGTGTAGATCTAAGCTTAAAACAGAAGTTTTTGAAGAAAAAGATGAAGGTTATCGTAAAAGAATGAGTTTGATGAAAACGAAGGCTACGCCTTGTGCCAAAATTGTTGTAAACCTTTGTAGATCGTTGATAAACGTTGTTGAAGTGAAATCGGGTTGATTCTTACTTAGAACATGAAGGTTTCGGGTTTTGAGAGCTCTGGGCGAACTTGCAGCAAGTTCAAATGAGTGAACAGAGCTTGGTATTTATAGGAGAAGGCAAAATGAGAGCTGATGGAGACTAAGTTCGGTCAAACTTGCATGAGATTCATGCAAGTTCGGGCGAACTTGCTAGGATTTCAAGAATGGATGGCTAAGTTTGGCGAACTTGTACATGTATGTACAAGTTCGAGCGAACTTGAGGGAAAGCAAAGGATCCTTGTGTCTCAGGCAAGTTTGGGCGAACTTGTGGTAGTCAAGTTCGGCCGAACTTGGCCTGATGACCAAGTTTCGTTTGCCGATTTCGCGTTAAGTGTTCGTTTGGTTATTCGGTTCACATTAGATAGTTATATTAAGCGTTAAATTAAAGTGTAAAGCGTTATAGTTGATATAATAGTGCGATTTAACGATTCGAGAGTGCGAGAACGATGCGATAGCGATTGCAAATATAACCACAAACACACGTAACACATAAATAATATAAAACCACATAAACAATTGCAATTTGCGATGCGATGAGATTAGCGATGCGATTTATTAAGCGATTAGATGCGATAATAACGTACAACACTATAATTTAATTAACATAAACTTTATTATTAACCGAATCTCGGAATTACAAAAGTAGTACAGCGATAAAAACAAGGAAAAAGATAACAACGAATTTTCGAGTTGTTACAATCTCCCCTACTTTAGGGAATTTCGTCCCGAAATTAGGCAGTGGCCGTAACAAAGAGATGTGGATATTTCGTTTTCATATCACTTTCGAGTTCCCAAGTGAACTCGGCGCCGCGTTTGCCTTCCCATCGGACCTTCACGATAGGTATGCGAGAGCGTCGGAGTTTCTTGGTTTCTCGATTCATGATCTCAACGGGTTTTTCCACAAAATGGAGCGTTTCATTAATTTCCAGATCTTCGAGAGGGACATGCAGATTTTCTTCAGCTAAGCACTTCTTGAGGTTAGACACGTGGAAAGTCGGATGTACATTATTAAGTTCCTCCGGTAATTCGAGACGATAGGCTACTTTACCGATTCTTTCCAGAATCTTAAAGGGTCCAATGTATCGAGGCGCTAGCTTTCCTTTCTTGCCGAAGCGGACCACTCCCTTCCAAGGTGCAACCTTTAGGAGAACGTGATATCCCACTTTGAACTGTAGGGGCTTGCGGCGTTTATCGGCGTAACTCTTTTGACGACTCCGAGCTTTCAAGAGATTGTCTCTGATTTGGAGGATCTTGTCCGTCGTTTCTTGAATTAGCTCGGGGCCGGTGATTTGTGCTTCTCCGATCTCGTGCCATGCAATTGGCGATCGACATTTTCTTCCATACAGTGCCTCAAAAGGAGCCATTTGAATGCTGGTATGATAACTATTATTGTACGAGAATTCCATTAAAGGTAAATGCGTATCCCAATTACGATCGAAATCTATGATGCACGCACGAAGCATGTCTTCGAGGGTGCGGATCGTGCGCTCAGTCTGACCGTCGGTCTGAGGGTGGAAAGCGGTACTAAGATTGAGAGTAGTACCAAGAGCGGATTGAAAGGTCTCCCAGAGATGCGAGGTAAAGCGACCGTCGCGGTCAGAAATGATGTCACGAGGCGTCCCGTGTCGACATATAACTTCGTCGGTATAGATTCGGGCTAACCGTTCGACCTTAAAGTCTTCTCGTATAGCAATAAAGTGCGCAGATTTAGTAAGACGATCAACAATGACCCAAATGCTACCGTGACCTGAAGAAGTACGCAGGAGTTTAGTAACAAAGTCCATAGCTTTACTATCCCACTTCCACATCGAGATTTCGGGTTGTTCGAGTAAACCAGAGGGCCTTTGATGTTCGGCTTTAACTTTCGAACAAGTTAAGCACTTTGAGACGTACAAGGCAATATCCTTTTTCATGCCCGGCCACCAGTACTTAGGACGAAGGTCCTGGTACATCTTGTCGGCACCGGGGTGAATGGAATATCGGGATTTATGAGCTTCGGTCATTAGCAAGTTACGGAGATTATCACGAGTAGGAATCCAAGTACGATCGAGATAGTAATAAATACCATCAGATTTAGATACAAGCTGAGTTTCGGCACCACATTTCATTTCGTCTTGAAGGGTGTTCTCGTTAAAGCAGGCGAATTGAGCAGCACGGATGAGAGTTTCAAGTTTAGCACAAGCTTGAGAGTCACGAATACCATATACATAGCTTCGTCGACTTAGAGCATCGGCCATGACGTTTGCTTTGCCAGGATGGTAGCGTATCTCACAATCGTAGTCGTTGAGAAGTTCAACCCATCGACGTTGTCGCATGTTTAGTTCTTTTTGATTAAAGATATGTTGTAAGCTCTTATGGTAGGTGAAGACCGTACACTTTGTACCGTAAAGGTAGTGTCGCCATATCTTCAATGCAAAAACAACTGCACCGAGTTCGAGATCGTGGGTTGTGTAGTTCTTCTCGTGGATCTTGAGTTGTCGAGACGCATACGCGATAACCTTGTCTCGTTGTATAGGAAGTACCATCGGTGTATCCACCATGTTTTAACCATGCTTTTAACGTTATGGCACCATTAGAACTCACTACGATCCCCATGAAGACGCCAAGATAATCCCGTGTGCACCCGTGATTAATTTGGTGTTTGCATGTTTATCGTAACTTGTTTTAAAGGCGCGTAGTAGGGGTAAAACGTATTATATCATGATATTCTATATAGCATTAGTAATAAGAATTAGTGTGTGAGCTTAGACTAAGTGCGAGGACTCGAGATAGAAAGAGAGAGAGGGGGGAGAGAGAGAGACGTCATTGTATGCTGAAGCGACATCGAGCAATAGATCAATTATAAAGCATAAGTACTAGCGTCGAAAATCATACCATTGAGAATGTCGTCCTGCGCCTGGTCGGTGTTGACGTCGACGTCTTCTTCTGCTGGGGTTGCGGCTGTTGGTGCTACTGGCGTCACACCCCAACCGATGGCGGAAACATCGGGGCGTGGCACTAGGCGAATCAGATTGCTCAAGAGAATCCATAACAACTATTTACGCGACAATATTTAATCCAAGACTAACAAACATATAATCCATAAATAATTATTACAAATATCCAAATCTCTCAAAACATGTCCAATTCGGTCTCCCGTAGATTTCTAATACATGAGTTTCTAAAAGATAGTCCTAATCCATTTCAGCAATGTCATCAACCTGCCACATATGTTAAAATAAAATGTTAATACAATTAAGTAAAGGTGAGCATACAGGTTTGCGTACATAACAGATATAAAAGCGTTTAGCATACATCGCATGACATACGTAAGAGATGTGAACTATGTTACTACTTAGATTCAAGTAAACCAACAAACTGCGAGTGCGAGGCACGCGAACAAGTGTCCACGTCCTAATGAGAAATAAAACACGAGCCTTAACAACCCTGGCCTCCGGGTGGCGGGTCAACCTCTAGCAAGCTATCATGTTAAGGATGGCGTACTAGCAATCAAGTAAACATACAATTCAGCAGATTTCACATATAGTCATGAATGAGCGGGTTGCGAGTAAGCGTTGAGTTATATGATGTGTTTTGATATACGAACATATGTGACACCCAAAAGTGCATTTAAGCGTAAAAGGGTTCAAGTATACTCACAGTTTGTGCGATTAGGGAGAGAGATGGGATCTGATACGGATTGAAGGGAGCGCCGGTTCAGCCTGTAAGCGAACAGAAGTGCATCAGTCTTCCGAAAAGCTGAAACGGTCGAAATGTGAAGGAGAAGAGTATAAGTTCGGGCGAAGTTGTACCAAATCTCCTGGATTTGGTACAAGTTCGGGCGAACTTGACTGTTTTGCTTACTAGAAGTACAAGTTCGGGCGAACTTGTCTGGTTTCCTGAGAAACTGGACAAGTTCGGGCGAACTTGCCTTATTTTGTTGAGGTTGATACAAGTTCGGGCGAACTTGTCTGGTTTCCTTGGGAACCATACAAGTTCGAGCGAACTTGGTTGATTTCTTGGGAAAACAACAAGTTCGGCCGAAGTTGGTCATCAATCTGATGACAACTTCGAGCGAACTTGACCTAATTGGAGCGAACTTGGCTGTTTTAGTCACCAAATCGTGCATTTTCGCGTCGTTTGCTGAGGAAATCGAGTGTCCGTCCTTCCAACCTTAAGCTACTGAGCAAAACCTAGGCTGGAGAGGTCTTTTGGAACGAGTTTTAGCCACTTTACAGGAACTCAGGCTAGGGCGAACTTGATGGTTCGTACGGGTTAGTCCAACTCGTGTAAGGTGACGACATCGTCCTTGTGCTTCCGGATCCGAGATCATGCTTGACAATGCCTCGTACCACTTCATAGTGAATGAAACATACGTTGTTTAGTCCGAATTTTGTGTAAAATTGATGTTTAAAGGTTTTACTTAGATCTAAGTGTAAAAGGAAGTTTTGTAGAAAAAGATCAAGATTTTCGTAAACATAAGAGTTTTGATGAAATCGAAGGTAAAACCTTATGAAAAATCGTTGTAAAACGTTTTTGTTTGCATGAAAACGGGTTGATTCTTACTTGGAAATCAAAGGTTTTCGGTTTCAGGAGATTCCAGGCGAACTTGCAGCAAGGAGAGCATGAATGGAGGTGCTGGGTATTTATAGGTGAAGAGGATTTGAGCTGATTGGGATCAAGTTCGGCCGAACTTGGCATGAGTTCGAGCAAACTTATTGACTAATTAATGATTTGTTGCCTGAACAAGTTCGGGCGAACTTAGGATGCCCAAGTTCGGCCAAACCTGGCCTAATGGCTAAGTTTTGTTCATTATTTTCACGTTAGGAGTTCGTTTGACGATTCAGTTTGTAATAGATGGTTATGTTAAGCGTTTTAAATAATAAGATAATGCGATTAAGCGATTCGTGCGAATGAGAGCGTTGCGATAGCGAGTATAACCATAATTCATAGAACACACATAACACATAAATAACATAAAGTAACATAATCAACTGCGTTGCGATGTGATAAGCGATGTCGAAGGCACAAGCGTGTATTAAATAATAACACACTCGGCCCTTAAAGTAACATAGTTACTTGTGATTACGTTGAATTATCGTTTAAATAGCGATTAGATGTAATATAGTTGTGACAAAAAGTATTTTACAAACATAAACCATTCCATTAATCAAATCTCGGATTTATAATGAAAGATACAACGGATTAAATGGAAAAAGATAACAACGAAATTACGAGTTGTTATAGTCTCCCCTACTTTAGGAAATTTCGTCCCGAAATTTAACTAGTGGCCGTAACAAAGAGATGTGGATATTTAGCTTTCATATCACTTTCCAATTCCCAAGTGAACTCGGCACTGCGTTTGCCTTCCCATCGGACTTTCACAATAGGAATGCGAGAGCGTCGAAGTTTCTTGGTCTCTCGGTCCATGATTTCTACTGGCTTTTCCACGAAGTGAAGAGTCTCGTTTATTTGTAAATCCTCGAGTGGAACCTGAAGATTTTCTTCAGCTAGGCATTTCTTGAGGTTTGAGACGTGGAAAGTCGGATGTACGTTGTTAAGTTCTTCGGTAGTTCTAGTCGATAGGCCACTTTGCCAATTCTTTCCAGAATCTTAAAGGGACCCACGTATCATGGCGCTAGTTTCCCTTTATTTCCGAAATGGATCACTCCTTTCCAAGGTGCAACCTTTAAAAGAACGTGATCTCCCACTTCGAACTGTAGGGGCTTGCGGCGTTTATCGGCATAACTCTTTTGGCGACTCCGAGCTTTCAAGAGATTGTCTCTGATTTGGAGGATCTTGTCTGTCGTTTCTTGAATTAGCTCTGGGACCGGTGATTTGTGCTTCTCCGATCTCGTGCCATACAATAGGCGATCGACATTTTCTTCCATACAATGCCTCAAAAGGAGCCATTTGAATACTAGTATGATAACTATTATTGTACAAAAATTCTATTAAAGGTAAATGCATATCCCAATTACCACCGAAATCTATAATGCACGCATGAAGCATGTCTTCGAGGGTGCCGATCGTGCGCTTAGTCTGACCGTCGGTTTGAGGATGAAAAGCGGTACTGAGATTAAGTGTAGTACCGAGAGTGGATTGAAAAGTCTCCCAGAGACGTGAGGTAAAGCGACCATCGCAATCAGAGATGATGTCACGAGGCGTCCCGTGTCAACAAATGACTTTGTCGGTATAGATTCGTGCTAATCGTTCTACCTTGTAGTCTTCTCGTATGACAATAAAGTGGGCGGATTTAGTAAGACGATCAACGATAACCCAAATGCTATCGTGACCAGAGGAGGTGCGAGGGATTTTCGTAACGAAGTCCATGGCTATACTCTCCCACTTCCACATCGGGATTTCGGGTTGTTTGAGCAAACCAGAGGGCCTTTGATGCTCGGCTTTAACTTTCGAGCAAGTTAAGCACTTTGAGACATATAAAGCGATATCCTTTTTCATGCCTGGCCACCAATACTTAGGACGAAGGTCCTGGTACATTTTGTCGGCTACGGGGTGAATGGAGTATCGAGATTTATGAGCTTCAGTCATTAGCAGTTCTCGGAGGTTATCACGGCTAGGAATCCAAATACGATCGAGATAATAATAAATGTCGTTTGGTTTAACTACGAGTTGGGTTTCGGCGCCACATTTCATTTCTTCTTGCAGGGTATTCTCATTAAAACAGGCAAACTGGACGGAGCGAATCAGAATTTCGAGATTATTCAAAGCTTGAGAGTCACGAATACTATACACATAGCTTCGTTGGCTGAGAGCATCGACTATGACGTTTGCTTTGCCAGGATGGTAGCGTATCTCGCAATCGAGTCGTTGAGAAGTTGAACCCATTTGCGTTGGCGCATGTTCAGTTCCTTTTGATTAAAGATATGTTGTAAGCTTTTATGGTCGGTGAAGACCGTACACTTGGTACCTAAAGGTAGTGTCTCCATATCTTTAATGCAAAAACAACTTCACCGAGTTCGAGATCGTGGGTTGTGTAGTTCTTCTCGTGGATCTTGAGTTGTCGAGATGCATAACGCTTGAGGGTTTGAAAGGCTTCCTCTTGTTTGGACTCCCAAACGAAAGGCTTGTCCTTATGAGTTAAAGAAGTAAGCGGAACGGCGATTTTAGAAAAGTCGGCGATGAATCAACGGTAGTAACCCGCCAATCCAAGAAAAGAACAGATTTCAGATTCATTCTTTGGCGTAATCCAACTCTTTACAGCTTCTATCTTTGTAGGGTCGACGTGAATTCCTTGACTGTTTACGATGTGGCCAAGAAGTTGGACTTCTTCGAGCCAGAATTCACATTTAGAGAATTTGGCATAAAGACGATTTCCTTGAAGAAGTTCGGGAACTAAACGAAGATGTCGTGCGTGTTCAGCTCTCGACTTCGAGTAAATAAGGATGTCATCGATAAACACAATGACCAAACGATCTAAGAAGGCCTTATACAAACGGTTCATCAAATCCATGAAGACTGCGGGTGCATATGTAAAACCGAAAGGCATGACCACGAACTCAAAATGGCCATAACGAGTATGAAAGGCAGGTTTTCGGAATATCTTCTTCTAACACGCGTAACTGATGATAAACAGAACGTAAATCGATCTTAGATAAACAAGTAGCACCTTGAAGCTGATCCAACAAATCGTCGATTCGAGGAAGAGGGTAGCGGTTCTTTATCGTAAGCTTATTAAGTTCACGATAATCGATGCACATTCGGAATGTCCCATCTTTCTTTTTCACAAAAAGAATGGGTGCGCCCCATGGTGAAGTGCTCGGGCGTATAAAGCCTTTATCAAGAAGCTCTTGAAGTTGGCTAGACAGCTCGCGCATTTCAGATGGTGCGAGATGATAGGGAGCTTTAGCAACGGGTGTAGCACCGGGAATTAAATCAATACAGAATTCAACATCACGAGTAGGGGGTAAACCGGGTAAATCATCGAGAAAAACTTTAGGAAATTCACAAACAATGGGTACATCTTTCCAGGTTTTCTTTTCTTTCTCCGGGTTCACGATGTGGGCTAGGAATGCAACGCATTGCTTTCGCAGATACTTGCTCGCTTGGATACATGACATAAGCATCAACTTCTTTGAGGTAGTCTCGCCATAGACATGTAGCTGATCACCATTTGGGAGAAAAGACGAATCATTTTATCGAAACAAACAACTTCAGCATGATTTTCACAAAGAAAATCCATGCCTACTATGATATCGAAACTACCTAACTGCATAGGTATGAGATGGATCGAGAAGATGTGGTTGTTGAGATCGAGAGTACAACCACGTAAGACGGAGTTGACAGTAACGGTTCTTCCGATGGCGACTTCAACATCGAAAGTCTTTGGGAGTTTAGCGCGTTTACATTTTAAAAGCTTTTCGAATTCTAACGATTAACAAGGAACATACTGTTGACACCAGTATCAAATAAACATGAAGCATAAATACCATTAACAAGGAACATACCATTGACAACATTGTTGTCGTTCTGAGCCTGGCAATGATTGAGATTGAAAGCTCGCCCACGCGCAGCCTATGGTTCTGCTACTGAGACTGTGGTGGCTGTGGCTGAGGTTGCTGCTATTGCTGCTGCAGCTCTTGCTTCACGACTTTGTTTGGGCAGACATTGCTAAAGTGGTTTGGATGACCACAAGTGTAGCAAGCACGTGCTTTTGGGACTGGTGCTTGCTGCTGAGGCTGCTGCTGGTTGGTTTGAGGAGCACGAGGTGGAGCTGATAGTGCTGCTGGTGCTTGAGGGGCTGGCTGACGAGGACTAGAACGGCAGCTGACAGTAAAGTGGCCGTAGATATTGCAGTTGGTACAGAAACGACAATTGCCTCCAACTGGGTGATGGTATGTACACTTTGAGCATAGCGGGTGAGGACCAGTGTACGCACGCTTTGCAGGCGGTGCGTTTGGTGTGGCAGCTTGAAACGGCTGAGAGTTCAATGGTGCAACAGCTGGCTCCGGCCTGGTGGTGATAAGTACATCTTTGACCCTGGGGGAGAGTTCCAGTGTAGGCACGCCTTGGAAGTGTTGCAACCGTTCGAAGAGGTTCAGGGTTAAGCGGTGCGGTTGCTGATTAATTGAGACTCGAGCTCTTTTTCTTGCGGCTAGGATCGGTGGCGGCTTGGGGCGGTGCGTCATCGTCGGATAACTCGATAGTAGCTTGGTTCAGATTTTTGGTGGGATCCTTGGAGAAAAATCCAGCCAAGACTCGCTTGTCATTGATCTCTGCGGCCAATTGATAGGTTTCTTCGATGGTAGCCGGTCTTGCAGCTTCGACAAAATCGCCCACACACTCATGCAAACACATATGTACTTCTTGATAGCCTTTTTGGGAGTGTCGACTTGGCTAGGGCACATAATGCTAAGCTGTTTGAAACCTTGCTGTGAGGCCGGCGTTGTCACCCTCGACTTGCTTGATTTTCCAAAACTCATTTTCTAGCTTTTGGACTTCGTGGGGAGGGCAATATTCTCTCTTCATGAGCTCTTTCAGTTCTTCCCATGTTAACGCGTAAGCTGCATCGTTCCCACGTTTGATGCGCTCGGCTGTCCACCAGTCGAGTGCTTTTGATTGAAATACTCCTGTAGCACACGTGGTATGAAGATGCTCAGGGCACCCACTCTGATGGAGGGTAACCTCGATTGCTTGAAACCATTGAAGCATCTGAGATATACTCCCTTCACCTGTGAAGACCATCGGGTCACAGGACTTGAACTGTTTGTAGGAGAATGCAGACTTTGGTGCATCGGACTTAGAGTGTTCCGTTGTCTAAGAATTGCTGAGGGCTTGAACTTGGGTGATGATTTGAGGAATGACCTTGGCCATTTCCTTGGCCACGAGCGAGGCAATCCTCTTATCGGCGTTTCTTCGGGCTTGACGTTGCGAGTTGGAAGCATTCGAAGACATCTGGACAAAGAGAATTGGAATGAGATTCGATCATAATGATTTTGAAATTGCAATGCGATTTAGCGCGTTAAAAACTTGTTATAGTTGATATAGTAACACGTATTTCTAAGATCACATAGGAGCCACATATGAAACACATATCTCCTAAATTCTCATATATTCACATAAGCACGTGTAACCACATACTATATATACATATATATTTAGATACGTATATACTTGCAGGTATAACGCGAGGACTCGGTTAAGAGGGTTGTTACGATTTAGTTATGTTGCGAGTATTAGCTCTTGTTTTAGATTTGTGCGAGTTGTGCGTATAACATAGTAAGATGAAATCGATAAAACGGTAAGCAAAAAGCGATAAATCGAAAACATTAAAAGTTCAAAATTTGTTGAAATGTGCGTGAAATATATGAAAATCGATGATGCGTAAAATCGACGATTGCAGGCCTAAAATTAATAGAGCGTCCTGGGTTTTGAGACAGCGACTACCCAAAGTGATTCAATCATTCCGCTGAGTTTGGGCACACGCTTTGGCCTAATAGGTAAATGCTCACCGCCTCGCCGCTAACAACATTACCCTTCCAGTTACTACGCGTCCAAAATCCACAAGATAATCGAGACTTTGGTGAGATTGAAAATCATTGAGTGGGACGAGTTTTCAAGGTTCGGATTTTACCCCTAACTTGATAACTTCGAATTCCTGATTGTGGTTTTACCTCACGAACCCATCAGGAGATTTCCACCGGATAGAATGGGAAATTTCTGTTAAGATGTGGATATCACTCCTAACTTAACTAGATAATTTCGTGCCAAGGATTGCCTAGTGAGTGATTCGTCGAGAGTTTGTGGTTTTCACACCTAGTCTCGTCAAATCGACTCGTTTGTGATGTGCGAATATCTTTGCAGCTTCGTTTGTTGTGCCAAGTCTTAGGAAAGACTTCGTATAGTATTTTAAGTCAAAGGCAGTGTTTTAAGCGGATAAGCAAAGAATAAGCACATAGTTTCCTACTATAGACTAGGAAATTTACCTAATCCCTATAGTTATGGCTCTGATACCAATCTATCACACCCCAACCGATGGCGAAATCATCGGGGCGCGGCACTAGGCGAATCAGATTGCTCAAGACTATCCATAACAACTACTTAAGCGATAATATTTTAAACGTTCAATATCCCATACTATCAAACATAAAATCCTCAAATAATCATTACAAATACCAAACAATCTCTCAAACATTTCCAATCCGATCTTCCCTAGATTTCTATTACATGTGTTTCTAAAGATAAAGTCCTACGTCCATTTGCAACAAGTAGAAATCATTTAACCTGCAACATACGTTAAAATAATGTCAATACAAAAATGTATTGGCGAGCATACAGGTTTTGATATAATAGCATAGTAGAGAAAAATGTTGCGAATTTCCACATACATAAACATGATTCACATAACATATAAACTAAACAAGAAAAATTTCACATGTTAAGCTCTCGAAAAGGATGTGTCCTTCCTAACTAGACCCCGTCGGGTGTTAGCCAAACTATAGTACCATGCTAGCTAAGGTGGAGTTAACGAAAAAAGTGTCCTAGTTTACATGTTTCTAGCATCACGTGTAAATATGTATAACAGGTATTCGCGTGTGATAAATCAGCTTGTTGTGTACTTGATAGGAACGGATGTTACACCCAAAAAGTGCATTAAAACGAAAACGGGTCAAGTATACCCATGGTTGGTGCGCTAAGAGAGAGATGGGATCTGATATGGAAGGGAGTACCGGTTCAGCCTGTAAGCGAACAGAAGTGCATCAGTCTTTCGAAGTGCTGAAATGGTCAAAACGTGAAAGAGCACTGGACAAGTTCGGGCGAACTTGGCATGAGATTCTCTGGAATATGCAAGTTCGGGCGAACTTGGTACCTTTCTTCAGAAATAGGTACAAGTTCGGGCGAACTTGACTGGTTTCTTAGAGTTTATACAAGTTCGGGCGATCTCGTACGGTTTCCTTGGAAACCGTACAAGTTCGAGCGAACTTGACTGATTTTCTTTAAATTTGATCAAGTTCGGGCGAAGTTGATCATCAACTGATGACAACTTCGAGCGAACTTGCTCTTTGGGAGCGAACTTGACTGTTTTGGTCCAAAAAACTTGCGTTTTCGCACCGGTTGTTGAGGAAATCGAGTGTCCATCCCTCCAACCTTGAGCTACTGAGCAAAACAAAGGCTGCAGAGGTCTTTTGGAGCGAGTTTTAGCCACTTTACAGGAACTCGGGGTTATCCGGACGAACTTGTCAGTTCGTACGGGTTAGTCCAGTTCGTGCAAGGTGACGATATCGTCCTTGTGCTTCCGGATCTGGGATCTTGCTTGACAACGCCTCGTTCCACTTCATAGTGAACGAAACATACGTCATTAGTCCGTATTCTGTGTAAAACTCAATGTCAAAAAAAAGTTTTTACTCATATTTAACACTTAGTGAGTCGAAATCATAAAGATTTCTAGCTTGGGAAGCCAAAGCTACGCCCAAATACACTCATTTAGTGTAGATCTAAGTTAAAAGAAGAAGTTTTATAGAAAAAGATGAAGATTTTCATAAACAGAAGAGTTTTGATGAAAAAGAAGGTAATCCTTGTGCAAAATCATAGTAGAAACGTTGTTGTTTGCATTAAAACAAGTTGATTCTTACTTGGAAATCAAAGGTTTTCGGTTTTGGGAGCTCTGGGGCGAACTTACAGCTAGGGGAGCATGAATGGAGGTGCTGGGTATTTATAAGTGAGGAGAAATGAGAGTGGACAGACACCAAGTTCGGGCGAACTTGGCAAGTTCTGCTGAGGGTTTTGGGGGCCTGGTCAAGTTCAGGCTACCCAACTTCGGGCGAATTTGGCCTTTTGGCTAAGTTTGTTCGTTATTTTCGCGTTAGGTGTTCGTTTGACGATTCGGTTCGCATTAGATAGTTATGTTAAGCGTTTAAGCAAGGCGTTAAGCGTATTAAGCATTTAAATTGAATTTAAATCGAATAGATAAGCGAGATAATATGCGTCTTAGTTCTCAAGTCTTGCGAGAGTCGCGTTATTGATTAAGCGAGCAGATAGTCTTGGAAACATTACGCAAAGTATATAGTATTTAGCGAGTGTGATGTAAGCGTAAGCGTTGTGAGGTGCGATGCGGTGTGCGAAAATAAGCGATGTAGTGCGAAAATATGCGATGTAGCGTCGTAAGCGATGTAGTTTACATTATGATTTGAATCTCTGGTGCTAGGCGTAACGAGAGTAACGAGCTGCGAAAAGCGGATTGTTACAGATAGCTTCTGGTGTTAGGGAGCTAAACGTATCAAAAACAAAAGGGACAAAGACGTGTTGGTTCTCTGCGCAAGCTTTAGCGTGCTTATCCCTTTCTTTGATTCTGCTTTTCTAGATGCTTGCCCAGCTACAAAACCGTTTTCTCTTAAACCAACCAAAGGGGAAACCCCCTGAAGTCCACACAAGCATGTTTCCCCCCAGCCCAGCCATAGACGAGCATATCCGCTGGTCACACAGTAGATCTCTCTTCTATAGGGTCCGTGAGGAAATTCACATGAGCCTCTTTCTTAGAAGAAATCCCAACTCTTCTCAGGATGTCCTACAAAACATCCCGCACCCAGTCATGCCAATATGTGAACCCATAGAGCTCTTTACAATGCACGACGTGCTCCCCATATTTATCTATACAAGCTTTACGACATATTGGGTAGGTTTCATCTTCCAGGTACATAGGGATCATCAACCGGTATTTTAGAATGGCTCTGTATTCTACTGCAGACATACATTGTCCCAACCCCTCAATCTGGATAACAGTAAAAAAATCAGGAGCATAGGGGCCCTTCAAGCACTCAAACACCGCCTTCTGGCGGGATGACAAATCAAAAACTTCTCCCAGGTCCTGAGTGATTTTGCTAAACAGAGCGTTCTCCAAAGTTTTTTGTGCCTTCGAGGGGGCAGTGTTCTTATTAGAGAAACCGCTAATATCAAAGTCTGAAGATGAAATCATTCTATTCTTTCAGCCAACTGAACAAGAAAGGTGATGTGTGTTCTGATGAAATTGAACAAAAGACGTTGTCTATTTTTACATGTGTTTTCAATTCCCTTGAACCTTCACAAGAGGGTCCTTTTATTGTCTAAAATCCAAAATTGTGTACTTATATATGATCATAACGATGTAAATAACTTCGATGAACCACAATTAGAACTCAAGAAAATAGGGTTGAGTAATTAGTTTGCGCGGGAAAACAAGTGTTGCTAATGTTTTTATTATCCAAGTGGTAAGGTTCAATTTCTGGTATGGACAAAAATTAGTATGTGAGTTATCGTTTAAAAAAAACTTTAGTTTGCATGGGTCCAATAATTTTGGTTTTTCTTTCGTGTCCGTTGATGGGACGAGTTTGATTTTTTTTTCAAACTTAATCAAATTAAATTTACATACCATTGTATCTGTTATAACTTCTCTATGAGATTAATATCGGTGATTATCGGTCCCTAGTAAAATATCGGTATCGTATATCGATAGTGATATTATCGACACTATTAATGATACAGAAAGAGAATAGCTCTAGTAACAACAGTGAAAGTTTTGATTCGTTTGAACATTCAGTCGGTGAGTTTGGTGGTAACTTTGAAGGTGACATGTATAATCGATGTATCATTGAATTGTTAATGTTAGATTGCTATATATATATATAAATTCTGTATGATATTAAAATGGGAATTTGGCCTGTAATAATCCACCTAGACCTTATTGGCCATTAATAATCCCATCTCAGAATATTCCCCCCACCAGTCCTACCTTTCACATATTTTTCCTACAATGTTCCCCTGTTAAAAAAACTTAAAGAAGTTAAGTTTTTTTCCAAATTACAATAGATTTTTAGGGCTTTTGATTAGAATGACGATACGAGTCTATTGAAACTTGCCTTGAAACGGTGCTCCAAACAATGAAAATGACACTTCAATTCGGGTGTTTAAATTTATAATTAACCAAAATCACGTCACTTGGAGCACCATTTCGAAGTAAGTTTTACATCAATGGACTCGTATCATCGTTCTGATTAAAAGCACTAAAAAATCTGTTTGTAATTTGGAAAAAAGCTTGACTCCATCAAGTTTTTTTAACGGGGGACCATTGTAGGAAAAATATGTAAAAGGTGGGACTGGTGGGGGGGAATATTCTGAGGTGAGATTATTAATGACCAATAAGATCTAGGTAAGATTATTACAGGCCAATTCCCCTATTAAAATCACCATTATCTCACCTAGATGATCTATATCTCAAATATCGGTACCGATATCCAATATATTACCGCATTAATTGCATAGTAAGTTCTATTTTAAATATCTCACTCTAAACATAAATATTGTATCCACTTTAAATCTTGTTTAAAGTCTATTTAGTGGGTTACGAAATCAAACAAAAAATAATCAGTAAATATACACATGCATTGGGTTAAAAACTCATGAATTACAGGAGGTAAATGAAGTATTACATACTTTAAACAAAAAATATTAAATACATATGTGTCAAATAACTAATAATTCAATATATTATATTAATACTAATTCCTTTAATTAACTTCTTTTCTGAATAAAGGAAGTATTAGATACTTAGTAAACAAAAAATATAAAATACATATGTGTCAAATAACTAATAATTTAGGGTGAAGGAAGTGGTTAGCTATTTCAAATAGGTAAACTTCTCATTCACCAAATCAAACAGTGTTACGTCAATTCACCTACTTAATACTTAAAAACGTTGGCGGCGGTTTACCTAATGGGGTTTATGTAAACTATTTTTTTAAAAGGGAAAAATGTGTGATTGGTTGAGAAGGAATGGACCCCACCACACATCAATCTCTCTCCCCTTCCCTCCCTCTCCCCGAGTCGGTGAACCTTCACCGATTTTGGCCTTCCATTCAATAAACATGAAAGCGGCAAAGTGATGGTGGTGGATGGTGTGCGGTGCCGAGTGGGTTTACCGCCCCCACTCCGGACACCCTTAATATATATTATATCAATACTAATTCCTTTTAATATACTTCTTTTAAATTAGGTATACATGTATATTGTTTGTGTTGAAAGTAATTTTCCAACAATGATGTTAGTGGTTGTCACAAGTAAAAGATATATTAATAATTGTAATCGAATTGTTGCAAGGTTGAATGATGATCATATATCACAATAGTTTATCGTTTTTTATCTTAAGAAAAAAAAAATAAGAGCTTCATTTAATGACTTGATAGATAATTATTTATTTTTAAAAACTATATTACATTGACATGCAACAAGTATTTGGCTTGTTTTCATTTATACTGGAGCATCTTTAACCGAGAGAAATTCCAATGCAGTAGAAGTGGAACCTAATAAATAATAATGCATGAGGTATATATATATCCTTATAAGGCATAAGAACTAGCTAATAGAGACGACACAATAAGCGATTATCATTGGAGTCTAGTGTAAGATGACAAGAAGCACCTACCAACACGGCAACACCTTTATATTTTATTTATTTATAAGTTCAATTAATATTCTCTTTATATTGAAGCTTAATTAATATTCTCTTTGTATTGAAAAGGAGACATGATAACTATCAAATGTTTTTTTGCTCCATTATATATATTCTCTACGATTTGTTAATCAATCATTCTTAAATTTAAAATAGCTTTTCATGGAGGATGAAAATCATGGTTATAAGAGGGGATGAGAAAGATTTTCATGGAGGTTGTGTTAGAACAATCTGACATGAAGTCGTTTGCAACTCCAGCCTTGTTGATTTCTAGGGTCATACCATATGAGGTGGAAAAGACGCGTATACTTTATTAGCTTAAATAATGTATAATGGGTGCGTATACTTTATTAGCTTAAAGGAAACTCTAGTAAAAAAATGATAATATCTTATTTAGATATACAATTTACCAATATTAGTGATAAGACAAACGGGTCAAATTGTGTAACGGGTAAAAAATACAACTTATAAAACATTACAAATTGGTTTTGGGGTCAAAATGGGCTGGGTAGAGTAGGTTCGTTTGTTTTTGTGGCGACTTGAAGGTGTCGATGATAGAGATGGTTTCATTACGATTGCTAGGTGGAGGCTAGCCGACAGACATCAGCGGTAGATGGTGCTGGTTCTTTTGGAAATGTTATAAGTTCACAAATTTTATAAGAGATCGACCTATTTTAACCCATCATATATTTTAAATAAACACATCAAAAATACAAAAATAAATGCTGAATGGAAAGAAATGAAATTCATTAACATTTTAATAATATCTTTGGAACATCAAGTTATTTTATCAAATTCTGAACAATGGAGTCTTTCAATCGGTTTTCTATCCCAAACTGACCCATTTTAATCACTTAACTTGACTAAACTTACCTAAAAATAGCGTAATATAATCTAAAAATATAACAAGTTATACCTGATTATAAAATACAGAAATACCATGCATCAACGTTGAATTTTTGGAAAAGTTGTATATTGAAAAGAATATTAGAGGATTAAGTAGAGATAATTTACACATGCATGTCAACCATTCAAGACCAATTCTTGCGCCATATTTCAAGGGACGAGCATTAAACAAGCAGCATTAGGATAAGCCAAATATTACGAATCTTTGAGATTGTATTATTTTAATTAAATTTATTTTATTTGGTACATATTTAATTTATCTTTTAAACATGAGTATATTCGTATGTTCACATCCTTTTCCCTTTGATATTTATCATACGTCACAATCATATTATTACTACAAAGATAAAGAGAGACAAAGAAAGAAAAACAGACATAACATCTATAAGTTTTGGTTTTTTAACAATTATCTTATTTGTATTAGAAGGTTTAAAGTTCTATAATTGACGCATAACAGAAACACACAACTAAAGAGGAAGGTATTAGGGGGGTAGGGGTGGTCATCATCACCCATCACTCACTCACAACTTCCAATCAAATCTCGTCATGTCATCAAACATTATTCCATCACTCACAACCTTTTTAGTGGAAATGTCAATCACTCACCACTACACCCAACAATTTCCTTTAAAACCAATAATTTCCCTCACCACCCAATACCCCATCACGCGTCAAAAATACCACGCTGTTCTAAAATTGGCACGTTGTACATTTGAGTGGTGGTGGTGTTTGATGCGTTATATAATTCCATCACAGGGGGGTTTGTTTTCCACCCCGGATCCCCTTATGGTTTATTGAATGTCTTTAACATACTGCTTACATCATGCCGTTTATAGTGGACAAAACGTACAGATTTAAAACTAGGATAGTAGGTGTGTGAGTTTGTCATTTCTAAAAAAACGGTAGTGCTAAATATAAAAAAATATAAAGAGTTATATTAGGCATTTAGGAAAGTGATATCCATGATTCCCGTGTTGTACGGTTAATACAAGCCAGTATATTAAGGAAAAATCATCCAAACGAAAATCAGGGCTCCAAATGAAGGAAATTGGGCGGACAAACCGCCATTGGCTATTTGTCAAAGCGTCACGCCCATAAGACGTTTTAATACAAAAAAAAAACATCAAAATTATCCAAAATTAATCGGTAACCTTGGTAGAGAACTAGACTAAAATGGACCTAATAGCAACATATTGCCAGAGATTAAAAGCTTGTGATCCATTCATAAACATCAAGTTGTTAATTTATTCCAATAAAATTAAAGCATATTTACAGCATGATTAAAAAAAAAAGGAAACACATATGACAACACAAATTAAAACACTTCATGGTACATGATGTGATACATATGAACAACTTTGTATCAACAATATAACCTTAAGGTAGACAGAGAAACCTGTAAGGCTGTAAGCAATCACCAACCTCTATTCTGACCCGATAATCTTCTTCTTCAACGCTTCAATATCATCCGCTAGCTCCTTTCTAGTAGACTGCAGAAAAATCCACAGTTTTGGTTCGATCATGCATGAAGTGAACGTTGAAAAGAAAAAAAAAATAGAATAGAATAGAATAGAAAAGAAAATGTTTGCAAGATATGGAACAAATTTAACCGACTTTTTTTTAAAGATGACGGCTAACCTTAAAGAGAAGATATCGATAGATGAACCATCCGGTGTATCCAAGCCCTACTAGTTCTAAGAACTTGGGGATCTGCTTGCAACAGAGACATAAAAGTTTGATGGTAAATTTTTAGATAAATAAAAACAAAATTTCGGAAATCTTTTATATATTTTTTGATGTAAATTCATTTACCACAGGAGCTCCATTGATTGCGTCAAGAACTGTAGAAGATAACCATAGACCAATAGCTGCTCCTCCACCATAGATAACAACCATGGGCTTGTTTTCAATTGCATCCCACTGTCAAACGATAAATAATATAATCGAGTGTAATAACTAATAAAGGTTGGGACTTTAAGAAGATTAAACAGTGGCTCACTTTTTCCTTCAAGCCCGAGAATACTTCCCCGACTTGTGATGTTTCAGATGAATCTTCTGAAGATGCCTTAATGCGATAGGATACCGATCTTCTGGATCCTTTTTCATAGAGGTGTTATGAATACCAGGCTCACATATAGTATCTTATAAATCGTATTTATGATGGCTAGAATTTAGCACTTGCAGGAGGAGATGCGGTCTTGTAGTCACAAGATTTTTATATCACCAATTTAAGTTTTGATTTTGTAGATATTAATAATATTTATGCTACGTATGTAACATCTAGCCCTCATACCAACCAGTATTGTCTGGTTTTTCCCTCAAGGAGCTCAATGATTTGTTTTTGGTTGCACGAGTGCAGACTTCGTTAGAGGTATCCCGTATCCATCATTGGATTACTCTATTCTCACCCGAACACGCTTAACCAGCGGCGGACCCAGGAATTATTTTCGGGGGGTGCGAATGAGGGCTTCAACCAACTTTTCAAGGGGTGTGATCGGGATTTTTGCCTATAAAATACGCTACTTTTTTTGTTCAAGGGTTGCGCCCGCCCCGCCCACCCACCACAACACCTAAGTCCGCCCCTGCACTTAACCATAGAGTTCCACTGTACCCAAAACGCGTTGGTTATATTTGAGGTCAGACATTCCTTATGAATACACTAATGAAAAAGGCCGATGTGGAATTTACTTAGAGTGTTACAATATACTAACGAAAACGGAGAAAATTACGATATTTCCATCGTTTATAAGAGGATCTGCTAATCATTGTGAGCCCTCAATATATGATGATGGCCATGATAATCTTTTTACTATAAGTCATTAAATTATAACTATAATTCAGATATGTAACAGATTTCACTTAAGCGATAGGAAAACTTATAAAAACACATTTTTAGCCCCTTTTAAATCTGCCCTTTGGAACCCTAATTACTATGATTACACATTTTCTTACTTCTAGATTCATTATCCATTTCATAGCTACATAATAGTAATTAGTGATCTTACAGAACAATTTAAGATGCAATATCGCATTAACAAATTAGGGCAACAAAACACCAAACTAAACAACATTCGAAAATCAAAACAGTAACACATACAAATCACTCATGATCCTGTGATCACGTGCTGTAATATAGGAATAATATTTTTTTATATAAATTATACCTGAAATCTGGAGCTTAGAGGAAGCTTTAAACAGAGAAGAAGCAGAACGAGGTAGAAGAGGGAGATTAGGCAAAGAAGAACGGGTATGAAACGGCGTCGTTGAGGATGGAGATGCAAAGATAGCTTGTGCCATTGAAGAAGAAGAAGCTGCCATGTGTGTGTGTGTTGGGTAGGTGATCGGAGTTGAGTTGACCTGGTGGTAAAATCGGCCAACTTTTTAATAGCAAAGGAAACTAACTAACTAACCATGTCCTTCACGCAACATGTTCTACATTTGTTTTTGTTACCAACTGACCAATTATTGACACGTTTATAATTTTATAATAGTTCAAATTTATTTTCTTTCAAAACCAAATATAAAATTTCAAACCAAATAACCATATTTTCAACTAACATCATCTTACGCTTGTTTTGATTTCAACCAAAAAATAAAAAATAAACATTCAAATGAAATAAACCTTAAAACCAAACTGAGAATCACTTTTAGTTATGTTTGAATACATTAGAGTATGTATTATGCGTATAGTTATGTTTGAATACATGAGAGTATGTTTTATGCGTAAAATGTGTTTATCATTTTGTCATACATAATATCAGAACAGTTATTAATAGACTTAACGGGTATTTTTCATAAACTAACAATGTATTTTACAAATCTATATTTTGTCCTACATAATTTTTAGAACAGTTATAAATAAACTTAACGGGTATTTTCGTATACTAACAATGTATTTTACAAATCTTTATATGTATTTGTTACCATTTCAAGAATATACCTATAAATAAACAAAAAAATATAAGTCTTTTTTAGAATCGAGTAAAATGCTATTTTACTCCTGGAGGTTTTTGCCATTTTACAACTTTAGTCCAGATGTTTCAGTTATCGTTTGTAAATCCAAAAAGATTATAACACTGTCATTTTAGTTTAACTCACTTAACCTCATCCAATGACCCACATTAGTCAGGGAATATTTTGTTATTTCCTCTATTATTTTAATTAAAGCTTTAAACTTATCCTATTTATAACTCCTCGGGTTCTTCAAAACATAAAAGTGCTCTAAACCCTAACCAAATCAAATCAGTATTATTCTACAATGGCCATGTCTATTCACACACCCCGTGTATCTATTCACACACCCTGTCTGGTTCCAAAACGCGGCCAAAAGCTCGGCGTTTTGGTCCGGTCAACAGACCCGTCAGACACCCATCGGTCTTCGTCTGGTTGACCGGACCAAAACGTCGCGCTTTGGCCACAGCTCGACACTGCAGGGTGTGAAAATAAGTTGGAGGGTGTGTGAATAGCAAGCCCCTTCTACAATAAGTTTTTACAACACCAAAAGACCAAATCAAATTGGGAAAGGTCTCTAGGAAAAGAAACTAAGATCCGGATACTGAAAAAGCAATCATACTTTCTTGACTCTCATAACCCACAAGAGCCATCGACATATGACCATAAAACATGAAACAAATTGTTCATCTGCAACATCGGTAAAAAGAAGTTATCATAGGGTCCCGATGATAATAGTTGAGATTGAGTCTTATTATTAAAACTGAAAGGAAAGATGATTGGGGATTAAGATTTCGAACGCAAACCCTAGAGAGTGGGAGTTAAAGGGAAGGTGAAATTAGGGACGTACATAGTTGAGATATGAGATTGATTGTGAAGAATTTTAGGGGTTAAAAGAGGGATTTGAGCTAGGATTTTAAGGAGAGTTGAAGAAAATAAAGGGGGCGATGATATTGATTTAGGGGGTTGATGGGTCATCGTGTGAGTTTAAGAAAATCATGTTAAGGTTTTTGATTTGGTTAGGGTTTAGAGCATTTTTGTGTTTTGAAGAATCTCTGTAGTTTTTGACGTATAAAATGTGGGTTTAAATCTTTAATTAAAATAATATGAGAAATGATAAAATTACCCTTGACTTAAGTGCTGAACAATGATCATTGGATATGGTTAAGACAGTTAGACTAATATAATAATATTAAAAACCTTTTAGATCAAGAGACAATAAATAAACCTTTGGAATAAAGTGATAAAATGATAAAACCTCATATACTCCTCATATACTAAATTGACATTTTACTCTATAAAATTTTATCAACTAAAACATGTAATGGAATTTAATAGTTTAACGGATTCTAATGAAAAGACATCAAACAACATGTCACAATTATTATACCTACTCATGTGAATCATGTTTTCTATATTATGATTTAATTCACAGACATCAAGTTACATGTCACAATTACACAGAAAAAGTGGTTATGTCATCTGAAGCGAGGTATATGCACTTACTTTTTCTTAATTGATATATACTATGATGTTGGAATACATCAATATTTATTACATAAATCATAAATAAAGTTTTTATCACATATATTAAATAAGTATAATATTTAAGAATATGCATATAACTTATATGTAAAAATATATACATTTTTATTTGTGACATCATAAATACAAATTTTATAATTAGATAACAGTTTTTAGTTTTTTTTTTAATATTTTAATTATGTATATTTTGTATATTTAATTATATACCAAAATTTTGCTTTTAGGCTCGCACTAGCCCTTAACGTTAAAATCATCCATAGTGGTTAAATGAGTATGAAAAAAGTAATGTCATCTTAGTGTCATGTATGCAACAGAGACATCACATTTACTTATTTGAAGGGTGTAACGGTTATGTAGATGTTTTAAATTAGTTTCCCACATACATTTCTTGGTACCATCTCGATGGCCACACTCACGCCCCAGCCAAAGGGTTGAGCCGGCACCCTCCCATGCACCCATTCACACCCAATACATAAACAACATCTTTAGATGACTGAGAACTGATGCATACGAATAAGTATAAACATTGAAATTTTTGTCATAACTATAGATTTTAGTTAATAGACGGTGGGGTGTGGGCACGGGAAGAAGATCATGATGCTGAGGTGGAAGGCTTCCCCGACGGGGAACACCGCCCCACATGTCTCATCTTCAGTGCATTCGGTGGGAGTTCCCTGTTTGCCCTAATCTGTTGTTTCTTGTTGATGTGTATGGTTGTTGTTTGTTGATTGGTAGGGAAGGGGAAGAAGGTGAGGTGGAAGGCTTCCCCAACGGGGAACACCGCCCCACTTGTCTCGTCTTCGGTGCATTCGGTAGGAATTCCTCGTCGGCTGAGATCTGTTGTTGCTTGTTGATGTGTATGGTTGTTGTTTGTTATTTGGTTGGGAAGGGGAAGAGGGAGGTGGTGAGATGAAGATGATGTGAATGTTAGGGGAATTCTTCCCACAACCTTATATCATTTGGATTTTTTATCAAGTTAATTAAGTCCTACAAACTTATGACCTACTTAAAGATTGCCCCCATAAAAGTTCTAATTGAGCTGAGGTTAAAAGAGATTGAATCAAATAAGACGCTCATTTAATAAACACCAATGGGTTGGTGGTCCATTGGCAAAGGCAAGGCCTATAATCTCATAAAGCTCCTTAGTGAAAGTTTTCTCCATCCGATCTAGCGCAGCAGCCACCGTTGAGTCCAAGCCAACTTGGTTCACCCCTCGAGCAGTCGAAGAGGTACTAGTAACAGGGATGGAATTCCTGCCGGTGGTGTTATAGTCCATTTCGGAATGGGCAAAACTCTCAAACAGATCATTACACTCAGCTGTCGATTTCTTTCCCATGAGTTGTCCTCCAGCTGAAGTGTCAAACCGGGCCCGGATCTCTGGGGTGAGACCGTTGTAGAACTTTTCTACAAGTGCCCAATCTGACAAGCCATGCTGTGAACAACGAGCAAGTAGGGTTTGGAACCTTTCCCAGGCCAGGAGGTACGGCTCATCAGGGCCCATTCGGAACGAATGAATCTGATTGCATATACGGCATGCCATGGCGGGTGGGTAATATTTAGCTAAGAAGGCATCTCGTAACCCGACCCAAGTAGTGAAAGAACCTGATGGCTGCGAATCAAACCAGACGGCTGCGCGGCCAGCAAGTGAGAATGGGAAGACCTGTAAATAACGCGCATCAGCGCTGGCACCTTCAATGGAGAAAGTGTCGTAGAGACGAGTGATGCAGTTGATGTGAGCAGGCGCGTCCTCATCATCACGACCCTGAAATTGACAAGAGTTGGTAATAGCGGTCATGATATAGGATGGGATTTGCCAAGACTTTTCGTTGGTGATTTCGGGTAGGCGGATGGGTGAGCGAGCACCGGTGAAGCCGGTGTTTGCTTGTTGGTAAACGGTTCGGTTGTCCATTTGGACAACGGGTGGTGGACTTTGGGGACGGGAGGGTGGTGGGGAGTTTTGTGGGGACGACTTCGGAGTGAAGTCAAAGTTCGGTAGTTTAGATTGGGGTGTAGAGTCAGAATGGGTGAAAGATGATGGTAATGGGGTACTAATCTCTTCGAAGAGGACGAGAAGGAAGACTTGTCCGTAGGTGGCTTCGGCGGAGGACCTTGCGAACGTGTATGGGGCATCCACTGAAAAACCAAAAACAAACAAGTAAGAAGACTCTATAAATGACTCGACACAACCAAAAAGAAAACGAAATTATATTAGAATCCTACGACTCAAACACGACAAATAGCACGTATGATATCACGAAAGTCAAAACAAAGTAATTAACGCAATCGCCAAGAGTCCCCGGCAACGGCGCCAAAAACTTGATGTGCTGAAAGTAGTTTAATAAAAACAACTAAAATTAACCCGAATCTAGACTCAAAGTAATACTCTAGACTCACTAAAACGAACTAAACTACTAACCGACAAGTGTACTGATCGACTCTAGTATAGCTAAAGTAAGTCCGGATATCGAACCCACAAGACTCTACTGATTGAATTAACTACTTTATTTAGACTCTGACAGACACGGACTGAAATGATGTTGTGATTTGATTGGGGGGGGGGGTTTCTAATAATTTCCTAAAAAACAATTTAAAAACTAACTAAGATTAACTAAGTTAACTAAACGAATTGCTTTGGACTTAACCTCTGATGGTGAGAAAACACTACCTAGACTGGAATCCTGATTGTTTCAAGTAATGATTTTTAATTAGAAGTTGTCAACTATGGAACCGGGCACATAAAATTCTCACCTTTCGGAATATCTAACGGACCCCTGACCCTTCTCAAGAGCACACAATGACACCCTAAAGGTTGTTAAGAATACCGGTTATTAGACTCCCTCACAGGACCTCTAATGGGTTTATGGAAGTACCTTGCAAGAATCACTCCTTCACAGGATCTGAATCAAAGGTAGACCTGGACTTTTGGATAAACTTACTAGACAATAGCCAATGGGTTACTCCCTAGGGAATATCCTACCTTCCGGTTTAATGACTTAGACCTATTAATAATGTCGCACCTCACAGCTATTGACGATTAGCAGAACGCTTGACTTTATAAGTTAATCGAATATCACTTCTAAGGTTTATTACGTAACTCAACCCTAAAGATTAAAGATTTATTATGTTATATAGACACTCACCAAAACCTTAAATCTAGCAAGACTCTATTATGTGATAAAGTCCGTCACCAAGAATCGAGCGAAGTGATAAACAAGCAACAAATACTATCAAGCATGCATACACATCTAAACAAAAGAACAAGTCGCTTACAACCTCATAAACAATACATAGCATCCATAAATCACATAAAATCAAAACTTTAACAATCATTCATCCAATCTAGGTAGTATATAAAAATTAGCCAATCAAAGTCATGAAAAACAATGCAAACAGAGTAAGTTCAAGTATGCAAAACATAATAAAGATCAGATATCACAAACGAGAACACTCGGATGACAGAATGACGACCCGAAGTTGCTACACTCGATTATCTTCACCCGAATGCTTCAATGGCTACCAATCACTCCAAGAATGCTCCAAGTTCTATCCCAATTCGTAATTAGGGTTTCATAATGATAAAAATTGCTTTTATACCCCCAAATCTCAGCTAATTTCGAACCCATCTGCAGATAACACCCTCTCGCTGGCCGTGAGAGGGTTCTGGCCATCCAGTCGCACCCCGCGACCGTGTTAATGTCGTCAGCACCAAATGAGCTTCTCGCGGGTGGTGAGAAGCAATGGCCCAGCTAGTCGCGGCCCGCCAGAAGGCAATTTTTCTAGAATTTAATTCATTTCAGCTCCAAAGCTCTCCAATTCGTTCCAGGACTTTACCAATTCGTATTTCCACTCAATTTTCACGCTTTTCAGCTACTTTAAGCTCATACGACCTGCAAAACGCAATTGGATCAAAAGACTAGCTATTCTACAGAAAACGAAACTAAAACTAATAAAGATTGTACAAACTATACGCGAATAAACGATGTATTTTACAATACATCAGGCACGCCTGGAACCAGTTGACTTTCCGTTAACTGGATTCTGCAATGAGGCTGTCTTTCCTCTCGGACAGATAGTTTTTCCTGTAACTCTTTCAAACGGCAAACACTCGCGAACCATTCAAGTAAACTTTATGGTGATGCCGGCAACTTCTCGTCATGATGTTTTATTAGGGCGTCGTGCGCAACATGATTTCAGCATGATCACATCTACGCCACACGCTGCTTGTGGTTTCCCAACGCCAACAGGCGTAGCTATCATGTTCGCGCGAAAGGAAATCATGTCTATCGAAGAACCAGTTGTTAAGGCTGCTAAACCTATGTCGCCGAATGAACCTGAGAAATGGGTTCTAAATAAAAAATATCCAGAGCAACCAATTATCCTCGATCCTGCGATATCCATAACAATCCGCGCAAAGCTCAAATCATTGTTGTTTCGTAATATGGATATCTTCTCCTGGACACCTGCAGACATGGTAGGGGTCCCGCAGGACGTTGCAAAGCATTGTTTAAATGTCTTCCCATCAGCAGAACCAGTGGTTCAGAAAAAGCGCAGCTTGGGTACTGAAAAAACTGAAGCTATGAACGAGCAAGTTGCTAAATTACTAAAAGCTGCCATTTTACGAGAAGTCAAGTACCAAACTTGGGTGGCGAACCCCATTATGGTCAAGAAGCATAATGGCGGTTGGCGCATGTGCGTCGATTTTAAAGATTTGAACAAGCCATGTCCCAAAGATTGTAACTCTCTTCCTGAGATTGACAAGAAAGTTGACTCCTTAGCATCATTTCGTTGGAAATGTTTTCTCGACTGTTACAAAGGGTACCATCAAGTGCTGATGAAACAAGAGGATAAGGATAAGACAGCCTTCCGCACAGAGAAGGGTATTTTCTGTTATACAAAAATGCCTTTTGGGCTCCGCGATGCGGGAGCCATTTATCAATGGCTTATGGATTCAGTGTTTGGTGATGACATTGGAGTAACCGTTGAAGTGTATATTGACGATCTAGTTATCATGAGTCATACGGAAGAAATGATGTTGGAAAACATTCAAAAGACTTTTGATTCACTGTGAAAAGTTAATTTGAAATTGAACCCTAGCAAGTGTTCTTTTGGCATGGAAGAGGTCAAGTTCCTCGGATTCATCGTCACCAAGGATGGGTTTAAAGTCAAGCCAGAAAAAGTTGAAGCAATTCAAAGTATGACATCTCTAGCAAGTGTGAAGGAGATGCAGAGATTGGCAGGACATTTAGCAGCCCTCAATCATTTCCTCGCAAATCACGCGGCAAAATCTTATCCTTTCATTCGTACTTTGCGCAACTGCGTAAAGAAAGATAAATTTCAATGGACGTCAGAGGTGGAGAAAGCTTTCCAAGATATGAAAGATTGTTTGATTCAATTACCGACTTTGACAGCTCGTGCAACAAAGAACATCTGATCCTCTATCTTGTTGCATCCGAATTGGCAGTACGCAAATACTTGCCGATTTCGTAGCTGAAGTTCCAGCATACAAAGTGCAAGAATACGAAGAAATCCAAAATCCGATTCCTGTTAGGATGACAGAGAACGGCTGCTACATACGGATGGCGCATCTAATAATGATGGGGCCGGCGCAGGCCTCCGACTAGTTAATCCAGATAACCAAGAGTTCACTTATTCCATATGCCTGGATTTCAAGAGCACAAATAATGAGGTTGAGTATGAGGCGTTTCTAGCAGGCTTGCGCCTCGCTATAAAAATGGCGCGGCAAATTTAACGGCCCATGTTGATTCTTGCCTTGTAGCGGAGCAAATCAATGGTACTTATGATGCAAGGGGCGATATTATGGCACTGTACTTGGAACAAGCCAAATCGTTAATCAGTCAATTCCGACAGTTTAAAGTTGTACACGTCAACAGAAGTGATAACAAACATGCTGATGCACTGAGTAAACTCGCAGCCACAAGTTTCCAACATTTAGCAAAAGAAGTTAGAATTGAAGTTTTAAAAAATCCATCCGTTCCGCTAATACAAGTCAACATGGTCGAAATGGGAAGCCCATCTTGGATGTCTCCATTATCCTGTTTTTACAGCATGGTAAGCTTCCTGACAACAAGGTGCAGGCACGAAAGATACGGTGTAAAGCCTTAAACTACGAAATGGCGGACGGTAATCTTATATCGAAGGTCATACATGGGTCCTTTACTGCGATGTGTTGACAAACAGGATGTGCAGTACTTGATCAGAGAGATCCACGAGGGATTATGTGGAATACACGCGGGACCGCGCATGGTCGTCGCTAAGGTAATGGGCGCATGTTATTATTGGCCGAGGATATATGTAGACGCTGTTAACACTCTGCGCAAATGCATGGCTTGCCAAAGACATGCGCCGGAAACATTGCACCCCAAAAATCCACTTGTTCCAATAACATCGGCATGGCCGTTCCAGCAGTGGGCTATCGACCTCGTAGGTCCTTTTCCTGATGCGCCTGGCGCAGTGAAGTTTATTGTTGTTGCCGTTGATTACTTCACCAAATGGGTCGAAGCAAAACCACTAGCCTCGACAACAACCATGGTAATCAGAAAGTTTATATGGGAGCATATTATTTGTCGCTGCGGATTACCCATGCGCATCATCACCGATAATGGCCCCAATTTAGCATCTGAAGATGTGCAAAAGTGGATGCAGGAGATGAAATCGAGCATGTTTTTTCCTCCGTCATGCATCCTCAAGCGAATGGTCTGGTTAAGAGTGTCAATAAGCAATTAGTTGATGGTATTAAAGCCCGCCTTGGTACAATGCGGCGTGGATGGGTCGATGAGTTGCCCAACATTCTATGGGCGCATTGAACAATGCCCAAGACAAGCACGGGAGATGTCACACCCCAACCGATGGCGGAAACATCGGGATGAGACGAACAAATTGCTCAAAACTTCATAACGCTATGTGACAATATAATTTAAATTCAAATTTCATTTCAAGACTAAAATGTCATACAAAGATTCCAAATAAAAACAACATTCTTCATAACATAACATTAAAATAACAAAATTTATCTAGGTGTGTATCTAAGTCCACCTAAATTGCATTTCTTCTCAACATCGTCTCATCAATCAACCTGCAACATTTATTAAAATATATCAACAAAAGTTGGCGAGCATACAAGTTTTGTTACATAGCATAATATAGAATGAAATTGTTTAAAGTCTCATATCCAACACGAATCATATATGCAAGTTTACTAGCATGCTGAAACGGTGTTCTATATGCTCAAACCCAAGAATCCAACGCATTAAAATAGCCTATCCCAATAGAGTAGTGGGAGGTTAATATGTTTAACTTAACAATACCCCAAGTTTCGTGGGCGGTGCGTTAATCCTATAGCGCTATAATTGTTAAGGTAGGCTAGCAAAGTTAATGAAGCATATATGACACAAATAGTTTACATAACATACAAGTCTAACAAGCATCAAGTAGTTTCATGTTAAGCATGGATAGAGATTAAATAGTTTATGTGTCGTGTGATTTTTGTACAATGCACATGTTGCACCCAAAGTGTAAAAATGAAAAAGGGATCGAGTATGCTCACGGTTTTGCAAGCTTTCCCACTTGAAATCCCGCAGACGTTGTTGGTTGATGGATTAGTTTCGAGCACCTTGTCCTTCTACACGAAGAAAAATAGGCGTGTGAGTATTGGGAATTAACGGAAGATTAGAGATTCGGAATTTGAATAACGTGAAAATAGTATTATGAAAGTAATCATCTTGTACTCATAACACTTGTTCTTGACACTATAGAACCTCAAGGGTTTGGTATGTTTTCATGGATTCAAAGATCTATTAGAATCGTAACAAGTGTATGGTCTTTAGATGATGTAACAAAGTTTCTTAATGAGTAACTATTAAGTTAATATTAAATCTTTGTTACATAGTCATATATATATGTATATATATATATACTACACTTAGTTAGAATATAAATCAAGCATGAGGTAGGAGATCAAAGTCTCCATTGAGGCACCTCTTTGTGTCATAGATTTCATACATGAGGTAGGAAGAACAAGCTTCCATTTAGGTACCTCGAATGTTCACCACTACACTTGTTTAAGAACACAAGGAGGGTCATGAACTTACAAGAATAATATAACTAAACTAAGGAAAATCATCAGGTAGTGGTGGACTTCAAGATAGGATAGCCCAAGCTAACCTTAGTCACATAAACCCAAGCTTCAAGCTTGTTCACTACTTGGGAGTAAAAAAAAACTTAAACAAAACAGAATGTTTGAGAGAATTAAACCTCTAATTTTGAATATCTCAACCTTGTTTTTAAGCCTAACCAACCACATATAGTGTTGTAAGCATTAGGACATAGGTTTGAGATGAGTTGAACTCAAGTTAAATAAGTTTTATAAAAGTTTGAAGAATATAAATCAAAACAGTCCACTTTGGAGCCTTTTTCGTGACATTCCAGGGCCTGATTTTCCATGGAAAACCATTGGAGATGTGCACAAGGTCAAACCAAGCAAGTGGGAAAAAATGGAGTGTTTTCGTTGAGAAACGAGTGAGTTACACTCATTTTAGTGAAGAAGAGTAATCCTACCCGAATTTGCAACTTTCAGCTTGATTATGGAGGATTTGAGAGTGTTTTGATGATTTGAAAAGTGTAAAAAGGCTTGGATTAGGCTTGGTATTTATAGGGAATGATTAGGGTAGGTTGTGGTTGAGTATTAAATGTTAAAACAGAACAAAAAAACTCAAAAACTGCCCAACAGCGAGCTGATTGGGGGTCTGGTCACGCTGGCTGGCCTCCTTTCAGTGATTGCTTAAATGAATTAAGTGTTGGGTTTTGTTTGGAGTGAGGGCTACAACATAATGGTTTTTGCGCGTGTTTGTGGAACTGTTGACCCAGGTTCGAGTCCCGTGGTCTTCAGTTTTTTTGTTAATTTATTTTCTTTTTGTTTTTAAAACTTTAAACTTTCAGCAAATTACCCAAAACAGTCCCTGGACTTGCAATTACATAACAGTCCCTGGACTTATATTCACAAACTTATGTTATGTTTTTTTTATAAAAATAAACTTTTAAATAGCAAGATCAATTAATTTAAATAATTGATAAATAACCATGTTTAAATAGCAAAATCAATTAATTTAATAAATTTAAAAAAAGAACAAGTAATAAATGTTCATAACGAGTCGAATTAATTTAGTTTAACGAGTATCGAGTTTCATTGCGTAATAACAAATCAAGAATATAAAACATGATTAAAATAGTTTCGTTCTCATTATGATCAATAGTCTCAATTACAAATAGGAACGAAAGTCGATTACAAGGAGAGTACAAGGTTTCTAAAAGTAGAAATACAAGGGATGCCTTCCAATTATGGAAATATGAAAAAGTCGGGCGCTACAGGAGAAACTCCGTTTAGTTTGGTATATGGGACGGAGGCATGGAAATATTAAGTCTTTGTTACATAGTCACACACACACACACACACACACACACATATATATATATATACACTTAGTTAGAATATAAATCAAGCATGAGGTAGGAGATCAAAGTCTCCATTTACGCACATCTTTGTGTTATAGATTTCATATATGAGGTAGGAAGAACAAGCTTCCATTTAGGTACCTCGAATGTTCACCACTACACTTGTGTTTAAGAACACAAGGAGGGTCATGAACTTACAAGAATAATATAACTAACTAAGGAAAATCATCAAGTAGTGGTGGACTTCAAGATAGGATAGCCCAAGCTAACCTTAGTCACATAAACACCAAGCTTCAAGCTTGTTCACTACATGCGAGTAAAAAAAATTAAACAAAACAGAATGTTTGAGAGGATTAAACCTCTAATTTTGAATGTCTCAACCTTGTTTTTAATCCTAACCAACCACATATAGTGTTGTAAGCATTAGGACATAGGTTTGAGATGAGTTGAACTCAATTTAAACAAGTTTTATAAAAGTTTGATGAATATAAATCAAAACATTCCACTTTGGAGCCTTTTTCGTGACATTCTAGGACCTGATTTTCCATGGAAAACCATTGGAGATGTGCACAAGGTAAAACCAAGCAAGTGGGAAAAAGAATGGAGTGTTTTCGTTGAGAAACGAGTGAGTTACACTCACTTTAGTGAAGAAGAGTAATTATGCCCGAATTTGCAACTTTCAGCTTGATTATGGAGGATTTGAGAGTGTTTTGATGATTAGAAAAGTGTAAAAAGGCTTGGATTAGGCTTGGTATTTATAGGGAATGATTAGGGTATGTTGTGGTTGAGTATTAAATGTTAAAACAGAACAAAAAAACTCAAAAACCCGCCCAACAGCGAGCTGATTGGGGGTCTGGTCGCGCTGGATGGCCTCCTTTCAGTGAGTGCTTAAATGAATTAAGTGTTGGGTTTTGTTTGAAGTGAGGGCTACAACATAATGGTTTGTGCGCGTGTTTGTGGAACTGTTGACCCGGGTTCGAGTCCCGTGGTCTTCAGTTTTTTTGTTAATTTATTTTCTTTTTGTTTCTAAAACTTTAAACTTTCAGCAAATTATCCAAACAGTCCCTGGACTTGCAATTACATAAACAGTCCCTGGACTTAAATTCACAAACTTATGTTATGTTTTTTTTTTATAAAAATAAACTTTTAAATAGCAAGATCAATTAATTTAAATAATTGATAAATAACCATGTTTAAATAGCAAAATCAATTAATTTAATAAATTTAAAAAAAAGAACAAGTAATCATGTTCATAACGAGTCAAATTAATTTAGTTTAACGAGTATCGAGTTTCATTGCGTAATAACAAATCAAGAATATAAAACATGATTAAAATAGTTTCGTTCTCATTATGATCAATAGTCTCAATTACAAATAGGAACGAAAGTCGATTACAAGGAGAGTACAAGGTTTCTAAAAGTAGAAATACAAGGGATGCCTTCCAATTATGGAAATAGGAAGAAGTAACAAAAAGATGCAGATACTTGGTCTTCATTTCACTCTCGAGTTCCCAAGTAAATTCAGTGCCACGCTTTCCTTCCCATCGAACATTTACGATAGGAATTCGACTGCGCCTTAGTTTATTGACATCTCGGTCCATGATTTCGACGGGTTTCTCCACAAAATGCAAGGTGTCATTGATTTGGAGATCTTCAAGAGGAACTTGGAGTCCTTCGTTAGCGAGACACTTCTTGAGATTCGAAACGTGGAACGTTGGATGAACATTCCTGAGTTCTTGAGGTAAATTGAGTCGATATGCCACCTTACCAATCCTCTCGAGTATCTTGAAAGGACCAACATAACGAGGGGCCAGTTTTCCCTTTTTACCAAAATGAACTACTCATTTCCAAGGAGATACTTTGAGGAGTACATGGTCACCAACGTTAAACTCCAATGGTTTACGTCTCTTGTCAGCATAGCTATTTTGTCGACTTCGAGCCTTGAGTAGATTATCACGGATTTGAAGAATCTTATCCGTTGTTTCTTGTATGATCTCAGGGCCAGTAATTTGTTTGTCGCCAATCTCATGCCAGCTAAGAGGATATTGGCATTTGCGACTATACAATGCCTCGAACGTGGCCATTTGGATACTGGAGTGGTAGCTATTGTTGTATGAGAATTCGATCAATGGTAAATGCACGTCCCAACTACCACCAAAGTCGATGACATAAGAACAGAGCATGTCCTATAGGGTTTGGATAGTACGTTCAGTCTGTCCATCCGTTTGAGGATGAAAAGCCGTACTGAGATTCAAATGAGTACCCATAACGGACTGAAAAGTTTGCCAAAGGCGCGAAGTAAAATGACCATCACGGTAAGAGATGATGTCAATGGGTATACCATGACGACATATGATTTCATCAGTGTAGATTCGAGCAAGTTTCTCAACTTTGAAGTCTTCACGAATAGGAAGGAAATGAGCTGACTTGGTCAAACGGTCGATGATTACCCAAATGCTATCATGACCAGAAGGTGTACGGGGAATTTTGGTGATGAAGTCCATAGCAATGCTATCCCATTTCCAAACGGGGATCTCAGGTTGTTCGAGTAACCCAGAAGGACGCTGATGCTCAGCTTTGACCTTTGAGCAAGTGAGGCATTTTGAAACATAGATGGCAATGTCCTTCTTCATACCAGGCCACCAATAGGACGTACAAAGACCATGGTACATCTTATCAGCACCAGGATGGATCGAGTATTTGGATTTGTGTGCCTCGTTCATGATGACTTCATGAAGATTGTCGCGATCTGGCACCCAAATACGATCAAGATAGTATTGAAGTCCGTTTGATTTCGTCACGAGTTGATCCATAGGAGCACCTCGTACTTCGTCAATTAAACTTCCTTCATTTGCTGACGAGTATTGAGCTTCATGAGTGCAAGTGTGGAGATCGCTTGAGATTCGAAAACAACAAATGCTACTAACATGAGCCTTACGACTAAGAGCATCAGCCCCGACATTCGCTTTACCAGGATGATAGCGAATCTCGCAATCGTAGTCGTTAAGCAATTCCACCCAACGTCGCTGACGCATGTTTAGTTCCTTTTGGTCAAAGATGTGTTGTAGGTTCTTATGGTCAGTGAAAACCACACACTTCGTACCATATAGGTAGTGTCGCCAAATCTTTAACGCAAAAACAACCGCGCCAAGCTCGAGATCATGGGTAGTATAGTTTTCTCATGTATTTTGAACTGACGAGAAGCATAAGCAATGACTTTGTCTCGTTGCATGAGCACGCAACCAAGACCATGATTTGAGGCATCACAATATACTAGAAATCATCATTCCTATCAGGAAGAGCAAGAATAGGAGCATTACAAAGCAAGTTCTTGAGAGTTTGAAAAGATTCCTCTTGCTCAGGACCCCAAGCAAAAGGTTTCTCTTTTTTAGTCAACGAGGTGAGAGGAACAGTGATTTTCAAAAAGTTCAAGATGAATCGGTAGTAATAACCTACCAATCCTAAGAAAGAACGGATTTCAGAAGGAGCTTTAGGCGCGGTCCAATTCTTCACTACTTCGATTTTGGAAGGGTCAACACGGATCCCTTTTTCACTAACAACGTGTCCAAGGAATTGGACTTCTTTGATCCAGAATTCGCATTTGGAAAACTTCACGTATGGATGATTACTACGCAAAAGTTCGAGTATGAGGCGTAAATGACATTCGTGATCAGCTTGCGTCTTCGAATAAATAAGAATATCATCGATGAAAACGATTACAAAGCGATCCAAATATGGTTTACAAACACGATTCATAAGTAAGATCCATGAACACAGCGGGTGCGTTGGTCAAGCCAAAAGGCATAACCACGAACTCGTAGTGTCCATAGCGAGTGCGAAATGCTTTTTGGGAATGTCCCTTCGAGAACACGAAGTTGGCGATAGCCAGATCGAAGATCGATCTTGGAGAAGCAAGTTGCGCCTTGAAGTTGGTCAAAGAGATCATCGATGCGCGGGAGAGGATACCGATTTTTGATGGTGAGCTTGTTAAGCTCTTGATAGTCGATGCACATGCGAAACGAGCCATCCTTTTTCTTGATGAAAAGCACAGGATCACCCCAAGGTGAGGTACTTGGGCGTATGAAGCCTTTATCGAGGAGTTCTTGGAGTTGAGTAGATAACTCTTGCATCTCAGAGGGTGCAAGACGATAAGGAGCTTTGGCAACAGGAGTCGAACCAGGTACGAGATCAATACGAAAATCAATAGATCGAGGTGGAGGAGGACCAGGTAAATCTTCAGGAAAGAAGTCAGGGATGTCGCGCACCACTGGAACATCACTTACGCTCTTTCCCTTGCCTTTTTCTTCCACAACATGGGCTAAAAAGGCAAAGTACTGTTTGCGTAAGTACCTATTCGTTTGTGTGCAGGACATCAATTTCAGTACTTTTGAAGGTCGGTCTCCATAGACGCTTAAGGTGTCACTAGATGGAAGGGGCAAACGAGCGTATTTCTCGTGGCAAGCAATTTCAGCATGGTTCTTGCGAAGCCAATCCATGCCTACTATGATGTCGAAACTACCCAGTTGCATGGGTATAAGGTCGATGGGGAAAGTGTGCTCGTTAAGAGTGAGAAGACAGTCACGAAGAACGGAATCGACTAAGATGGACTTGCCATTGGCAACTTCAACTTAAAACGACCTAGGCAGTTTAGAGCGTGTACAATTTAACAAGGATTCAAATTCAGTGGACACAAAGCTTATGTCCACACCAGTATCACATAGCATCGAAGCGTAAAGATTATTAACAAGAAACGTACCATTACGACTTCATTGTCATTGCGTGCTTGGTTTGCATTGAGATTCTCGTCCTCTAGCAGCTTGTTGCTCTTGATTCAGATGGGGACATTGAGGACTAAGATGATTTGCGTCACCACATTTGTAGCAGGCTCTAGCTGGTCTAACATTTTGGGCTTGATGCGATTACGGTGTAGGATTGTTCTTGCAATAGGTGGTGTTATGGCCAAAACGGTTGCAAATGGTACAATGGCGACAATTGACGTTGGCAGGGTGATGATAGTTGCAGGTAGTACACTTGGGGTGAATCCCAGTGTATGGCTTTCCATCTTTGCAGGTGTAGCGGGGTTTGGGTTAACAGCTGGTACAATCGCGTTACAACCGAGGTTCTATTGCTTTGCTTCTTCCCCTTGTTGCCACTTGATTGTTGGGTAAGTTGGTGGGCTTGTTTGGAAGAAACGGGGAGTTTGCTTATCGCGAATGCGATTGTTATTTAGGGAAGCGGCGAGACGATAAACAGCTTCGATATTATCGAGTTTGGCTGCCTCGATGGTATCACGAATAGCAGAAGGTAACCTATTTGGGTACTTGCGGATTTTGCGATCGAGGGTCAAAACAAGGTGAGGAACAATGAAACTGAGTTGCTTGAAACGGGTAGTGTAGGCTTGGTTATCGTCGCCAATTTGTTTTAGGGCCCAAAATTCTTCTTCCAGCTTTTGTTGCTAGTGCGGAGGACAAAATTCTTCCATCATGAGTGTCTTAACTTCCTCCCAAGGTAAAGCATAAGCTTCTTCATTGGAAGGGAGATTCCTTTCGTTTGTCCACCATTCTAGACCTCGGGCTTGGAATACCTCGGTCGCACTACGCGTTTTGAGCTCTTCGGGACACTCACTATTGATGAACGTGACCTTTATGCTGTCAAACCACTCGAGCATAGCAGTCACCCCATCGTTGCCAACGAATGGCTTAGGGTTGTAAGACGAAAAGTGTTTGAAGTTGAAAGACACAGGTTTGCGCACATCAATCTTTGAATCGACGGAGGAGTTTGGAGTAGCAGAAGCTTGGATCTCAGTGATGATCTTTGGGACGATAGAGCGATTTGATTGCCCATGAAAGCCATCATCTTTTTTTTGGAGTTGGTCTTCGACTTCTTAATCGAGTTGGAGAGATGCGAAGACATCTAAGATTCAAAAGAACGAATAGGTGAGACTTGATCATAACGATTGTTTAAGAAAAATTGTTTTCAGGAATGCATCACATAACATATAGTTTAACATAGTGTATAAAATGTTCAATTTGTCTCACATAGCATAATCATGAATTCCACATAGCATAACATGTATAATGAAAGCATTGTAAATTTAGTTTGTTCACGAGAGATTATTATTGTTTTTTATTGCGATAGACATGCGAATTGTGTAAAAAGTTTGAAATGAACGAAGTATCAAGTTTAAAATCACATATAAATTGAGATAACATAAAAGAGAGGCTCATAAAACATAGGATTGTTTCGGGTAGAGAAACGTCGACTATTCCAAAGTGGATCGAAAGTCCTTTCAAATTAGAGAAACGTGCTTTGGCCTATAGGTAAGATACTCTCGTCGAGAAGCGATTAACGATAACTTACCCTTCCAGTTACTACACGTCTCTAATGGATTGACACAATCGAGACTTTGGCGAGATTTGAAAATCGAGGAATGGGACTTAATCGACAAGGTGCGGGTTTCACCCCTAACTTGACGATTTTGTACCCTAATGTGGTTGTTTCTTACTAAACGAGGGTGAATTCGACTCGTTAGTAAGGTCCACTAGAATATGAAATGGAAGTTTTCCATCAAGATGTGGATATCACTCCTAGCTTGATGGCGTAACTTCGTGCAAAATTGCATACGCTAAATGAGGGACTTCACCAAAAATTGTGGGCCATTGGGCCTATCTTGGTGCAAATCGCCTCGTTGGTAAAATATGAGTGTCTTCAAGTGTCTTTCTGTTAGCCTTAGGAAAGGCATGTAAGTTTAATAGACCAAGAAGGAGAATGAGAAGAAAATAAGTAGAGTGAATGAAGTTTTAAACAACAAGTAAGAATCAAGTTCCTAAAACTATAGACTAGGGCAAAGCATTCCTACTTTTCCTAATTCCCTATAGTTATGGCTCTGATACCAATCTGTCACACCCTAACCGATGGCGGAAACATCGGGATGAGACGAACAAATTGCTCAAAACTTCATAACGCTGTGTGACAATATAATTTAAATTCAAATTTCATTTCAAGACTAAAATATCATTCAAAGATTCCAAATAAAAGCAACATTGTTCATAACATAACATTAAAATAACAAAATTTATCGAGGTGTGTATCTAAGTCCACCTAAATTGCATTTCTTCCCAACATCGTCTCATCAATCAACCTGCAACATGTATTAAAATATATCAACAAAAGTTGGCAAGCATACAAGTTTTGTTACATAGCATAATATAGAATGAAATTGTTTAAAGTCTCATATCCAACATGAATCATGATATGCAAGTTTACTAGCATGTTGAAACGGTGTTCTATATGTTCAAACCCAAGAATTCAACGCATTAAAATAACATATCCCAATAGAGTAGCGGGAGGTTAACATGTTTAACTTAACAATACCCCAAGTTTCGTGCGCGGTGTGTTAATCCTATAGCGCTATAATTGTTAAGGTAGGCTAGTAAAGTTATTGAAGCATATATCGACACAAATAGTTTACATAACATACAAGTCTAACAAGCGTCAAGTAGTTTCATGTTAAGCATGGATAGAGATTAAATAGTTTATGTGTCGTATGATTTATGTATAATGTACATGTTGCACCCAAAGTGTAAAAATGAAAAAGGGATCGAGTATGCTCACGGTTTTGCAAGCTTTCCCACTTGAAATCTCGCGAACGTTGTTGGTTGATGGATTTGTTTCGAGCACCTTGTCCTTCTACACGAAGAAACATAGGCGTGTGAGTATTAGGAATTAACGGAAGATTATAGATTCAGAATGTGAATAACGTGAAAATAGTATTATGAAAGTAATCATCTTGTACTCATAACACTTGTTCTTGACACTATAAAACCTCAAGGGTTTTGTATGTTTTCATGGATTCAAAGATCCATTAGAATCGTAAAGTGTATGGTCTTTAGATGATGTAACAAGTTTCTTAACGAGTAACTATTAAGTTAATATTAAGTCTTTGTTACTTAGTCACACACACACACACACACACATATATATATACTTAGTTAGAATATAAATCAAGCATGAGGTAGGAGATCAAAGTCTCCATTTACGCACATCTTTGTGTCATAGATTTCATATATGAGGTAGGAAGAACAAGCTTCCATTTAGGTACCTCGAATGTTCACCACTACACTTGTGTTTAAGAACACAAGGAGGGTCATGAACTTACAAGAATAATATAACTAACTAAGGAAAATCATCAAGTAGTGGTGGACTTCAAGATAGGATAGCCCAAGCTAACCTTAGTCACATAAACACCAAGCTTCAAGCTTGTTCACTACTTGCGAGTAAAAAAAACTTAAACAAAACAGAATGTTTGAGAGGATTAAACCTCTAATTTTGAATGTCTCAACCTTGTTTTTAATCCTAACCAACCACATATAGTCTTGTAAGCATTAGGACATAGGTTTGAGATGAGTTGAACTCAATTTAAACAAGTTTTATAAAAGTTTGAAGAATATAAATCAAAACAGTCCACTTTGGAGCCTTTTTCGTGACATTCTAGGACCTGATTTTCCATGGAAAACCATTGGAGATGTGCACAAGGTAAAACCAAGCAAGTGGGAAAAAGAATGGAGTGTTTTCGTTGAGAAACGAGTGAGTTACACTCACTTTAATGAAGAAGAGTAATTATGCCCGAATTTGCAACTTTCAGCTTGATTATGGAGGATTTGATAGTGTTTTGATGATTAGAAAAGTGTAAAAATGCTTGGATTAGGCTTGGTATTTATAGGGAATGATTAGGGTAGGTTGTGGTTGAGTATTAATGTTAAAACAGAACAAAAAAACTCAAAAACCCGCCCAACAGCGAGCTGATTGGGGGTCTGGTCGCGCTGATGGCCTCCTTTCAGTGAGTGCTTAAATGAATTAAGTGTTGGGTTTTGTTTGAAGTGAGGGCTACAACATAATGGTTTGTGCGCGTGTTTGTGGAACTGTTGACCCGGGTTCGAGTCCCGTGGTCTTCAGTTTTTTTGTTAATTTATTTTCTTTTTGTTTCTAAAACTTTAAACTTTCAGCAAATTATCCAAACAGTCCCTGGACTTGCAATTACATAAACATCCCTGGACTTAAATTCACAAACTTATGTTATGTTTTTTTTTATAAAAATAAACTTTTAAATAGCAAGATCAATTAATTTAAATAATTGATAAATAACCATGTTTAAATAGCAACATCAATTAATTTAATAAATTTAAAAAAAAGAACAAGTAATCATGTTCATAACGAGTCAAATTAATTTAGTTTAACGAGTATCGAGTTTCATTGCGTAATAACAAATCAAGAATATAAAACATGATTAAAATAGTTTCGTTCTCATTATGATCAATAGTCTCAATTACAAATAGGAACGAAAGTCGATTACAAGGAGAGTACAAGGTTTCTAAAAGTAGAAATACAAGGGATGCCTTCCAATTATGGAAATATGAAAAAGCGGGCGCTACAGGAGAAACTCCGTTAAGTTTGGTATATGGGACGGAGGCAGTAATCCCTGCTGAAATAGGCCTTCCATCTCCAAGAATGCTCGCCATGGAAAAGCAAAACAATGAAGAAGAGTGTCGCTTGGATCTTGATTTAGTTGAGGAAAGACGTGAGAACGCAGCTATCCGCGATGCAAAATATAAGTCCCAGTTAGAGAAATATTATAACAAGCGGGTGCGCGTTTGCACATTTTTACCAGGGGATTTCGTCCTCCGTGATAATGAAGCTTCCAATACCAAAAGACCGGGTAAGCTTGCGCCGAGATGGGAAGGCCCATATGTGATCAACGAGTTCCTTGGCAAAGGAGCATATATTTTGAAGCGCATGGATGGCTCTAGCGTCTAGCGGACCTGGAACGCCCAGCAGTTGCACAGATGTTACATGTAATCTTAGTCCTCGATGCGATAGCCGCGCGCTGGCAAAGAGATAGCTTACAATTTTTTCGTACTTGTGTAATCTTAGTGACAACAGTAGCTTGATGCTTTATCAATACAATTCTATTCTGTCACTACTTACATTTACTTGTTTTTCAAATATGTTACTTACAAATGCATGCAATTACTTTGGAAACACAAAACACTAAGGCTAGTAACAACTCATGGGCCACCAGATAAACACAACTTACGCTCTTACATGAGTTAGCCAATTATGTTCATTTGTCTGTCCTAAACAAGTAATTGTACTCATGCACACATTGTAATTCAAAAGATATATTGTACAAAATTAAAGTACTTGCGAGCCGCGCATCTGTACATACAAATATTATAAATTGTCTTAAACATGTACAAGCAAGAAATTAAATCTGTCTACTTCACAGTCTTCGTGGTTTCTTCTTCTTCTTCGGCATCAGCAAATATTTCCTTTAAACGATCAAAAAGTCATCATGTGATAAGGAATTATCACCGAATCCATAATAGGGATTTGCAGCTGGTGATAACGCTCTTTCGCAGCCTTAAAAGCAGCAACGATGTTAACTCCACGGGTTGTTGCGCGCCTGTTGTCCCATTTTACCAGGAGCGTATGAGACACAAGTTCCGAGCATTCTGTGTATCCTTGTGCATATCCATCATCCTGGCAGCAACCATCACTTGCGCGACTGCCTCGTCAAGCTCAGTAGAATTCAGAATAGAGTTGGCAATCTAAATACAAGCACAAAGGGTCAGGAGATGCAAATATTAACAGATCAGTATTTATAAAAAGTAGTCATTTACCTTGACGACTCCATACTGTTGAATCCAGGTGAGCTTACTCATGAGGGATTCAGAAATACTCTCCGCCGTCGCGCGATCGGTTTCTGTGGCTTCTATTTTTTGTTCACCCTCCGTTAAGCGTCGGGTAAGCTCAGCCTTTTCAACTTCATATAACTTCACATCTTTCTTCAAGGAATCAACTTCCGCCTTCAAAAGCTCCTGGTCAAAGAACAGAGAAGTAAGATCAGCAAGCCCCTTTTTTTTAAGCAAAAGCATCATTTTAGTTTCTACTCTCATTCTGCTCGCTTCGTTCTCTATGGGAACGTGCTTCTTCCGCAGCAGCAACACATTGGTTTTCTCTTGCTTGAGTTTCTCGATCTCATTGCGCAACATGATCTTTTCATTATTATCGCGCTCCCAAGCTTCCAACCATTGTTTGCATCTTCAGTATGCTGCGCCGCTACCGCCTCGGCTTTCCTTTTCCAACCAAGGGCATACCATTCTTCTGTCTTCTTCTCATCCTCAACTTTGCACCTCTCCGCCTCAAGGTCCACCCTCATCTTCCTCACCTTCTCACTCTCAATCCCAACTTTGAATCTCTTGGACTCAAACTCGTCCCATTCTTTGTTCATGCTGCGCCATTCGCGCAAATTCAGTGAGTTACAGATGAGCTTGCGCTGTCTCTAGCAGATAAGCTTGATATATTTGGTCATGAGACTGGTCTTCTTGGCGCTTCACCTCAGCTGGCGGATATATGCCTTTATACCATTCCCTGCAAGCTTGCAAGTCGATAAAAGGTATCGCACTGTTTGAGCTTCCACACCGGCTCATGGATGGCAGAAGCTCTCTTGGCAGAATAGGTGCGATAATAATAATCATCAAGCGTCTCCTTAGGATAAATGGGAGAGCCTTCAGCTTGATCTTCAAAAAAGAGCCAGAATTCTTCGCTTGTTTATCGGTGGCTTTTTCCGAATGAGGGGGAAAGGCACGGTGGATCCTCAGTAGGTCGCTTCTCAACATGACTAGGGGCAGTATCTTTTACCTACTCGCCAGCAGGATCTTCAGCAAGTGGTTTTTCATGCTCTTCTTCTGGAGCAGTTTTCTCGGGAATTTCAGGCATAATTGGGTCTGAACCAGAGACAGTCACGCCTGGGTTCACATCGCCTCCTCCTATCTCAACATCTTCAGGATTGCGCGGGGACGGCACGGTGGATGATGTGGCCTGCGCCACCTTCACTGTTTTCTCTGCAGAAAACAAACACAGTTAGAAAAATAGAACTTCCGATATGTAAGACAAATTAATTATCCTTACCAGGAGAAAATTTCTCTGCTAGAGCATCCAGATTGCTCTTTTTACGATCGCGCGCGCAGTTTTCTTCGGTGGTGATGTTGGTGGATCAGATTCAGCTTCTTTCCTCTTCCTCGAGGGCGCTTCAATGCCAACTCTGGCTAGAAGGAATTTCCAAAGGTTCATCTGGGTTGGAAGCAGGAATGGAAGAACTATCCAAAGGTTCCGCTTTTGGTTTCCTCAAACCTACAGGCGCGAGACCTTCTAATGAGTCTGACACCACCACATACTCACACCAAGAATCAAATACGAGACGCGTACTTTTCTTGCCTTCAGGTTTCACAGCTGCAGATGTCTTAGGTTTTGATACATCTGGCTTGGGGGGAAGTGAGGCAGCAGCAGCTGGTTTTTTCTTCTTCTTCGAATCAGGGCCTACGTCCAAGTTTATCAAATCACCTACATAATAAATGATAAAGGACAAACGTTGCGCCATAAGTTATATTGCAATATTACTTAGGCTCAAGTATCTAATCGTAATATTGCAATACTAATTCAGGCTTTAAAGAAATACTACTTACCGGTAGTATAGGTAGGCTGCGCGTTGAGGTCTTCTTTCTTGGGAAGTTCGAAGTTGCCCAGAATTTGATCAAACCACTGCTCCTCATCCTTATCAATCGCATCACTGCCATCTTTCCTTCATCTCTCTTGAAAGACACTAGGTATAACGACGAAACTATTCCAAAACACAATAATAGACATCATCAGTATACACTTATAGAGGATGATCCTAGTAAGTTATACAGTAACGTACCAACTCCATCTTCTGTATATACCGGTTTCTCCTTGCATTCCTTCTTCCATAATATGCTCATACCAGTAGCGATCAGGGCCTTTTCCGGTAAAATAATGTTGGGCACATCCTTGATGTCCTGGTACCACACCTCTTTACTGGGGATGGCTAGCGTCTCCACCGGCCCAGAATGTCATCGCCCTTGGAATCATTGCCACCTTAATAAAGAAAATTTTTTGCTTCCAATCATGATAAGATTTAGGAGGCACGAGTAACAGGCGTTTGGCTTGAGGGCGTTCCTGAAAGGAATAAAACCCTAAAGAGCTGTGCAGTCGGTAGAAGACCCTAAACTTCTCAAACCGTCGGAATAATATTCATCGACCGACAAACAAACTCAAAATGCTTGATTCTCACCATCCGCATGGGATTTAATTGGGAGATGTGGAACTTGTAAAAGTCAAGAATCTCGAGCAAAAAATGGGTAACCGGCAGTCGGAAATTGTCCTCGGCAAAGTAATCATAAAATAAAGTAATATACCCGGCCGGAGCGTTTGCTGCTGTATCTGTAACAACTCTCCAAAACACCCCGAAATTAGCCGAAACGTAAAACCGGACACGCAAATCGAGACGCGGCACGCAAAACGAGACAGGTCCATCTGGACAGTCCAGGCACCACACGCCAGACACACGAGTCTCTGTCGCGACGCGCGGGAGGTATCCAGGTGATGTGTCACCGTTTCACGCCATCTGGCAACCCTACACTTGTGACCAGGCTGACCTAGCCTAGCTAGGCATCTCAGGCGCCACGCGAGGGAACTCCTAGATCCCCGCGCGACGCGCAGGGGAGGTCAAAATCGGGTATAAAAAGAGCGGCCTGGGACTGAAATCGTCGCTCACTTTTGATCCTCTGAATCGATCGTATACTCTCTGAATCTCTGTTTCTTCCTGCAACACCCCCTAAAACCCCTAAACCTATCAACCTGCGAAGCGTTGCCCGTTGTAAGTAACTTAACCCCCGATCAATAATTCACTATCCTACCCAATCGATCTAGAATCGCCAACGCATGTCTAGGCTCTACCTGACTACGTTCGTTGGAGTTCTGTCGAGTGTTGTATGGACACCCTACCCATTCGATCTAGAATCGCCAACGAATGTCTAGGCTCTGCCCGACTACGTTCGTTGTAGTTCTGTCGAATGTTGTACGGTTAAAGTGACTTGGGTTAACTTACTAACACATGTGCATTGTATGTTTTAATATATATCCCAGGAAGTAATCAAGAACTATCACCAGGAACTCCGTAGATATAAACATTGTAAATGCGGATGCTCCTCAATAACTGTAAAGTATAATCACTTGTTTTGATAAAACTGAGATGGGATTCGCCAGTATTTCTTGCTGATAAAATGTTTTTAAAACGCGTATCAGGTAACTTAATGTGAAGCTAACAGAGGCCAGCTGGAGAGCACTGAAGGCTTAGAAAAGTGGCTATAAAAGTTACCTAAATAAAAAGGAGTTTCTGTTTTCCATAAATTAGGGTCTGCCCCTAAAAATATGTATTGTAATGGAAACATGGATTTTATCCCATTTGTTTAATATAAAAGTTTGGTGTTTTGAAACTCTGATATTTATTTTCTAACTACGATCCTGATGTCGTAATTCCGCTGCCAAATTAATAAACATCGGTACCACCAGCTCTGTGTCCCGCGGCCCCCGCTCCCGGGGTGGGGTCGGGGGTTGCGACAGAAGGTGGTACCAGAGCTATGCCACTGGTTTAAGACATTTAGGTGTTCTTTTGAAATACCTAAAATTTTAAACGAATGTGTTAGAAAATATCCACGAATTTATATGTATATATTATTTGGTATTATTTTACTAACTTCTTTAGTTTATAGAATGAGTGAGCAGGGTACTTCTGACGCTTATCGTCACCTACCTCATTCTCTGATGGATGAAGGAACATCCCAGCCAACCACAGACTACACCGTTGATTCTGAAGATGTTTTTGTTTTCAAAGCCAAATCTGTAGAACCTTTCCCCCTAAAAAGAGAAATTGGTTTAGTAGAGCCAAAGTAGAGAAAAGGAAAAGACTGAGACAAGTACAACTCGAGCCATAGCAGCTAGGACTGAGATAAGCACCTGAAACCCCGAAGTTAGACCCTTGTGGGAGGAAGAATTGGATAGGCAGCTAGCAAATTTTCACATGTTTGGAAACGCAGAAGGAGAACCTAATTTTAATCAAGTAGCCAATCCAGAACCCCCGTTGCTTCCCTTATTTCATAACCAACCCATAAACCTAGAACAGAACCAGGAAAATCAATTTCGAATACCAGCCTTTGACCCCAATGAGATACCTAGAATTCCAGCACCAAACCCTTTAGATCCATGGTGGGCTAATAACTGGCTATTCAGAACCTGCTAGAAAACCCAATCCCATATGAAGAATCAGTTCCACCTTACTCTAAACTAGTGCCAGCCCCAATACTACCCAGCAAACATGTGGAAGAACTCCGCCAACTTGGAGATGAATTGGTGGAGGAAGGAAACCGAATTCGTCACATCGGAGAGAAGCTCGTCTGGAAGTATGACAAGCGAGAAATGCAGTTTTAAGGAAGCCATAGCTTAATATAATACATAATATATAATATATAATATATATATATGTGTGTGTATTTTGTAACGTTAAAAAAAGTAATATCACTTATATAAATATATCGATGCATAGGCTAGTAATATTTGAATTTCAGTTATGCTTGTACTAAATGCATATGTATGAAAAGAGTAAAAGTCGCAATGCTCGATGATTTTGGTTCACTGTGTTGGTATAATTATTATTTAATTTATTCTGTGATATTAATACCTGCTAAATGTTTATAATTCAGATGTCAGACGAAGTAAATCAGGAAACCCAGAATAACGATAATAACAAGAATCAAATGAATAAAAGTGCTATCAAACACATAGTGGCCCAAGGAATCAGAGATGCTATGCCCTATATTATCGACACCATTAAAAAGGCAGAAAATAATGATTCCATAAACGGAAATAAACGTGTACCCCCTGAATCTAACACACGTAAATGGAAATCCCAAACTGTTAATCCAAGCTCCAATTCCAAAAAGAAGAAGAACCGTCTCATATGGTTGTTCTTATAAAGAATTCTTATCATGCAAACCGATAGAATTCTCAGGTAATGAAGGAGCTATTTCAGCCTTGCGCTGGATAGAAAAGACAGAAGACGTCCTCAAGATAAGAAATGTGCAAATGAAGATAAAGTCATGTATGCTTCTAATCTTTTTAAAGATGCAGTTTTAGAGTGGTGGAATACCATTCTTCAGTCCAAAGGAAATGACAGAGTTTACAGTATGGAAATGGAACAACTTTAAGGAAATAGTTGAAAGGAAATTCTGCCCTCCTAATGAAAAGGAGCAGATTGCTAATAAGTTCCTAAATCATAGAATGACTGGGGTAAATTGCGAGAATATACTACCAAATTCTTTGAATATGCAAGGATTGTACCAACCCTAGCCTCACCAGAACCAGTATTAATCTTCCGTTACATCTGGGGATTAATCGGTGAAATCAGACATGTAGTCAAAGCAGCTAGACCACAAACCATAGAGGAAGCAGTAGAGCTAGCAAACACTTTGACAGATGAATTATACGTACGCAAGAAGAAAACCAGAAAAGGAACCTAGCTCAAAAGATCACCCAGGAACTACGCTATGGAAATTCCAACCATGGGAAAGGGGCAAGTTCTTCTTCACCCCCATGTAAGTACTGCAAAAGGAGACATTCGGGAAAATCTCTACATACTGCAATTTTTGCAAATTCCCAGGACATAAGGAAAAAGACTGCAGGAAGAAAGTTAGCAATGGACTATGCTACCATTGCGGGGAAGCCGATCATATTAGAACTAACTGCCCGAAACTAGCTCTCGCGGCAAACAACAAAGCAAGGACGACGGAAGGACCCAAGAAGACTGCCAGAGCATTCGTGCTGACTGCCGAAGAAGCCAAGATGATTCCGGATGTGATTGCCGGTACGTTTTTAGTTAATGATGTTTATGCAGAAGTATTATTTGACTCTGGTGCAAACCAAAGTTTCATAAATACTTCCTTTTGCAATTTTCTTAATCAACCATTAACTAAACTTCACCAAAACTGTCTGGTGGAGATGGCAAATAGATCTTCTATCCAAATAAGCAAAATCCTGCGAGGAGCAAAGATAGGAATCTTAAATCATAATTTTTCTGCTAACCTTTTTCCAATGGATCTTGCCGGATTTGATGTAGTGTTAGGAATGGATTGGTTGGTAGCCAATCAGGCACGAATAATATGTGATCAAAAGTCTGTAGAAGTAAATGTGCCATCTGGTAAAAGGATCATAATTAAAGGAGATAAGTCGACAAAATCAACAAAGTTCAGCTCTGTGATGAAAACTGCAAGCTATGCATGGAAAGGAGAAATAGTGTATATGATTTCCGTAATCATTAACACTAAAGGAAAAGAATTAAAGATATTCCTGTAATATCTAATTTCTCAGATGTCTTTCCGGAAGAGTTGTCTGGATTACCACCAGATCGAGAGGTTGAATTTAGAATTCACCTAATACTAGGAACAGCACCGATTGCCAAAGCACCCTATCGCCTAGCACCGACGGAGATGCAGAAACTGAAGAGACAACTGGACGAATTACTAGAGAAAGGTTTCATACAACCCAGCTCATCGCCATGGGGAGCACCAGTGTTATTTGTCAAGAAGAAAGACGGATCAATGCGTATGTGCATTGACTACCAGAATTGAACAAAGTTATAATTAAAAATCGGTACTTACCAAGAATTGACGATTTGTTCGACCAACTTCAAGGAGCCCGATTCTTTTCTAAGATCGACTTACGCTCAGGATATCATCAGTTGAAAGTACAGGAAGAGGACATTCCTAAAACAGCTTTCCGAATAAGGTACGGCCATTTTGAGTTTACTGTCATGCCATTTGGGTTAACCAATGCCCCAGCTGCATTTATGGACATGATGAACATGATATGTAAAACCATAATTTGTCTTTATAGATGATATTCTAATTTACTCTAAAAGTGAGGAAGATCACGTAGAGCATTTGCATATACTCCTGTCAATGCTAAGGAAAGAAAAGCTTTACGCAAAATTCTCAAAATGCGAATTTTGGTTACAAGAAGTACAATTCCTTGGACATCTGGTGAATCACGAAGGAATTCATGTGGATCCTACAAAGACTGAAGGAATTACCAAATGGAAGGTCCTAGAATCACCCACGAAGTAAGAAGTTTTCTTGGATTGGCAGGATATTATAGACGTTTTATTCAAGATTTTTCTGGAATAGCCATCCCGTTAACTAAGTTAACTTGCAAATCGGTTAAGTTTGAATGGGGACCAAAGCAGGAAGAAGCATTCAGGATTTTGAAGCAAAAGTTAACCAACGCACCAATACTCGCTTTGCCAGAAGGAACTGAAGACTTCGTAGTTTATTGTGATGCGTCTAAGTTAGGTTATGGATGTGTGCTGATGCAATGTCAAAAGGTTATTGCTTATGCCTCTAGACAACTTAAGAAGCATGAAGAGAATTACACAACCCATGATCTAGATTTAGGAGCCATAATTTTTGACCTTAAGATTTGGAGACACTATCTTTACGGTAGTAAGTTTGTAGTATTCACAGATCATAAGAGTTTAAGATATGTCTTTGGGCAAAGGGAATTAAACATGAGACAGAGGCGATGGATGGAAATCCTTAGTGATTATGATTGTGATATCCAGTATCATGCAGGAAAAGCTAACGTAGTAGCTGATGCTTTAAGTCGAAAGTATCATGAGAAGCCAAAAAGAGTACGCTCTCCTAGACTAAACCTGCAGATAGATTTAAATGAGCAAATTAAACAAACACAGGAAACAGCAATCAAGGACGATGCTGAAGGATTAAAAGGAATGATTAAAGAATTAGAGAAAGGAACATATGGAATTTGGAGATTCCATAAAAACAGAATTTGGATCCCTACCCAAGGAGATCTACGAAAGCGAATACTAGAGGAAGCCCACAAGACTAAGTATACAATGCACCCTGGAAGTAATAAGATGTATAAAGACTTGAGAAAGAATTTATGGTGGATAGGAATGAAGAAGGATGTAGCAAGCTACGTTGCCAAATCCCTAACATGTTCACAGGTTAAAGCTGAACATCAGAAACCTTCAGGCCTGTTGCAACAATTAGAAATACCTATTTGGAAATGGGAAATGATAACCATGGACTTTGTTACCAAACTACACAGGACACGAAAAGGTAATGATACAATCTGGGTGATTGTAGACAGGTTAACCAAATCTGCTCATTTCTTACCGATTGAAGGAAACTTTCAGTATGGAACAGTTAGCTAAATTATATGTAAATGAAATAGTTTCATTACATGGAATTCCTTTATCTATTGTGTCTGACAGGGACAACCGTTTTACTTCTCATTTTGGACAAGTTTCCAAAAAGCAATGGGAACAAGACTAAATCTGAGTACGGCATATCATCCTCAAACAGACGGTCAAAGTGAAAGAACAATTCAAACAATGGAAGACATGCTTAGAGCTTGTGTAATTGATTTCGGAGGAATTGGGATGAAATCTTGCCTTTGATAGAATTTTCCTGCAACAATAGCTATCATACCAGCATCAATGCTGCACCATTTGAAGCCCTCTACGGGCAGAAATGTCGAACTCCAGTATGCTGGGCAGAGATTGGAGAAAAGCAACTATCATGTCCTGAAATTGTTCAAGAAACAACTGACAAAATTATTCAAGTCAAGGAAAGACTGAAAGCGGCTCAAGATCGCCAAAAGAGTTATGCAGATAACAGACGTAAACCCTTGGAATTTCAAGTCGGAGATAAAGTGCTATTAAAAGTCTCACTCTAGAAAGGAGTTGTAAGATTCGGCAAGAAAGGAAAACTAAGCCCAAGGTATGTTGGACCTTTTAAGATTGTCAAACGAATAGGGCCAGTAGCCTATCAGCTACAATTGCTAGAGGAAATGGCAGGAACACATGATGTATTTCATATATGCAATCTCAAGAAATGTCTAGCAGACGAATCATTGGTAATACCTCTTCAAGATGTAGAGGTAAATGAGAAACTAAAGTTCGTTGAGAAACCCATTCAGATTGAAGATAGAAAGATCAAGAATCTTAAGCGCAAGAGATTAGTTCTGGTAAAAGTAAAATGGGATTCAAGGAGAGGACAAGAATATACATGGGAGCTTGAGTCAGAAATGCAAAGAAAGTATCCACACCTATTCAAGTGAATCTCGAGGACGAGATTTAAAACAAGGTGGGGAGGATGTAACAACTCTCCAAAACACCCCGAAATTAGCCGAAACGTAGAACCGGACACGCAAATCGAGACGTGGCACGCAAAACGAGACAGGTCCACCTGGACAGTCCAGGCACGCCAGAGACACCAGTCTCTGTCCCGACACGCGGGAGGTATCCAGGTGGCGTGTCACCGTTTCGCGCCATCTGGCAACCCTAACTTGTGACCAGGCTGACCTAGCCTAGTTTGGCATCTCAGGCGCCACGCGAGGGAACTCCTAGATCCCCGCGCGACGCGCAGGGGAGGTCAAAATCGGGTATAAAAGGAGCGGCCTGGGACTGAAATCGTCGCTCATTTCGATCCTCTGAATCGATCGTATACTCTCTTAATCTCTGTTTCTTCGTGCAACACCCCCCTAAAACCCCGAAACCCCTAAACCTGCGAAGCGCTGCCCGCTGTAAGTAACTTAACCCCCGATCACTAATTCACTATCCTACCCAATCGATCTAGAATCCCAACGCATGTCTAGGCTCTGCCCGACTACGTTCGTTGGAGTTCTGTCGAGTGTTGTATGGACACCCTACCCAATCGATCTAGAATCGCCAACGCATGTCTAGGCTCTGCCTAACTACGTTCGTTGGAGTTCTATCGAATGTTGTATGGTTAAAGTGACTTGGGTTAACTTACTAACACATGTGTATTGTATGTTTTAATAGAAATCCCAGGAAGTAATCAAGAACTATCACCAGGAACTCCGTAGGAATACTTAAGTGTTCAAGGCGAGTACATTCTCTTTTTGTAAATCTTTTTGTGAGTCAAACTATTTTACCAAAACCTCAAATGTTTTAGTTATGCTTAACAGTGATTGAGTATATGTAATCTACAATTACTGCCGGTATGTTGGGGTTTTGTATACATTGCTAGTCCAAAGTCACGGGAGGGTGACAGGAACCGTTACTGTTGGGTGACAGGGCCCAAAGTAATATGACCCACAAGTCAGGATTGACAGTACTGATTGAGTAATTATGTAGATATAAACATTGTAAATGCGGATGCTCCTCAATAACTGTAAAGTATAATCACTTGTTTTGATAAACTGAGATGGGATTCGCCGGTATTTCTTGCTGATAAAATGTTTTTAAAACGCGTTTCAGGTAACTTAATGTGAAGCTAACAGAAGCCAGCTGGAGAGCACTGAAGGCTTAGAAAAGTGGCTATAAAAGTTACCTAAATAAAATGGAGTTTATGTTTTCCATAAATTAGGGTCTGCCCCTAAAAATATGTATTGTAATTGAAACATGGGTTTTATCCCATTTGTTTCAGTATATTTTGAAACTCTGATATTTATTTTCTAACTACGATCCTGATGTCGTAATTCCCTGCCAAATTAATAAACACCGGTACCACCAGCTCTGTGTCCCGCGGCCCCCGCTCCCGGGGTGGGGTCGGGGGTTGCGACAGTATCTGTCTCCCCGGATATCTGGCATCCCAAGATCGAGCAAACAAGAAGTTTGAGATGATCCTATCAAAATCTTCTTTTCTCCACTTTAACGGAGGCAACATCGATGTCGTCGGCATTTTTGCTTGATCTATGGGTGTGGAACTCTCAGCCATGAACAAAGATCTGTATGATATTGAGGGTTTTCCGATCACAGAGGAAAGGTTGCAGAGGTGAAAAATAACACAAGAAAGGAGAAGAAGGTTTGAAGGCTTAAAAAAGAGAATCAGGATCGGAGAAGACATATATAAAGGGATCGCAATTAATGCTTGAGGTAGCGTGTAACCGCCTCTACAATTTTTCAAAACCCTAGGTAAATGTCAGGGCGAATGGGGAACAGTAACCGTTCCCACGCGCGCGTGTGAGTCACACATGTCGTCATGCAATTAGTGTTGTACAATTGACAACTGTTGGCAGCTATTGGGTAGTACATCAAACGTCACTTTGACAACTGTTGGCAGCTGTTGGGTAGTACATCAAACGTCACTTCACCACGTGCCTTCCACCAAATCCTGACAAAAAGGGAAACTTTTTCAAATTCAAAAAAGTTTCTCCTTATCCTAACAGTTTCAAGCCACAAGATTTTCCCCCTTCAGTGCAAGAAAACCATTTCCAAGAAGTACAACAAATCACTACAATATGTTATTTTTTAGTCCAGTGCTCCACCTACTTGCAACTTGCGCATAGGAGCAACACTGGACTGGGGGACTTGAAGGGGTATGGTCCCAAAAACCTTGCGCCAAGCAAGGGAACCATACCCACTATTACCTGCCAAGGAAGTCTTGCGCAGACATTTATACCAAAGAAAGGATTAAGCAGACTCTGCGCCAAACAACAAAGAAGGGAAAAGACCATTTAGCTACCTTGCGCCGGCTCGCGTAAGGAAGATAGTTAATCTTGAGAAGTCCCTGAGTCATTTTTGGTTTCCAGAAACCTTACGCAGGCTACAGCACAACAGAGGAGGTTTACAATTCTATGCGCCAAACATCTAAGAAGGAAAAGGATCATTTAACTACCTGGCGTAGCTCGCGCAAGGAAACAGTTAACCTTGAAAGACTTTTCCTTAGCAAAGAATTTCTGTTTACAAGATATGGTGCAGAGGCAAAAGGAATCTTTTCTGTTGTAACAGAATGCATACGTGGCAGCAGTCCATAAAGGGCCACAGCTGTATAACGTCTAGAAGCATTTAATATCCAATCGTGCAAGGGCACCTTTCGGTTACAACCGAATGTCACGTGGCAACATCTTAGATAATCAGGAAAGATCACGGTGATGGCATGATCACCTCGAGAAAGAAGAGTGATCTCACAACGACACGTGGCATCTTCCTAGCCTTAGATGACAGACCAATCCGTGGTACACATGGCAAAGATACCGTTAAGTTTTCATCTCTCCTTTTTGGCACCCAAATCCGGTTATAAATAGGTAACATCGGGTTCAGGGAAGACATTCACTCTCACTTACTCTCTCTCTTACTTCACTTCAACTATTTTCCGAGTACTGATACTTATTCTCACGCCGGAGGGTGGTCACGGAGAGAACCCCCTTCTCCCCATGGCGAGGCTAACGGCGTTCTGTTTTGCAGGTATCGTCGGAGTGTAGTTGCGATCACCATAGTCAAACTAAACGAAGGATTAACCAATTTTATGCAGAAACCAAACCCTAGATCTAACCAGATTCCGATCTGTTAGGTCTACGTTTCTTCATACCCGTTGTTTGTGAATTTCCTAAAGTTTTTCCCGACGATTTACCTGGTTTACCCCCTACTCGTGATGTATTCCGTATTGATTTAATTCCCGGTGCTACTCCTGTCGATAAAGCTCCCTATCGCCTTGCACCATCCGAAATGCGCGAGCTATCTAGCCAACTTCAAGAGCTTCTTGATAAAGGCTTCATGCGCCCGAGCACTTCACCATGGGGCGCACCCATTCTTTTTGTGAAAAAGAAAGATGGGACATTCCGAATGTGCATCGATTATCGTGAACTTAATAAGCTTACGATAAAGAACCGCTACCCTCTTCCCCGAATCGATGATCTGTTTGATCAGCTTCAAGGTGCTACTTGTTTTTCTAAGATCGATTTACATTCCGGTTATCATCAGTTACGCGTGCTAGAGGAAGATATTCTGAAAACCGCCTTTTGTACTCGTTATGGCCATTTCGAATCCGTGGTCATGGCTTTTGGTCTCACAAATGCACCCGCGGTCTTCATGGATTTGATGAACCGTGTGTGTAAAGCCTTCTTAGATCGTTTCATCATTGAGTTTATCGATGACATCCTTATCTACTCGAAGTCGAGAGATGAACACGCGCGTCATCTCCGCATAGTCCTCGAACTTCTTCAAGGAAATCGCCTTTATGCTCTCTAAGTGCGAATTCTGGCTCGAAGAAGTCCAATTCCTTGGTCATATCGTTAATAGTCAAGGAATCAAAGTCGACCCTGCAAAGATAGAAGCTGTAAAGAGTTGGATTACGCCAAAGAATGCATCTAAAACCCGTTCTTTTCTTGGATTGGCGGGTTAATACAGTCGATTCATCGCCGACTTTTCGAAAATCGTCGTTCCTCTTACTGCTTTAACGCATAAGTACAAACCTTTTGTTTGGGATTCCAAACAAGAGGAAGCCTTTCAAACTCTCAAGCGTATGCTATGCAATGCTCCCGTACACACTCTACCGGACGAAAACGACGATTTCGTTGTTTATTGTGATGCCTCTAATCTTGGTCTTGGTTGTGTTCTTATGCAACGAGACAAGGTTATCGCGTATGCATCTCGACAACTCAAGATCCACGGGAAGAACTACACAACCCATGATCTCGAACTCGGTGCAGTTGTTTTTGCGTTAAAGATATGGAGACACTACATTTACGGTACCAAGTGTACGGTCTTCACCGACCATAAGAACCCACAGCATATCTTTAATCAGAAGGAACTGAACATGCGCCAACGCAGATGGGTTGAACTTCTCAACGACTACGATTGTGAGATACGCTACCATCCTGGCAAAACAAACGTCGTAGCCGATGCTCTCAATCGACGAAGCTATGTGTATAGTGTTCGTGACTCTCAAGCTTTGAATAATCTTGAAATTTTGATTCGCTTCCGCCCAGTTTGCTTGTTTTAATGAGAATACCTTGTAAGAAGAAATGAATTGTGGTGCCGAAACTCAGCTCGTAGTTAAACCAAATGGCATTTACTATTACCTCGATTGTATTTGGATTCCTAGCCGTGATAATCTCCGAGAATTGCTAATGACCGAAGCTCATAAATCTTGATACTCCATTCACCCCGGAGCCGACAAGATGTACCAGGACCTTCATCCTAAGTACTGGTGGCCGGGCATGAAAAAGGATATCGCCGTTTACGTCTCCAAGTGCTTAACTTGTTCGAAAGTTAAAGCCGAACATCAAAGGCCCTCTGATTTGCTCGAACAACCCGAAATCCCGATGTGAAAGTGGGAGAGCATAGCCATGGACTTTGTTACGAAACTCCCGCGCACCTCCTCTGGGCACGATAGAATTTGGGTTATCGTTGTTCGTCTTACTAAATCAGCTCACTTTATTGCCATACGAGAAGACTACAAGGTTGAACGATTAGCACGAATCTATACCGACGAAGTCATTTGTCGACACGGGACGCCTCGTGACATCATCTCTAACCGCTGATGGTCGCTTTACCTCACGTCTCTGGGAGACTTTTCAATCCGCTCTCGGTACTACGCTAAATCTTAGTACCGCTTTTCATCCTCAAACCAACGGTCAGACTGAGCGCACGATCTGCACCCTCGAAGACATGCTTCTGCGTGCATCATAGAATTCGGTGGTAATTGGGATACGCATTTACCTTTAGTAGAATTCTCGTACAATAATAGTTATCATACTAGTATTCAAATGGCTCCTTTTGAGGCCTTGTACAGAAGAAAATGTCGATCGCCTATTGCATAGCACGAGATCGGAGAAGCACAAATCATCGGTCCCGAGTTAATCCAAGAAATGACAGACAAAATCCTCCAAATCAGAGACAATCTCTTGAAAGCTCGGAGTCATCAAAAGAGTTATGCCGATAAACGCCGCAAGCCCCTACAATTCGAATTGGGAGATCACGTTCTCTTAAAGGTTGCACCTTGGAAAGAAGTGATCCGTTTCGAAAGAAAGGGAAACTAGCGCCACGATACGTGGGTCCCTTTAAGATTCTAGAAAGAATTGGCAAAGTGGCATATCGAATCGAACTACCGGCAGAACTTAACAATGTCCATATGACTTTCCATGTCTCAAACCTCAAGAAATGTCTAGCCGAAGAAAATCTTCATGTTCCACTCGAGGATTTGCAAATAAATGAGACTCTTCACTTCGTGGAAAAGCCAGTAAAATCATGGACCGATAGACCAAGAAACTTCGACGCTCTTGCATTCCTATTGTGAAAGTCCAATGGGAAGGCAAACGCGGTGCCGAGTTCACTTGGGAATTGGAAAGTGATATGAAAGCTAAATATCCAAATCTCTTTGTTACAGCCACTACTTAAATTTCGGGACGAAATTTCCTAAAGTATGGGGAGACTGTAACAACTCGTAAACTCGTCGTTATCTCTTTTCGCATATTTTTCATTGTACCCATCATTGTAAATCCGAGATTTGATTAATGGAATGGTTTATGTTAATTAAATGTATTTTGTCACAACTAAATCGCATCTAAACGCTTATTTAACGCTAATTCAATGCAATCACAAGTAACTCTGTTACTATTAAGAGCCGAGTGTGTTATTGCTTGTTAAACACTTGTGCCTTTGGCATCGCTTATCACATCGCATCGCAAACACAGTTGATTATGTTCCTTTATGTTATTATGTGTTATGTGTGTTTTATGATTTATGGTTATACTCGCTATCACAACGCTCTCACTCACACGAATCGCCTAATCACATTATCTTATCATTTAAAACGCTCAACATAACTACCTAATACGAACCGAATCGCCAAACGAACGCCTAACGCGAAAATAAAAACAAAACTTAGCCATTGGGCGAAGTTCGGCTGAACTTGTGCATCACCAAGTTCGCCCGAACTTGATCAGTGGCGAAAACACAAGAATCTCTCCAAAAACGAGCAAGTTCGCTCAAACTTGCACAAAGTTCAAGCAAACTGGCCAAGTTCGCCCGAACTTGTGCCAAGTTCGCCCGAACTTGTGCCAAGTCGCTTGAATTTATGCCAAGTTCGGCCGAATTTGGTCTTATTCAGCCCATTCTCTCTTCACCTATAAATACCCAACACCTCAATTCGTGCACTCCTTGCTGTAAGTTCACCCGAAAGCTCCCAATACCGAAAACCCTTGATTTCCAAGTAAGAATCAACCCGTTTTCTTGCAAACAACAACGTTTTACAACAATTTCTCACAAGGTTTTACCTTCGATTTCATCAAAACTCTTATTTTACGAAAATCTTCATCTTTTTCTACAAAACTTCTCTTTTTCACTTAGATCTACACCTAGATCTAAGTAAAACCTTTTAAACATCGATTTTTACACAAAATTCAAACTAAATGACGTATGTTTCGTTCAATATGAAGTGTAACGAGGCCTTGTCTAGCAAGATCTCAGATCCGGAAGCACAAGGACGATGTCGTCACCTTGCACGAGCTGGACTAACCCGTACGAACCATCAAGTTCGCCCGGATTAGCCCGAGTTCCTGTAAAGTGGCTAAAACTCGCTCCAAAAGACCTCTCCAGCCTAGGTTTTGCTCAGTAGCTTAAGGTTGGAGGGATGGACACTCGATTTCCTTAGCAAACGACACGAAAATGCACAATTTGGTGACCATTTCAATCAAGTTCGCTCCAAATTGAGCAAGTTCGCTCGAAGTTGTCACCAGATTGGTGACCAACTTCGGCCGAACTTGTCAAATTCCCAAGAAATTCAACCAAGTTCGCTCGAATTTGCTATGGTTTCCAAGGAATCCAAATAAGTTCGCTCGAACTTGTATCAACCCCAGCAAAACAAGGCAAGTTCACCCGAACTTGTCCAGTTTCTCATGAAACCAGACAAGTTCGCCGAACTTGTACTTCCAGTAAGACAAAACAGTCAAGTTTGCCCGAACTTGTACCAAATCCAGGATATTTGATACAACTTCGCCCGAACTTGTACTCTGCTCCTTCACGTTTCGACCGTTTTCGGAAGACTGACGCACTTCTGTTTGCTTACAGGCTGAACCGGCGCTCCCTTCAATCCACATCAGATCCTGTCACTCTCTTTTATCACACCAACTGTGAGTATACTTGAACCATTTTACGCTTAAACGCACTTTTGGTTGTCACATATGTTCTTATATCAAATCACATCACACAACTCTCGAACGCTTATTCGCAACCCGCTAATTACATGACTATACGTGAAATCAGCTGAATTGTATGTGTTACTTGATTGATAGTACGCCACCCTTAACATGATATCTTGCTAAAGGTTGACCCGCCACCCGGAGGCCCGGGGTTGTTAAGGCTCAAATTTTTATTTCTCATTTATTTTTCTCTTTAGGATGTGGACACTTGTTCGAAATGCCTCGATCAATCGCGGTTTGTTGGTTTACTTGAATCTAAGTAGTTACATAGTTCACATCTCTTACGTATGTCATGCGGTGTATGCTAAACACTTTTATATCTATTATGTACGCAAACCTGTATGCTCACCTTTACTTAATTGTATTGACTTTTATTTTAACGTAAGTGACAGGTTGAGGATATTTGCTACTGCTGCATTTGGTTTAGGATTATCTTTAGGAACTCATGAAATAAAATCTAGGGAAGATCGAACTTGATATGTTTTAAGAGATATTACGTTTTGTAATAACTGAACGGGAAATATTGGTTGATTATATGGGAAGTTGACTATTTAAGATATGTCTTGTTAGTTGTTATGGAATTTCTCTTGAGACAACTTGGTTCGCCTAGTGCCGCGCCCCGATGTTTCCGCCATCGGTTGGGGTGGTGACAGGCTTTACCCTCTCGCGGGTGGCAAGAGGGTGATGTCTGCATGCATTGTTCGCAGCAGATCAAGATTTGAGCTGAATTGGGTATAAAAGCAAAACTTCATCATTAGAAACCCTAAGTTAGACGAATTGGGAGAGCTTGGGACGAAAAGTTTGCATCTTTACCAGTATTTTCAAGTGCTTAGAGCTGCAAGTTGAAGAAGGAAAGCTCAGGAATCATTCGGTTTGGAGATTTCCCGTTCGGGTGTTCTTATTCTCGTCTCTCTTTACACTATGTTCAGAACTCTTGATATTACTTTGTTTTTGATGTTATTCATGTCTTTGATTGGCTAAACTTAATAGACTACCTAGATTGGATGAATGATTACGTTAAAGTTTTGATTTTTATTTGATTTATGGATTCTATGGATTGTTTATGAGTTGTAGGCGACTTGTTCTTTTGGTTAGATGTATATGCATGCTTAATGGTGTTTGATTATTGTCTATTGCTTCGCTTGATTCTTGGTGATGGTCTTTATCACATAATAGAGTCTTGCTAGGTTTAAGATTTCGGTGAGTGTCTATATCACATAATAAATCTTTAATCTTTAAGGTGAAATCGGCCAATTAACCTTAGGAGTAATATTTGGTAATCTTATAAAATCAAGTATTCTACTAATCATCAATAGTTGTGAGGTGCGAGATTATTGCTAGGTCTAAGTCATTAAGCCGCAAGGTAGGAGCTTTCTTAGGAAGTAAACCCATTGGCTATTGTCTAGCAAGTCTAATCGAGAGTCCAAGTTTACCTCAGATTTAGATCCTGTGAGGGAGTGAATCTTGTAAGGTACTTCCATAAACCCATTAGAGGTCTCGTGAGAGAGTCTAATAACCGGTAGTCTAAACAACCTCTAGGGTGTCATTGTGTCTCTTGAGAAGGGTCAGGGGTCCTTTAGATATCCCAAAAGGTGAGAACTTTATGATCCCGGTTCCATAGTTGACAATTTCTGAATAAAAATCATTACTTGAGCAATCAGGATTCCAGTCTAGGTAGTGTTTCCTCACCATCAGAGTTAAAGTCTAAAGTAATTCGTTCAGTTAACTTAGTTAATCTTAGTTAGTTTTAATTGCTTTCTTAGGAATTGTTAGAAACCCCCTCCCCATCAAATAAACAAATATTTTAGTCCATGTCCGTCAGAGTCTTAATAGAGTAGTTAACATAATTAGTAGAGTCTCGTGTTCGACATCCGGACTTGCTTTAGCTATACTAGAGTCGATCGGTTCACTTGCCGGTTAGTAGTTTAGTTCATTTTAGTGAGTCTAGAGTATTACTTAGAGTCTAGAATTAGGTTAATTTAGTTGTTTTACTAAACTATTTTTAGCACATCAAGTTTTTGGCGCCGTGGCCTGGGACTCTTGGCGATTGCGTTAATTATTTTGTTTTGACTTTCTTGATACCATACGTGCTATTTGTCGTGTTTGAGTCGTAGGAGTCTAAAATAGTATCAATTTTTCTTCTTTTTGTCGAGTCGTTTTTAAAGTCTTCTTACTTGTTTGTTTTTGGCTGTTCAGTGGATGCCCCCTACGCGTTCGCAAGGACCTCCACCGAAGCCACCCACGGACAAGTCTTCCTTCTCGTCCTCTTCGTTAACTGAAGAGTGGTGCCGAGGGCCAACTTGTAACCAAGTCTGACAGAATCCTTTACTATCTTGACCATATTTGGGTTCCGAACCATGACAACCTCCGTGACCTCTTGATGAAAGAAGCACACAAATCTCGACACTCCATTCATCCTGGTGCCGACAAGATGTACCAAGATCTTCATGCATTTTATTGGTGGCCCGGTATGAAGAAATACATCGCAATTTACGTCTCCAAGTGTCTCATGTGCTCCAAAGTCAAAGCCGAACATCAACGTCCCTCTGGCTTACTCGAGCAACCAGAAATTACGGTCTGGAAATGGGAGAGTATAGCTATGGATTTCATAACCAAGCTTCCTCGAACTTCATTCGGTCATGATAGCATTTGGGTAATCATTGACCGCTTGACCAAATCCACTCACTTCCTCCCCATTCGTGAAGATTAGCGAATTGAGAAATTAGCTCGTATCTACACTAATGAAGTCGTTTATCGTCATGGTATCCCCATTGACATCATTTCTGACCGTGATGGTCGATTCACTTCTCGTCTTTGGCAAACGTTTCAAACCGTGATGGGTACACAACTTAATCTTAGTACGGCTTTTCATCCTCAACCGGATGGACAACCCGAACGTACTATCCAAACCCTCGAGGACATGCTTCATTCGTGTGCAATTGATTTTGGTGGAAACTGGGATATACATTTACCGTTGCTAGAATTCTCCTACAATACCAGCTATCACTCCGGTATTCAAATGGCTCATTTTGAAGCATTGTATAGTTGTAAGTGTCGTTTGCCTATTTCTTGGAACGAGATCGGCGAGTCACAAATCACCGGTCCCGAGCTCATACAAGAGACGACGGACAAGATCCTACAAATCCGCGACAACCTCCTCAAAGCTAGAAGTCGACAAAAGAGCTATGCCGATAAACGTCACAAATCCTTGGAATTCAACGTTAGTGATCACGTACTCCTCAAGGTATCCCCTTGGAAAGGAGTTGTTCGTTTTGGTAAGAAAGGCAAGCTCGCTTCTCGCTTCGTAGGCCTTTTCAAGATTCTCGAAAGGATTGGCAAGGTAGCATACCGGCTGGATTTACCTCAAGAACTCAACAACGTTCATTCGACATTCCATGTATCCAATCTCAAGAAGTACTTAGCCGAAGAAGGACTTCAAGTTCCACGCTATGATCTACAAATTAATGAGTCCTTACACTTCACCGAGAAATCGGTCGAAATCATGGACCGAGGAACCGAGCAGCTTAGGCGCAGTCGAATTCCCATAATCAAGGTACGATGGGAAGGAAAATGTGGCGCTGAATTTACTTGGGAACTCGAGAGTGATAAGAAAACCAAGTATCCACATCTATTTATTGAGTTTTCCTTTTCGGGGCGAAATATCCTAAAGTAGGGGAGACTGTAACGCTTCGCATTCTTGTACTTTCTTATTTAGAAAGTGTATTCGTACTTCTAATTGTGGAACCTGTAATCTTTTTCGTCCCGCTCCGATGTTTCCGCCATCGGTTGGGGTGTGACAACCTAAATTTTAGGAAGTTTATCAGGGTAGGAAGGTTAGGAAGTAATCTTGACCATATATTTATTAATCAAGAGCTAAGATTAGATGAGTGAAATTGAACAAAAAAAGGAGGCGCGTGGGTTTGTTAAGGGGTATTCTAGTTAATTCAAGGCAATAATTTCTTTCTCCTCCAATCCCCATTCCCCGTTTTTTAAAGTTTATAACTTTTTCATAAGGCATTATTTTTTTTATAAAAGTTGCACAAAAAACGAGCGTTTTTATCTTTAAAACGAGTATACCATTGCTATATTTTCCAAAACCTAGATACGTGAAAGGCAATGGACAAAAAACATAAAAAATGACTTTTTTATAAAACACAATTGAAAAAAAACACAAAAAATATCATGTTTCTAAAACACAATGAACAAAAAACACAAAAGAAATATGTTATTTATAAAAAGTAATGGAAAAAAACAAAAGATGCCTTTTTATATAATAGTCAGATAATTTATAATTCACATCTGAATAACTTTAGTTAAAATATAGTTGACTTACTTGAGCTAAAATAGTTGTCTAAAAAGTCAAATAGTGTTCTTGATTACAACTAGAAGATTTGACTTTTATATCATATTATTGACTTTCATCAAATTCACTCAACTTTTCATATAATTGTATTAAATGGATTAGTGATACTCGTTGTTAACTTGGGTTGATGGAAGCCAGTGAACAAGTTTCAGTGAGATAAAAAAAAGCAAAGAATTGACAGAAAGGTTTATACTACAGCTAGAAACAGGGGATGAAATTCGTAAATTACAAGACTCTCCTGGTTCAATCCTTCTTTGGTCATTAAGTTTGTTATCAGTTGGTTATTAAGTTTGTCTTGTTTTAGGACATAATAGTAAGAAAGATAATTAAGTTCTACTACGATATAAAGAAATGTCTTATTTTTAAAACGCAATGGCCAAAAAATACAAAGAAATGTCTTTTTTTTTATTGTTTTTTGTAAAACGTAATGGATTAAAAATATTAAAAAATGCCTTATTTCTAAAATGCAATGGTCAAAAAAACACAAAGAAATGTCTTTTTCCTAAAACGCAATGGACTAAAACACAAAGAAATCTATTGTTTCTAAAACGCAATAACAAAAAACACATAGAAATATGTTAGAGTAAATTGCACAAAACGTCCTTTAAGTTTCACCAATCTTGCTGGTTTCAGCCTTAATCTTTAAAAGTTGCCAAAACCAGCCTTTAAGATTAATTTTGTTGCAGGTTTCATCCTTTATCACTAACCCAGTTACTAATCCATGTTAAATAGCCTCACATGCATAGCATGTGAGGGTAAAACCGTCTTTTCATCTCTCTCTCTCCACTTCCTTAAAGCAGTTGACTTAAACCTATCAGAAACAATCCCAACACACTGCTGCAAATTACTCACACATATCTCCCTAATTGTCTCCAACAAAACATCCTCAGCATTCTTCGAAAACACATACCCACTCGTAAACACAGCCCGTCTAAACACCTCGGTCCCATTCGGCAAATTCACCGATAAATTCACCAAATTATCGAACCCACCCGAACCATGATCATGACAAAGATGATTATTATCCCCACCCGACTTCCACCCATCCGAAGCGATTTGAAAGAACATCGCGTCACGAATCCTCGCTTCAGACTCGATTCTCGCCTCTTTATACTTCGAATTCAGCCGTTCTCCGGCTAAATCCATTCGGTCCACCGATGGCAGCCCGATTTTATTCAAAGATTCGTTATCATGAACACGAAGATCGTTGCGGAACCAGACGACAGAGACACGGCGGAGGGCGGCGGCGCCGGATGGGTCGGGGGGGGGACACAATGCCACGCAGCCAACAGTTTCCATGAAGTTTCTGAGACGACACTTTTTGTAAAAAGAAAAACTAGAATCAATTTATTGGGTTACCGTAGGTTGAACCTGTAAGCAATCCACCACCACCGGATGATGCAAAAACATCGGGTGTGTCCAGCAGCGGCGAGGATGAAGAACCACCGACGTTCCTCCCACTCCCGGTGGCGCCCAGGTGAAGTTCCGAGAAATTGGGGAAGCTATCTCTTGTTTCTACTCCTTGGTCATAGAGAATCCCTTTCAAATCTCTTCTACCAAATTCGAATATAGGGTTGAAGAAGATACAAGATCTGAGAAGATGTACCAGTCCTGCTTTAAGGAAGTGGAGAGAGAGAGAGATGAAAAGACGGTTTTACCCTCACATGCTATGCATGTGAGGCCATTTAACATGGATTAGTAACTGGGTTAGTGATAAAGGATGAAACCTGCAACAAAATTAATCTTAAAGGTTGGTTTTGGCAACTTTTAAAGATTAAGGCGGAAACCAGCAAGATTGGTGAAACTTAAAGGACGTTTTGTGCAATTTACTCAATATGTTATGTCTAAATGAAATTGACTAAAAACATAAAGAAATGTATTTTTTCTAAAACGCAATGGACAAAAAACACAAAGAAATGTGTTGTTTCTAAAACGCGATGGACTAAAAACACAAAAAAAATGTTTTTTCAATCCTTTGTAAAGTGCAATGACTCAATTAAAAAAACCCAGATCATAAAAACTCAATTCACAAATTTCTTACACATATTGAAACCGATTTCTTTGGATTTCTTCAACGATTGATGGAACTTAAATGCTAGAAACACTTATCAGCGATTGAATCGAACGAAGATTCGCTTCAAAATCACGGGAAAAAAAGAAATTGTATGAAATTAAACTGAGTTTCTTTAAAAAAAAAAGTTGAAGAACACGTTGATTGTGTGTTTGAATCATTGATTGATGACGAAAATCGCACTATGATGTAGTGATTATTGAGATAGAAAGTGAAAAAAGGGTTGAAGATGGTGAGTTTTGAAAATGGTGGGTTTTGAAGTTACAGAAAAAAAGGGTGAAGATTGGATAAGATTGACTAAAATATCATTCCCTTTTATTTTTCAATTTTACCACATGTCATAATCATATTGCTTCCTATATTTCCTACCCAAACTACATTTACTATTTGATCCTACTCACTAATAGTAGTAATATACATTTGCAAATTACATGAACATGAACATGAACAGTAATATGCATTTGATTTTTTTATGTTTTTCTATTTTTTATTTTTGTCCCTTAACTTTTGATATTGATGCTTACAGTCTCTTAACCTTTTAAAGACTTTGTAATTAAGTTTTACGTACTTATTTTTATGTACGTGCTGATATAAATTTAAGTTGATTTACGTTTCGACATAACTTTTTCTTGAAAATGAGTTTGGTCAAATATAATATGTTCTTATGTTTATTATTATGTAAGTTTTCAGTTGATCTATGTTTTGACGTAAACTTTATTTTTTTCTTAGAAATGAGATGGGTCAAATACTCAAATATTTTTATGTACGTTTTCAGTTGATCTAAGTTTTGATATAAATTTGTTCATAAACAAGTGGGGTCAAATATAATACGTTTTTATTAGACGATAGACACCGCATCAACGCGCCGTACCTTATTTTAGCTTAAAAACATTGTTTTTTATGTGCTAATTTTTATCTACACATCGGTATAAATTCAATTTGGTTTACGTTTCGACGTAAATTTTCTTCAGTAATTATGTTAGCTCAAATATAATGCGTTTTCGTGCTCATTTTTATGTACGTTTTCAGTTGGTATACGTTTTGACGTAAATTACAATTGGCAAGTTGTGTGAATAGTGTTTTCATCCTATTTTTTTTCTTTCTTAATTTTTTTTTTTGGACTTTAGTATTTCTATTTTTTTACTTTTCTATTTTTTAATGTTTTAATTTTAGGTTCTTTTAACATTAAAATTATATTTAAGTAACATTTACATTTTATTTACAATTAATTTGAAATCAACATGTCCCACTGTCCAATTTAAATTTATTTTATTGGTTTTCGGTAGATGTAAAACATGTGTCGATATTCTTTTAAATCTATCTCTTTCGGTTGCTATACTGAACCAAAATAGGTACCGACCGAAACTGCGCAGCATAACGCGATAATATTAATGACAAACAATGGGTGAAGCCATCAGCCAGCCAAACCAATCCCTTATCTTTAAACCCCTAACCCACACTCATACGACGCCGTTTCTCAACCCATCTTTCACCCCCTTCACCATCATTATCTGCAAAAATCTCCATTGAAGAACAAAACCCTTTAATTAAAAATGGAAACTTTAACAGTTTCCACAATCTCAACTCGATTCAACACAACAAATTTCATTATTTCTTCTTTATCTTCTCCAAGTTTTGCCAATTCAATCTCCCCAATATCATTTTCATCTTCCAATTTTTTAAGAGTATTAAGAAGGAACAGAAGAAGCTTAATTTTATCAAAATCAGCATCTGAAGAGACCGAAATCACCGCAATTGAAGACGAGTGGATCAAGAATTTGCCCGACAAGAAGAAGCCATTGTACTCGCACAGCTTGCCTTGCATCGAGGCATGGTTGAAGCAATTAGGGTTTTTTCAGAAGAGTGATGATCGAGCTGTTTGGTTTATTGAAAAACCTGATTGGCATGCAAAGCTCTCGCTTGATTTAACAGACCTTTATATCAGGTTTCTTCCTAATTATACTAGTTTTTGTGTGCTTAATTGCATATTCATTCTTTTTCTATCTGCTTAATTGAGATTTCTAATGATGCATTATTCATTTAGGTGTTTTTTTTCGGTTAAAGTATAAACTCAGTGGCGCGGAGCTTGACCAAAAGTTCCGTGCAGGCGGAAAGTACTAAATTTATATATTGTATAAATAATATTTAGGCGATATAATTGCGGGGCAATCCTATATTATTTTTAAATTTTCACACGAAATCGGAAATTTTAACCGAAACATTGTGTGTGTGGGGGGGGGGTTGCACACCCCGGTTTCCACTAAGCTGCGCCACTGTTAGTAGTGTACACCAATGTCATATCATACGGGAAACATTGGGTGTGTGTGGGGGGGCACGCCCAGGTTTCCACTAACCTGCGCCACTGCTAGTAGTGTACACCAGTGTCATATCATACGGGTCGTATGATAGGGCGGAAAAGGTCACGTTAGTAATTATCTGTCGGTCAAAATATCACACGGCCGTATAATACAGTTTGTTTTACCACCTTTTGCCCTATCATACGACCCGTGTGACACGTCAATGGTGTTTGGATTGTGTGTCAGTAGTATTTGTATAGCGGTGGCCTTTCTGATTTATGTAAGTTTTTAGTTTAACATCCTATAATTGGTCATTGGTATGAATTCAATCGTACTGCTAGTTAGATCTTTAGCACCTGCATTGCATTAATCTGAGTATTATAGTGCTTAACTTAGCTCTGTTCGTTCTATGTATAGAGTGATTATACATAGATGTCATATTCAGCATGATTTGAAGCTCTTGATGCTTATAAGATCAAAGATTTGGACTTTATGAAGTTTAATTTTGGTGTTTAACATCACTGTGTGTTATTTATGTCGTTTGGCCTCTGGTAATCGGATTAGTCATGACTATTGATGTTAATTTCCGATTCTTTATAACTTTTGGCATTCTGGTGGAACCCTTCTTGTGTTTATGCCTTACCTATTCTTAGAATGTGTAATTGCTTGTTGTTGCAGTTATGTGCCTTAGAATGTCATGAATTTTAGTAATTATGATTTGAACTATATATGGGTAATACCCATAAACAAATTTCTTATATGGCATGAAATTTTGAATTTAAAGTTGTAACTTTGATAGGAAACACGAGTTTGAAATGTAGGTACCTAAAGAGCGGGCCAGGAAATCTTGATAAAGACGTCGAGAGGAGATTTAGCTATGCATTAAGTAGAGAAGATATTGAGAACGCTATACTTGGAGGACCTTGAGTTCACCCGCAATCGAAGTATAGGTAGTCATTGTGTAAGCTCTGATACTACTTGTTGTTTGTGTATTGATTGTTCGTCGGAAATGGAATGAATACTTATTTGTTGATGCTGATTGTGCATCTTTATGGTTACTGAATGCATCAGTCTCGCTAAACCATCGCTTGTTTTGCTTCTTAGATACACAATTCAGGATCTTTTCCTCAATCGGCTAACATATCTCCCTTTAGATTGCGCTTTGGATTCGAAACTTTTTGAAGAAGATAACATAATGGTCTTATTGGGAACCCCACTAGGCCTAGCCTAAAGTCAACCATCCTTATTCACCATTTCTTGATCTCTCTCACCAACTCAAAATGAAAGGGAATATGTTATGGTAGTTAAGAATAAATGGGACTTAATTTGTAATTGTTTAAACTTTAAGGGGTTAGATGAAATGTTAATAACTACCATAACAGCATTTTGCATTGGTTAGTTGTACCGGTTGATTAATGTAACAGTTGCTCCTTTTAAAACGTTGTGGAATAATGACACCTTTAAGTCCTTGATGTAACAGTTGTCTTGGTTTTCTTTGATGAAATCTGTTGTATATTGGTTCACTGACCCGTTTGCTACAACCAAGACTCCGGCGGCTGCTCAACTCAACTGGGTCAGATGGTAAGACCCGCTCCAACGAATGGATCGATTAGTGAACGTATGCAAGCATGGGTCAGATGGTAAGTCCCGCTCCAACGAAAGTTAAAAGGAAAGTTAAAAGTAATTGAACCTAATATGGTCGTTTGAGTTGAGTTACGAAAGTTATTTGATACCAGCCATCAAGTGGCATGAGGAGAATCCAACCCAAATTCACAACTTAATCCAAGCAATGAGAACTACAAGAATCAAGTGCAAAGCTTCAGAAAGTTGATGTTTTAAACGTAAAGCTTTCGAAGATCGATAACTCCTCGTCAGTTCTCAAATCACCCATATCTTGTTAGCTGATGGGTGGCTAGAGAGGGGAGTGGAAGCATGAAAATGCTGATGAGCGGTGTCAACTAGTCGAATGACTCAAGTAGGAGACCTTAGGGAGTTAACCGATTTCTGATATAACCATGATAACTATGTTTTCTTTCATCACTCAATTGTTACGTTGTGGCCGGAAATAGGGATCTTCTTTGTTCTGATATATCTTAAATAACTGTTTTGAGTATCTATCTGCAGGTCCCTGCATCGTTCGATCCCGTCCGAGTCATATTCTTCCAGTTCTTCCACCGTTTTGACAAGATCACCGTTAGGATCTCCATCCGTGAGAAATTCAGCCAGCTTACAACCCCTACAAGATCATGCACACATACATTCATAATAGAAATAAATCTATCGATGAGCCGTAATAAGCTCAGTTGGGACAAAGTATCAGAATATTGTAATAACCTTCTCACCCGGGTGCATCAAACTGGTTAAACCCTCGCCCATTTCGGTATCTTGTGTCTTTAGATTCTTTCTCCTCAGCTGTTTGTTGCCAATAAAGAACACACACCGCACTCATACACAATCTGGGATCTTTAGCAAAATCTGATAACATATCCCCCTCCAGATCCCACTTCATATTTCGATTTTTTTTTCCTGCGAATCTTATCCATAGTTGCTTTATATTCAATTATATATTCATCTAATGCATCTTCGGATTCATGGGTGCTATCACTACTTTTAGAAACACTTTCAGAACTCTCCATGATAAACCCATCCAAACTTTCATCTTCACTCTCTGGCTCTACATCGTTATCTTCATCATCCTCAGATTCTGATTTTCTCAGCCTTAACCACGGGTGTCAGCCCAGTGGCCAGCCTCCCAATTCCAAACGGGAGGACGCGGGTTCGAGTCCAGCTCGGCCCGAATAATCCTGCTGGGTAGTAACCGCCAGGCAGCTATGGGGCTAAGCTAGCTTGGGGAGGGAGAACCCTCCCACGGTCAGGGGTACCGTACATTTACCCCTTTTTTTTTCGATTTTCTCAGCCTCGTTAGACGCCTCCTACTTACATTTTCTTTCACCTCTTCCTCTAAATCTGTCGTAACAGAAGAGCTTTGTTGTGTGTTGAGTGTGCAAATTAGAGCATTGTCGTCATAACTGTCCTCGTCATCGCTTTCAGCAACCCATTTTCTTTTAGCACTTCTAGCATTCGATAAATGAACTCTAAACTCGTCAGCATCATCTTCGTCAGTATATTCAAGAGTGGTCTTGTGGAGGTTACTCTCCGAGTCCTCTACGCCATTATTATCTTCCTCATCATCACTTGAATCAGCAGGTATATTCAAGTCAAAACCGCCTTTGTCTTGTTTGTTAACAGATTCTGATTTTCTGAGCCGCGTTAGGTACCTCCTACTTTCAATTTCCTTCACCTCTTCCTCTAAATCTGTCGTAACACAAGAGCTATGTTGTCTTATGAGTGTGCAAATTAGAGCATTGTCATCATAACTGTCCTCATCATCGCTAGCACTTCTAGTATTTGATGAATGAACTCTAATTTGGTCTGTATGATCTTCATCAATGTATTCAAGATTAGTGTTTTGGAGGTTAATCTCTAACTCATTTACACCATCATTATCTTCCTCATTCTCACTTGAAACACCGGTTTCACTCGGTTCAGAATTGCTTGTGTTGTTTGTTATCGTATTCTGATTTCCTCGTGCTCCATACTTGCATTTTCTTTCACCTCTTCCTCTTCTGAATCTTTCATAATCCAAGAGGAATGTGTATCTTCCCCAATAGTCCCGATAACCCAACGTACCTGAACCAAAAGTACGTTTGAGCAAATTTGACCAGTGATCGATAAAGTACGTTTGAGCAAATTTGACCAGTGATCTCAATATATATATTCACATGTAAACTAAAGATCATTTAACATAACATATATACATAGAACATAATGTGTCATTACATACTAGCCGAAGTCCATGGGGTTCAACTAATTAACGTGACTGACATATGGTAGCAGGCATTCATATGGGAATAGGCGTGCAGACATTCAGACAAATCACACTTAACCCATTCCTCTTTGTCATATGTTCATTGACATTATCCTAGGTTGTACAAAATGTACCATCGCTCCTTGATTTGAGCACCTAAGTTTGAGACACCTTGAACTTACTCACCGTCGTAATTGGCCCCACATGTAACTCGTATGCTCGCGAACTTATACACTCGTAAACTAGTAAACATGTTGAAAGAATTTGTAAACTCTTAAAATGGTACTTTGGTGAAACAAAGAATACTTTTAACATTCAAACTGTTGGAAATCAGACCTTCTTCAATATAATCAAACAATAGATTTAACAAGAAAAACTCTTTGATTAAAACTGAAGGTACATAAACCCTAAATATATAATCCATGTTTATATTGAACAACCCCTTTGGAGAACAAGTAACATATTCCTATTAGGAAACCAAATAAAGTAAAACTAGTATATAAATACTAAATCTTCCTACTAAAATAAAATACAAATAAACCACTCAAATCCTCCAACTTTTGAGTATTAACAAGATTAGTTCCAACAATCACTCCCTAATCTTGTCAAGTTCCTCCTAGGTCTTGAATACCAAGTATGACCCGAAGTTCTTTCACCTTAATACCCGGTCTTTTGTGTTCGCTTTGCATCGAGCCATCAACACCTTTGCTGCAGCGAACAACACTGCACCCCCTGTTTTCTAACTCCTTTGGGATCACACCCAAAGCTTGTCCAAACACTTGAATCATTAACAACAACGGGGCAACATCCTTTTCTTCCAGCTTGATCAAATCCGCTACTTCACCACCTTTGAAGTCTGCTATTGATCCGATCTAACACTGCACTACACATACGTTTTCTCTTTTGATCAAGCCTGCAATCATTGTTCCTTGATTGATGTGGTCTTGTTGTTGATCACAACCTCGATCAATACGACATGCTGCTGCCGTTTTATCAACAAACCCACTTGCACCTGCCTCTTTTATCGCAACAACCTTTTTTCACTAAAAAAATTCACCCTGCGCTTTCGATGGTTCCACGCGTAGCACCTTATTTTTCAATTCGTTAGTTGATAACAAACCTCCCAGGTTGATAAACCGCTTTGATACCAGTTGTTGGAAATCAAGCCTTCTTTAATATGATCAAACAATAGATTTAACAAGAAAAAACTTTTTTATTAAAATTGAAGGTACATAAACCCTAAACATATAATCCTTATTTATGTTGAACAACCCCCTTAGAGAACAAGTAACCTACTCCTATAAAGAAACTAAGTAAAGTAAAACTAGTATAAACCTAAATCTTCCGACTAAAATTAAATACAAATAAACCTTTTAAATCCTCCATCTTTCGAGTATTGGCAAGATTAGTTCCAACACAAACAACTTCTTCATTATAATCAAACAATAGATCTAACAAGAAAAAAACTTTTCGATTAAAATTGAAGTTATATAAACCCTAAACATATAATCCTTATTTATGTTGAACAACCCCCTTGGAGAACAAGTAACCTACTCCTATAAGGAAACTAGATAAAGTAAAACTAGTATAAATTCTAGAATCTTCCTACTAAAATTGAATACAAATAAACCATTTAAATCCTCCAACTTTCGAGTATTGACAAGATTAGTTTCAACACAAACAACTTCTTTAATATAATCAAACAATAGATTTAACAAGAAAAAACGTTTTATTAAAATTGAAGGTACATATAAACCCTAAATATATAATCCTTATATATGCGAACAACACCTTGGGGAATAGTTAACCTACTTCTATAAGGAAACCAAATAAAGTAAAACTAGTATAAATCTTAAATCTTTCTACTAAAATTAAATCAAATTAACCATATTAATACACTAACTTTTGAATATTGACAAAATTAGTTCCAACACAAACAACTTGTTTGTAAAACATCATAATGTCATTCAAAGATGAAATACCATATTCAAGTTCACAAACCAGAATTCGTGCCTTGGTTGTGTAATTGCAATCTTGCCTCAGTTTCTTGATGATCGTGACAACCTAACGATAAGATTAATCAAGATAAGTGTTAGTCAACTGTTTTCGTGAAGGTTTTCACATTTTCGGTGCATTACATCATTATCAATTTTTGTGAAATCAATGATGGAAATCAAATGTTGTATATTAGCATTTTAACCTTGGTTTTAATTACGTGATGCGTTCCAATGCGTTTGGTCTAAAAATCTGATGCATGATGCGAACGCATCACATTAAATTCCGTGATACGCTCCGATGCGTTTGGTCTAAAAAGCTATAAAAAATACCAAAAAAACTATTTATACATAACAATTTATAAAAACATACTTAAACCAAAACAATTGATGTAATAAGAAGGTAAGAGTTGTGTTTTTTTTTTCAAATCAAGCATACTAAAATGTTACTAAAACCACAAAAGAGCGTTTAGGAACCATAGCAGTTCAAATCAAGCATACTAAGATATTAATGATTAGAAAAGCCCAACCCATTTCATAAATCTGGAAAAATAAAACATAACAAACAATGTTATGTATCGGAGCGCATTATACAGAATCCTAGTAATATATTCTTGCCTCACGTAAACATAACGTATGGGCCGGTGCACTCTCATTAGCGCATCAGGCGCATCACACATTATACGCGCATTTTAAAACTAAGATTTTAACCAAGTCATCTTATAAAATCTTAAAATTTTTTAAACTTTTTCTATTTCACCGTGGTAACATAATTTACATTTGTAGCTTTTAAAAAATAACCAATTAATACAAAAATTGAATACCGTTTTGTTACACTCAAAAACTTTCAAAAATGGTTTGATAAGGATATACTAGTCTAATTAAATAATAGTACAACATATGAGATAACAATTTACATAAAGTCAATTTGTTAAAAATAATTTTAGTAAAAAGAAAAGTTTAAAAATCTTACAATTGATAAAGAAATCTTAAAAATTCATAAGACAGAATAATCTATTGGGAATAGTCTAGTAGTGTTGATAAGTTAGATAGGGTTTAGAGTAGTAGAAGATTAGGGATTCGATCCTTATAATGTGCGAATTTAGTCGTTAAAAGGCAAAAGAGAATGAAGGGTGAGATAATTGAGAGGCGGAGGTTACATATAAAGAATGTGAGGATGGAATAGGAATAATCTACCTTTGTTGAATTTTACCAACTTTCATTATTTTTCCAAAAGTTTTTATTTTTTTATTCACTAATATTAAAAAAAAACCTACCCAGTATAAAAGAGAAACTTTTAATCTTTAATAATACAATATGAAGTTAAACATAAAGAGATGTTTGATTTTATGGTGTAATAAGAGAAAGCTAATGTATAAAAAGTTAATAAACGTTAAAAAAAGAGGGAATTTGATTAAAGTCAACAAATGTGGGCTACTTCTATTCAATTCGTCACCGTTTTTACTTGAGTAAATAGCTATTTTGGTACTGAGGTTAGTCCAAAATTGACATTTTAGTCTAAATAAATATTTTTTTTTGGTTTCTGAGTTTTTCATTTTCTTATCAGTTTGATCACATTGCCTAACTCTATTAAAAATCTCAGTTTTAACCAGGGTATTCTTGGTATTTTCGTAATAGTTATAATACTAATAATAATATTTATAATATAAAACATAAAAAAGGCGGGTGGCACTGGTGGTTGTGATGGAGCGGAGGTCGCTGACGGTGGTGGAGGTGCCTCTAGGTTAACTGGCATTGTGGTGGACATTTTGGTGGCGGAGGTCAGTGACGGTGGTTGGCGGAGGTGAGTGCCGGGGGTGGGTGATGACTGCGGATCGGTGGCGGTGGCACTGCCACCAGTGGTTGTGGAGAGAAAGAAAGTAGAGGGATGAAAAACGAGAGAGAACGGGTGGGGGTGGGGGTGTTAATCAGATTTTTATAGAAATAAAAAATAAAGTTAGTTTTTTGTGTTTTATATTATAAATACTATTATTAGTATTATAATTATATGAATATGCCAAGAATACCCCTGATTAAAACTGGGGTTTTTAACGGAGTTAGGCAATGTGATCAAAAATGGTAAGAAAATGGAAAACTCATGAACCCAGAGGAGAAAAAAACTATTTGGACTAAAATGACAATTTAGAACAAAACTCAGGAACTAAAATAGCAATTTACTCTTTTAACTTCTTTCTGATAACATGCAAACACTTCTAAAACAAAACAAAAAAAAGATAAGAAAACGACCGTCACATGCTTTTAGCCAAAAATACTTCCATGTCATGCAGGGCCGGCTCAACCTTTGTGGAGGCCTAAAGCAAACTCGATAAATGGGGCCTTCTCAAATTTTATTGTCCTCAACACTACAAATTTCAGGTGTTTATATCGGAACAATTTACGCAAAATTTACCGAAATAACATTAAAGTGTTCAAGAACGATCAAGCATGGCCTTCGTATAATTTTATGCGACTTGATTATATATATACTTTGGATGACAATCAAAAATTAAATTAAAACAATAGCAAGAACTCCAATACATAGCATACAATATCTATATTACACTTTCATTTAATTTTTTCTCAAATGTGTGGCCCTTTAGAATTGGTGGCCCAAAGCGACATCCTTGTTTTACTTACCCAAAAGCCGGCACTGATGTCATGTCGCAACAATACGGTTTCTTAGCCTTCATTGAAAAAAAAGTGTTTGCACGCAGAAGAATATTAACCAAGAAATATTTTGAAAATTGTGAAAACTATATAATACACTTGTATGTGATGTTTTGAATGTAATACATCGATCTTTTAAAAGAATGCATCCCTATATATAATTGTTTTATGTATTTTATTTTGTAAATAACAAATTAATATTCTAATATGTATCGTTTAATTTATAAAATTATTAAAGATCCCTCAAATAAAGATGTTTTGAGACGTTGTAAAAAGATAAGCAGAAGAAAAATGAGTAGATATAAACATATTAAAACTTGGTCTTCTTCCTAACATTAACCCTAAATTGCATTACCAGAACCAAACACTGAACATATATTTTAACCAATCATGTGCACGTTTGTTTGTGTATTGTACGTATGTATGTATTTTCATAACTTATGAACCAAGGTTGGTTGCAATACCTTGATGGCGACACCTTAAGAAAAAGATGGCGGCCGGTGGTTGTGGATGTGTGCCGGAAACTCGAAAGAGCAGAGAAGAAAACGGGTGAAACGAATTAGAGTAATGAGAGGTTCGGTGGCTTTTATAATGGAAACCGTCGACGAGATTCGATTTCATGCAGAGAAACTGCCGTATGACATTTATTCGTATGGCATTATTTAATTAATTAGATTGCAATATCACCATCTTTATCAAATTAATCGTTAATCTAGGCTCATTTTATATACTAGAATACAGACTTGTGTATTATACGTGTTTAAAGATACAAATTATATAATTTAATAATTATGTACAAATCTTTTTAGCAGATAGATGTCATATTCAATTTTCTCAATCAAAAAGTCATACCATATTTAACTATAACTAAAATCATTTCAATTAATAATTTTCAAACACATTTCCTTAATTTTGGGATTTTTTTTTGTCTTTCCAAACTATTTTGCATATTTCTAAATTTTAGCTCACTAAACACTTCTCATAAGTATGTCTATCTTTTTTAATAAATCACCTATTATAAAACAATTATACTCCCATCTTACTTTCCAATGTATTGTGGAGTTGCTAAAACACTATGGATCCATGTTCGTTTATGCTACTATTTTTTTACATTGCTTTGCTTTGTTCTGATTTGATTTTGATTATATTTCTATTATATATAACTTTTATATATTATTTTAACCTTTTTATAAGTATATTTTTTATATTCTCAAATATAATATCAAAGTACTAACATCTAGATGAAGTCACGACCAGAAACAAAGTCCATGGTTTGCTGCCACTACCATTCAAGTTGTATGTATGAAAATAATTTAGTTATGTAAATTTATGCATACATTATTAAATTATATAATTTTTATCCTCAAACTCATGTAATACATATGTTTATAACCTAATCCTCGAACTGATATTAAAATAAACAGGTTGCAACACTATGTTCATAACTTTATGAAAGACAATATTTTAAAATTACAAGAGAAAGACAATATTTTAAAATTACAAGAGAAAAACAAAATAGGTTAAAACTTAATTATAACAACAAAAAGAGAAATAAAAACCTAAAGCCATCATATGTATACAATTGCTACTTCAAAAGCTTTTAATTTAAGGAATATTGGATTTTAATAATTCCAACTATTCGTCATTGGCCGCCGACAGTCCCAACTTTAAAAATAACCACTGACGGTCCCAACTATTAACATATTGGCCTCCAATGGACCCTGACTAACAGAATCCTAACGTCGTTAGTCTCCGGTCGCCGGAAAAACGTTTTTTGCTGGAAAACTCATTTTTGGCGGAAAACTCAACATTTTTGTCCCAAACCTCCTTGTAACCTTATTACGGACCTTTAGAAACTTTTTTCTAGTAAAAGCCCAAATTATTAAAGTCGTCAGAAAACTCTTTTTTTCGCCGAAAAACTTCTTTTTGGCCTGAAAACTCAACTTTGTGGCCGGGAAACTTAACATCTTCGCCGAAACCTCTTTGTAACCTTAGATCGGACCTTTAGAAACCTTTTTCTGGCTAAAAACAGTTTTCCGGCGACCAGAGACTAACTGCATTAGGATTCCTGTTAGTCAAGATTCATTGGTGGCCAATATGTCAATAGTTGGGACTGCCAGTGGTTATTTTTTAAGTTGAGACTGTTGGCGGCCAACGGCGAATAGTTAGGATTATTAAAATCCAAAATTCCTTAATTTAATAGTTACAATATACCCAAAAAAAAGTTAAAACATCCAATAAAATAAAATAAATAAATAATTAGTAAAGTTTTAATTTTAATGATAAGAAGTTTTGATAAATAATAAAAATTTCATATAAGAATACCATCAATCCGATAAGAAATCTTGAAAAAAAACTCAGGACTATTTTATATAGATTAAAGTGAAAATATAAAATAAACTGAATTTTAAATTTAAAAATAAAAGCAAACAAAATTTTAAATCATGAAAATATAAGATAAAGGAAATTTATATTAAGATGTATAGATAAACGCGATATTAAAAATTCAAATATATATAAAACCAAAACAAATAAAATTTAAATTTAACAAAAAAATTGGATTTAAAAATTATATAGATAAACATGATATTAAAATTTTTAAATACATATAAAAACCAAAACAAATAAAAAATTAAATTTAAAAAAAAATTGGATTATAAGAGGTGTTGTCGTATGACATTAATTATAGTATTTGATTACAATTATTCTTTTATCTTTTCACAGGATATTATCTTGTCTAAAATTATCTTATTCATTTAGATTTATTTATTTATTATAAAGTTATTCTTTATATTTCACTAACTTTGTGTTAACTTAATGTCGATACCGTTATCGATTAATACATAAATTAACGGTATATTTGAAATAATGATGGATTTTGTAAAAAGTTTAGCATATTAATATAAAAAATATTGGCCAATTTAATGTTATATTCGAAGTAAAGGCGTATTTAATGTGATCATTTTAAATATGAAATGTTGTTATATATTTGAAGTAAAGGGCATATATTAATGTAATCATTTTAAATATGGAATGCTGTTATTCTTCATTTGAAGTAAGGCATATATTAAGGTAATCATTTTAAATATGGAATGTTGTAATTTCTCATGTTAACCCGATTTAAATAATAATAAATTTTTTTGATTAAAAACGATTTTTTTGAGGTGATATAGTTTTGATACGTGACATTTATTAAATAATAATAAAATCGATTTTGATTAAAAAAGATTTTTTTAGAGATGATATAGTCTTGATACGTGCCATTTATTTAATTGTTTATCAAAAGTAGGATTTACTCTAAATGGGTCAAAAATTTGAAGTGTTCTATGAGGCCACAAGCCGTAGAGGTTCTAAACACACCATTATGAGTTTTCAATTCTTTGATTTGAAGTTGGTGGATATATTTAGTACTACTAAATGTGAAGTAATAACAACCCATAGTTTGATATGTTTGGTAAATTTAGGAGAGTTTGTTACAACAAGTCGACAAATTTGTTGAATTCCATTTTGGTATGGAAACGGCTGACTTAAGTTTATGTCCAGAAATCTGCCACATCTAGTGAATTTTTAGCTTCGATCCATGCCAAAATGCGAAAACGAGGGCCGCTTTGTGGTTTTGTTTTCTATGGTTCTATGTATTGTTTTCTTGATTGGCTTTGGGTGCTTACTTAGCTTATACTAACAGGTTTCATGTATGTTTACTTGTACGTAAATATCAGATGTAGTGAGGTTCGGAAGCAAGTCTCAGGTTGGCTATAAAGACATTTTTGCTAATCTCAAGTAAAGAATAACTTACATAACTTAAATTCTTATAAATGAGTTTTAGATAACCTTCTCTATATAGACTAATGAAATGTAAAGTATAGTAATGCCATTGCAAATGAGAGTAGGTTTTACAACTATGATGTTGATAAAAAATCGAGGACTGTTTTTTTCCCAAAACGCTTTAATTAAAGTGTTAAATTTTGAAGGTGTTATACTTTGATAACTATTCAACTAATTCTCTAAAGGAATGATATTACTCAATAAGGCCACAAAATAAACGAAAACTATAATGTTAGATCTTCTTATGAGGGTTGAAATAAGAAAATCAAGTGTCATGTTAAGATGTTCAAACCAAGGTCTTTTCATGATACAATCCAATAGCATGTTAAGGAAATTCATTATTTAATAAATCAAGACTAAGAGAGCTTTTTTTTACTAGGACATAGTTGCATAAACAGATAACTATTTTGTGAATAAAGTGGATAAGAGGAATTTCTTGATACATAAGGAATTTTTCAAGATAATTATTTGTGACTAAAGTGGATAAGAGGAAGTTCTTGATACATAAGGAACTTTTCAAGATACTTAGGGGCTGTTTGTTTACCTCTTAATGAGTCTATTAGTGGTTCAGACCTCTTACTGGTTCAGCACTTAATGGTTCAGAATTTTGTTTCGTAAAGCAGATGTCTGAATGGTTCAGACATTTGTCTCTAAATGGTAAGTATTATACAAGGTCTGAATGGTTAAGACCTCTAATCTGAATTGGTCAGACATTTGCCTCTGAACAGATAAGCATTATACTAGCTTTTAGTGGTTCAGACTTCTTACTGGTTCAGCACTTAATGGTTCAGACCTCTTATTGATTCAGCACTTAACCATTGAGAAGTTGCCAAAAGCCCCTTAGACTATGTGTAGTGTGCATGTGATCCACTATAGTGTAGTTTATTTTTTTAAGAGTTAAATGTATGTAGTTTGCAGACTACATCTGCAAACATTTGTAGAAGAAGAGATAGACCAAACCTTTGTTGTCTGCAAGAAGAAGGTTGTTTGTTTTTTTAACATATGCAGACTTCTAAAATAAACTGGTGATGTTATATGGACGGTGGTGGAGGGTGGTGGTGGACGTGGATGGTGGGTGGTGGTGGTAATTAGTGGTGGTGGGTGGTGGACGGTGATGGTGTTTAACCCTCTGCATGTAACAACTCTAAATTTCGTTGTTATTTTGTTTCATTTCAATTATTCCTATTATACTATCGAGATTCGTTTATAAGAAAGTTATGTTAAATTAATTATGTTTTATTTCAATTATACCGTATCTAATCGCTTATTAAACGCATCGCTAATCTAATCGCAATCACAAGTAGCATAACTGCTTATACGAGCCAAGTGTGTTATTGTCTAATAAACACTTATTCCATCGCATCGCTTATCTCATCGCATCGTAAAACGCAGTTAATTATGTGTTTTTTGTTATTTATGTGTTATGTGTGTTTATGGTTATGATTACGCTCGCTATCGCATCGCTTTTGCGCACTTGAATCGCTAAATCGCACTATTATATAATATAACGCTTAACACATCGCTAAATCGCTTAACGTTACTTTACAACTCGAATACATCGCTGAACAATCGATAAATGAACGAAAAACGAAGAAATCCTGAACTTTTAGACAAGTTCGCTCGAACTTGGGTGACCCCAAGTCGGCCGAACTTGGCTGGCCAACACAAAAACCTCTACTTCCCCTCAAGTTCGCTCGAACTTGCCTTGATTACTCACAGAATCAACAAGTTCGGCCGAACTTAACAAGAATCTCATGAATATCTAGCAAGTTCGCCCGAACTTGCATGAAATCATGCAAGTTCGACCGAACTTGACTCCCACCAGCTCACTTTTTGTCTTCACCTATAAATACTCAACTCCATTCTCTCATTTGAACTTGCTGCAAGTTTTCCCAGAGCTCTCCATACCCGAAACCCTTTGTTTTCTAAGTAAGAATCAACCCGATTTCAACTACAATGATGTTCAACAACGTTTTACGACGATTTTGCACAAGGCTTTGGCTTCGTTTTCATCAAATCCCTTCTGTTTACGAAAATCTTCATCTTTTTATACAAAACTTCTGTTTTTCACTCGGATCTACACTAAATCTGAGCAAAACCTTTTAAATCCTTGATTTTTACACAATATTCGGACTAATGACGTATGTTTCGTTCACTTTTGAGTGGAACGAGGCGTTGTCAAGCAAGATCTCAGATCCGGAAGCAATAAGGACGAAATCTTCACTTTACACAAACTGGACTAACCCGTACGAACCTTCAAGTTCGCCCGGATTAGCCCGAGTTTCTATAAAATGGCTAACCTCGCTCCAAAAGACCTCTCCAGCCTAAGTTTTACTCAGTGGCTTAAGGTTGGAGGGATGGGCACTCGATTTCCTCAGCAAACGACGCGAAAACTCAAGATTTTGGACCCGAAAACACCAAGTTCGCTCGAGATTTAACTGATTTTGTACAGCTCAGGGGCCAAGTTCGCTCGAACTTGCACCTTATGGGTCAAGTTCGGCCGAACTTGTGTCTAAATCCTCATAAAACTCAACAAGTTCGCCCGAACTTGTCAAGTTTCTTAAGAAACTTCACAAGTTCGACCGAACTTGCTTCATCTTTATCAGTAAACACAAGTTCGCTCGAACTTGTCAAGTTTCCTAAGAAACTTCACAAGTTCGACCGAACTTGTCTCAAATCTCCACAGGTTCTACACAATTGTTTGGGCCCGAACTTGTCCTCTGCCCTATCCAAACTTAACCGTTTCAGCATTTCGGAAGACTGATGCACTTCTGTTTGCTTACAGGGTGATCCGGCGCTTCTCCCCGACTCATCTCAGATCCCTCATCTCACCTAAAATGCACCCATGTGAGTATACTTGAACCCTTTTACGCTTAAATGCACTTTTGGGTGTCACATATATTCGTAAATCAAAATCACATCACACAACTCTCAAACGCTTATTCGCAACCCGCTGGTACATGAATATACGTGAAATCTGCCGACTTGTATGTATTGCTTGATTGCTTGTACGCCACCCTTAACATGATAGTATACTAGAGATTGACCTGCCATCCGGAGGCCCGAGGTTGTTAAGGCTCACACTTTTTATTTCGCATTTATTTTCTCTTTTAGGATGTGAACGCTTGCTCGCATGCCTCGATCAATCGCTGTTTGTTGGTTTGCATGAATCTAAGTAGTTACATCATTCACAACTATTACGTATGTCATGAGGTGTATGCTAAACGCTTTTATATCTATTATGTACGCAAAACATGTATGCTTACCTTTACTTAATTGTATTGACGTTTTATTTTAGCATATGTGGCAGGTTGAGGATTAGCATTGGATGCTTTGGATTTTGCTTAGTTTAGTTGTTTTAGTTTGTATTGATTTTCGAAACTCATGTATTAAATCTAGGGGATATCGAACCTGATTAGTGCTTATGAGAAAACAAGTTTCTGTAATAATTGTTTGGAAATGTTATGTTTGATAGTATGGGATGTTAAACGTTAAGTAATGTTGCTAGATAATTGTTATGGAATTCTCGTGAGACAATTGGTCGCCTAGTTTCACTACCCTGATGTTTCCGCCATCGTTAGGGGTGACACTACAAACCTTAAAAGATCTTAAAAGGAGTTGGTCCAAGGCTGCACCTAGAAGAGCTTGCGCAAACATTTTTTAATGAAATGTCTTCGGAAAAACAAACAGTCTGCAAATGTCAATGTCTGCGCAGCGCAGACAGAAGAGCCTGCACAAATCTTTTTTAGAAAAAAAACAAACACCACTTATATAACCTCCTCTCCATGTGAAATGCAAATTTGGGTTTCTTTTTGTAGTTTAACTAGAGAGAGTTTAAACAGAGAGAAAGACCACTTATATAACCTCCTCTCCATGTGAAATGCAAATTTGGGTTTCTTTATGTAGTTTAGAGAGAGAGAGAGTGTGTAACAACTCGACAATTCGGTTGTTATCTTTTCTTTGTATTTCCCGTTTATCTACCATTGTAATTCCGAGATTCGGTTAATAATAAAGTTTATGTTAATTAATTATGGTGTTTACGTTATTATCGCATCTAATCGCTTATTAAATTGCATCGCTAGTCTCATCGCATCGCAAATCGCAGTTGTTTATATGGTTTTATGTTATATATGTGTTGTGTGTGTTTGTGGTTATGATTACGCTCGCTATCGCATCGCTCTCGCACTCTCGAATCGCTAAATCGCGCTATTGTATCAATTATAACACTTAACGCTTTAATATAACGCTTAATATAACTATCTAATACGAACCGAATAGCCAAATGAACTCTTAACGCAAAATCGGCAAACGAAACTTGGTCACCATGGTCAAGTTCGGCCGAACTTGCCAACCACAAGTTCGCCCGAACTTGCCTGACAACCAAGAATCCTTTGTTCCTATCAAGTTCGCGCAAACTTGCATATACATACGCAAGTTCGGCCGAACTTAACCATTCCTCTTTAAAAGCTCCCCAAGTTCGCACGAACTTGTGCACTTTTGTACAAGTTCGACCGAACTTGTTGCCAGCTCTTGAGATTCTTGCCTCACCTATAAATACCCATGCTCCTCATTCATTCTCCCCTTGCTGACCAAGTTCGCTCAGAGCTCTCTCACCCCGAAACTTTCGTGTTCTAAGTAAGAATCAACCCGATTTTCGACTACAATGATGTTCAACAACGTTTTACAAATGTTTACAACGATTTTGGCACAAGGCATAGCCTTCGTTTTCATCAAAACTCATTCTTTTACGAAAATCTTCATCTTTTTCTTACAAAACTTCTGTTTTAAGCTTAGATCTACACAATACGAGTTCTTTTGGTGATAGTAGAGACTTCCCAAACACGAGATCTGCAAGATCTCGGCTTGTAAATGATAATTCTGAGAAAAAAAACCTTTGAAAACCATTGATTTCTACACAAAATACGGACTTTTGATGATGTTTTGTTCATTTTCTGGTATGAAACAAAACATCTATCATTTAAGATCCCAGATCTGGAAGCACAAGGACGTTTATGTCGGTTTACACAAGCCGGACTAACCCGAACGAACCCCGAGTTCGCCCGGATTAGCCCATGCTTTTGTAAAACGGCTAAAACAGCTCTAAAAGACCTCTCCGACCTAAGTTTGCTCAGTAGCACAGGGTTGGAGGGATGAACACTCGATTTACCTCAGCAAACGACGCGGAAACGCAAGATTTTGGACCCGAAAACATCAAGTTCGCTCGAGATCACCAGCTCACCAGGTCAAGTTCGACCGAACTTGTACCCACTTGGGTCAAGTTCAACCGAACTTGAGTAATTCTTCACCAAACTTCTTGCAAGTTCGCCCGACTTGCCTGGTTTCTTAGGAAACCATACAAGTTCGACCGAACTTGCCTCGCCAGTAATGGTTTCCTACAAGTTCGCCCGAACTTGACATGTTTCTTAGGAAACTCATCAAGTTCGACCGAACTTGGCTATAATCTCACCAAAACAATGACAAGTTCGCTCGAACTTGTGTGTTTACACACAAGTTCGCCCGAACTTGGCTACTGTCCAACCAAGACTTAAGCGTTTCAGCTTTTCGGAAACTGATGCACTTCCGTTCGCGTATGCAGGCTGATCCGGCGCTCTTCTCGACTCTCCTCAGAATCTCTAAGTTAATTAAAACGCACCCACAGTGAGTATACTTGACCCATTTTCGCTTTTAACACACTTTTTGGGTGTTACATACGTTCCTATATTTCACAAATCAAATTGTTTATCACACCCGAATAATCTGATTATACATGCTCAATACGTGATGCTAGAAACATGTGACTAGGACTTATTTTCGTTAACTTGCCTCCTTAGCTAGTATGGTACTATAGTTTGGCTAACACCCGACGGGGTCTAGTTAGGATGGACGCGCAAGCCTTCTCAAGGTAGTTAGCATGAGAAATAAGCCTATGTTAATCTGTGTGAAATGTTTTAGTGTATCATGATATGTAGTTAGATTATTTCGCGAACGGTTTCTCTACTATGCTAGTATTATTCAAACTCGTATGCTCACCTTTACTTAATTGTATTGACTTGTATTTTAACGCGTGTAACAGGTTGAGGATTTAGCGTGGATGCTTGGATGTTTCTTAGTTTAGTTGTTTTGTTTAGTTAGTTTATTGATGTATTTTGGATTTGGAATTTATGTATGAAATCTAGGGGAAATCGAACCCGGTTGAATTTTATGAGAAATCTCCGTTTTGTAATAATCGTTTAAATGTTACGTTTAATAGTATGGGATATTAAGCAGGTTGTGATATGTTAAATGGTTGTTATGGAACATCTCGTGAAATCAATCTGGTCTCCTAGTGCCACTTACCCTGATGTTTCCGCCATCGGTTGGGGTGTGACAGATTGGTATCAGAGCCCATAAACTTAGGTTAATAGGTAGAATTGCCATGTTTTGACCTAGTAGCATGTTTAAGTACCCGATTGACCTATCTTTGACTTAAATGTTAAACTACTTGCATAAATGCTTAAATGTGCCTTTCCTAAGGCTAATACAATATACACGCTGGAAAACGCTCATGTCACACAACCGAGTGATCAAGTCGAGATTAGGTGTGAAAACCGAGAACTCTCGATAAGATCATTCACTCTGCGCATTCTCTCTCGCATGAGATACCTTCGTTGAGTTAGGAGTGATATCCAAACCTCGACGAAAATCTCCATTTCTATCTAGGAATGAAGTTGCTAAGTTAGGGGTGAAACCCACATCTTAGTAACAAATTCCACCTTTCGATTTTTAATCTCACCAAAGTCTCGATTGTTCCGATGGTTTGGAACACGTAGTAACCGGAAGGATGATGTCGTTAGCCGCTTGCGGCGAGATCATCTATCTATTAGGCCAAAACGTGGGTCCAAAGTCAAAGGATGATCGAATCACTTTGGATAGTCAACGTCTCAAAACCCCGGACATTCCCAATTGATTTAAGCCTATATCGTCGATGTACGCATCATCGAGTTTATTACTATTTACATGATTAAAATTTTGAGAATTTTCGCTTTATTCGATTTCTCACTTTATTTATTTCTCACATTACAAATTTCTCGCTTTATCGCTTTACGCTGCATAAAACGCATGCACAACTCGCACAGCTCTCGTAATCTAAAACGCTAATTAATACACCAACCAAACTAATCGCTTAACTCGCTTACGCCTATGAGGTCATATGTGCCTCATACGCGGTATTATCTCGCTTACCTCACTATTAAATATTGCTTATATCTCGCTATTATATCGCATCTCGAACGTGCTATCGCTTTACTTATAAGAAGTGAATACGTGCAAAGTATGTGCTTACGTGGATTATGTGCTTATGTGCTTCGTGTTGCTTGCTAGTGTTCTTGCCTTGTTTTAGGCCTGTTGAATAATAATATAAATATCTAACATAAACTTAAATCAATTCATCTATCAATCTTAGTAGTGTCTTCACTGGATCGCACACGAAGATCTCAAGCGCAAGCCACGTATTGCCATGTAGCCAGCAGGGCAAGTTATCGATTGTCTCAGAGATCATGCTGTGAGCAGTAACTCATCAGTTGACTCGAAAGCCGAAAACCCCAAGTCGCGGTTCAGCTTCAAAAATTTCAAAGCTTGTGCACTCTCTCGCCTTCACGGGCAACGACGGACCGGACTTCTATGTTCCATTGGTTTGACGCCATTGAGGTCACTTTTAGGCAAAGTGGATGCCCCGATGACCTCCGCACGGTGAATGCTACCGAGTATTCCAGTCTCGTGCCTTCGCGGACCGAAAGGAATAGGCGCGGTAATGATGAAGCCTATAATCTGTCGTGAGAGGAACTCAAGGAAGTGATGATGAAGGAGTTCTGTCCTCCGCACGAGATGCAAAAGCTGAGAACGAATTTTGGGGTTTTAAAGCAAGATGGTCCGACAATGCTGGATTCACTGCTCGATTCAAGATTTTGAGCATCATCTGTCCCAGCCAAGTTGATACTACTGGGAAAGCTATCAACAAGTATATCCGTGGTTTACCCGAGTGTGTCGCCAATTTTGTGAAAGTTGCTCGTACCACAACCATCGAGGAAACCTTTATGCTCGCGTTGAGATCAATGATCAGCGAGTTCAGGATGGTTATTTAAGAACCATGCAAAAGTTGCCAATCAAGCCGTTTCCGAACCAACCGCTGCTATAGAACCACCCAGCGATCCAAATGGAAAGCGTCAGGGACGCAAAAGAGGAAACCCGAGCAAGAACTTTGCCCTCGCCGCTCCAGCAAACCCTCAGCCGCTTCCGAACGCACCCTCCAGCTAAGCGTTCGTACACCGGTCCTCATCCACTATGCCCTAAGTGAACTTATCATCATGTGGTGGGTGGAAACTGCCGTTTTTTGCACAAACTGCAACATTTACGGCCACTTTACTGTGAGTTGCCGTACCGGCCCTCGTCAGCCAGCTCCTCATACTCCAGAAGCTCCAGCTTACCAGCTCCACCCCAGGCCATTCAACAAGCAGCTCCGAAAGCACGTGTGTGCTATGTGTGTGGTGATCCAAATCATTTCGCCAATGTCTGTCCGAATCGTCCTGTCAAGCAAGAGCAGCCAGACCGCAGCCTCAGCAGTAGCCTCAGCCACGCGCAGCAGCAGCACCACAATGCGGGCAAGCTCAATCTAACCACCCCAGGCTCAGAATGACAACAATGTTGTCAATGGTACGTTCCTTGTTAATAGTACTTATGCTTCATGTTTATTTGATACTGGTGCGATAATTGTTTTGTATCATTAGAATTCGAAAATGTTTTAAAATGTAAGCGCGCTAAACTCCTAGAGACTTTCGATGTGGAAATCGCCACCGGAAAATCCGTTACCGTTAATTCCGTCTTGCGTGGTTGTAATCTCGATCTCAACAACCATCTTCTCGATCAATCTCATACCTATGCAGTTAGGTAGTTTCGATATCATAGTAGGCATGGATTTTCTTCGTGAGAATCATGCTGAAGTTGTATGCTTCGATAAAATGATTCGTTTCCCTCTTCCTAACGGTGATCAACTCCATGTCTATGGTGAAACTCCCTCAAAGAAGTTGATGCTTTTGTCATGTACTCGAGCACACAAATGCTTGCAAAAGCGATATGTTGCCTTCCTCGCCCATATCGTGAACCCGGAGAAAGAAAAGAAAACTTATAAAGACGTTCCCATTGTTTGTGAATTTCCTAAAGTCTTTCCCGACGATTCACCCGGTTTTCCCCAACTCGAGATGTTGAATTCCGTATCGATTTAGTTTCCGGAGCTATTCCTGTTGCTAAGGCTCCTTATCGTCTCGCACCATCCGAAATGCGCGAGCTATCAATCCAACTTAAGAGCTTCTTGATAAAGGTTTCATACGCCCGAGCACTTCGCCATGGGTCGCACCAGTCCTTTTCGTGAAAAAGAAGGATGGATCGTTCCGAATGTGCATCGATTATCGTGAACTTAACAAACTCACGATAAAGAACCGCTTTCCTCTTCCTGTATCGACTGACTTATTTGATCAGCTTCAAGGTGCTACTTGTTTTTCCAAGATCGATCTTCATTCCAGCTATCACCAGTAACGGTGTTGGAAGAAGACATTCCGAAAACCGCCTTTCGTACTCGTTATGGCCATTTCGAATTCGTGGTCATGCCTTTTGGTCTTACCAATGCACCCGCGGTCTTCATGGATTTGATGAACCGTGTGTGTAAAGCTTTCTTAGATCGTTTCTCATCGTTTTCATCAATGATATTCTTATTTACTCGAAGTCGAGAGCTGAACATGCACACCATCTCCGTTTAGTCCTCGAACTTCTCCAAGGTAATCGCCTTTATGCTAAGTTCTCTAAATGTGAATTCTGGCTCGAAGAAGTCCAATTTCTCGGCCACATCGATAATAATCAAGGAATTCACGTCGACCCTGCAAAGATTGAAGTCGTCAAGAGTTGGATTACACCGAAGAATGCATCCGAAATCCGTTCATTTCTTGGATTGGCGGGTTACTACCGTCGATTCATCGCCAACTTCTCGAAAATCGCCGTTCCGCTTACTGCTTTAACTCATAAAGACAAACCTTTTGTTTGGGATTCCCAGCAAGAGGAAGCTTTTCAAACTCTCAAGCGTATGCTATGCGACGCTCACGTACTCGCCTTACCCGATGGAAACGACGATTTCGTTGTTTATTGCGATGCCTCGAACCTTGGTCTTGGTTGTGTTCTCATGCAACGAGACAAGGTTATCGCATATGCGTCTCGACAACTCAAGATCCACGAGAAGAACTACACTACCCACGATCTCGAACTCGGTGCAGTTGTTTTTGCATTGAAGATATGGCGACACTACCTTTACGGTACCAAGTGTACGGTCTTCACCGACCATAAGAGCTTACAACATATCTTTAATCAAAAGGAACTGAATATGCGCCAACGACGATGGGTTGAACTTCTCAACGATTACGATTGCGAAATACGTTACCATCCCGGCAAAGCAAACGTCGTCGCCGATGCTCTCATTTGACGAAGCTACGTGTATAGTATTCGTAACTCTCAAGCTTGTGCTAAACTTGAAACCCTCATCCATAGCCGCTCAACACGCATGTTTTAATGAGAATACTTTGGAAGAAGAAATGAAATGTGGTGCCGAAACTCAGGTCGTGTCTAAATCTGATGGTATTTATTACTATCTAAATCGCATTTGGATTCCCAGCCGCGATAATCTTTGTAATTTGCTAATGACCGAAGCTCATAAATCTCGATATTCCATTCATCCCGGTGCCGACAAGATGTACCAGGACCTTCGTTCTAAGTACTGGTGGCCAGGCATGAAGAAAGATATCGTTGTGTACTCTCAAAGTGCTTAACTTATTCGAAGGTTAAAGCCGAACATCAAAGGCCCTCTTGCTTGCTTGAACAACCCGAAATCCTGATGTGGAAGTGGGAGAGTATAGCTATGGACTTCATTATGAAACTTCCCCGCACTTCATCTGGTCACGATAGCATTTGGGTTATCGTTAATCGTCTTACTAAATTTGCGCACTTTATTGCTGTACGAGAAGATTTTAAGGTTGAACGGTTAGCCCGAATCTATACCGATGAAGTTATATGTCAACACTGGACGCCTCGTGACATCATTTCTGACCGAGATGGTCGTTTTACCTCGCGTCTCTGGGAGACTTTTCAATCCGCTCTCGGTACTACTCTCAATCTCAGTACCGCTTTTCACCCTCAAACCGACGGTCAGACTGAGCGAACAATCCGCATCCTCGAAGACATGCTTCGTGCGTGCATAATAGATTTCGGTGGTAACTGGGATACATATTTACGTTTAATCGAATTGTCGTACAATAATAGTTATCATACCAGCATTCAAATGGCTCCTTTTGAGGCACTGTATGGAAGAAAATGTCGATCGCCTATTGCATGGCACGAGATCGGAGAAGCACAAATCACCGGTCCCGAGCTAATTCAAGAAACGACGGACAAGATCCTCCAAATCAGAGACAATCTCTTGAAAGCTTGGAGTCGTCAAAAGAGTTACGCCAATAAACGCCGCAAGCCCCTACAGTTCGAAGTGGGAGATCACGTTCTCCTAAAGGTTGCACCTTGGAAGGGAGTGGTCCGCTACGGCAAGAAAGGAAAGCTAGCGCCTCGATACGTTGGTCCCTTTAAGATTTTGGAAAGAATCGGTAAAGTGGCCTACCGCCTCGAATTACCGGAGGAACTCAACAACGTACATCCGACTTTCCACGTGTGTAATCTTAAAAAGTGCCTAGCTAAAGAGAATCTCCATGTACCTCTCGAAGATCTGCAAATCAACGAGACTCTCCATTTCGTGGAAAAGCCTGTGGAAATCATGGACCGAGAGACTAAGAAACTACGACGCACTCGCATCCCTATCGTGAAAGTTCGATGGGAGGGAAAACGCAGCGTCGAGTTTACTTGGGAATTGGAAAGTGATGAATGCCAAGTACCGGCATCTATTTGTTACAGCTACTACTTGAATTTCAGGACGAAATTCCCTAAAGTAGGAGAGACTGTAACAACTCAAAAATTTGGTTGTTATCTTTTCTTTGTATTTCCCGTTTATCTACCTTTGTAATTCTGAGATTCGGTTAATAATAAAGTTTATGTTAATTAATTATGGTTTTTACGTTATTATCGCATCTAATTGCTTATTAAATCGCATCGCTAGTCTCATCGCATCGCAAATCGCAGTTGTTTATATGGTTTTATGTTATTTATGTGTTGTGTGTGTTTGTGGTTATGATTGCGCTCGCTATCACATCGCTCTCGCACTATCGAATCGCTAAATCACGCTATTGTATCAATTATAAGCTTAACGCTTTAATATAACGCTTAATATAACTATCTAATACGAACCGAATAGCCAAATGAACTCTTAACGCGAAATCGGCAAAGGGAAAACTTGGTCACCAGGTCAAATTCGGCCGAACTTGCCTACCACAAGTTCGCCCGAACTTGCCTAATAACCAGGAATCCTTTGTTCCTATCAAGTTCTTGCGAACTTGCATATACATACGCAAGTTGGCCGAACTTAACCATTCCTCTTTGAAAGGTACCCAAGTTCGCGCGAACTTGTGCACTTTTGTACAAGTTCGGCCGAACTTGTTCCAGCTCTTGAGATTCTTGCCTCACCTATAAATACCCATGCTCCTCATTCATGCTCCCTTGCTGACCAAGTTCGCTCAGAGCTCTCTCACCCCGAAACTTTCGTGTTCTAAGTAAGAATCAACCCGATTTCGACTACAATGATGTTCAACAACGTTTTACAAACGTTTACAACGATTTTGGCACAAGGCATAGCCTTCGTTTTCATCAAAACTCATTCTTTTATGAAAATCTTCATCTTTTTCTTACAAAACTTCTGTTTTAAGCTTAGATCTACACAATACGAGTTCGTTTGGTGATAGTAGAGACTTCCAAACACGAGATCTGCAAGATCTCGGCTTGTAAGTGATAGACTGAGAAAAAAAAACCTTTGAAAACCATTGATTTCTACAAAGATACGGACTTTTGATGATTTTTGTTCATTTTCTGGTATGAAACGAAGCATCTATCATTCAAGATCCCAGATCTGGAAGCACAAGGACGTTTTGTGTCGTTTACACAAGCCGACTAACCCGAACGAACCCCGAGTTCGCCCGGATTAGCCCACGCTTTTGTAAAACGGCTAAAACAGCTCTAAAAGACCTCTCCGACCTAAGTTTGCTCAGTAGCACAGGGTTGGAGGGATGAACACTCGATTTACCTCAGCAAACACGCGGAAGACGCAAGATTTTGGACCGAAAACATCAAGTTCGCTCGAGAATCACCAGCTACCAGGTCAAGTTCGGCCGTAACTTGTACCCATTTGGGGTCAAGTTCGACCGAACTTGAGTAATTCTTCACCAAACTTCTTGCAAGTTCGCCCGAACTTACCTGGTTTCTTAGGAAACCTACAAGTTCGACCGAACTTGCCTCGCCAGTAATGCTTTCCTACAGTTCGCCCGAACTTGACATGTTTCTTAGGAAACTCATCAAGTTCGACCGAACTTGGCTATAATCTCACCAAAACATGACAAGTTCGCTCGAACTTGTGTGTTTACACACAAGTTCGCCCGAACTTGGCTACTGTCCAACCAAGACTTAACCGTTTCAGCTTTTCGGAGACTGATGCACTTCCGTTCGCGTATGCAGGCTGATCGGCTCTTCTCGACTCTCCTCAGAATCTCTAAGTTAACTAAAACGCACCCACAGTGAGTATACTTGACCATTTTCTCTTTAACGCACTTTTTGGGTGTTACATACGTTCCTATATTTCACAAATCAAACTGTTTATCACACGCAATAATCTGATTATACATGCTCAATACGTGATGCTAGAAACATGTGACTAGGACTTATTTTCGTTAACTTACCTCCTTAGCTAGTATGGTACTATAGTTTGGCTAACACCCGACGGGGTCTAGTTAGATGGACGCGCAAGCCTTCTCACGGTAGTTAGCATGAGAAATAAGCCTATGTTAATCTGTGTGAAATGTTTTGGTGTATCATGATATGTAGTTAGATTATTTCGCGAACGGTTTCTCTACTATGCTAGTATTATTCAAACTCGTATGCTCACCTTTACTTAATTGTATTGACTTGTATTTTAACGTGTGTAACAGGTTGAGGATTTAGCGTGGATGCTTGGATGTTTCTTAGTTTAGTTGTTTTGTTTGTTTAGTTTTTATTGATGTATTTTGAATTTGGAATTTATGTATGAAATCTAGGGGAAATCGAACCCGGTTGAATTTTATGAGAAATCTCGTTTTGTAATAATTGTTTAAAGGTTATGTTTAATAGTATGGGATATTAAGCAGGTTGTGATATGTTAAATGATTGTTATGGAACATCTCGTGAAATCAATCTGGTCGCCTAGTGCCACTAGCCCCGATGTTTCCGCCATCGGTTGGGGTGTGACAGTGAGGGGGTTGGAATTTGTCTTGACGAATTAAATTTTTATTATTATTATCTCAATTCTAATCCCACTAGTTTCATATGTTTCATACTACTCCATTTTATCTAATTTTTAGGCCTTAATGAAAATGAACACCATATGACAAAAATGACCAAACCACTTTGTGACCACTACACATGTCTTAGACTATCCCCGTTAATAACATTTGATTTGGTTAGTTGCCATTTGGCAAAATATATTGCTTGTATAAATAAAAAAAGAAAAAAGAAATTGAAATCAATGACAAGGTTGTTGGGAGTAACCTAGGTCATGAGCCAAGAGCATGCTTAACTTCATCCATGTGTCCAAACTTGATTGGTGCATATTTTTATTAACTATTAATTCCTCTGTCAATTTATTTACTCAAATAACTTTTTATAATTAAACTTATTTGAAAAATTAAATACACAATATTTGTTAAAATAATTTTGTGAACATCACTTTATAATTAAACTTATAAGAAAAACTAAATACACAATATTTGTTAAAATAATTTTATGAACATCTCAATATAAATTTATTAAAAACCGATTTTGTTAATAATGATGCATTTTTAATAAAAACAAATATTTATTTAACTAGGTTATCACCCGGGTGGCAACCCGGGTAAAAAATTTAAATTCATAAGTGTATCAATAAAAATAATGCAAATAAAGTGAGATTACATAAATTGTAACAAAGTGGATTGTATCATTTAGGTATGAAATTTTCTTTGTAAGTCTATACAAAAACATCAAGAAAAAGACACATAATGTTACATTTACAATTTACTAAAAGTAACATGACTCAGTCCGGTTGGTGTAGCACGCCCTACCATATCCAACGTTATAGATGCAAGTCCTCTTTGATTTAACAAACTCCTAAAACTTGATATCTTTGAAGTCGCTTAATAGATCATAAATAAAGTGATATTCATATATCATTGAGAGTGGGACAGCCAAAAAGAGCCATTTTGAACTTAAGTTCATCGTTCAACATTTCTTTTAACTCCATACTCTCTCTTTTGCAGCCCAACCCATACACAATGAGTCTCCCAATCTACAATGTCATATGATACCATGAGTAGGATGGTATAAGAGATAGCAAGAGATATGATCGAATTAAAAATTAGTACCTAAGGAACACAAATGACTCCAATCACTAATCTCCATCATGCTGTAAGTAGATGCCCTCGTGGTTAACTTCTAAATACCCATGTTGCCCTTGACACGTATGAGAATAAAAGGACATTTTGACCTACAAAAACTGGAAAAAAATGAAAAATGTTGGGTGAAAGTTCAGCGCACATATACAACTTTAAGCCAGTATATAAGAATTCAATCTGTAAAAAAAATGAAATAACTGTCTGCGAAAATGAATTGAACATTCTGAAAAGGTAGGTTGCTTGAATCACATTGGTTACAAAATATTATATCAGATGGCTTGTCGACTTCAAAGGACTCTAAAAACTCAATATACCTTTCTGTCTCTTTTGTTCCTGCAAATGGTAGACAATAGAATGAGACTTCACACTAAATATTCAAGATCAAAGGATCAACTTTTACCCCACTCTCGTGACAAATTCTCCACATTAATATTTTAAGCTTGTGAAAGTTACTTATATTAAAAGCTATTTATGATTAATACATAATTAAAATCATACAATAACTAATTTCTTTAGTACACGTGCTAATCAACAAAAGCCTCTTTGAGATATTTGTATTCTAACTCAAGTGTGGTAAGATGGTCGTGCCAACAGGCTGGGTAATGAAAACTCTCTTTTTCTTATAAAAACATTGAAAAATCATATCATAATCTAAAAAGGATTATTTTAAGAAAAACGTAAATTTAAACTTGCTAAATCTTTGAATTTTTTAATTTAAAAAAAAACTATATAAATGTATAACACTAATGGAATTCGGTTGACCAAAATAATTAGAATATACATTTTATTATTCTAATAAGTTTCCTAAAAAAATGAATAAAAAGGTTTGTTAAAATATTTTTGAATCAATTATACAATATTAGTCAAACGTTGATAAAAAGGTTTGTTTGATATTTTTGAATCAATTATATAATATTAGTCAAACATTCTACTTTTGAACATAACCAATTAAATCTTTTAATCACCTTCTGTTTTGATGTAACTTGACAAGTTTTCTGACTTATATATGAATTATATTTATGTATTAAAAAAAATTAAAAATAAATATTTATTAAAAAAAATATACACTAAAAGTCAAACAATCTATTCGAAATTTAAATAAACGTGGACTATATTTAGAAATACATGAATGTCAAATAATTATAGCATCCCAATAGTATTATCATTCATATAAAATGTAAATTTGAACGTTAATATATAAGTTAATATAAGTCTTAGCAAAGACCATCATCGTCACCAACTTGAACCACAACCACCACTATCGAATTATATTATATCGAATTTCAACATAATTTCAAACATTAAAGACGACTACCTTCGTACTCTACCCAAGAAATTTTAATTTACAGTTTTGTTTGGAAGTAAATACAAACAAAAGGCATAGTAATTCACAAAATAATTCATATAAAAAATAAATTATTACGTTGCTGAATTAAAAAAAAAATCGCAAAAACATGGGTCACCTTGAAAATATGATTATTTTTTTTTAAAGGAAAATTTTTTATTCAAGTTGCTAGAACAAACAAACACCAAGATTATATATGAAATGACACCAAACATGCCAATCACCAAGATTATATATGAAATGACACCAAACATGCAATCTAAACATTTCATTTTAATCCTATGCTTGAGCCAAAGAAAAAAATATATTGGATTTAACCTGGTTGAAAACCTCCTCCCACAATTTCGTCCTCCTGTAGAAGATCTTAGTGCTTCTAGCTGGCCATATGAACCAAAGAGTTACCATATACATCGTCCGAATAACTTTCTTGATGACCACCACCACTGGCTGCGAGATATTTGAAGGAACTGCAAGCGCTTTCTGCACCGAACACGTCGAACATGAGATCACCCTACACCATTGATCACCCTACGCCACACTTCCTTCACCAACTTGCACTCTAACTGAAGATGATCAAAAGTTTATGGTAGCTTTTTCACAACCTGCATAACTTAACAACTATTATGTAGTTAAAATAGTCAAAATGGGATGTTTTGAATTTAAACAACTTAGAAAAGTACTTGATAATTTCAACCACCACCACCACTCAATGCTTTCCTAATATCTTACATAGAATAAATACAAAATGAGAACGATCCTTAGATAATTATATTGAAAATCCACATAAATAACAAAATAGATGGGAAAACACTTACAACGACATCGGGCGTACGCCTTCCCAGTCACATGCCAACAATCTTCCTGGTTCTGCTAATACACTTTGTATTTGATCCGCAAACATTAAATATATAGTATGCTTTGAGCAAAGTTCTATAACAACCTAAGGTAACATTTGAAAGATTTATAACCTGAAAAAAAAATCTATTTCTATCAATTTATTTCAATAAAAGAATAGAACTAAAAATAGAATAAAGATCAACCATGAAGGCGTCAGTAATTTTCTCAAACAAAACAAACCAAATACCAAGCACCTTGACGACTAACAAATCAAGACCTAAGGTAAATTGACAAACAAATCGAACTAACCAAAACACTTAACACAATGATTTGTAGAATGTAACCTCAATCAGCCCCCATTTGGCTAAATCGCGAATATGGAAGTCCTGTTGCCAATTGGTCATAACTCGTATGCGTCTCCATCTTCCTTAGATCATACAGTTTTCCTTCCTGAATGCAAAATCATAACAAAATAAGTCACATAAACACCCTAATAATGTTGATTACTGAAACAAATAAGATTCGTGAATTAGGTACAACCTAGATTAATTTTCCATACCTTTCAGTTTACCGGATTGAAGGGTTACTGAAGATGAAGATGAAAGGGTTTTCTAGGGTTTCGTGAAGATTTATTTGAAGAGAGAGAATACAAATGAGATCTTTGGTGATAATGGTTAGAATATCGTGACTTTATATGATCCATATTCGTGGATCGGGTTATCCATTTTGGGCTTCAATAAACTACAGAAAAAGAGCCAAAAACCAATTCTTTCTAGATAGCCTTATCAAATGACACATCAGTCAATATTTAACATGTTTATTATATATAATAGATAAAAGTTGGTTTGGGTTAGGTTGTTAATAGGCATAAAAGATTGGGTTGTATATGAAACACATAGAAATTAGTTTTTTTATTAAAGGTTGGTTGAGTTAGGTTGTGAATGTGGATAGTCTTATATAGTATTCGTTCACAAAATATAATAGATCCTTAATAAAATTGGAATGCATATTCAATTTCTTATGATGTTCATTCCACAAAAGAAAGAACTAGAATTGAATCCAAATCGCCGGTTCATCTTCTTCTTCAGAAACAAGGTAGTTATATCATTTTACGTTTCAATTCCATTGATAATATACCACCCAAATACATTATGGGCTTTTAAATGAATTTTCAAAATCTAAACCCAGTTTCATTACATTTCACGAAACAAACACTACCTTAGATATTAATCCTATCTCAATGATCGAATTTCATTCGTGTTGTGTTATAAAGTTTATGGGTTCTGTGGCACAACACAACTTCATGTATCATTGATTTTGGATCCACTCAAAACTTTTTTCTTAAACGAACTCACATAGGCTCATAACTTTATTGATGAAGGGTTGACTAACGAACTTACATATCCATTTGGTAAATATAAACCTACAAAGTCGGTGTAGCTAATGGGAGTGAAATACTTGTGTAAAAACGTGTCCTATTTTCTAATGGGTGATGCAAGCTATGTAATTCACGTATGATGTGCTAACCATTGGATAATTATGACATGGCGTTGGGAACTTAGTGGTTGTTAGTCTTTTTTTTTTTTTCTAGTCCTTTATGAATGACACTTTCAAACATGACAGAAACATTCTAAATAAGTTAACCTAAATTTAAAAAATACTAAAAAATTACACGGATGTTCCATTGTGTTTCATGTGATTTGCTCGCTCATTTTGTTGTTTTGATCCTAAAACATGTCAAAAGAGGTTACACAAGTCAGACACAACATGTCACGATTACTGTGTGTACTAAACACAAACACACACAATTAGTTAATCGTGTCATTTTCTTAAACACGAACACGAACCTGTGTAATAAAGGAGTTACACGACACAGCATGTTTAAACACGATTCACTTTACCAAAAAAGTAGAAACAATAGCACAAATATCAACAACTTAAGCATAAAACCATATATCTTCATAAAAATGAAAGAAAATCATAGAGAAAATTGCATCAAATTCTCAGTGTGGAGCCAGATTCGAACGTTTTAAGCTCGAACCTCCTATCAAATTTAAAAAAAAAATAATCCGGAGATAAAGGGAAAATTACGTCATAAAATATTTTTTCTTTTATTGAAAGGGGTGGGACCCATAGAGTTAATTATTTTAACTTTTTAATGTTAATGGGTATGTTGGTCATTTTACACTCATTTAACCGTAGAAGTTGGTGTCCATCTATTTCAAGAATGTCAATGTTACATTTTGACAAACTATTTGTCTAAACGTGTAATTTTTAAAAATTAGGGACTAAAACAACAATATGAACTAACATCATGACCATTCGTGTATTTTTTTTTCCAAAAGTCTAAAACTACATTATATTAGATAAGGTATGGGATCATATACAACCAGGTATTTTGTAAAAACCGTAAGAACCAACAATAATATTGGAGAGAAATCCAATTATAAAGAATTTGACACGTACCAGATACAACAATGAACTACTCATGAGTCCTCAAATCACCACCAATGTCTTGGTTTGCTTGATGGGTGGCTAGAGATGATGAGTGGAAGCATGAACGATGTTGACGAGCGAGCGGTTTTCAAGTGACTACAACTGTGACCTCCCAAAGGCATACTCGAGTGACTCATGTACGAGACGGTAGGAACATGTTGTGTGCCAAATTTAGAAGCAAGAACAAAAAAAAAGAAAGAAAAAAAAGAAAAGACAAGGACCAGAAGTAACACTTACCAAAAGCTGCATTTACACCATCATATTCAAAACACAAGTTACAAACAAAATATTCACATAAGCAAAGAATTTTATCCACCATACACCAAAAACCTACCATACATGGTGTGCATATTATATCTACATATGATAATATTCTGATTCACATAGGGTGCAAGCAAGAACTCATCTTTGTGGCGGGAAATAAGGATCTTCTTTGTTTGGTAAATCCGAAATAACTGTTTTGAGTATTTAGTTGCAAGTGTCAAGCATAGTTCGATCCCCTTCGAGTCATATTTTTTCAGTTCTTCCACTGTTACGCTAAGATCGCCATTAGGATCCCCATCCGTGAGAATTTCAGCCAGCTTGCTAGCCCTGCAAGCAGCACACACATTTTAACAACATTAATGATAAATTATGTTAGAATATATTAAGAATCTATATTTTAAGAAAAATCACCTCCATGCATCAGTCTGGCTAAACCCTCGCTCGTTATGGTATCTTGTTACTTTAGATGCTTTCTCGTCACCTGTTTGTCGCCTATAAAGAGCACAAACCGCACTCATACACAATGCAGGATCTTTACCAAATCAGATAACATGTCCCCCTCTAGATCCCACTTCTGATTCGGAATCTTTCTCCTCCCAATCTTATCCAAAGCTGCTTTATATTCATTTAACGCATCGTCGGATTCATCACTACTTTCAGAACGTCAACAATAAATCCACCCAAACTTTCACCTTCACTCTCTGACTCATCTACCCATCATTATTTTCCCCGACTTCACTTGAAACAGCGGTTTGATTCAAGTCAAAACTGCGTTTGTCTTGTTTGTTTTTGGATTCTGTTTTTCTCTGCCTCGTTATGTACCTCCTACTTACATTCTCTTTCACTTCTTCCTCATCATCACTATCAACAATTTGGGCAGCCCGTCTTCTTTTAGCACTTCTACTACTCGATGAACGAACTCTAAACTCGTCCACATGTTCTTCATCAAGATTAGTCTTTTGGAGGTCATTCTCGCGAGAACATTGACTTTTAGTCAAATCACCCCATTTTCTAACGTTTTTCACTTTTGGAATCTCGTTATAGTTTACATCCTCGTCACTAACATCAATAATGCCTGGAGTAGATGGCGCCATCTTCTTATTGGGGCATCCGTCTTCTTCCTCAAATGATAACCGTTTTCTGACTCGCCAATGAAAAACTTGTTCAGTTCCTTTCGAAACCACATTAACATCCTCTTCGACTTTCTTTGCCTCCAACTCTTTAACCTTCTCCTTCGACTTATTTTTCACACAGGTTGAATCGAATAAAACCGTCTGCATCGCTTTGATCGTCCCCTTGAGTTCTTCGTTCCTTTTCTTCAAATCTTCAACCTCAGTTTCCAACATCAAACACCTCATTTCATCTTTTTTGCTCTTTTCTTCCAATTCAACACATATTTTTCTGAAATTCTCAAACTGCTTAGTAAAATCTGTCTCAATAGCCATCTTGTTCATCAATCACTGCATTACAACAGACCCTAGGTTTAAATGTTGGCAAAATCATAATAACAAAATATACAATCAACGATTCAGTTAAATTAAGCCTAACAGAAACCCTAGGTACTTAAACATTGAAGAATTAGAAATAATAACTTACAAAACATGACTTGATTTGAAATAAAACTTACAGTATTTTCAACCGAGCGAAATACAGAATTGATCTGTGAAAAGTTTCTTGAATCACAGAAGCAACAAAATCGTAAACAGTAAGTTGATGTTAAGTGTTGGTCGGCCGGCGAACTAACGGGAAATTATAACTGAATAATGATTTCAAAAACTGAATACGCTCGCAAAATAAAAGGGGACTCCATGGGACCGGAGAGGTGATTTGGGCAGATAAACCCAGTAAAAATAGGAACCCCACCAAGTAATTTTGCATGTCGTGTCGGGGTAACTTGAATTTATAAATAAGCAGAAAAACGTATTGTATTTGACCTAACTCATTTCCGAAAAAAAAATTTACGCCGAAACGTGAACCAACTTGAATGTATACTAACAACATATATAAGAATAAGCATTTAAAAAAAATAGTGTTTATTTTTTAAGTTAAAGAGTGGTAATTTTAAAGTTTCAGTAACTCAAGAGAGAAAAAATGACATTTTCAATGTGGTTTATATTAAATAACCTTCTTTATAAAATTCAAGTAATGAGTTTTATTTTAAAATAACCTTGAATGTAAAGAAACTAAAAGGGTTATGCTAATACTTCATTTGTTTGTTTTTTAGCTATTAACAAACTCATTTTAACACCTTCATTCTCTTCTTTCATAAGGTCATGCATAGTTTAACGCTATATTCAGCCTATAACGCCACATAGCACCCCAACCCCCCCCCCCCCCCTCGCTTTATGTGGGATTATGGAACATGGCTGTGATACGCATAGCGCACCATGATGGTTTCTCTCTCTATCCACACACACACATATAATATATATATTTTATGTATATATATATTATATAGTAGGGTAGTACCTCACTACACACTCAAGTTATATAACCCATAACTCTCGTTCCTTACACATTTGTCATGTGTTGTATAACCTCACATCTAGGGAGTTATAGGGCTTGACCACTACACATGGTTTAAATATCAAAGTTTCTAGTGTTCATGTTAGTTAAATACTTAAGTTGCAATATTAATACAAAATGGTCGGTATATCTAACATAATTGGTCATCCTTATCTAATATAGCAACATGCTTTGTCCACGATCAATTTTAAGCATATCACATTCATACACTTAAAAACGATTTGATAGGAGGAAATGTTACATTTATAATTGTTTTCTTTTGTGTGTGTAATATTTTATTTATAAACGCTATGAATCCAATTCTAAACCCAGTCTCTGAACCTTAGAGATAGTTTTAGAGAATGAATAATAAATCAACCATATTTGATTTGTAGTGTTACTATTTATCTCTATGTGAGTGTATAAGAAAGAAAAAATAAATAAAATAAGTGTTTATAAGTAAGATAAAAATAGAGATGGAGAATATAATGTGTGAGGTTTTTTAAATATAAACAAATTTTAGAGAAACGTATCTTTTTAGTTGAATTATGTAAATGATACGGAAGGAGAATGGAAGAGAGCCAGAGGAAAATGCTTTTTCCTGTGTTCTGATTTTTTTAAGAGGGTCATAATTGTAAAAAAAATAAAGAAGAAGAAGAAGAAGACGACAAGTATTTATGTTATAAAGGCTATGGGTTCCATTACTCATTAACTTTATTTTTTGATCGGCCAACTCACATTACGTCATAACTTCATTGATCAAGGGTTGGCTAACAAACTTACACACCCATTCAGTGAAAATAAACGTACAACGTTGGGGTAGCTAATGGTCATGAAATAAATACTTGTGTACAAACATGCCCAAATTTCAAATGAGTGATGCAAGGTTAGGTATGTGAGTCACATAATGCTAATGTACTATGTACATGCTGTTGGCAACTCAGTGGTTCCAACATTTCGATGATTAGGAGGGCGCTTCGATAACAGATATGACCGAAACCGCTTCAAAATATGAAACAAAACTTTTCAAAAAACACGTATTAAAAAAATATACTGCTATACATCCAAAATGTTATGCATAAGAATATATTCTGTGATGCAAAAATGTGTCTGTGAAGACGTGAGATGTACTACTAATTAGTTGGATAATCAAATAAGCTCAAATGGATTAGCAAACAAGTGATTTACTATCGTAAAATAAATATCTGAATTGATGCAAACTGCAAATAGAAACACACCTGCATTTTTATCTTTTAAAGCAGCATTTACCACATCAGAAACCTGCATATGAACAAGCCAAAAAACAGGTCAACACCAAATCAATAAAAATATGTAACACCACAAGTAACATGTATCATATATTCATATGCTAATTACGCCTTAAACCAGTTTGACATCAAGTAGCTCCCCTGCATATTGCGCAATAGTTTGTCAAAACTTAGCTACACTGTAACTTTGAAAAACTATTGGTCCAAGGGCGGAACTAAAGGGTTAGAAGCCATAGCACGGGCTAGGCTCAACCCTGTATTCGTAGTGTTTTTTTTCGGTTTTATACAAAGGATACCTCTAAAAAATACGAGGATACCCCTAACAAAAAATAAAATACTTGATTTTACTAAAATCCCATTTTTTTTATAAGCCCAAACATTCTACAACCCAAAACTTCTAGAATAATTAAGCCCGAATGATAAAATAAGCCCAAATTAACAATAATAAATTGAAAAGAAACCCTAAATATAATTGATAAAGTTAATACAAGACCCGAAACAATATTATAATTGAAAGAGGCCCATTTTGATTTGTGGTTATGGGCAGCAATGAAAACCAAAGGTAGATAATACAGAACAAAAGCCAGCAATCATTGAACAATGCTATGGTTTGTAGGGTCGAAAAAGTAACCCTTGTTGGGACATCCATCTTCAATTGGTTTGGACTCGTTAGAGTTTACATCCTCAACACTAATATCAGTAATGTCATGAAAAGGGGATTGAGCAAAGCCTGGAGTAGACGGCATCATCTTCTTGTTGGGGCATTTGTCTTCAATCGATTTAGAATCGTAGTTCACATCCTCATCATTAATATCAATAATGTCATGAGAAGGGAATTGAGCAACGTGGACGCCTGGGGTAGATGGCGCCATCTTTTTATTGGGGCATCCGTCTTCAATTCGTTTGGAATCGTTAAAGTTTACATCCTCATCATTAATATCGATAATGTCATGAAAAAAAGATTGAGCAAAGCCGGGAGTAGATGGCACGATCTTCTTATTGGGGTATATATCTTCGATTGGTTTAGAATCGTTAGAGTTTACATCCTCATCACTAATATCGACAATGTCATGCAAAGAGGATTGAACAAAGCCTAGAGTAGACCGTGCCATCTTCTTATTGGGGCATCCGCCTTCGATTGGTTTAAAATTAGAAGAAACGGGCCCTAAAATACAAACATATAATATAAAAGAATCAATAATACGACGAGGATTGTGAATTAACAATTTGTATATAGAATAATCACATAGATAATAAAAACATTTCCCAAAGCTTAAACATTAGGCACTAATGACAAGTCCAATTAATCGAGCTCATGATAAGGATTGTTTATATGATTTCATTCTAGTTTATTTAGGTGTATCTTGTTGCCCGTCTACCTTCTGTTTTAATGTAACTTGACAAGTTTTTTATTAGTAAAAATGTAAGTTAAAAAAATTGCATGTATATAAAAGAAAAAATCAAAACAAGATACAATAAGTTAAAACATTGATTATATTAGACAGTTCAAAACAAGTTCAAAGGTTCAAAAAACTAACCATGATCGGCGATTACTTGTTGAATCGCTGCCTGTGGAGTATTGATCGCAGGTCGCTTAACTCGATCCTAACCGTAAGTCGGTAACCCTAGAATCCAATATTCCTTGATTGCACGGCCGTTTGAGGGCTTTCACGGTTTCTCCTTGCCGCCCATGCAAAAAGGTTTTATTATTTAAAATTGGGTTCGAAATTTTAAATTTTCATTTGGGTTACATGGGCTTAGTTGGGTTAAATAAAAGGGGAAATCTCAAGAATAGCCTTGACCGGGTCAAAATTTCCAAAGTAGCCACTCCAAATGTCTTGGTGAGACACCACCGTTAGTCTGAAACGTCTCAAGATCTGACCAACTCCAGCGCGCCACGTGTCCGACCAAGCTCTGACAAGTGCTCTCAGCTGAGACGTTTCTATCTGGCTTGAGACGTTTCCGTCGGCTTCCCCCATTTTAGTCGGCTAGCTGTATTTTTTTTTAACTTAACTAAATACTCAATTATATACCAAAGTAACAAATTACAAACAAGTGGCAGGTAAACGGGCAACAAGCTGCGCCGCAACCCCCTTTTGAATTGCAAAACCAATCCTACTAAAGACGAAACGGCCCTTAAAGGTTGAAAGATTACTATTCACAACCTGTTGGGCCCTGTTTAGAAATTCCACAGCCTCTAGGGCTCGGGACCCAAATGTATCAAAAGCGAATGGGATAAACACGTGTTGATTCTCTAAACAAGCCTTCTTGTGTTTAGTGACCTTGCCTGATTCCGCCTTTAACGCAGCCTGGCCAGCAACAAACTCATTATCCCTGAGTCCAACAAGAGGGGACACTCCTGTAAGGTCCACACAAGCGTGTTTCCCCTAGCCCACCCAAACACAAGAATATCAGCTGGCCGAAGAGTAGACCTCCCGTCGAGCGGATCCGTCAGAAAGTTCACCGGAGCCTCCTTTTTCGCCGAAATCCCTGCCCGCTTTAGAACATCATAGAGAATATCCCTTACCAAATCATGTCGGTATTTAAAACCAGGTAACTCCTTACAATGGACCGCATGTTCGCCGAAAGTATCTAAACAAGCCTTGCGACAAACTGGGCAGGGCTCATCAACCGGAACAGAGGGATCATTAGCCGGTACTTAAGAATTGCCCGGTATTCCACTGCTGACATGTGTTGGCCTAGTCCTTCAATGGGGATAACTGTCAAAAAATCTTGAGAATGAGGTGCCCGGAGACAATCAAACACAGCTTTCTGACGAGGGGATAGACTAAACTTCTCTCCCAAACACTGGAGAGTTCTACTAAATAGGGCACTCGCCAAAGCATTCTGGGCTTTAGGGGGGCGGTGTCCTTATTAGAGAAACCACCAAGATCAAAATCCGGAAGGGACATGTGCATGCAATCCAACGCGCACACATAATCAGAATCTAACCCAACAATACCACAGTCTCGAAGAATGTGGTCTTGTAAACTCCAAGATTGCGCCCTCGAGGCCACAAAAGCATACGTGGATACATCCTCAGCCGAACATAAACCCAAACCCCCAAAACGGGTCGGGAGGGATGCAAGCCTCCATTGAAGATCCCCAAAAAACGGACCCCCGCAAACCACAATATCCTCGATAGCTATCCGAAGGCCTTTGTCAAAAACCGAAACAGCCTCCCCAACAAATGTGGTTGGCACGTTCTAAGGCCAAACAACAACTTAGCAACACCCATGCAAGTGCGCAGCAAGAGAAGCTCGCATTGAGGGTCCCGCAGATGTGGAAGATAGCTCATCAATCCACTGCACAAGATGCTCTTTTCACGGCCAACCTACTGCATCGCGACTAACAGCGCCCCCGAGGAGTTTGACACCCGACACCGGCCTCCCAATCCCACTAGGAAACAAACCCTTTTGCTTCTTAACTCCATTGCACGATGGCCAAAAAACTTCTGTTTTCTTAACGTTAAGTTGAAGCCCAAACATGGCCCCAAAGACCTGATGATTTCTAAAGCTTTAGCCACCTCTTTAGCATCACCTATAATTGTACCATCATCCAAGTACCAAGCATGGAAAAGTAGCTTGCATCTATCTCGTATCTGATGAATGAGGGGATGCAAAACTAAGGTAAAGAGAAGAGGCCCCAAGGGGTCTCCCTGCTGAACCCTAGTGGTGGACCAAATATGATCGTTTCCGACATATAATCTAGCCGGCTGCCCATATAGAAAATCCACCCATAAGGAAATGGAGGGGCATCAGGTTCGAACTTCTGACAAAAGGGGTCTCCCTGCTGAACCCCAGTGCTGTATTTATTCAACAAAGTTTCTTTCTTTCTTTAATTTTCACTTTCATGACTTGGGTCTGAAAAAAAAAAGATAGGATTTTGCTTGTGGGTTTTCAGAAAATTTGTGGTTTAATTGATTTTTATGTGTAATTATGCACACAAAAAAGCTTTACTTATAGAGAGGGAAAGTTAAACCCAAAACAGAGTATTTAACAAAGTTTCTTCTTTCTTTGATTTTCACTTTCAAGAGCCGTGAATTCGTTTCTGGGTGTTAAATAAATTCGATTTTGTTTATGGTTTTGAGAGTATGCGTGGTTTAACCGATTTGAACGCCGTTAATTTTAGAGAGAGAAAGTGAAACACAAAAACAGAGTATTTATTTATTCATTTCTGGGTGTTAAAAAGATTTGATTTTGTTAGTGGGTTTTAAATGGTGTGTGGTTTAATCGATTTAAACGCCGTAAGCGAAGATTCCGACGAGGTTTCGACGACGTCGTCTGGTTCTGCTCCGGCGGAATTGTTGCCGCCGGTGGTGTGTTGTTTTGACCAACCCCATGGGGGAAGCCGACGGAAACGTCTCAGGCCAGATAGAAACGTCTCAGCTGAGAGCACTTCAAATTTCTGAGACGTCATAGCTTGGTCGACACGTGGCGCGTTAGGGTTGGTCAGATCTTGAGACGTTTCAGACTAATGGTGGCGTCTCATCACCAAGACGTTTGGAGTGGCTACTTTGGAAATTTTGACCTGGTCAAGGTTATTCTTGAGATTTACCCTAAATAAAAAATGGGTTTAAATGGGCCAAAACAGTATAGGTTAAAAAGGCAATCAAGACGTTTGGAGTGGCTACTTTGAAAATTTTACCTGGTCAAGGCTATTCTTGAGATTTTCCCTAAATAAAAAATGGGTTTAAATGGGCCAAAACAGTATAGGTTAAAAAGGCAAATTGTGTTGTAAATACCATGGGGTTTTATTTTTTATAGGCTTTTGTTTAAAAAATCATATATAAAATATATATGTTTAAAAAAATCATATATAAAATATATATGTAATAATTGTTAAGTTGTGTATGCAAGTATTAAGTTATCAAGCCGAAAGTTCACAACCACGTACAAAAGCAAATAAAACTTGAATGGGACCATGAAGGTGCTCACAATCGTTTAGCAAACGAATACCCCGGATATATTTCGGTGGCGTTTTTGTGTGAAGCGCGAACTATTTATATGAATTGTTAACGACTTAGAATCAGTTTCCTTTTTTTTCCAACAAAGGGAAGACGCAAGACGTTTACTTGAATTCACCCATTTACAAAAATGCACATCGACAATTCGTCAATTGCGTGTCGTCCGATATTTGGGACGAATATTTGCAAATGCCAAATGAATGTTCTCGAGAAAGTCTCCATTTTTGCAAATGTGTTATTATTATATATTATTATTATTATTATTATTATTATTATTATTATTATTATTATTATTATTATTATTATTAATAGCAAATCAAAGGTATGATTATTGTATATGGCACATATTTGAGAAAGCCTAGATCTAGTGATATTCAACAAATATACGACGTATATGAAAGTGTACGGCTTCCTAGGAATGCTTGGAAGTATTATTGCACAGTGGAAGTGGGATACTTGTCCAAGTGCTTGGCGAGGTTAACATCATCGTGGTGATCATGATGGCTCGACCTTATTACTTGAGGTTGTGGCGTCATATGATCTTTGGGTATGGCATGCATACTTTGGAATGGCCAACTTAAACAATGATATTAATGTCATTGAGCAGTCGCTTGTATTTGACGACATGATTAATGGGTTGCACGAGGCTCTTCTTTATTTGTTATAATGGAACTCAATATGAGCACGGGTACTATCTTAGTGATTTGATTTACCCACATTGGAAAACTTTAGTGAAGACATTTTCATATTCCAATAACGAAAAATAAATATTTTTCACAAAAAAAAACAAGAATCGGCTAGAAAGGATATTGAGTGTGCCTTTGGGGTAATAAAAAATAAAGATATCATTGCATAACCGACACGATTAGAGGTGCACAAATCGGGTATTTTTAATAACCGGTTCCCGTTATAGAACCGGTTTCGGTTTCTCATTTAAGGGTTGGAACCGGTTATTGCTATAACCGTTCGGTTCCGGTTCCGGTTCCGGTTATTTGACCAAAAAATCATAACCTATATGCCCGGTTCCGGTTCTTAAGAAACCGGATATTAAAATACCCTATTTTCGGGTTTTTTATACTCTATTTCCGCTATTTTTAGCTCTATATTTTCGGATTTTTTAATACTATATTGCTTTTTATTACCCTATTTTTTCGTATTTTTGTTTATTATTATTAAATATGCATTGTATAATGTAAGAAAACTAAAATAAATGCACTAACATTAATTTAAAAGAAAGATATGAGAATCATGTATCGGTATAGCCGGTATAATCGTTCGGTTCTTGTCCGGTTTCGGGTATGATCGTTTCGGTTCCAGGTATTGAGATCGAAATGCATACCCTATCTATATCCCACGGTAGGTCGGTTCCGGTTTTGGGTACAGAATACCCGGGTATTAAAAAAACCAGTTCCGGGTTTTTTTACCGGTTCCGGTTCCGGTTTTTTTGTGCACCTCTAGACACGATTGTAGGCAAGACCTTTTATTAAGGGACTTCATGTACCTTTGCATCATACTCCATAATATGATATTGGAGGACGTGAGGAAAGCGATTACGAAGATGGCGCGGAACAGCCTAAATGTACACTAACATTCAACAAAAAAATTGTTAATCAGGCGAAAGTAAGGTCAGAAGCTATAAATACAATACTCCGTTCGGACATAGTAGACCATCTTTAGTCAAATACAATACTCCCTTCGGACATAGTAGACCATCTTTAGTCAGAACGTGTCGTAGATGCCAACAATGCTGATGATGAAGTGGATAGTTTTTATATTTCGTTTGCATGTTTTAATTTTAAGTTGTATATATAATCTACTATTTTGAGGTGACACCATAAGCTGCATTTGCACCCTCACATTTAACACAACTTACAAATAAAATATTCACAGAAGCAGAGAGTTCTATCCACCATATATACACCAAAAACCTACCATGGTGTGCATATTTTATATCTACATAGGATGATATTAGTAAAAGAAACAGCCAAACTAACCATATTCTGATGCACACCATAGACCATGGGGTGCATATTTTACATCTACATAGGATAATATTAGTAAAAACTAACCGTAGTCTAATGCACGCAATACACCAAACCTACTACCATGCACATGAGGGTGCGGCAAGCAAGACCTTAACGTTGTGGCGGGAAATAAGGATCTTCTTTGTTCTGGTAGATCTCAAATAACTGTTTTGAGTATTTAGCTGCAAGTGCCTTGCATAGTTTAACCTCCTTCGAGCCATATTCTTTCAGCTCTTCCACCGTTTTGTTAAGGTCACAATTAGGATCTCCGTCCGTGAGAAATTCAGCCAGCGTACAACCCCTACAAGATGATGTACATACATACACACATGTTAATATCATTAATCACAAGATACAACTGAACATAATAATTCACTAGCTACAAATAACGTTCTCACCTGGAAGCATCAGTCTGGCTAAACCCTCGCTCGTTTCGGTATCTTGTTTCTTTAGATGCTTTCTCATCAGCTGTTTGTTGCCTATAAATAGCACAAACCGCCCTCATACACAATTCAAGATCTTTACCAAAATCAGATAACATATCCCCCTCTAGATCCCACTTCAGATTCGAAATCTTTTTCCTGCCAATCTGATCCAAAGTTACTTTATATTCATTTAACGCATCTTCGGATTCATCAGCGCTATCACTACTTTCAGAGCCACAATTAGAAACACTTTCAGAACTGTCAACGATGAATCCACCCAAACTTTCACCTTCACTCTCTGAGTCATCTACACCGTCATTATCTTCCTCATCCTCACTCGAACTACGGGTTTTGTTCAAGACAATACTGCTTTTTTCTTCTTTGTTTTTGGATTCTGATTTCCTCAGCCTCGTTAGGTACCTCCTACTTATATTCTCTTTCGTTTCGTCCTCTGAATCTGTACTAACCCGAGAGCTATGTTGTGCTTTTAGCGTGCAAATTGGAACATTGTCATCATAAATGCCCACATCATCAGTAGCAACAACTTTGGCAGCCCGTTTCCTGTTAGCACTTCTAGTATTCGATGAATGAACTCTAAACTCGTCCACATGTTCTTCATCAGCATGTTCTAAATTAGTCCTTTGGAGGTTATTCTCGGAGGAGCATTGACTTTTAGTCAAACCATCACATTTTCGAACTTTTGGAATCTCGTTAGAGCTTTCATCCTCATCACTAATATCAATAACGCCATGAAAAGGGGACCGACCAACGCCCGGAGTAGACGGCCCCATCTTCTTACTGGCGCATCCATCTTCCTCAAACGATAACCGCTTTCTAACTCGGCTATATAAAACTCCTTTACTCCCCTTTGAGACCACATCAACATCCTCTTCAACATTCTTGTTCATGTCCTTCATCTTTGCCTCCAATTCCTTAACCTTCTCCTTCCAAAAACATACCTCGCTTTCAGCCTTCCGTTTCTCACATTCCAAAACCTTGTTTTCAATCATCACCTCAATAAGACTGTCACTGTCACTTTTCACATCGCTTGGATCAACCACAATATTCTGAATCGCCCGATCTTCCCCTCGAGTTCTTCGTTCCTTTTCTTCAGATCTTCAACCTCAGTTTCCAACATCACACACCTCATTTCATCTTTTTTACTCTTTTCTTCCAATTCAAGACATCTTTTTCTAATACTCTCAAATACCTTATCAAAATCTGTCTCAACAGCCATCTTTTTCACCAATCCTAAATTAAAATCACTGCATTACAACAAGTGAACAAACCCTAGGTTTAAACATTAAAGGAAACATAATAACCATAGATATAATACAGGATTCAGTCAATCAGTAAACAGATACACAAAATTAGCCCTAACAGTAACCCTAGATACTTAATAGGCATTTATTCATCAATCCAAAGTTTCTACAAAATTAACAATCACTGCATTATAACAAACCCTAGGTTTAAACGTGAACAAAATCATAATAACAAAATTTACAATCAACGATTTAGTTAATAAGCAAACAAATATGCAAAATTAGGCCTAACAGAAACCCTAGATACTTAAACGTTGAAGAATCAGAAACAATAACTTGAATGGTTACAAAACATGATTTAAATAGCATGCAAGTTAATAATATTGTCATTCGAGTGATTAATTTGTGACAGAAAGAAGAAAATCGTATGAGAACTTACGAAGAAGTTGAAGAATGAAGATTGCATGTGTGGAATAAAGACGGTTATGCTAACCGGAAAAGTGATGCTACGCTTTCGTCGGCCGGTAACGGACGTTTGTAACTGAGTCGGTAACGCTCCAAAAAGAAAAGGGACTGTAGGCACCGGAGAGTTGATTAAAATTGATAAGTAAACGTGTTTTTTTGTTTAATATTTATCTATCCTCACCAAACTTGATTGATTTCGTACATGTAGGATGGGCATTAGGTATCGAGTAAGAATATCAAATTGGTGCTAGTATCGAATCGATACCATACTGAATTGTACTGGGTAAATTCGGTATTAGTACCTGTTTTTCCTATTTTTTTGTACCGGTATTTAGGATAAAACACAAATAAATATCGGTACCGAACTGATATATTTGGTGCTGGTATCAATTTTCCTCGTTTTTTGGTATCGGTACTGAACGGATACCATGCTCAACTCTACGTACAAATGCGAGTAGAAAACCCAAAAAAAAAAACAAATCAAAATTGAAAAAATCGATTTAACCGAATCGAAAAAAACTGAACCGCACAAAAAAACATAACCAAATAACCTAAAAAATCAATTGTGATAATGTTTGTTGTATATTGATGAGAAAAGTCCCCGGATAGTCCCTTGGTTTACACGATTTCACCTTTAGTCCCTACATTTTCAAAAGTACATATATAGTCCCCAGCTTTGTTAAATTCGTTCTCGGATAGTCCCTAGCGTGGATGGCGGTTAGTTTTCTCAGTTAACTTGATATGAAAGGACTATAATACCCTTACTATTAAAAATTAACAAATAAAACATTAAAAGATTATGAACATGTGGGCCCCACCTATCCACCCCACCCCATGTCTTCTTCTCCATTATTTCTTTTAACCTGCAACAACCTAGAATCACGCCACCACCGCTTCATCACGGTGATCATGCAGAATCTGCACTGTTTTTATCGGATATTATTGTAACAACTCCAAATTTCCGTTGTTAAATTTGTTTCTCTTATTTCCATTGTACTCCCGAAATTCGTTTATAAGAAAGTTATGTTAGTTAATTATGATTGTTACAGGTATTATATCGTATCTAAACGCTTGTTAAATGCATCGCTAATCCAATTGCACGCAACGATACTACTATATGAGCCGAGTGTGTTACTGTTAATAAACACTTCGCACTATTACATCGCTTATAACGCTTAATATAACTATCTAATACGAACCGAATCGCCAAACGAACTCTTGACGAAGAAACCCCGACATTTGGACAAGTTCGCTTGAACTTGGGGCCGAACTTGGCTGGCCTAAACACCAATCCCCCATTTAACCACAAGATCGCTCGAACTTGTACAAATATGTACAAGTTCGACCGAACTTGACTAAAGACTCTTGAACATTTCACAAGTTCGCGCGACTTGACTCCCACCAACTCCCTTTTGGCCTTCACCTATAAATACTCAGCCCCATTCTCTCATTTGAACTTGCTGTAAGTTCGCCCAGAGCTCTCAAAACCCGAAACCCTTTGTTTTCTAAGTAAGATTAAAACCGATTTCAACTACAACGATGAACAACAACGTTTTACAACGATTTTGCACATGGCTTTGCCTTCGTTTTCATCAAATCTCTTCTGATTACGAAAATCTTCATCTTTTTATACAAAAGTTCTATTTTCCACTCAGATCTATACTAGATCTGAGTAAAACCTTTCAAAAACATTGATTTTTACACAATATTCGGACTAATGACGTATGTTTCGTTCACTTTTGAGTGGAACGAGGCGTTGTCTAGCAAGATATCAGATCCGGAAGCACAAGGACGAAATCGTCACTTTACACAAGCTGGACTAACCCGTACGAACCATCACGTTCGCCCGGATTAGCCCGAGTTCTGTAAAATGGCTAAAGTTCGCTCCAAAAGACCTCCCCGGCCTAAGTTTTACTCAGTGGCTTAAGGTTGGGGGTGGACACTCGATTTCCTCAGCAAACGACGCGAAAATGCAAGATTTTAGACCCGAAAACATCAAGTTCGCTCGAGATTTAACTGATTTTGCGCAACACACTAGTCAAGTTCGCTCGAACTTGCCCTCCGAGGGTCAAGTTCGGCCAAACTTGAGTATATTTGACCAAATCTTCAACAAGAATCCCCCAAGTTCGCTCGAACTTGCAAAGTTTCTCAGGAAACTTCACAAGTTCGGTCGAACTTGTCATTCCACTTGACAAATCCCACAAGTTCGCCCGAACTTGTCAAGCTTCCTTGAGGAACTTACAAGTTCGCTCGAACTTGACTCAGATCTCAGCAGATTAACACAAGTTCAGCCGAACTTGTATGTTTACATACAAGTTCGGCTGAACTTGCCTACTGCCCAGACCAAACTTCACCGTTTCAGCTTTTCGGAGACTGATGCACTTCCGTTCGCGTATGCAGGCTGATCCAGCGCTCCTCTTCACCTCTCGACAGTCATCTACTCTCTCCTAAACGCACCGACGGTGAGTATACTTGACCCGTTTTCGCTTTAATGCACTTTTTGGGTGTTACATATGTTCCTCTATCAAAATCACCTCACAAATCAAACTGTTTATCACACGCGAATAATCTGATTATGTATGCTCAATACGTGATACTAGAAACATGTGACTAGGATTATTTTCATTAACTTGCCTCCTTAGCTAGTATGGTACTATAGTGTGGCTAACACCCGACGGGGTCTAGTTAGGATGGACGCGCTAGCCTTCTCACGGAAGTTAGCATGAGAAATATGCCTAGTTTTGTGTGATGTGTTTTGGTGTATCATGATACGTAATTAGACTATTTCGCGAACGATTTCTCTAGTATGCTAGTATTACTTAAACCTGTACGCTCACCTTTACTTAAATGTATTGACTTGTATTTTAACGTATGTAACATGTTGAGGATTTTAGCTTGGATGCTTTGGACGTAGTTTTGCTTAGCTTAGTTTGTTTTGTTTAGTTTTGATTTGTAATGAAATCTATAGGAAATCGAACCCGATTAGTTTTGTGGGAAAACATAGATTCTGTAATAATTGTTTAAAATGTTATGTTAACGGTATGGGACGTTGACGTTTAAATGATATTGTTAGATAATTGTTATGGAATTCTCATGACACAATCTGGTCGCCTAGTGCCACTAACCCCGATGTTTCCGCCATCAGTTGGGGTGTGACAGATTGGTATCAGAGCCCATAACCTTAGGAATATTTAGGTAGAATTGCCATGTTCGACCTAGTCACATGTTTAAGTACCTGAGTTGACCAATCTTTGACTTAAATGTTAAACTATTTGCCATAAATGCTTAAACGTGCCTTTCCTAAGGTTAACCCAATATACACGCTTGGAAACGCTCGCATCACACAAACAAGTGATTAAGTTGAGAATAGGTGTGAAAACCGAGAACTCTCGATGAGATCATTCACTCCGCGTATTCCCTATAGCACGAGATACATTCGTTGAGTTAGGAGTGATATCCAAACCTCGACGAGAATCTCCATTTCTATCTAGTGGAACACCCGATTTGATCGGTGAGTGTACTCACAACTAGGAATGAAGTTGTTAAGTTAGGGGTGAAAGCCGCATCTTAATGACTAGTTCCGCTCTTCGATTTTCAATCTCACCAAAGTCTCGATTATTTCAATGACTCGGAACACGACGTAACTGGAAGGACAAATGCCGTTAACCGTTGTACGGCGAGAGCATTTGTCTATTAGGCCAAATCGTGTGTCCGAACTCGGGTATTGTCGAACCACTTTGGGTAGTCCCTGTCTCAAAACCCAGGACGCTCCCAATCGATTTAAGCCTATATCGTCGATTTACGCATCATCGAGTTTATTACTATTTATGTGTTTAAATTTGGAGAATTTTCGCTTATTCGATTTCTCGCTTTATTGATTTCTCGTATTATCGATTTCACGATTTATCGCTTTACGCTCCAATAACGCATGCACTACTCGCACAGCTCTCGAAATCTAAAACGCTAATTAATACACCAACCAAACTAAAACGCTCATCTCTCTTACGCGTATGTTCTCATACGCGGTATTACCTTGCTTGCTTCGCTTATATATCGCTTATATCTCGCTTATATATCACATCTCGAACGCGCTACGCTTTACTTACAGGAAGGTGAATACGTGCAAAGTGTATGCTTACGTGAATTATGTGCCTACGTGCTTACGTGTTTATGTGCTATGTGCTCACGTGCTTACGTGTTTGCCTGCCTTACATGTTACTTGCCTACATGGTTATGTGAAAATATGCCTTGCATGGATAATAATAATAAATATTTTAACATAAACCTATTATAATCGAATCTCATCCAATCGAATCTTTATGTAGATGTCTTCAATGGGATCGCACACCAGAAGGAATCATCAGCGCAGCAAAGCTGACAAACGCATCGCATCGCTAGTGGCCAAGGAAATGACCAAGGTGATCCCGCAAATCGTCAGTGAAATTCATGCTGCTAGTAGCAATTCATCGGTTGATTCCAAAGCCGACACGCCCAAGACATCCTTCAGTTTTAAACAGTTCAAGGCTTGTGGACCCCTCACTTTCTCAGGCATCGAAGGACCGAGTGCCATGTTCCACTGGTTTGATGCCATCGAGGTCACATTTCGCCAAAGTGGGTGTCCCGAACCCCTTCGCACTATTAACGCTACCGGCGTTTTCCAGTCCAGGGCTCTCGACCGGTGGACTGCGGAGCGTAACAGGAGGGGAAATGATGAAGCCTACAGACTCGCATGGGAAGAACTTCAGGAATTGATGATCAAAGAGTTTTACCCACCTCATGAAATCCAGAAGTTGGAAAATGAATTTTGGGGAATTAAGCAAGACGGACCCGATAATGCTGGTTTAACGGCTCGATTCAAACAGTTGAGCATCATATGTCCCCGTCAAGTGGATACGACCGAGAAAGCCATCAAGAAGTACATCAACGCTCTCCCCGATTGCGTCGCTAACTTTGTTCAAGCAGCACGCACTACGACTATCGAGGAGACCTACCAGCTAGCCGCAGAGATCAATGATAAACGGGTTCAGTCTGGTTACTTCAAGAACAGCAAAGTCGCGAATCAAGCTATCGCCGAATCAGCAGCTCCTACCGATCAGCCCCGAGAGGCAAAGAACAGTTGCCATGGTCGCAAACGAGAAAACCCGAGCAAGAACTTCACTCTTACTGCTCCAACAAACCCTCAACCACTTCAGTCTGCTACACCAAACGCACCTCCTACGAAGCGTGCGTACACTGGTCCTCATCCACTGTGCTCGAAATGAACTTATCACCATGCGGTTGGAGGGAATTGCCATTTTTGTACCAACTGCAACATCTACGGCCATTTCACTGTCAGCTGCCATAGTGGTCCTCGTCAGCCAGCTCCTCAAGCACCAGCAGCTCTACCAGCTCCACCTCATGCTTCTCAGGCCATCCAGCAGCAAGCACCAGCCCCAAAGGCACGTGCTTGTTACACTTGTGGTGATCTGAATCATTTTAGCAATGTCTTCCCAAACAAAGTCGTAAAGCAAGAGCCGCAGCAGCAGCCACCACAGCCACCGCAGCAGTAGCAACCACATGTTGCGCGTGGAAGAGCCTTCAATATTAATCATCGCCAGGCTCAGAACGACAACAATGTTGTCAACGGTACGTTTCTCGTTAATGGTATTTATGCTTCCTGTTTATTTGATACTGGTGCCGATAACTGTTTTGTATCGTTAGAATTCGAAAAGCTTTTAAAATGTAAACGCGCTAAACTCCCAAAGACTTTCGATGTTGAAGTCGCCACCGGAAGAACTATTACCGTTAACTCCGTCTTATGTGGTTGTACTCTCGATATCAACAACCACGTCTTCTCGATTAATCTCATACCTATGCAGTTAGGTAGCTTCGATATCATAGTAGGCATGGATTTTCTTCGTGAAAATCATACTGAAGTTGTTTGTTTCGATAAAATGATTTGTTTCCATCTTCCAAACGGTGATCAACTAAATGTATACGGTGAAACTCTCTCAAAGAAGTTGATGCTTTTGTCATGTACTCGAGCACAAAAATGTTTGCGAAAGCAATGTGTTGCTTTCCTCACCCATATCGTGAACCCGGAGAAAGAAAAGAAGACTTTTAAAGGCGTTCCTGTTGTTCGTGAATTTCCTATGGTCTTCCTGACGATTTACCCGGTTTACCCCCTACTCGAGATGTTGAATTCCGTATCGATTTGATTCCCGGTTCACGTTGCTAAAACTCCTTATCGTCTCGCACCATCCGAAATGCGCGAGCTATCGAGCCAACTTCAAGAGCTTCTTGATAAAGGTTTCATACGCCCAAGCACTTCGCCTTGGGGCACACCCGTTCTTTTCGTGAAAAAGAAAGATGGGACGTTCCGAATGTGCATCGATTATCGTGAACTTAACAAACTCACGATAAAGAACCGCTACCCTCTTCCTCGTATTGACGACTTATTTGATCAGCTTCAAGGCGCTACTTGCTTGTCTAAGATTGATCTTCATTCCGGTTATCATCAGTTACGCGTATTGGAAGAAGACATTTCGAAAACCGCCTTTCGTACTCGTTATGGCCATTTCGAATTCGTGGTCATGCCCTTTGGTCTTAGAAATGCACCCGCGGTCTTCATAGATTTGATGAACCGTGTGTGCAAAGCTTTCTTAGATTGTTTCGTCATTGTTTTCATCGATGACATCCTTATCTATTCGAAGTCGAGAGACGAACACGCACGCCATCTCCGTTTAGTCCTCGGACTTCTTCAAGGTAATCGCCTTTATGCTAAGTTCTCTAAATGTGAATTCTGGCTCGAAGAAGTCCAATTTCTCGGCCACATCGTTAATAGTCAAGGAATTCACGTCGACCCTGCAAAGATCGAAGCCGTCAAGAGTTGGATTAACCGAAGAATGCTTCCGAAATCCATTCATTTCTTGGATTGGTGGGTTACTGCCGTCGATTCATCGCTGACTTTTTGACAATCGTCGTTCCGCTTACTGCTTTAACTCATAAAGACAAGCCTTTCGTTTGGGATTCCAAGCAAGAGGAAGCCTTTCAAACTCTCAAGCGTATGCTATGCAACGCTCCCATCCTCGCTTTACTAGACGGAAACGACGATTTCGTTGTTTAGTGCGATACCTCTAACTTAGGTCTTGATTGTGTTCTTATGCAACAAGACAAAGTTATCGCGTATGCATCTCGACAACTCAAGATCCACGAGAAAAACTACACAACCCACGATCTCGAACTCGGTGTAGTTGTTTTTGCATTGAAGATATGGCGACACTACCTTTACGGTACTAAGTGTACGGTCTTCACCAACCATAAGAGCTTACAACATATCTTTAGTCAAAAGGAACTGAATATGCGCCAACGCCGATGGGTTGAACTTCTCAACGATTACGATTGCGAGATACGCTACCATCCCTGCAAAGTGAACGTCATCGCCGATGCTCTAAGTCGACGAAGCTATGTGTATAATGTTCGTGACTCTCAAGCTTTGAATGATCTCGAAATCATGATTCGCTCCGCCCAATTTGCTTGTTTTAACGATAATACTTTGGAGGACGAAATGAAATGTGGTGCCGAAACTCAACTCGTTGTTAAACCTAACGGTATTTATTACTACCTCGATCGCATTTGGATTCCCAACCGTGATAACCTTCGTGAATTGCTAATGACCGAAGCTCATAAATCTCGATATTCCATTCACCCCGGAGCCGACAAGATGTACCAGGACCTTCGTCCTAAATATTGGTGGCCGGGTATGAAAAAGGATATCGCCGTTTACGTTTCGAAGTGCTTAACTTGTTCGAAAGTTAAAGCCGAACATCAAAGGCCCTCTGGCTTACTCGAATAACCCGAAATCCTGATGTGGAAGTGGGAGAGTATAGCTATGGACTTTATTACGAAACTTCCCCGCACTTCCTCTGGTCACGATAGCATTTGGGTTATCGTGGATAGTCTTACTAAATCCGCACACTTTATTGCTATACGAGAAGACTTTAAGGTCGAACGGTTATCCCGAATCTATACCGACGAAGTCATTTGTCGACACGGGACGCCTCGTGACATCATCTCTGACCGCGACGGTCGCTTTACCTCGCGTCTCTGGGAGACCTTTCAATCCGCTCTCGGTACTACTCTCAATCTCAGTACCGCTTTTCACCCTCAAACCGACGGTCAGATTGAGCGCACGATCCGCACCCTCGAAGACATGCTTCGTTCGTGCATCATAGATTTCGGTGGTAACTGGGATACGCATTTACCTTTGATTGAATTCTCGTACAATAATAGTTATCACACCAGCATACAAATGGCTCCTTTTGAGGCACTGTATGGAAGAAAATGTCGATCGTCTATTGCATAGCACGAATCAGAGAAGCACAAATCACCGGTCCTGAGCTGATTCAAGAAACGACAGACAAAATCCTCCAGATCAGAGACAATCTCTTGAAAGCCCGGAGTCGTCAAAAGAGTTACGCCGATAAACGCCGCAAGCCCCTACAGTTCGAAGTGGGAGATCACGTTATCCTAAAGGTTGCACCTTGAAAGGGACTGGTCCACTTCAGGAAGAAAGGAAAGCTAGCACCTCGATACGTAGGACCCTTTCAGATTCTGGAAAGAATCGGCAAAGTGGCCTATCGCCTCGAATTACCGGAGGAACTCAACAACGTCCACCCGACTTTCCACGTGTCTAACCTCAAGAAATGCCTCGCTGAAGAAAATCTCCATGTACCTCTCGAAGATCTGCATATCAATGAGACTCTCCATTTTGTGGAAAAGCCTGTCGAGATCATGGACCGAGAAACCAAGAAACTACGGCGCTCTCAAATCCCTATCGTGAATGTCCGATGGGAAGGCAAACGCGGCGCGGAGTTCAATTGGGAATTGTAAAGTGACATGAAGGCTAAGTACCTGCACCTCTTTGTTACGGCCACTACTTAAAATTTCGGGACGAAATTTCCTAAAGTAGGGGAGACTGTAACAACTCCAAATTTCCGTTGTTAAATTTGTTTCTCTTATTTCCATTGTACTCCCGAGATTCGTGTATAAGAAAGTTATGTTAGTTAATTATGATTGTTACAAGTAGTATATCGCATCTAAACGCTTTTTAAACGCATCGCTAATCCAATTGCACACAACGATACTACTATACGAATCGAGTGTGTTACTGTTAATAAACACTTGTGACATCGCATCGCTTATCTTATCGCATCGTAAATCGCAGCTAATTATATGGTTTTATGTTATTTATGTGTTATGTGTGTTTATGGTTATGATTACACTCGCTATCACATCGCTCTCGCACACTCGAATCACAAAATCGCACTATTACATCGCTTATAACTCTTAATATAACTATCTAATACGAACCGAATCGCCAAACGAACTCTTAACGCGAAATAGACAAAGAAAACCCGACATTTGGACAAGTTCGGCTGAACTTGGCTGGCCAAAACACCAATCCCCCATTTAACCTCAAGTTCGCTCGAACTTGTACAAATATGTACAAGTTCGACCGAACTTAACTAAAGACTCTTGAAAATTTCACTAGTTCGCGCAAACTTGCATGATTTCATGCAAGTTCGGCCGAACTTGACTCCCACCAGCATGCAAGTTCGACCGAACTTGACTCCCACCAGCTCCCTTTTGGCCTTCACCTATAAATACTCAGCCCCATTCTCTCATTTGAACTTGCTGTAAGTTCGCCCAGAGCTCTCAAAACTCGAAACCCTTTGTTTTCTAAGTAAGATTCACCCCGATTTCAACTACAACGATGAACAACAACGTTTTACAACGATTTTGCACAAGGCTTTGCCTTCGTTTTCATCAAATCTCTTCTGATTACGAAAATCTTCATCTTTTTATACAAAACTTCTGTTTCCACTCAGATCTATACTAGATCTGAGTAAAACCTTTCAAAAACATTGATTTTTACACAATATTCTGACTAATGACGTATGTTTCGTTCACTTTTGAGTGGAACGAGGCGTTGTCTAGCAAGATATCAGATCCGGAAGCACAAGGACGAAATCGTCACTTTACACAAGCTGGACTAACCCGTACGAACCATCACGTTCGCCCGGATTTGCCCGAGTTTCTGTAAAAGGGCTAAAGTCCGCTCCAAAAGACCTCCCCGACCTAAGTTTTACTCAGTGGCTTAAGGTTGGATGGATGGACACTCGATTTCCTCAGCAAACGACGCGAAAATGCAAGATTTTGGACCCGAAAACATCAAGTTCGCTTGAGATTTAACTGATTTTGTGCAGCACACTAGTCAAGTTCGCTCGAACTTGCCCTCTGAGGGTCAAGTTCGGCCGAACTTGAGTATATTTGACCAAATCCTCAACAAGAATCCCCCAAGTTCGCTCGAACTTGCAAAGTTTCTCAGGAAACTTCACAAGTTCGGTCGAACTTGTCATTCCACTTGACAAATCCCACAAGTTCGCCCGAACTTGTCAAGTTTCCTTGAGGAACTTACATGTTTGCTCGAACTTGACTCAGATCTCAGCAGATCAACACAAGTTTGGCCGAACTTGCCTACTGCCCAGACCAAACTTCACCTTTTCAGCTTTTCGGAGACTGATGCACTTCCGTTCCGTATGCAGGCTGATCCGGCGCTCCTCTTCACCTCTCGACAGTCGTCTATTCTATCCTAAACGCACCGACTGTGTGTATACTTAACCCGTTTTTGCTTTAATGCACTTTTTGGGTGTTAATATGTTCCTCTATCAAAATCACCTCACAAATCAAACTGTTTATCACACGCGAATAATCTGATTATGTATTCTCAATACGTGATACTAGAAACATGTGACTAGGACTTATTTTCGTTAACTTGCCTCCTTAGCTAGTAGAGTACTATAGTGTGGCTAACACCCGACGGGGTCTAGTTAGGATGGACGCACTAGCCTTCTCACGGAAGTTAGCATGAGAAATATGCCTAGTTTTGTGTGATGTGTTTTGGTGTATCATGATACGTAATTAGACTATTTCGTGAACGGTTTCTCTATTATGCTAGTATTACTTAAACGTGTATGCTCACCTTTACTTAAATGTATTGACTTGTATTTTAACGTACGTAACAGGTTGAGGATTTTAGATTGGATGCTTTGGACGTAGTTTTGCTTAACTTAGTTTGTTTGTTTAGTTCTGATTTGTAATGAAATCTAGGGGAAATCGAACCCAATTAGTTTTGTGGGAAAACATAGATTCTGTAATAATTGTTTAAAGTGTTATGTTAATGGTATGAGACGTTGATGTTTAAATGATATTGTTAGATAATTGTTATGGAATTCTCATGACACAATCTGGTCGCCTAGTGCCACTAACCCGATGTTTCCGCCATCGGTTGGGGTGTGACAATTATCTCTTCCACAACTCCCCATTTAAAGAATTATGAAACAAACAATTGACACGTTGCAAATCAAGAGCTTGTTCGACTAATTGCAACAATCTGTTTTCCGATATCATCACTGTTGATGTGAATAGCTTCTGTAAATCCTCGAGTAGCTTTGACTGGGCCTTTGACTTGACCAAATATGACCAGATAGTTTGTTGACCCGATTTAAAGGAGACAAAATTGGCTGCAACCATCGTAGAGTCATTATGGTCTGGTCTTGACCACCACACACGGTGGTTTCAAGCTGAATCGGCGACTACACTCCACTTCAACAACAACGATCACCACATCATCGCTGGCTTTCTTTTTTTGCAAACACCACACTAACGTCGGGTAAAAACCTTAGAGAGAGGAGTCAGAAGATAGTAAATCGGAGAATGATTAATCAGTGTTGAGAGTTCCTGATCTTTGATGTTTAAACGAGTCAGTGATCGAGAAAACGGATCTACATGTCTTCGTCGGAGGCATAGTTGAAGACGATGTATTAGGGCGGGCCGGCGAGGAAAGAACGGTGACGGAAGCTGCCTGAAATGTGGTTCCGGTGTGGATTCTTGTTTCAATTTCGGTTAAGACTACGGCTCCGACTCCACTGCTGGCCCGTGATGCACCGGAATCGCCTTTTACACCATCATGACAGAGAAACTACAACGGGTGGGCTGCGTGATATGGAGTCATGGAGATGATAGAAGATACGTTGATGGTGGTTACAGGTTAGGAAAAAAGGGTCATGAAGAAGAAGAAAGGGTAGGTGGGTGGGTCCCCTTTATTATAAATATATATTAAGTTTTATAATTAAATTAATGGGCAATTTAGTCATTTCACACCCACTTAACTGAGAAAGCTAACCTCCATCCGCTTTAGGGACTATCCGAGAATGAATTTGCCAAAGTTAGGGACTACAGATGTAATTTTGAAAATGTAGGGACTAAAGGTGAAATTTGAGCAAACCACATGGACTATCCGAGCACTTTTCTCTATATTGATTTAGGAATATTAATTATATTATTTAATGTTAAATATTTATAATAAGAAAATTAACATGTTTTATCCGTTCCCTACAAGAAATAACAAAATATAACATAAATATTAGATAATTTTAAAGTATTATGAAAGAAAATGTCTTAATAAAATTTTTGGAGAAACATAAAAATGGATTAAAAGGTTAGGTTTATGTGAACAATGTTAATTAAAAAGGTTAAATATATGAACTTAATTGTAAACATCTAAGAAATCTTAAATCTTGAATTGTACTTGTTATTTTTAAAGTTTACGTAATTTGTTCCAAAACCTAACTGAACCATTGCTAAAGCCGAAAAAAACCGAACACCGAACATTTCGGTTTTACCCTAAAACTGAACCGAACCATGCACACTCCCATCGTATATACCCAAATCAAAACTATAAGAGTAAATTGCTATTTTAGTCCATGTGGTTTGGGCACATTTATCACTTTTGTCCGAATAGTTTTGTTCTTTTATTTATTTTTATTTTTTTCTCATTTGTGTCTATGATGTTTGTAATTTTTTTTATCATTTTTACCCAACACACTAACTTCATGGTATAAAATATTAATGTATTTAATTTATATAGCCTTTTGTTGTTAAAAAAAATTATCGAATAAAGTAGGCCCCTCGAGAAAGTGGGCCTTGGATGGTTGCCCATCTAGCCCTTGGGCTAATTGAACCTAGGTCTTAGCACTTCCCGCCTTCATTCCTTTTGCCGTTTTGCGACTGCCTTCATCAATTACTTAACTGGGTCAATTAGGCATTTAAGCTGAGTATCGATAGGAACCAAAACTGGTATTGACAGTTGAGATGATGGTGCTAGTTTTGGAGGTGTTGGAACATATGAACCAACAACAGAAGGAGTTGTCTATGGAGGTCGTCTAGGAGAGCGTAGGAGAAGGGGATAGGACAAGGAGGGCCTGAATAGCTTATACCCGACTAGGATAGCTTTGAAAGTGGGGTCAGAAACGTGCATGGCTCATGGCTGAGTCGGGATGAATCGGCTCTCATACCAAATGTTGTGATACCTGATTTAGAAACAAGAACATAAAAGACCTAAAAGGAGCAGAAGATAGAATGAAAGTGTTTTAAGAATCCATATCATTCAACCATGCATAAAAAGGAAAATAACTAGACCCTTCTTAAAACCATACACAAGACAACCTCCAACCCACTAGCAACTTAACAATTTAAGAACTACCCACTAAAACATACACTAATAAACTGACCCAAATGAAAATAATTGACTACAAGACTCAATAACCCACTATAACGTAAAGCTGCACCTATTAACCGGTTATTATAACCATAACCGGCTGGTCACAAACCAATACCATAGAAACCGGTTTTTTGTTAGAAAATAACCATAGGGTAGGAACCAGCATTGATATTTGAGACAAGAACCGAGATTTTAGTTGCGAAAAAAGCCTGGTTAATTTTAAAAAAATTAACTAGGCATTGCTAACAACTATATAGCCATTTATGGCCGTTAAAATGTGTTTATTGGACCACTTTCTCCAGATTTGTTAGTATAAATAGGTACCAGGTGTATTGGTTTGATCAGAACACTACTTTAGCTCTAAAAACACACACACAAAAAACTAAATAAAATTCTCAAGTCTAAAGCTGCTACCTCAAGTGCGCTTCCGATGTGATCTTTTCTAAAATGAATCGATACACTCAAATACTCCTGAAAGCGGAGAATGAACACTAAACGAAGACAACGGCGACGGATATATATAAAAAATGTGTTCACTGAGAGAAACAAGTGAAGAAAATGAGAAGTGTCCTTTTATTCATTCAACTATGGCACTTATATACATGTACATGTAGTCAAGATGTAACAAGAAAATACAACAGAATATGAGAAAATTCAGGATATATATCTGTATTCATAACACTCCCCCTCAGATATATATTACTACTTATTATACACGGTTAACAACATACTTCCGGATGATGTTAAATATGTACTTCAGGACTTCAATAAATTAAATAACTGATACTGCTAGATCAGTTATGTTGCCTCATTAAAAACCTTACTAAGAAAACCCAGTGGGATAAAACTTAGTTAAGGGAAAAAGAGTACAGCGTGTATAATTCTCCCCCTGAATTCAACAAAAATCTTTCAATCCGCGGAGACCGATCTTGTGTGATAACTGCTCGAAACTGCTTCTAGGTAAAGATTTTGTGAATAGGCCAGCTGAATTTTCACTTGACTTGATCTGACGAACATCAATTTCTCCTTCTTTCTGCAGGTCATGTGTTGAGAAAAACTTTGGTGCGATGTGCTTTGTTCAATCACCCTTGATGTAACCTTCTCTGATTTGAGCTATGCAAGCAGCATTGTCTTCATAAATGATCGTTGGCTCCTTCTTGATCTGTTCTAATCCACATGCTTCTTGTATGTGAGTAATCATTGATCTCAACCACACGCACTCTCGACCGGTGTCATATAGTGCTATTAGTTCGGCATGATTTGATGACGTTGCTGTAAGTGTTCGCTTAGTTGACTTCCAAGAAATTGTTGTGCCACCGTATGTGAATACATAACCTGTTTGAGATTTTACTTTATGTGGATCTGATAGATATCCAGCATCGGCATAACCAACAAACTCAGACTTTTTATCTTTCTGGTAGAAAAGACCCAAGTCTTGTGTCCCACATAGATATCAGAATATATGTTTTATTCTACTCCAATGTCTCCGTGTTAGATTTGAACTGTATCTTGCTAGTACATGCACCGAAAAAGAAATATCGAGTCTTGTGTTATTTGCAAGATACATAAGGGCACCGATCGCACTTAAGTACGGTACTTCTGGACCAAGTACTTCTTCGCCTTCTTCTTGAGGGCGGTAAGGATCCTTATGTGGATCTAGCGGTCGGACAACCATGGGTATGCTAAACGGATGGGCTTTGTCCATATTAAAACGTACTAACATCTTTTGGATGTAGTTTGATTGATGGACGAATGTACCATTACGCAAATGCTCGAACTACAGGCCGAGACATAATTTTGTTGTACCAAGATCTTTCATCTCAAATTCTTTCTTTAATATATTAGCAGTTTTTTCTATCTCTCCATGAGCTCCAATGATGTTTATATCAATAACATAGACTGCTATTATAGTGAAATTTGAGTGTGATCTCTTTATAAAGACACATGAGGTGATTACATCAGACTTGTATCCTTCTTTTTTGAGATATTCACTGAGCCGGTTGTACCACATATGACCAGATTGTTTGAAACCATATAAAGATCTCTTTAGCTTTATAGCACACATATCTCGAGGTATTGATTTTAATGCTTCAGGCATTTTTAATCCTTTAGGGATTTTCATGTAGATGTCATTTTCTAGTGTCCCGTACAAGTATGCAGTGACGACATCTATAAGCCTCATTTGAAGTCCTTGTGAGATTGCAAAGCCAATTAGAAATCTAAGGGTTATCGCATCCACTACAGGGGAATACGTTTCCTCATAATCAACTCCTGGGATTTGGGAAAACCCTTGTGCTACAAAGCATGCTTTATATCATACAATCTCATTCTTTTCATTTCTTTTAATAGCAAACACCCATTTATAACCTACTGGTTCGACATCTATGGGTGTTCGGACTACAGGTCCGAAAACATTTCGCTTTTCAAGCGAACCTAACTCAGCCTTTATGGCCTCTTGCCATTTTGGCCAATCATTTCTGTGCATGCACTTTTCTAGAGTTTTAGGTATGTAATCGTTTTCATTGATTACATTCGTTGCTATAGCATATGCGAATATATCATTAACATGTGTTTCATTTCGGTTCCATATTGTACTATTTTGTACATAATTAATAGAGATCTCATTTTCGTTTGGTTCCAGTGTGTTTTCTGGAATTTCATTTTCCTCTGGAATTATATTAGTCTCTTCGACTTTTACCTCTTCTGGGTTTCATTTACTAAGTTTTCACCAACTGATTTATTCTGCTCTTTTCGTTTACGTGGGTTCTTATCTTTGGAACCTATTGGTCTCCCACGCTTTCTTTGTATGGTAATCGCTTCTGGGATTACTTCAATTCGAGAGCATTTGATGCTGGTATTTGTGACTTTGTCATCCTATTTGTGTCTGTGAATGCATCTGGTAATTCATTTGCGATTCTTTGCAAATGTATAATCTTTTGGACTTCAGATTCACATTGACCACTTCGAGGGTCAAGATTTGATAACGATGATGCATTCCATGTTAACTCTTGTCTTACCAGTCTTTCTTTAGTCTTATCTCCCCCTAAGACTGGGAATACCGTCTCATTAAACTGCTAGTCAGCAAAGCATGCTGTAAACGTAGCACCCGTTAATGGTACTACATATTTAATAATAAACGGGGAGTTAAAATCAATGTAAATACCCAGTCTTCTCTGTGGCCCCATTATGGTACGTTGTGGTGGCGATATCGGTACATATACCGCACACCCAAATATTTTGAGGTAGGACAGATTTGGTTCTCTTCGAAGACTAGTTGTAATGGGGAGTATTCATAATCGGCAGTTGGTCTTAATCGGATTAATGCAGCAGCATGTAAAATAGCATGCCCCCATGCAGAAGATGGTAATTTGCATCTCATTAGGAGAGGTCTAGTGATTATTTGTAATCGTTTAATTAATGATTCAGCTAAACCATTTTGTGTATGAACATGAGCTACTGGATGTTCAACTTTTATCCCAATCGACATAAAATAATCATTAAAATCTTGGGATGTGAATTCTCCTGCATTATCCACTCGTATGGATTTAATTGGATTTTCAGGGAAATGAGCTCTCTATTGTATGATTTGAGCTAAAAGTCGGGCAAATGCTACATTTCGGGTAGCTAAAAGACTCACATGTGACCATCGCGATGAGGCGTTAACTAAGACTAAGAAATAATGGAATGGACCACAAGGAAGATGTATAGGCCCACAAATATCCCCTTGTATTCTTTCTAAAAATGAGGGGTTTTCTTGTGTCAACTTAGTTGGTAAGGGCCGAGTAATGAGTTTGCCTAGAGAGCATGCCGTGATAAATCTTTTGATAGCAAGACTTTTAAATTCTTAAGAGGGTGCCCATTTGCACTTTTAATTATTCTCCTCATCACTATGTCACCTGGGTGACCTAGTCGGTCATGCCATATTGCGAATGTGTCTTTATCTAGTAATTTATGGTTACTCACCACCATGTATGATTCAATAGGAGTGATGTTAGTACAATATAATCCAGAGGATAAAGCTATTAGCTTTTCTACAATGGTATCTTTGCCATTTTCATTTGAAGTGATTTGTAAGTATTCAGTATTATTTTCGGATATTGTTTTCAGGTGGTAACCATTTTGTCGAATACTTTTAAAACTAAGTAAGTTTCATCTTGATTTACTAGAGTATAATGCATCATTTATAATTAGTTTAGTACCCGATGGTAATATGATGCTTGCTCTTCTAGAGCCTTCTATAAGATCACATACACCAGAAATAGTACCAACAAGTGTCTCTGCAGGAGATAACTCAGAGAAAAAATTCTTATGTTTAAAATAGTGTTGGTAGTACCACTATCTACGAGACATTCATCACCCATGATAGCTTTATTGGAGCTTGTAAACATATTTCCTCTGGAAATAATAACAAATTAATATAACTAATTTCTTGCTTGAGTATGACAAATTAAAATCACACAAATATGAATCAAACATCACAAGATTTTAAATAAAACCAAATAATAGTTCAAACAAAAATACCACTAGAGCTGAAATAAAATCAATAAAGAAAAGAAAAAAAGAAAAGAAAAACATGGTCTAAAAAAATACCATCACATAACAGACCGCATTTAATGATTTTGTAATACGAGCTTGTTGTTTTGCTCCACGACTAACAAATATGATAGTAGCTCAGAATATTTTGTAAAATTACGTTCATTGTAGTATTGCGCCAGGAGAATTTTGATAAATGGAATGTTGAGAAAGTTTTCTCAAGCATGTCTTTGTTGGTGATTTGTTCACCGCATAATTTAAGCTCGGAGGTGATGCGAAAAATGGCAGAGTTGTACTCACTAATAGTCTTATGATCTCGTAGCCTTAAATGAACCCATTTGCAGCGAGTTTTATGGAGTAATACCAACTTCAGGTGGTCAAATCTTTCTTGAATGTTTTTCCATAACTCTAGAGGGTCATCGACAGTAGGGTATTCCCTCTTTAGGTCTTCATGAAGATGATGGCGAAGGAATGCCATAACTTTAGCTTTTTCTTGAATGGACGTTTTATTCCCATCAATGATTGTCTCCCCAGACTCTTTGCTTCCAAATGGGTTTTAGCATCAAGAGCCCATGAGAGATAGTTGTTGCCCGGGATTTCAAGTGTAGTGAATTCAAGATTTGACAAAGTCGACATGGTATCTACATATAAAAGATTCATGTTTCTAAAATGGGTCTGTAAAAAAATGTAAATCAGGGTAAGTTACAAATTCTGAGTTAATAGAACTACGGGTTTTATAATGAACACTTGAAATATTAATTTCAAGAAGTAACATACAATTTTGTAAAATGGATATATTAATGAGAATGAAATCACATGATGAATTTCAACCGTATATACGTGATATGGCTAATAAAAATCTAGTATATAAACTTGGTTATTTGATTAAAATAAAATCTAGTATATAAACTTGTTATTTGATTAATAAATAATATTAAAATAATCAAGAGATGAAAATTGTTTTTTAACTGAAATTAAAATCCTAAAGTTATGATACCAACTATTTAATATATGTAGATACATAATAATAATAATAATAATAATAATAATAATAATAATAATAATAAAAAAGTATATGTTAGATTGTGGCAATTTGATTTGCACGCAGTCAAGAAAAATAAAAACTATGCGTTCTCATCAATTGTCAATTCTTTGATAAATCAGTAAGTATATATTATATCAAGAAAAAAATGTTAAATTCATCTCACATTAGAAAAGTCTAGAAGAAAGTAAAGTGTCTGTTGGATGAGATGAGATTATCTGAGCCGTTGAAAAAGGAAAAAAAGTATAAGAGTAGTATATCTATCTATACATCTATATAAATGTAATTTTCATATGTAATTTTAAGACGCCAATCCACAACAATGGTTTATTCCCTAATTTCATCACGTCTCCCAAATTTGCCCCCATTCAATATCTTCATGATTCCATATGCATAAAAACCTGTGTAAATTGAAGAGAATGAAACGGTGGATGCAATCCATCGTCTCCCTTTCTGCCCTCCATTTGACCGCCAACTGAATGTCGAGATTGATTGTGAATTGAATGATCAGCTACCGCCAATTGAAACCGTATATTGATTGTAGTCCGTTAATTCTGGGCAGTTACATCCAATCGAATGTCAGATCAGTTTTATGTCCATGTAAGATCGAGCCTCTGCTATTGTTCTTCCAAATTTCTCACTAACGTGTAGCATTTCATTGTTGTTCCTGAATTAGGTTTCAAACAATAAACCCTAATTACTTGGTATCCTACCTGCAATAGTCTATTTTCGTATCTCTTTTCTCCGTTTCACATACGCAGGTTATACATAGTCAAGTTTATCTAATTATTTCAGATTCTTGATAATATTTGTGGCTGTTGATTATGCCGGTTTTGTTTTTAGATCTAAGATACATCAGACGTGTTTTATTTGAGACTTGCGAGCATAATCTATTTGTACATTAGTGTATGTATGTTATGGTTTTGATGTTTAGTTCTGTTGGGAATTTGAATCCAAGGATTAGTGAGCAAGAAATCAAGGATTAGTGAGCAAGTAAGCGTGGAGATTTTGTATTCAATTTTGAAGTTTAAGTTGTTAAGTAAGTTCTGTTTGTAGTAAGCTGTCATTGTTGATTAGTGTGGGAGATTACTTGTGAGGTTATCTTGAAGGGAACTGTTAAGATTTGATTATTGTTCACTATTTAATTAATTAATTTTTTTGGACCTTCTTCTTCTTCTCTCTTTATGCTTTGACTTTGACTATCTTTAAATTAGTTGGGAGGTCTTCCCTTGATCCGTGCTCAAGCGATGACTCAGCAGGTATGTATACATTGCTTAGTTACTCGTTTGTACACGATAGACATTAATTAGATCTCACAACTTGTTGGATGATATATATATATATATTTTTACAGGCCACAAGGCATGCACGTCGAGTGTATGGTGGTGGCTTGCCCCTATTGGCTAACGAGCAGGTTTTACATCTATATTCATATGAAGGGGTAAATTAAGACCACTTGTTTTTATTTTTGACGTTCGTAATATTTGGAGCAGACAATAGCAGCCTTTTCTAGCCATAGTGATAGAATAAACGATAACAAAAACAAAGGAATTGTTTTTTTAATATTTCACGTTCTTGCCTGATTCGTGAGGACAGTGTACAACTTCAAGTTCTGCCTCAGCTGTTGTATCTCAATCTGTTTGCATATGGCAGATTGTCTTATCTTTTTATGTAGCCACCCATGAACTAAAACAGATTGTAGGGTTAGACAAGCAATGTAGATATATCACAAAAAAGTACTTGAAGGTGCATGACTAAATAATCTATGTAGTAAGTGTCCTACTAATCTATGTATCACGTATTTCACCTTACGTAAAGATATACATGATAAAATTAAAGTGAACTACTTGTAGCAAATGGAGTCATTTAAGTGTTTATTAGGCCAACAGCTGAAATCAGAATATTTCTACTCAATTAGCTTGAACCTGAAGGTATTCACTCTTACATTAATACACGTATTTGTATACATAAATGTGTAGAATAGGGAGAGGATTCCAAAATTCATTAACGGCCATCATTAACATAAGCCTCATTAGTGTTGCTATGATAGGATCCGTAGAGTGGATCAAGCTCCAAAGATAAATAACCCTTAGAGGAGGTAAAAATTTTAGACACGAAAGACGAGTTTTCTATAATTTTTCTTCTCTTTTTCTTTCATTCATATGACACATACCTTATATAGGATACAATGCAAATAGAAACTCCTAATAAATTAACTGACCCACTAATCCACTAATTTAATAAAACTAAACATAAAACCTAAAAATTATAAAAGACCTAACAAAAGTAGTGCTGTTGTGCTAAAGCCACGTTCTCATTTGCATGAGTATTTGGTGAACATGGGTTGTCACGTATCATGCTACCTATTGACACAAGTGTCAACCATTTTACAAGAGTGTAAACGAACCAAGCCGCCGGGTCACCCAAGTGTCAACCATTTTAGTTTGTTAACTTGGTGTCGAGGCATTTACTCGTTTCAACCTGAACTTGCTTTGGCACGTCACCCAATAGCGACAGCTGGGTCACCCAATGGAACTTGCTTTGTACAAGTCTGGCGCATGGCAGCTGTTTCGCTGCAATTTGGTGTGTGGCAAGTCGATGCGGCTGCTGTTCTGGTTTTATTTGAACTTGTATCTGTTTGGGTCTTTATAGTATGGCATTTGTAAATGACATCCCTGCTAACATATTTTGGTGATCCAGGTCATTCATTTATTGAACAAAATGGTGTTGATATACTTTTGAAAAACTAAAATTCTATTCAGAATGAGTTCGTGTTTAAATACAATATATTATGTCAAGTTAACATAGCATCAAAACAAACGTACTCGCAGCAACGCGCAGACATTTCCACTTATCTTATTTACACATCATCTTTCACTCTATCTCTCTATATATTTCTATGTATGTATAGAAAGAGATAGAGGGGAAAGATGTGTGATATTAACTCCCTTTTTAAAACCATAAGATGCAACTAATGCCATAATTTGTTTGATGTTGCTAGAATTCGGGTTGTAAACGAACCGAACGAACACGGACAACGCCATTTTCGTGTTTGTTAGTTGCTCTTAGGTAACGAAATCAATCGTTGATTGCTTCTGTTCTTTGTTCGAACATTTTGTACTTTAAAATTGGTTATAGGAGTGTTGGCTATTACGATAAGTGTTGAATCGATGATAATTTGAAACTTGAAAGCATCTAGCTGTTTCTACCGACAACTTTTTATAAATTCTATTGCAAAGTGTTGATTCCGCGGTAACGCGCGGGTTTCCCACTAGTCTAGTAATAGAAGTAAAAAATCAGACCGAATTCCTTCTTCCCCAAACTTCGCTATAGTTTTCCTATTTCCGATTTTAACGTACCTTAACTGCCACGTAAAGTTCGCTGATGGGTGTGGTACGGCTGAAAAAAAATCGGCGGAGGTCGGTAACGGTGTTCGTCGCAACGGGGTTACCGGAAACTAGCCGGAGAACCCAAAAACTAAAAGCATAGATCGATAGGGTATAAAAACATCAAGCAATTTGAATAGAGTATGCTAGACACCGGCGACCAACAGTGAGGAGTCTCCGGTAAGGGTTTCATGGAATTTTTGGGCCGCCGCGGCGATTCGGTTACTTCTTACAGGTGCTAGCAGAGATTCCGATGATGCGTTCTAGATCGTCGGCGTCTCATCAACGATTGGAAACAGGTAGATAAAACGTGGCTGTAGAGACCACCGATACTAACTAATTTAATAAGTTCCATGATTCTTGACGATTTTTCAGATTCAAGCTAGTTTTTAACTAAACATGTTTTATTATGTTATAAATTATTGAATTTTTTTTAATAAATAATATTATTTTAAATTCAGAAAACTTGCCAAGTTACATCAAAACAGAAGGTGGCAACAATCCTTTCTGAATTGGAAACCCTAACCTTCCAAATACAAACCCTTGCCCCCTAGGGTGAACAATTGCTGTAGACGACCCGTTGAACCCTCGTCAAGAAGTGGATAGCTTCTGGCGTTAGGGAGCCAAAAGTATCAAAGGCAAAAGGGACAAAGACATGCTGGTTCTTTGCGCAAGCTTTAGCGTGCTCATCCACTTTCTTTGATTCTGCCTTTCTTGCCGCTTGTCTAGCTACAAACCCGTTTTCCCTTAAACCAACCAAAGGGGAAACCCCCGTGAGGTCTACACAAGCATGTTTCCCCCCAGCCCAGCCAAAGACGAATAGATCCGCTGGTCGGAGAGTAGATCTCCCTTCCATAGGGTCCGTGAATTAAAAATTCACAGGGGTCTCTTTCTTAGCCGAAATCCCAGCTCTTCTTAAGAGTCCCACAAAGCATCACGCACCCAGTCGTGCCGATATTTGAACCCAGGGAGCTTTTTACAGTGAACTGCATGCTCCCCGTATTTATCTATACAAGCTTTACGACATATCGGGCAAGTTTCATCTTCCGGGTACATAGGGATCATCAACCGGTATTTGAGAATGGCTCTATATTCTACTGCAGACATACTAATGGCAGTTTAGTTTGTTCTAGGAAGGAAGATATAAAATTCCCATTGTTATATTCTAAAAATTCCATCAGTTCTAAAGTCAATTTTATTCTAGAAAACAAGCTAATTCGGGTTTCTTTATGTATCTTATTTGCTCTTTTACATCACGAAATCAACCCAAGATTAAAAGTGTTTTCATTTATGGATTAGTTGGGTGTTTAAACTGTGTAAAAGAACTAGTAATATACCTGAATATGGATGAATGTGAAATAAAAATTCTGAACGCATGTTGAAAATTCTGGCGTCAAGGACAACAACTACCGAACAAGAAAACGGATCTTCAACAATCAGAAAAATTAGAGCAGTGCTGATAACGTGAGAGAAACAAGTGAAGAAAATGAGAAGAGTCCTTTTATTCATTCAACTATGTCACTTATATACATATACATGTAGTCAAGATGTAACAGGAATATACAAGAGAACATGAGAAAATTCAGGAAATATATCTGTATTCATAACATTCATAACTTTTATTGACTTTTTAAGAAACTTATCTATGTATTGTTACGTTTGAAAGTTCAAAATTAAGTAAAAAAAATATTGAGTTTATATCAAGCGTTTAATTAGATTTTTTTAATATCTAAAAAACCGGTTGTTACATTAATTAAAATATTCAATATTATTATAAACAAGAGATCTAGGTGAACCATTTTATTTATCACAATATCATGTACATTTATCACATATATATAGATCAATACAATAGAAACCCTAGAGCCCATTAACACTCGGTTGGGCTTGGCTTGGCTTATGGGACTAAATGTCTGCATTCATAACACTCCCCCTCAGACATTTAAAATTTATACACTATTAACATTATACTACTGGATAATGTCTGCACGGTGCTTCAGGACCAATATGATGTTAACTGATACTGCAAGATCAGTTATGTTGCCTCATTAAAACCTTGCTAAGAAAACCCAGTGTGACAAAAATTAGTCAAGGAAAAAGAGTATAGTGTGTATATTATGGGGTATATTACTCCCCCTCAGTTTTGCATGCATATCTTGATGATGTGGAATCCAATCTTTTTTACCAGGTGCTTAACTTGATATTTGATGTAGTCTTCTTTGAACTGAGTGGTGCAGTCTGCATTGTCTTCATACGGTATAACTTGGACTTCTCTTGATCACCTCTAGTCTACATTCTCCTTGAATATGTTGAAATCTTCTATCTTCATAAATAAAATTGTATCTGCATAATGGGACTTCGTGTTCTTCTTAATGAACAATCGATGTTTCGAGTTATTTAGAAATATCAACTTATCAATTAATACGCTTTATAGTTATGACTCGTTAAAACCTTGCTAGGAAAACCAGTTGAACAAAACCATAGCTAAGGGAAAAAGGCTACACTACGCATTATACATAATTAACAACATGATTTATGTCTTTATGATGATGTTAATTTAGTACTTCGGGACCTATAAGAAAATTGATACTGCTGGATCAGTTATGTTGTCTCGTTAAAAACCTTACTAAGAAAACCCAATGGGAAAAACTTAGTGAATGGAAAAAGAGTGCAACATTTTAGATTAGAACTGTAATCATGCCAATACATCTAGCAAGAACCAATATCAGATGTCGTCTTGTTTGCAAGATACATCAATGCTCTGATCGCAATTAAGTATGGTACTTCTTGACTAAGTAGTTCAACATCTTCTTTTTTTTCTAAAGCGATCAGACAATCGTTCATGTACTCAACGAATGAGCTTTTTCTATATAACATCTTCTTGATGTAGTCAGATTGATGAACAAAAATAGTACATATATACTCGAACTACAGGTCGAGAATAACTACATTGTGTAAAGGTCTTTCAAAAAATTTCCCTCTTTAGTTTGAGAGTTCTCTCTTGATGATGTTCACTGTAAATTGCAATTCCACTGAACATTAAGAGTGAAATCTTGATAAATAGATGTAGCTCATTTTATCAAACTTATACCTTTTAAGTATCAATTGTGACTACCACATATGACTAGTTTCCTTTAATATATATATATATATATATATAACACATATAGGGTTATTGTTTAAAGATGCTTTGAGCATTTTTAATCTTCGGGGATTTTCATGCAAATGTCATTTGCAATTGTCTCGTAGATGTATACGGTATGACATCCATAAGTTGCTTTATCTAAATCATTCTGAGATGCGAGGCCGCTTAAACATCTAAAGATTATCGTATCCACTACAGGGGTAAACGTTTCCTCATAATCAACTGCTGGGATTTGGGAAAAATCTTTATGTTAAAATGCGTGTCTTACATCGTAAAAATTCATTATTTATGTTTTTTTTATTGAAAGACACCCATTTATAACCTACTGGTTTGACGTCTATGGGTGTTCGAATTGCTGGTTCGAAAAGTTTAGTTTGTCGAGCGAATTTAGTTTAACCTTAAGTCATGTAGCCATTTTGGCTATTTGTGTGAGTACACTCTTGCACACTTTGATATACGTAATCTTTTTTGCATCGATTACATCTATTGCTATAGCATATTCAAATATATCATTTTACATATGTTTTATTAGGGTTCCATATTGTACTATTTTTTACATAATTCATTGAGATCTCATACTTGTTTGGTAACTGAGTTTCTTTTGGAACTCCATTAGCCTCTTTTGGGTTTTGTCAACAACCTTCTTTAAGGTTTAGTATGCAACCACTTCTGGGGGTTTTGTATGTAACCACTTATGGTGTTTTACGTGCCACCTCTTCTGGGGTGACACCAACTGCGTTACTTTCTCTTTTCGTGTTTGTGGGTTTTATCTTTTTGGAACCGATTTATCTCTCACAATTTCATAATATGATAATCATTTTGTGAGTACTACAATTCGAGCAGATAAGTTTAAGCTGGTGTATGTGACTTTGTTACTTGATTTGTGAATGCATCTAGTATTTCATTTGCTATTATTTGAAATTCACACTCTTTCTTTTGGACTTCAGATTTGCCTTGACACTTCAGAGGTGGAGATATAATATGATGCATTATGTATTTTGTTTTATTACCGGTTTTTTCTTTCCTTATCTTGTCTCCCCTAAGACTGGGAATATTGCTTGTTAAATGGATAGTCAATATAGATGTTGTAAACATGTCCATTTTGGTACCTAATATATCGCATAACCATAATAACTTTGGTTCTCTTCTAGAGACCAGTTGTTATGGGGAGTTTTTGTGATTAGAAGTTGGTTTTGAACTGATTTGATAGTCGGTAAAAATTGAAAATTTATCTCGACTATATATGCCTCTTACTATATTTCATATTGTGCCCAACAATGGTCTCTACATTGGTTGTCAAAGAGCAACGTTTTATACTATCGGGCAAAATCCCTTTTCAACCATATACACTTAAGACCATGCCAAAATATGGATGCATCACTTAAGACCAATATTTACATGGTCCACATATAAGTGGGATAGTTAGTAGGAATTTTTTTGGAGGGCATAAAAGATTGATTCGCTAAGCAAATTCGTTGCATATATAATAAGTGTTTTGGTAGCAAGACTTTTAGATTACTTAGTAGTGCTAGTTAGCAGTTTTAGTTATTTGGCATATCATGATGCTATCTTGATGACCTATTTAGTCATGTCTTGTGGTATATATATTTTCTAGTAACTTCTGGTTATCACCATATTTGATTTAATGAGATATTGTGAATATATAGTATCTACTAGTAACTTCTAACATGATCTTCTGGCCATAGTTGCCATATGATATATTACAAATATTTGGTATCATTTTTTTTACACCTTTCCAAGGTGATAACTTTTTATCCAAACATAGTTGAAACTTAATAAATTTCTTCAAGATGCATTATGAATTATAAAATTTGATATTAGCGGGTAAACTGTCGATGCTCTACCTGAGCATTTAATATGCTATTAACACGTCAATGGTATCAATAGTGTTTCTACCGAGACAACTGACTAAAAATATTTTTGTATTTTTTTGATAGTGTTAATTGTGTTGTTGTATATCAAACGTTTGCCACCTCAACTTGTAATCGCTGTGCTGGAGCTTCTAGATACACATATGTATAATGAATGCCTTCACGTGTGTATGATAAGGTTTTTGTGTATCACTGGTTGGTCAATCCACATTTGAAGCGAATGTTTATATTTCCCCTTCTCGCATATGCCTTTTAGTGACCGACTCATATTATGTTCGTTTGAGCCACTGATGTCATTTTTTATATTATGATGATCATCCACACATATAGCCTTTGCTATGGCCGAATAATCCTTTTTCTCCTCCGGCAACATTAACCGACTATAACATTTACTTCAGGGAATGAGCTAACACGTGTTAGTCAAATTGAATTGAATGGTATATAAATATTAGCTTGATATTTTGATTTGCAATTTAAAAGACGTGATATAACCTCTGAGTATAATGTGAAAACACATTCTCGGTATTGCTACATCAGGAGCATGTCGAGAAAATTTATAGCAAGCTTTTTAGAGGATGACCAACTTCTGGTGGTCAAACATGTCGATCGGGTACCTTCACACGTACAGAGTATGTCATGGATGGGAAATATTATAGTTTTAGCCTTTGTTTGGAGGGAAATTATCTTTATAGAGATGCTATGATCAAAAGAAGGATCTTTTGATGATGAACGTTTTTAAGAACCTCGATTAAAAACATTGCCTTATAATTTAAATAAAGTTAAATTGTATCTTAACATGTATAACCACATTCCTGTTCTATAAATGAGAAATACAGTGACTTCAAAATGTGATTCCTCATCTATCCATTTAAGTAACTAGCATCATGAGTAGTTTGTTTTAGCTAGTTATTTTTCATCATTTTCATGTGAAAGCATTTTTCTAACGACTATATCACTATCGATATTTGTTTATCAACATAAAGAAAACCATACAACTGATTATGTTGACTATGTATGGCATTGTAACAAACTGAATCATCAAATCACTAAAGCATAATAATATTTGTGTAAGCGTAGTTTTTTTTAGTAACTACCTTGTCAAAAAGACTTGCTTGAGAACAATATTTGAAATCAGATTTTTTTTTAATATACATATATGCTAATCACGACTAAGTAAATAACTATAATATAATTGTTGTTAATTCACAATTTACAATTAATATAATTGTTGTTAATTAACAGTTTACAATTTTTTATTTTTTTAATAATACAATTGTAAACATATGTATTTTGATTTAATTTAGAAGGCTTAGTCCAGCCCGCATCAAAAGCCAGCCTATCATTAACATATCCAAAAAACTAAATTGAGCAATTTTAAAATAAAAGTTTTATTATATATAATAAAATATATTTAAACGGAAAATTAGAAAAAAATATAATTATATAAAACAGATGTATGAAAACTTTGACCAGGACCAGGTCTCTTAAGTTAATTTGCTTCTGTAACCGACTAATCAAGACGGTTGCCGCTTTAATCGCGTAATGGCTAACCATGTGAAACTGGGATGCAAAATATTCATTTAGGGATGCATAATTTTTGCCATAAAGATATCTAAAATAGTTTTAGTAAAGGATTTCAAAATCAATGATCGTATTAACTTGATTTTATTAATTTATCTGGGTTCGATGTAATCGAATCGAATTGAATGTTCAGGCATCATCAGATCCTTATTATCAAACAGAAAACTATAACGGTAAGAGATCAAACTGCTTCTAACGTTGCACATACGGAGCTCGTAAAACTGTAACGATAAGATATCAAACTGCTTTTAACGTTGCATATACAAAACTCGGGCCTTTCGTGTGTTTGTACTAATGACGATCCCGTCATAGCTCGCAAGAAGGCACTGAATGGTTATGGCGACGACTGTTTTTGTTGTAGCCGACTCTTTTTCAAGAAGCGAAGAGAATGAGGACGTGGTGAGATACTCACAGATTTAGTAAATGTTGGATCAGACGGGGTTAACATTGTGTTCCCGAGTCTCATTCAACCCGGGGGGGGGGGGGGGGGGGGGGGATGAATTAAGAGAGAAAAGGAAGGAAATTTAGTTGAGCTTCGTGCTGATAACGTATTATAAACAAGAGATCAAGGGGAACCATTTTATTCATCACAATATCATGTACATTTATCACACATATATAGATCAATACATGATACGTACCCGGTCCTATGCCCCATGTTTCGTGTCATCATGTGTGGTGCATGAATTCACATCATCAGTAGCCATGCACATAAGGGTTTAGTGGGTCTAGTAATGGTTTGAGTCATGCATAGTGGGTAGGGTAGTTATTTCATTATTTGTTGCTTTAGTTTTTATTCAGTAATTTCATGTAAGGCTATATATAGTCACTAGTTGTTTTGATTAAAGTGAGGATGAAGATATTAAAAATGGTTACAAAAGTCTCTTCTCTTTCTGTTAACTTCTTTGGAGTTTGACCCGCTCAAAGGGTTAGCCTAACCCGCTTAACGGGTCTCTATCAATACAATAGAAACCCTAGAGCCCATTAACACTAGGTTGGGCTTGGCTTATGGGACTAAATGTCTGCATTCATAACAAATATCTATAATCTACTTTTTGAAGTGACACAATAAGCTGCATTGGCTCCCTCATATTCAAAACACAACTTACAGACAAATTATTCACATAAGTAGAGTTCTACCCACCATACACATACACCAAAAATCTACAATGGTGTGCATATTTTACGTCTACATAGGATAATATTAGTAAAACAATAGACAAACTTACCATATTCTGCTGCACACCATACACTAAAAACCTACCATTGAATGAAACTGCTCGTGAGGGTGCGGCAAGCAAGAACTTATCGTCGTGGCGGGAAATAAGGATCTTCTTTGTTCTGGTAAATCTCAAATAACTGTTTTGAGTATGTAGCTGCAAGTGCCCTGCATAGTTTGACCTCCTTCGAGCCATATTCTTTCAGTTCTTCTACCGTTTTGTTAAGGTCACAATTAGGATCTCCTTCCGTGAGAAATTCTGCCAGCGTACAACCCCTACAAGATAATGTACACACACACATGTTAACATCATTAATCACATGATAAAACATAATAATTCACTAGTTTTAATTTGTCATAACGTTCTCACCTGGATGCATCAGCCTGGCTGAACCCGCGCTCGTTTTGGTGTCTTGTTTTTTTAAATGCTTTCTCATCACCTGTTTGTTGCCTATAAAGAGCACAAACCGCCCTCATACACAATTCAAGATCTTTACCAAAATCAGATAACACATCCCCCTCTAGATCCCACTTCATATTCAAATCTTTTTCCTGCGAATTATATCCATAGTTACTTTATAATCATTTAACGCATCTTCGGATTCATCAGCATTATGACTATCTTCAATGTCACAATCAGAAGCAATTTCAAAACTATCAATGATAAATCCGCCCAAACTTTTACCTTCACCCTCTGACTCATCTACGCCATCATTATCTTCCTCGTCCTCACTTGAACTAACGGTTTTGTTCAAATTGATAATGCTTTTGTCTTGTTGGTTTTCGGATTCTGATTTCCTCAGCCTTATTAGGTGCCTCCTACTTACATTCTCTTTCACTTCTTCCCCTGAATCTGTACTAACCCGAGAGCTATGTTGCGTTTTGAGTGTGCAAATTGGAGCATTGTCATCATAACTGTCATCATCACTAGCAACGATTTTGGCATCCCGTTTTCTTTTAGCATTTTTAGTATTCGATGCATGAACTCTAAACTCTTCCATATGTTCTTCACCAATATGTTCCAGATTAGTCTTTTGGAGTTTAATTTCAAAAGAACATTGACCTTTAGTCAAATCATCACACTCTCGAACTTTTGGAATTTCGTAAGAGTTTCCATCCTCATCACGAATATCAATAACGCCATGCAAAGGGGATTGATCAACGCTTGGAGTAGACGGCCCCAACTTCTTATTGGCGCACCCCTCTTTCTCAACCGATAACCGTTTTCTAACATCAACATGCTCTTCGACTTTATCGTTCATGTCCTTCATCTTTGCCTCCAATTCCTTAACCTTCTCCTTCCAAAAACATACCTCGCTTTCAGCCTTCCGTTTCTCACATTCCAAAACCTTGTTTTCAATCATCACCTTAATAAGACGGTCACTCTTGTTATTCATATAGTTTGGATCAACCACAACCTTCTGAATCGCTGTGATCTTCCCCTCGAGTTCTTCGTTCCTTTTCTTCAGATTTTCAACCTCGGTTTCCAACATCACACGCCTCATTTCATCTTTTTTACTCTTTTCTTCAATTTCAACAAATCTTTTCCTAAATTCCTCAAGTACTAAACCAAAATCTGTCTCAAAAGCCATCTTTTTCACCAATCCTAAACTAACAATCACTGCATTACAAAAAACCTTAGGTTTAAGCGTTGACAAAACATAATAACGATAAATACAAGCCAATCAGTAAGCAAATACACAAAATTAGACCTAACAGAAACCTAGATACTCAATGCAGAGTTTCTTCAAAATTCACATTCACTGCATCATAACAAACCCTAGGTTTAAACGTGAAGAAAATCATAATAACAAAATATAAAATCAACGATTGAGTTAATAATGCATGATTAGGCCTAACAGAAACCCTAGGTAATTAAACATCGAGTAATTAGAAACGATAACTTGAATATTTATAAGAATCTTAGAAAATCAATTGAAAAAGACACCAACTTACTTACTGAGTGCAAAAGATAGATGAATGAGAGAGTAGTTTACCCAAACACAAATGAAATTATTATTATTATTCTTTTTATATTATTAATCCATAACCTTATGAGAAACAGTGATCTTTTGCCTTGTTTAGTTTGGCCACCAAATTGTTCATTGTGGCCCCTCCTACAGTAGCAGGGATAGTGGTATGTATACATGAAATAAAGCAACAGGTACAAGACCAACGCATAAATCTAACCAGTCTCATTCTGCTGATGACTGACTGACTGACTGACTGTGAGGTACAAAAATCTTCAACTTCGGGCTTCTTCTAGCATAATTACCAGTTGTTTCTTTTTTCTAAAAATACCATGGTTAATGAGTGTTTTGTTTGTCCATATAAACCGTTTTTTATGCCATCCGTAGTCATAAAGCTCATGAAGAGTGTTATGCGACATGTGTTGCACGACTTGAACCGCGAGGGCACATGTACTCGTAACCGCGTCTTTCTCCTCCGAGATTTCATCGGGCGAAAAAAACCTTCGGTATATATCGGTAAATGAGTCTTCCGCTGACGAGCCCAATAGAATACTAACTTTTTGTAAGACAAGTAGGATTAGAGGATGTTTGAGAATTGTGTGGGTGAAAAATGGTGAGGTTAATGGGTTTTTATAGGAAAAATATTAGATTTTTTTTATTTAATCATTTGACCGTTCAACGTCAAAAATTCAAAAATAAACCTCATAGCGCCGCGATATATATTACGGAGAACAACCACATCTCACCATAGCGCCGGCCGTAATGGTGTGTCGGGCACTATGGGGGCGCTACCAGCTGTATGGGTGCGACATGCAACCTCATTATACATGAACTTATAGGGTCTGATTGAACCATGTTTCAATAACTTGTTGGTTCACGCTATCTGTTTTTTGTCTGGGTTTTTACGACGATGGTTGTTATAGCGAATGATGTGATACTAAGAAAGAAATCCGGGCATTCGGACGGATGTTTATCATATTGGATATTTGTTTTTTCGTAATGAAAGGTTTTATATTTCAGCTTATAAGAATATAAAAATGTTTTATGTACTGAATGCAATCAAACATGACAGACCAAAGCACAACTCAAAACACCTTTTTTATAACTTCTGTTTGTTAGTCTAAACAACCTGTTGACAGTTCAGTTAACAAACTGTTGCGTGCAATCAAGAAAACAGACCAGACAACAACTTAAGACAACAACATTTTTGATCGACTGTTAAAGATTTAGTTTGACTCGAGAGTGGAACAGCAGGTACACACACAACATAAGTCATGCATTGCCAAGAAATATGAAAACACACTACACCACTATAAATGTCTAAGGGTGTACCTATTGGCACACCAATGTGCCTATATGCACACCAAACCCTAATCAAAATTACCTTTACCAACGCTGCGTATAGCTCTATACCAGACGTATAGGGGTAACCTGTAACGCCTCGTATTTCCGTAAACTCATACTTTTAGAAAACACGTGTCGTTTCAACATTTTTTTAGAATCACAGTTGAAATCAGGCGTAAAATGGATTAAAAACGACAAACAACGCATTTTACGCGGTTTTACCGTAACCGACAAACGAACGTGACTAATATAATTTACCGAAACCATTTTACGTACTTCCAGCTTTAAATAATATTGTACGATACGTTTTATCGAAGTCGGGTGCGCAAACGGACTTGAAACGCGTTCGGGCCGCTAACGGGCTTAGGGCCCAATCCGATTAAAACCCTAAGACTATAAATACATCCCTTCTTCTTCATTTTTACTAAACCCTAGCCCCAAACCTGCTCCATCTCGAAATTCCGGTCACCGGCGCCGCCACTCTGGCCGCCGGCGACAACCCTCTCCTCGCCGTTCCTTCATCTCCGGCGAACCACCCATCACCCTCCTTCTTCCTGCCTCTCACTCGCACACTCGACAACCTCCCCTTCTTACCTTACCCTCATCCTCGGCGTTAGCCGCGTTTCGACGGCAACGAGGCCGTTTAAACGGCAGCGACGGCGGAAATCCGGCGGTCGCCGGACCTGTGGCGGCAGTGGACAGGCGACGGCAGTGGTGACGGTGATACCATGAGCCTTCGGTTCGAACCGGGTTTAACTCGGTTCGGGTTCGTTTCAGATTTGAGTTCAGTTACGGTTGGGTTTGTACAAGTCCAGTTTCAGATCGGGTCAACCCTAGTCAAAGTCAGTCAACACCGGTCGAACCGGTCAGTTTCAATGTTCGGTTCGGTGTTCGGTCCAGTCTGTCAAACGGTTCAACACGAGTTTCGGTAAAATTTTAATGTCGCGAAGTTCATTATCTTATTCATGTTGTGTTATGTTAATCATAGTACAACTCTAATATTAGTCATGTGAATGTTATTTTAGTCAACCTTCATGTGTTATTTATGATTAATGGTATTTTAAATCGAGGGATCGTTATTGTTGTGTTTTGACAATTATCGACAACTTGTGTTCCTAAAACAGGGGAAACTCTCCTCGTTTTTCGTCAAAACGTACTAAATATATATATATATATATTACGCTTTTCATCATAGTATATATATTTATCTAATATACTTTTCGTCAAAATACATATATTTAGCTATTACGCCTTTCGACAAAATGAAATATATCTATTATACCTTTCGACAAAATAAAATATATCTATTATACTATTCGACAAAATATAATATATTATTATATACATTCGCAATATATCTAATATATATATATATATATATATATATCTAATGTGCTTTTCGTTATATATACTTTATAATAAAAAACTAGAGATAACGTATCGAATTCAAGTAAATTTTATATAACAATAAATATAAAGGTATATTATTTATTTATTATTTTTGACAACACTTCTATGACACCTTGACGAATTTAAATTTAGAATCGTTACATAAACCATGTTAAATATATACGTACATCCAACTCCAATTCAAATCCTCCGTCATAATTCCGATTACTCATACACCTTCGTTTTCCTTACAAGGTGACCTCGGTGTCTCATCCTCCAACTCATTTGCTCGTCGTGGGATTTCAAAGAAGACTTAGCAATTTTGTGAGTACACATGACCCACTTTTCTTTTATGTCACTTTGGGTGTAACATATTTACCTTATACAAAAATCTCTAAATTTATACTTTATTCAATGCACGAAACAATCCAATATACATGAAGACTTTGATACATTACTTGATGCTTATATTTGGACCATTCTTATGTAATACGATAGTCATTAGCTTTATACGAGCCTCCATTTGACATGTATAGCGCTATAGGAGTAACGCACCACCCGTGAACTAGAGGTCATGTTAAATTATCTTTATTTTGCGTATGCAAGAGGGTTGACTAGAAATATTGCATGCCTATGTATAAACTTAGTAGCCATGTGGATTCGTTTTAAACCTTATGCTTATACATAAACTTGTGTACTCGACTTTGCTTTTGCATTGAACTTTATTTTAAACATGTTACAGGTTGAGAATGACGATGCTATGAAATTGAAGTAGCGATGATGCTAGATACACACATAGACGCTTTAGGCTTATTTATGTTGTATCAATTTTGCCCTTGTTATTGTTATTTGAATTTCCATTTATTGTAGTGACAATTTATTTATGAACTGAAATTCGGTTTTGATTAACTATTGTCACCATTAATGTTGTGAGCAATGAGCAATCCATTTCGTCCCACCTCGATGTTTCCGCCATCGGTTGGGGTGTGACATAACACCCTATACGCTGCGTATAGAGCTATACGCAGCGTATAGTTTGCATGTGTTTTAGAGCCTTATCACTAATCATTGCACAGAAAACTAGGGTTTATATACGCTGCGTATAGGTCTATACGCAGCGTTTTATAAACCATCAACTTTTTGGGGTCATTTAGGTGAGTTTGAAGCATCAGTTTTTTCACCAAGTTTATATACGCTGGTATAGACCTATACGCAACGTATATAACCTTCAGAAATTTTTTTGTGTTCATTTCGCTTATTTGTGGTATAAATTCTCACCCGTTATAACGTTAACTCGTTTAAAATATATAACGAGTTAAAAATATATAATGTTTTTTTATTATTTAGTCGATGTCGTCGGTAACGATGCTACGTTCGTTCCACGCGTTCAAAAGCGTATAACGTTAAAAAAATTTAAAAAGCGTATATACGGTTCAAATATATAATATCGTTATCGAGGTTTTAAAATAAAATATTATACCAAGTCCAGTGCCGTTAATTATTTTTAAATACTATAAACATTTAAATATTATACCGTTAATTATTTTTAAATACTCGTGTACGGTTCGAATATATTATACGGTTTGAATATTATACCGTGCGGTTCGAATACTATAAGTTAAAATATTATAGCGCTAAATAATTTGAAATACCCGGGTACTGTTCGAATATTTACACCGTTTACATCAAAAGTTTTATATATACAACAAAAGTTTGTACATACATAACAAAAGATATATTAATATGGCAGCGGATCCGGGTTGCTGCTGCTCCTCCTCCTGCTGCTGATGCCATTCCGCAGCCGGGACGAAGTGACGCGGAGGTAACCCATCACGCTGTCGGCGCTCCTGTAGCTCCACAACCACCCACTCCATCACATAGTTGAGCCTGTTCAACGTCACGACGAAGCTGCTGATATCCCGTATATGATGGGGCAGGACCGGGCCCAACATGTCGTGGGAACTGAGGCGCCCCGGGTGGTCCACGAGCTGCGGTGGCTCGGAATGTACATCTCCGGCTCATGCTCCGGCACCTCCGGATCGCGCGGGGGATATTGTCACACCCCAACCGATGGCGGAATTATCGGGGCGCGACACTAAGAATCAGATTGCTCAAGAGAATCCATAACAATTACTAATGACAATATTTAACAAGGTTCAATTTCCATAAAACTAAACAAATATTCAACAATAATTGAAATAAATCCAAGTTTCTCAAACAATAAAATAAAGTAGACAACTTGATTAAGCGTGTATCTAGAGAGTCCTAATCTTGATTCGAGATAACCAGCGTTTAACCTGCAACATACGTTAAAATAATGTCAATACAAAAATGTATTGTCGAGCATACAGTTTTGATATAATAGCATAGTAGAGAAAAGTGTCCGAAATACCGTAGACATAAACGAGATACAACACAACATATAATTAATCTAGACATATCACATGTTAATGTTCCGAGAGGACTGCGATGGAGAGTTGCGGTGCGCATAACTAGACCCCGTCGGGTGTGAGTCGAACTATAGTACCATACTAGTTAAGTTGGAAATTAACCAGACAATGTCCTAGCATACATGCTCCTAGCATCACGTGTAAATACGTATAATAGATATTCGCGTGTGATAAATCAGTTTAGCGTGTGTTGGTACTTTTAATATGAACGTATGTTACACCCAAAAAGTGCGTTAAAGCGAAAATGGGTCAAGTATACTCACAATAAGTGCGTAAAGAGTAACTGAGAGAGGGAATGTGGTGAGAAAAACATCGGGTCAGCCTGCGCTTAGAAACAAAAGTGCACCAGTCTTCCGGTAGTGTTGAAAACGGGGTTGTGAAACGGATTCGTGCGAAAATTTTCGTGCAAAAATGTCTGTTTCGTGTCCAAAATCGAGTGTTTTCGCGTAATTCTTCGGGAAATCGAGTGTTCTCCCTCCAGCCTTAGGCCACTGATCGAATCTTGTGCCGAGAGGTCTTTAGATTGAGTGAGTCTTGTGGAAATTCGAACTGGGTCGTACGAACCCAAAGTGATTCGTGCGAGCCAGTCCAGTTTGCACAAGTGACTGTTCTTGCGTCTTTGTGCAACGTAACTGAATCTTCGCTTGGAACGGACGTGATTTCGAATCCATTTTAGGTTGTTTTTGACACCGCTTCATTCCACTATTAGTGAATGAAACATATGTCGGTTCTTTCCGTTTTTTGTGAAAATCGATTTTATAAAACAGTTTTTTAAGATAAACACTTTATGAGCTCGAAACAACAAGGTTTCAGACCTGAGAAGCCAATGCTAACTCAAACATGCTCGGTTAAGTGTAGATCTAAGTTAAAATAAGAAAGTTTGATGAAAAAGATGAAGGTTTTCGTAAACAGAAGAAGTTTAGATGAAATCGGAGATAAAATCGTGTGAAATCGTTGTAGAAATCGTTGTGATTCGCGTGAAAATGAAATCTTCTTACTTGAATCAGAGAAAAGCGGTTAGGAGGGATTCTGTGCAAATGGCAGCGAAACTGAGAACGAATGTCTAAGTTTGTATTTATAGGAAGAGAGATGAGAGGTAGTATCTGGTGATATTTTCGTGCGAAAATGCCATTTTTCGGGACGAAAATGCCATTTTTGCGCGAATCTCTGGTGCTAGGCGTAACGAGAGTAACGAGCTTGAAAAAAACGGGTTGTTACAGTCTCCCCTACTTTTGAAGGGAAATTTCGAGAGGAGACTTGAGAATTGACACGAACGGATAGCGATTGATAGCGTTAAGGCGTTAGGGTAAGTTGAGGATGAATGAGCGATCGATCGAGGATTACAAGTGAAAACGTTTAAGTGGCATAGGGAAATCGGTGAGTAAAAGCGACTTAATTGACTCGTGATTGATAACTCACGAGTTTGCAATCCAAAAATGTTTTTAAGATTTTGAAAAGTTTTGTTAAACTATTACGAAAAGGCTTTTAAATGAAACTCGATTTATGAAAACTTTCTCACAACGCGGCGTTAGGCGAGTCGATTTACACTCACATTGTAAGAAGGATTTTACTTGCGCAAAGGTTTTTAAAAAAATCAAAATATTTAGAAAATTTTCCATTTATTTCCAAAACATAACTGTAAAATATATTCTTTAACGGTAGCAAAAAGTTTAATTAGCGTCAAACCCCACATGACACTTTTCACGAAAGTTTGTTAATATGGCTAAAACACTTATATATAGGAAGTACCAACGACGTATCCACCATGTATTAGCCATACCGCCTCCGTCCCATGGGATGATGTCACGTGTGCCGACATGACATGGATGCATTTTGATCCATGCGGCGAATGGTTGGACCAAGTTTGAATAGTAAGCCAAGTAGCTTGCGCGGAGAAGCTGATTGCATACTTGGTTAGCGATAAGAGTGCACGGGAATGGTTCGGCGATTGGAATAGCGAAGCGATAAGAATGAGAGATGCGATAAGTGTTAAACCGTCGAGAGGGGAAAGCAATAAGCGAAACGATTGCGTTAAAGCGTAGAGAGGGGAAAGCGATAAGCGAGACGATAGCGTTAAAGAGTCGAGAGGGGAAAGCGATAAGCGAAGTGCAGTAAATTCCAGCGAAAGTATGATTACGTTGCCATAGATTTGCGAAAAGTCTAGCGATGATGCCATTGAGAAGTGATGTGATGTTACGCCTTGCGAAGGAGTTTAGCGTGTTGAAAGTAGTCACAATAGTATGAAGGTCTAATAACGTTCGACTTAAACATGGCATTTCTCCATGAGAGTTTGTTAGCATGGAAAAAACACTTATATATAGGAAGTACCGCGGCGTATCCACCATGCTTCGACCACGCCGTCTCTGTCTCGTGAATAGATGTCACACTTTGTCGACATGGTTAAAACGCTTATATATAGGAAGTACCAGCGGCGTATCCATCAAGTTTTAACCATGTTTTTAACGTTAGGGCACCATTAGAATTCACTACGATCCCCATGCAGACACCAAGATAATCCAGTGTGCACCCGTGATTAGTTTGTTGTTTGCATGTTTGTCGTAACGTATTTTAAAGGCGCATAGTAGGGGTAAAAACATATAATATTGTGATATACTATATAGCGTTAGTAGTAAAATTTAGTGTGTGAGCTTAGACTAAGTGCGATGACTCGAGAGAGAGATAAGGGGAGATGGAGAGAGATAGAGAGAGACGTCGTCGTGTGTTGAAGCGACATCGAACAATAGAACAATTATAAAGCATAAGCACTAATGTCGAAAATCGTACCATTAACAACGTCGTTATGCGCCTGGTCGGTTTTGATGTTGACGACTTCTGCTGCTGGGGCTGCGGGCGGCAGTTGCTAGGGCGGCAAGTTGAGTTGGCGGTCCTGGAAGTGCTAGCATCGCATGTTGTCGCGGCCCTGTGCGGCAGTGGCTGGTGAAGTGGTCGTAACAGTTGCAGTTGTTGCAATAGCGGCAGGGGGTTCCAGCCTGGAGGTGATAAGTACATCTTTGACACCAGGGTAGAGTTCCAGTGTAAGCACACCTTGGGGGAGGTGCAACCGTTTGGAGAGGTTTAGGGTTAAGTGGTGCAGTTGCTGGGTTTTTGAGACTCGAGCTCTTTCTCTTGTGGCTAGGCTCAGTGGTGGCTTGCGGCGGTGTTGTGTCATCGGATGGTTCGGCGGTAGCTTGGGTAAGCTTCTTGGTGAAATTCTTGGAGAAGAATCCAGCCAAGATTCGCTTGTCGTTAATTTCTGTGGCCAATTGATAGGTTTCTTCAATTGTAGCCGGTCTTGCAGCTTCGACAAAATCGCCCACACACTCGGGTAAGGCACGTAGGTACTTCTTGATAGCCTTTTCGGGAATGTCGACTTGGCTCGGGCAAATGATGCTAAGCTGCTTGAACCTGGCTGTGAGGCCGGCGTTATCACCTTTAACTTGCTTGATATCCCAAAATTCGTTTTCTAACTTCTGGACTTCGTGGGGAGGGCAATATCCTTCCTTCATGAGCTCCTTCAGCTCATCCTAGGTTAGCGCATAAGCTGCATCATTCCCGTGTTTGTTGCGCTCGGCTGTCCACCAGTCGAGTGCTCTTGATTGAAATACTCCTATAGCACACGTGGTACGAAGATGCTCAAGGCACCACTCTGACGTAGGGTAACCTCGATAGCATTGAACCACTGAAACATCTGAGATACACCTTCTTCGCCTGTGAAGGCTATGGGACCACAAGCTTTGAACTGCTTGTAGGAGAAAATAGACTTTGGTGCATCAGTCTTAGAGTCTTCCGATGTCTGAGAATTGCTGAGGGCTTGAACTTGAGTGACTATTTGAGGAATAACCTTGGCCATTTCCTTGGCCATAAGTGAGGCGATTCTCCTATCGGCGGTTCTTCTGGCTTGACGTCGCGAGTTTAAAGCGTTCGAAGACATCTGGACAAAGATATTTGGAATGAGATTCGATCATAATGATTTTGAGATTGCGATGCGATTTAGCACGTTAAAAACTTGTCAGAGTTGATATTAACATGTATTCTTAAGATTCACATAAGAATACACATATTCCTAGATTCTCACGTATTCACATAAGCACAAGTAACCACATACTATATATGTATATAGAGTTAAATGCCATTTTAGTCCATGTGGTTTGGGCTGTTTTGCCAGTATAGTCCAAAGGTTTCATTTTTTGCATCTGGATCCAAAAAGGTTTCTTCGTTGCCATTTTGGTCCAACTGACTTAACCCCATCCATTATCCTTAGTTAGTTAAGGGCACTTTTGTCATTTCCTTTTTATTGTATTTAAAATTAAATCTTTTAGTAAACTCATCCTATTTAAAAAAAAAAATATATATATATATAACACTCTTACCCCCTCTCTGTATCTCTCTTTCTACCTCTTTCTCTCTCTCTCTATACCGCCATAAACAGCCACCGCCTCAACCACCAGCCCCCACCTCCCACCACTATCAACCACACCGCCCACTGAACACATCTCTTTCTCACCCAATTTTTCATCTCTCTCCACTCCAAACCACAACCACTGGAAAAACAAAATCTCCAACAACACTCCGCCGTGAACCACCACCAGAAACCACCAACGGTCACCGGACCCAAAACATGGGCAAATACACGAGGAAGAATAAAACTTCAGGCGAAGTGTCACTATTGGAAGTTCTGTCACTAAATGTCGTTCTCACTCAAGAAAACCCTAGTTCTTCATAACGCGGTCGTTTCGTCCTCTGGCGCCGGCTAGTATATCTAGCTACGCAGCCGCCGCTCGTGAAGCTGGATTTGGTGAAGCAACAGAAGGATGATCCTATTACAGTGCATTTCAATCGTTTGTGTGAATGAATTTGATTTTAAGGTGGAATAAAACTGGTTCGATTTGATTTTGTATATTGGTCTCAAATTTTTAGGGTTCAAAAATAAAGTTTTTCATCGTATATGCGTTGAGGTAAATAATATTGTGAATATAATCAGTTAATTTTGTTTTCATAAGTCCATTAAGTTGTATAAAGGTTGTAAAGATTCTCTAAAATTGTTAAAGACCCATATCTGTGTAGCCAAACAAAATCAAAATAGCATATTTGCTATCTGAAGCACAAAATTGCAAAATGAACACATCGTTGATTGATCTGTGAGAGCAAATAGTTGATTTCTCTGTGAGTTCTTGATGTTGATTTCTCTGGTGTTGTTTGTTGTATGTTTCCAACTCACGATCATAAGAATAAAGTGAAATTAGAAAAATATTAATTGACAAAATTGCCCCCTGGGTAACGGAGTTCCTTGGATGGGGTTAAGTTGGTTGGACCAAAATGGCAACGATGAAACCTTTTTGGATCCGGATGCAAAAAATGAAATCTTTGGACTATATTGGCAAAATAGCCCAAACCACATGGACTAAAATGGCATTTAACTCTATGTATATATATAGATACGTATATATTGAAGGTATAGCGCGAGGATGCGGTTAAGAGAGTTGTTATGATATAGTTTTGTTGCGAGTATTAGCTATTGTTTTAGATTGCGATAGCTGTGCGAGTAGTGCGTACGTTTATAGAGCGAAAAGCGATAAATCGAGAAATCGAGAAATGATAAAGCGTAAAATCTTTCCAAATTTTAAAACACATAAACATAAATAAAACTCGGTGATGCGAAATCGGTGATTGTAGGCTTTAGATTTTTATGGAGCGTCCTGGGTTTTGAGACAACGACTACCCAAAGTGATTCGATCATTCCGTTGAGTTTGGACACACCCTTTTGCCTAATAGGTGAATGCTCTCACCGCCTCGCAGCTAACGATATTACCCTTCCTGTTACTACGCGTCCCAAATCATTGAAACAATCGAGACTTTGGTGAGATTGAAAATCGTTAAGTGGGACGGGTTCTCAAGGTTCGGATTTCACCCTAACTTGATAACTTCGAATCCCTGATCGTGGTTTCCCTCCCGGACCCATCAGGAGGTTTCTACCGGATAGAATGAAAATTTCCATTAAGTTGTGGATATCACTCCTAGCTTAACGGATAATTTCGTGCAAATCCGGAATACGCAGAGTGAGGGATTCGTCGAGAGTTCGCGGTTTTCACACCTAATCTCGACAAATCGACTCGTTTGTGATGTACGAGTATCTTTGCAGCTTCGTGTGTTGTGTCCAAGTCTTAGGAAAGACTTCGTATAGTATTTTAAGTCCAAAGATAATGTTTTAATCAGATAAGCAAGGAATAATCACATAGTTTCCTACTATAAACTAGGCAATTTACCTAATTCCCTATAGTTATGGCTCTGATACCAATCTGTCACACCCCAACCGATGGCGGAATCATTGGGGCGCGGCACTAAGCGAATCAGATTGCTAAAGAGAATCCATAACAATTACTATATGACAATATTTAACAAGGTTCAATTTACCATAAAACTAAACAAATATTCATAAGTAATTGAAATAAATCCAAGTTTCTCAAACAATAAAATAAAGTAGACAACTTGATTAAGCGTGTATCTAGAGAGTCCTAATCTTGATTCAAGATAACATGCATTTAACCTGAAACATACGTTAAAATAATGTCAATACAAAAATGTATTGTCGAGCATACAGGTTTTGATATAATAGCATAGTAAAGAAAAGTGTCGCGAAATACCGTATACATAAACGAGATACAACACAACATATAATTAATCTAGACATATCACATGTTAAGGTTCCGAGATGACTGCGATGGAGAGTTGCGGTGCGCATAACTAGACCCCGTCGGGTGTGAGTCGAACTATAGTACCATACTAGTTAAGTTGGAAATTAACCAGACAATGTCCTGCATACATGTTCCTAGCATCACGTGTAAATACGTTTAACAGATATTCGCGTGTGATAAATCAGTTTAGCGTGTGTTGTGTACTTTTGATATGAACGTATGTTACACCCAAAAGTGCGTTAAAGCGAAAAGGGGTCAAGTATACTCACAGTGAGTGCGTAAAGAGTATCTGAGAGCGGGAATGTGATGAGAAAAAGTCGGGTCAGCCTGCGCTTAGAAACAAAAGTGCATCAGTCTTCCGGTAGTGTTGAAACGGTTGAACGGAGGGTTGTGCGGGGAAAAAACGGATTCGTGCAAAAATTTTCATGCAAAAAATGTCTGTTTCGTGTCCAAAATCGAGTGTTTTCGCGTCATTCTTGGGAAATCGAGTGTTTCATCCCTCCAGCCTTAGGCCATGATCGAACCTTGTGCCGGAGAGGTCTTTAGAGCGAGTGAGTCGTTTGTGGAAACTCGGACTGGGTTGTACGAACCCAAAGTGATTCGTGCAAGCTAGTCCAGTTTGCACAAGTGACTGTTCTTGCGTCTTTGTGCAACTGGAACTGAATCTTCGCTTGGAACGGACGTGATTTCGAATCCATTTAGGTTGTTTTTGACACCGCTTCATTCCACTATTAGTGAACGAAACATATGTCGGTTCTTTCCGTTTTTGTGTGAAAATCGATTTTATAAAACAGTTTTGTTAAGTTGTGAGCTCGAAACAACAAGGTTTCAGATCTGAGAAGCCAAGGCTAACTCAAACATGCTCGGTTAAGTGTAGATCTAAGTTAAAATAAGAAAGTTTGATGAAAAAGATGAAGGTTTTGGTAAACAGAAGAAGTTTAGATGAAATCGGAGATAAACCCATGTGAAATCGTTGTGATTCGCGTGGAAAACGAAATCTTCTTACTTGGATAGAGAAAAGCAGATAGGAAGGATTCTGTGCGAAATGGCAGCTAACTGAGAACGAATGTCTAAGTGTTGTATTTATAGGAGAGGAGATGGGAGGTAGTATCTGGTGATAATTTCGTGCGAAAATGCCATTTTTCGCACAAAATGCCATTTTTCGTACGAAAATGGTAAATGGTCATTTTTGTCCGAAATTGATAATTTCGTATGAAAATGGTAATTTCGTACGAAATTAATTTTTTTAGGTTAAGTGCGTTAAGTCTTCTAGCGAGGTGCTAAGCGTTTAAATGGAAATAAATAAATAAATAAGCGAGATAGTATGCGTCTCAGTTTCTAAGTCTTGTGAGTGTCGCGTTGTTGTGTAAGCGAGCGAGTAGTCTTGGAAACATTACGCAATTATCATAGTATTAGCGAGTGCATTGTAAGCATAAGCGTTGTGAGTGCGATGTATAGTCTTGAAATAAGCGATGTAGTGCGAAAGTATGCGATGTAGTAGTAAGCGATATAGTTTACTTTATGATCCGAATCTCTGGTGCTAGGCGTAACGAGAGTAACGAGCTGCGAAAAAAAGCGGGTTGTTACAGTCTCCCCTACTTTAGGAAATTTCGTCCCAAATTTATTCGAGAGGAAGACTTGAAAATTGACACGAATGGATAGCGATAGATAGCGTTAAGGCGTTAGGATAAGTTAGGATGAATGAGCGATCGATCGAGGATTGACAAGTGAAAATGTATAAGTGGCATAGGGAATCGGTGAGTAAAAACGACTTAATTGACTCGTGATTGATAACTCACGAGTTGGCAATCCAAAAATGTTTTTAAGGTTTTGAAAAGTTTTGTTAAACTATTACGAAAAGGTTTTTAAATGAAACTCGATTTATGAAAACTTTTCACAACGCGGCGTTAGGCTGAGTCGATTTACACTCACATTGTAAGAAGGATTTTACTTGCGCAAGGTTTTTAAAAAAAATCAAAATATTTAGAAAATTTTCCATTTATTTCCAACACATAACTGTAAAAATTTTGCTGGGTCGGGTAATATGGTTCATCAAACGGGGCATTCTCAGCACCGTATCCTACGTATCCATCCAGATTACCTTGTTGCACGTACGAAAATTCATACCCGTATCCGTAATCCGGATAGACTTGATGCGCCGGGTAATATGGTTCATCAACAGGTGGATTCGGAGCCTCGTTCAAGTCTGGCAACTGCATTTTTTGATCAACAGGACGCCAGAACAACCTCCTCCTCATTAGCATCATTTACTCCCCATGCGTCGTTAGATAGTGATTAAAGAAATAATTTCCGTCCCAAAATGATGACATTTTATCTCAACCGATGAATTAACTATACAGTGGAAGTGAAGAATGCAATGTTTTGTTTGAATTCGTAGGTAGAGATGGATGTCTAAATAAATTTTGAATTCACAATTATAGCCTCGTATAGCTCTATACTCCTCGTATAGCTTTATTCACGTGCCTAGACAACATCGTATCAGTGTCAAATCTGTCTGACATATGCTGCGTATAGCTCTATACGCAACGTTTGTACAGTGTACATACGCTGCGTATAGAGCTATACGCAACATAGGTAAGGGGTAGGTATAGACCTATACGCAGCAGCGTAGGTAAACCCTAAGTGTGCAGATAGGCAGGATTGGTGTGCAGATAGTTTGAGCCATGTCTAAACAACCCCAACACTGAGACACCCTCAAGCACCACCACCATTTGATTTACACAAGAACGAAAAAGAAAGATTGTACAGATGTGAGAAACTAATACCAATACGAAGAAAATTGCAAAAATCCCAAACCTCAGGGACGATTTTGGCAAAAAAAAAGTTAGACGTTTGGATGAAAATGACAAAGGATCCTAGAAGTAAAGGACAATATGGTACAAAATAGTTGTTTTGGATGAAACTAACAAACATGACCAAACTCATGACGATTTTGACAATTTACTCTTTGTTTATTAACATGTTCTTTAAAACCATTTATTGTTAATTAAAGAGTAAAATACCAAATGATTTCTTGAGTTTAGGTCACTTTTCTATAGTTATTAACATATCAAACCATAAATTAACAGCTGTGTGAAGACATACTTTCTTGAGTATTAAAAATATTATAGAAAAATCTCAAATAAACTGACTTTTATACATCTTTTAAGAAAATATGTCCAAATGTAAATTAGTATTGAATTTGGCACACTTATTGAACAAGAACAATCAACATCCTAGTGTTGGGACCTTATGAGACAATAAGCATATAGAGTGACTGTTAATTTTGTCCAAAATTTATATTTCTTGCCCCCTATAGATAAAACGCTAAATTCAAACTAGTATATGATGGTATAATAATCAACAAATAAAATATTGTTATTCACAATTGAAAAATGGTTTTGTTGAATTATTTGGTGCTTTTTCTATACTAATTTGAAAACCATTGATTTTGTCTTTTCGATTTTTAAGAGTGATGGGTTTACCTCCAATCGGGCTGGTTTGGATTTTTTTAATTTGTTTTGTAATATTGATAAAAGTTTGGCATCATTGGTTTATGTTCCATAAACAAAAACATGTGAACATTTCTACTTACTTTGGTTTCGAAGATAATCAACGTTGCCATCTTCTGATGGGCAAATTGCATTGAAAAATAAATTGTAGAGATTTTCTAGTTTATGATTTATATTATAAAAGTTATTGCTACAAGTGCGTTCACAATAATACCTTTCTTCGGTGTTTTTGAAGAAGAGATACACTGATGTGTAGGAAAGAGATAGAGGTCTTGTTCTTGCAAAAGACACCTAAAAACAACTTTAGGAGAGTAATTAGGAGATAGACGTGATGTTTTATGTTGTGTGAGGCAACTGTCATGTGGCACACAAAAAACACTTCGAAAACACCTTTATTAAGATGCTCTAAGGCCATATGTAGTGATCACCTAAGTGGTTTCGTCTTTTTGCCATGTGACGTCCACATCACCAAAACCTAAAAATCAGGTAAAACAGAATAATTATAAGTGAAATTAGTAGGTTGATTAAAAAAATGAATTAGTTAAAGATACACTCCAACCCCCCTCCCTAAACCACAAAGGGAGGCCCAAAATTTAAGGAGAAAGTTATAGTGCATGTTGTTTGGTCAATTTTTTTTTTTTTTTTTTTGTCATGATTCCTCTCTTTCACATAACCCGAGTCCAAAGAATGCCGATAAAGGCCATTAATCTTAAGCCTGGTCGTTAACGACTTAAGGATATACCATTAATCTCTAAGTTTGCAATGATGTTGTAGCCCAGTGGTTGCAACGAGGTGGAAAGGTTTACCACCTAGTGGGTTCCTGCTTGAGGAGCTCAGGTTCGAATCCACTTCGACCGAGCTTTGGTCATGTATAGCTGATTAGCGTATGAAAAGATAACAAAGAACAATCACGTTGATTCTATGAATACCCGTGATGATCTTGCCCAACCCCAAAATTCAACGCAAAGGATATGGAATTTGAAGTGAATGGTTTTTTTTCTCAAATTCAATTTGCCCATTAGCATTACTTTAACAACATATAAATAACAACCGAAATTCAAAATGGGCCATAAAAAAACCATGGGCCAAACACAAGCCCAAAAGAAAATACATAAAACATGGAAAAAAACATAAATAGCTGAAACTCCCACTAGAATGCGTTTTTTGGGACCGAAACTTGGACAAGCCCGTTACGGGGCTTGCCATGATGTGCTTCTCGTTTCAAGCTTCGATTTGTCTGGTCAACGCCTAAACGAAGACCCGTCTCAAAAAAAGATCTCTAAGTTTAGAAAACTAGACTTTACTAGTGGCCCACCATGAAAATAATCCAACGGTTAACACATCCTCAACTTGATACCACAATAAAAGCTCCTCAGTCTACACACAGGATTATGTCCATGGCCTAGTCGCCATCGATGTTCACAATGTCTTAAATATTTTCCCGTTTTGGCATTTCTCTTTCTTGATCTCGACAGACTCCGTATAAGACAACCTCTTCATGTTTTATGTTCACAGAAACAGAATCCATCCATGTAGCAAACTGCACATCATCAATCAACTGTGTGTTTTATTATATACTGTCTCCACTCACTGGACTTAGATTTGACGTTTCCACACTTGTTTGTTTGTATTATTAATGCTTGTTTGTGCTGAGCAGTTTCCAGGTACCAACTCTCGGTTGATCTTGGCCGGGTGTGTCATGTCCGGTGAAAGAAAGTATGGTGGTGCGAATCAGTCGTTGGTTTCTTGTAAATCAAAATCACAAGAAGTCGAGGAGGCACGTATTAGCAAGAGGGCGGAGGACGGTGGTGGTGGTGGTTCGGAATATGGGCGACACAAGTGTCTCATATAATGGTGGAGAGAAACCGAAGGAAGCTGATGACCGAACACTTGAGTGTTCTTCGTTCACTTATGCCTTGCTTTTATGTCAGAAGGGTAATCATCCAAACAAATTCTTTTTTTTTTGATTGGTAGGTCGAGGTGGTTTCAGGATTCAGCTAAGTATGTTTAGGCGTCAGTTGGCTACCCTTGACCATGGCGGATGTAGAAAATTATTATGGGACATCGTTTCAAAAAACAATAATTCTAAAGGGGTAACGAAATCGAAAAAGACGTCAAAATTTTCTAAAATTTACACTACCGAGCGTCAAAGGGCAACTAGGGTTACTTCTTGTTACACTCTATATCCGCCCCTGACCCTTGAGCAGGTGACGAGCGAACTCCTTAAGAGTTTGGTGAAATATTTACTTTTTAAGCAGTTCGCTTGTCAACTTATAGTTTTATGGACATACCAAACTCCAAATTTTTTTTTGTTAAAACTTGCATGAGTTATGTTGCATGGGTGGCCAACTATCTAGAAATACAATAACTTTCTAGTTTAGAAAAAAAGGTCTACAGAACTTGGCTAAATCATAAACTACCTCTACCAATCCAAAATATTATTTTCTAAACACATAATTAGGTACACCACTGATATCTGACTATATTGCATGAAACTTTTGGAGGAGTAGTTGATTACATCACTGAATTGCAACGAGTTCTTCAGTCCCTAGAGGCAAAGAAACGACAAAAGTTTACGGAGAACAAGTAACGCACCATTGGATTGATTCAAGCCCTCAAAGACCGCCACTTAGCCCTAGGCCAAGCGTGCCGATTAGCCCTAGAACCCCGCAGCCAACAAACACATACAGGCCCACTTTTCCTCCATTGTTCATAGCACCATCACCTACTAATTCTTTCATAAGTTCAGACAACTCTAATGAGCTCATGGCTAACTTGAGGTCACCCATTGCTGAAGTTGAGGTGAAGTTTGCTGGTGGTAATCTTCTTCTAAAGATCTGCTCGAATCGAATACCTGGCCAAACAACAAAAGTAATCGCGATTCTTGAAAATCTATCTCTTGAAGTTCTTCATGTTGACATTAGTGTTGTTGATGAAACTATGGTCAACTCTTTTACCATCAAGGTAAGTCAAACATATAAATTTTCAGGTTTATTGCATGTTTTATATAGTTTCATATGAATTGCATGCATGGTTTTAATGTATATCACTTAAAGAACATTATTGAGTTATACTCACATTTAGGTTATATAATTAGATAATTGCAACAACTTATTTGTGGTCATGCATGAGTTTTAAAATCTGTAGATTTATTTTCACAATTTATATACGAGTTTCTTCGGATACCTAAATAATTATCTTTTAAGAGTTTGTTTTTATGGTTTTTAACATTGTTTATCATTACTATAGTTATGAGTAGAATTTTGTTGGGTACTTTTGTTTTTTTGTATCATTACTATAGTTTAATTGTTTGATCTATTTATTTTGTTTATTTATTAGATTGGAGTTGAATGCCGACTAAGTACAGAGGAACTTGCTCAACACATTCAAAAGACCTTCTGCTAACCTTTACTTCCCTTCATGTTCCTCCTCAATCTCGATCCTCACCCTCCTTGTCACACGAATCTTGTATAGAGGATGTACCCGTTCCACCCACGTTATGTTCTATATGTTCGACGCATGTTAGACATGATGTTGAAACATTCAAGAATGTGATCAAAGAATAATAAAGAAAAGCAGTTGTAGACATTGCACTTGATCACGCGTGCTGCTCAAAACCCTAATAAACGCCTTCAATTTGATAAAAAGGATTAGAGTTTGCATGTCGATTAGTTTAACTTTTATATCATCCTTAAACTCTAATATATCGATTTCTAATTTGGGTCGATTAGTTTAACTTGTGTTGTCCTTAAACTTTAATATATCGATTTCTAATTCGGCTGTTATGTAACCTTTATGTCCCTCAAACTGTTGCACTTTAATTATCATCCTCATATAAACTTCCGTGGTAGGGTTTGGCATTGGTCATATATACATTAAAGTCACATTGATTATTTATTTTGAGTGGTTGCAGAAATAATGCAAGAGGACATGTATATATAGTGATATACATTAAAGATTCGTACACTTAAAATAGCTATTCATATGGTGGTATATAGCTAGGAGGGGTGTGCCTATAAGTGTAGGACAATACATGCATGCATGTCTTCAATTGTGAATACATCTATAGTCCATATATATTGGACTATTGGTTGTCAAATAACTTTTATTATTTAAAATGATAAATTAAATAGCCACAAGCTTGATTGCATGTATTGATGCGTGTGTGAAAGATTAATCACACTTGCAATCTTGCATAGCTAGCTTTTGATTTGTTTGATGTAAATTGTCGATAGTACATTTTATCAAGAAAAGCTAAATCAATGGATCATGTAAGTGTAGCAAAGAGTTGAACTCAATCCCTTCAGTAAAGTAATCGATGGAGAGTGTGAAACATGAGCCTTAAAGTGTGTTGTATATTACCTATCTTATGATGTTCTAGGCGATTATGTGCATCGAATATGTTAAGTACAAGGAATCGTCGTTTTGCAGGTTAAGTGCGTAATTCGGTAAAGTTACAAAGGCTAGAGATGAAGTGGAACGCTCAAGAATGGCAATTGCAGCTTGCGGTACCAATTGGGAATTGTTCGGTTGAGAAACGACTTGGATTTGCAAGAAACATGTGAGAATGAAGTCCAGGGGTTGATTTTATTTGGAAGTGGACTACAACTCAAATATATAAGAAATGAGCAAGAATAAAGTTCCGGGATTGTTTGGTCATTATTTAGAAGTTGAATTATAGGTTAAATATGCAAGAGATGTAAGATATTAAAGTCTAGGACCATCTAGCCATTACTTGAAAGTTGAAAGGAAGTAGGATATGAGGCCAAGGATGTGCGACATAGGCTACGGTTGCTTGGGCGTAAGCTTACGGTGGGAAGAGACAATGCAAAAGTTTCCAGGGTCCAAAGTGTAACTTATAGTGCGAACAAGTGTGAACATGTGAAAAGGAAGCAGAATTTACAAACCGTAACTTACAGTACTACACCGTATGTTACGGTGGGGCGAGACAAGAGACACAGAACTTGTGGACCGTAGCTTACGATCCTTGACGTAGCTTACAGTCGAATGACGGGAATGCGCGTTTTTGGCATATGTTGTAGGTATAAAAGGTTTGTTAAAACCCTAGTTCGGGTAACAATTTCTTGGGGAGAATTTTGGCATCAAAGATCATAAAGCTTGGAGCTTTTTCACCTCAATTCATCACACTCATCATCAATCCAAGATCACAATTATGCAATCATCCGTATTCAAGCATGTGGATAGAGATGAGCGGCTAAAACCTTCGTGGTTTCCTCCGGGTGGAGGATTCTTGTAAGCGACTTAGTTATGTGTTTGAATTATTGTTAAAATCTGGTAATCTAAGCATTCGATGCTTGTTACCGGTTGATTTGTTTAGCTTGATTGTAAATGATTGTTTTTATTTAATTCTTAATTCGAATTCATTCAATTCCGGAGAGTTCTAGTAATTGGGATGCATTTGATAAGGGTTAGGGTTAGTAATTGCAATTGATAACTTATATGATAACCTTCCGTTGTTTTGCAATCGAAGTAAGTAGTCTTTAGGTTATCACAATCATTTAATCAGATTATACGATTATGTCTATGTAATTGTAAACAATCAAACACGTAACTGAACTTTCTTTGAATCTGAAATCCGGAGGAACCATTGTTTCTCCAATTGATTACGACCTTGTTTTCTTAGTAACTTTTAGTTATTCACACAACCGAACAACTGAATTTACGTTTTTGCAATAAGATCTTTGTACTTAATATCATAACACTTTCCGCAATCCTCCTCTGGTTTGATATCCGACTTATCTTATCTACATAGTTTAGTTGTTTTTGCATGACCCTAACGACAATCATCAAAATGGCGCCGTTGCCGGGAAGGCGTCCGCGAAGTGTTTTGTGTTAAGTTTTAGAAATATAGATAAAAATTCAAAAAAATTGTGTTATTTTGTTTATTCAGATTTACGCGAGGTTCTCTTGTTGTGTGTGTGCTAGTGATTTAGAAAGTGCATGCATCATACTCGTATGTCCGGAAAGTCTTCACCTCTAGTTTTTTATCCAGAAATTGAGAGAAAAATTCGGCATACACATGTCTTATATCGAGCAAATAAGATAGTAAACTCACCAACTCTTACACCAATGGAAAACTCAAGCAATTCAGCTACGCAAACTACAACACCGATTCAACAAGCTCAATTTTCCCCAACTCCTACACAACCATCACCTAACACCACCATACCATCTCATCCACCACCACCACAATCAACCCAACCAGTTACTACCCAACCTCCATCAATGTCACTGCCCATGTTTCCCAATCTAGACAATTTACCGCCCTTTGTGAGCCAACCGATCTTCACCCAAACCTCTACTATTCAACGTTCTTCACCTTATGTGAGGATCGTTGCCGATGACCACATCCCACCGAACCAAAGCCAACCCATTAACTCATTAGTTATACCTCCCTCCACACAATCTTCAAATTACCAACCATCTCAGCAACAACCATTCTCAGTCAGAGCTCCAGTGCTTGAGCAAAAGGATGGTTCGGAAGAGCTTGATGATGAATACGATGAGTATGACAGTTGGATGGGTAACCAGAGCAATAGACAGGTGGCGAACCGGGTAATGTTTCCCGATACAACATTGGGTATGGAATTTTAGAAAGAGGGAATCTGGGCACGTTTGGGTATCAACAACATTTTCAGCAACCAGATCTGATTAATCAACAACAAATTCCTGGAAGGCCTATAGACATTCCACTACCACCACTGGTTCCTCAAATTACGGGACAACAAAGGCCTCTTCCTAGGAATTTAATTCCACCAGTCAGCAACTTCGAAGGTATACCAAGACGATATGATCCCAAATATCACGGTTTGGCTCATGAAGAACCATATTTGCATATCGCGCTTATGACGCCCGGTGCAACACAATCAGGGGTCAAGCTTCGCACCGGACGATGTGAAATTGGTACTATTCTAGTTTATGCTCGAAGACAAGGCGCAACAATGGTTCTATTCGTTACCATCCGCCTCGATATTTACGTGGCCCAATATACAACAGCAACTTTTGGATGAGTTCTACACGCCTCAGCGAACCAATAATGCAAGGAAAGATATTCGGGGTTTTCAACAACAATCCGCTAAACTTTTCCATGAGGCATTTAATCAGTTGAAGATGATGCTCAAGAATTGCCCATAACATGGAATGCAGCTATGTGAACTTTTAAACGCGTTTCATGAAAGGTTAACGGATGAAGATGCACGGGATCTTAGCTCAATATCAAACGGAACATTCGGTACTAACTACGAGCATGTTGATTGGGAATAGTTCGAAAAGAACGCAAAGACCTCCAAAAGAAAAGCACAATCGTCGAGAAGAGGTCGGCAATTGGCGGTGAGTGTCACACCTCAACCGATGGCGGAAACATCGGGATGAGACGAACAAATTGCTCAAAACGTCATAACACTACCTTGTGACAATATTTAATAATGCAAAATTTCATTGATACTAAATTGGTAATACAATGGTTCGGAATGGAAATATGAAAAATTTCAAATGACAATACAACATAGAACTAATTACATCAAGTTAAAACTAGGTATGTATCTAATCCACCCTAACATGTTTCTTCAACGACATTAACTTAGTTTCCTGCAACATGTATAAAATAATATATATCAACAAAAGTTGGCGAGCATACAAGTTTGTTACATAGCATAATAGTGAATAAAGCTTGTCTCATATCCAACATGGCAACGTTGTATATAATTGTCATAACATACTAAACAAGTGTTCTTATATGTCAAATCCATAGTCTAACGCAATTGTGATTACCGAACATTGTTATTAAATGGGTGTAAATAGTTTACTTAACAATACTACAAGCATACGGGTGGGCGTTACTCCTATAGCGCTATAGTTGTTAAGGTTGGCTAGCAAAGTTAATGGGCATATAACACAAGTCTAACATAACATGCAATAATCAAGTATATAAACAAGTATCATGTTATAACGGATAGAGTAAATGTGTAAGCAAGTTTTATTGTGTTTTGTACACGTTGCACCCAAAATGTTAAAATAGAAAACGGGATCGAGTACACTCACGGTTTTGCAAGCGTTCCTACTTGAAATCCCGCGAGAGTTGTTGATGGATGAAGGGAGGAACACCGAGGTTATCCTACATGGGGTAAACGAAGATGTGTGAGTATTGGAATGGTAATGGAAGATTATAGATTCGGAAATTAGATAACATGAAAATATTTATATGAAAATAATTATCTTGTACTCATAACACTCATTCTTGACACTATTGAAACCTCAAGGGTTTGGTGTGTTTTCATGGATTCAAAGATCCATTAGAATCGTAATAAGTGCATGGTCATAGATGATGTAACATGTTTCTTAACAAGTAACTATCAAGTTATTATTAAGTCCTGTTACTTAGGTATATATGTATGTTGATTATATAGTATTCATAGAATATAGGTCAAGTATGAGGTAGAAGATCAAAGTCTCCATTTAGGCACCTCTTTTGAGTCATAGAATTCATACATGAGGTAGGAAGAACAAGCTCCTATTTAGGTACCTCCATTGTTCACCTCTACTCAAGTTGTCATAGACAACAAGGAGGGTCAAGAACAAGATTAATAATAATAAGAAATGGAATACATGGTTATCACTATACCAAGTAGTCAAGTAAGCTACAATCCAGTGAGCCGACGTCGATACAAGTCGAAGGCTAGATGGGGTTGTGTTACTTTCATCTAGCAAACCACATTGGGATAGTGATGAGAAATCATCAAGTGATGTGTGGACTTAGTTGTAGGATAGCCCAAGCTAACCAGGTAGTCACACTAACATCAAGTTCAAGACTTGGCATCACTTGGGAGCTTAATGCTCATGTAAAACAGGAAGTTTGTGAGGTTTTAACCTCCGATTTAACATGTCACAACCTTGTTTTTAAGCTAACTAACCATGGATGAGGTTATAGGCATTAGGACATAGGTTTGAGATGAGATAACTCAAGTTTGACAAAGTTCAAACAAGTTTAGATGAAAATAGAAACGAACAACCCACTTTGGAGCCTTTTTCTGGATATTCTAGAGCCCTGCAATGGAAATGTTCCTAAGGTTAATCCAAGCAAGTGGGAAAAAGAATGGAGCAAAACGAATAAGATTTGAGTGAGTTATGCTCACTTTAGCGAAGAAGAGTGATTCTGCTCTAACTTGAGATTTGCATCTGATTATGGATGATTTGAGAGTGATATGGATGATTAGAAAAGTGTGAAATGCTTGGAAATCACTTGGGTTTTATAGGGGAAGAGTTAGGTTAGGTTGGTAGGTGATTTAATGGTGTTTTGAGGCCATTGGAGGAGAAAATATGTTGGGATTTCGCGCAATTCGCGGCTGAGTTCAAACCTGCTGCCCGCCAGTACCCCATACGGACCGTATGGGTACCCCTTGCAGTCCGAAAGGGTCCGGCCAGGACTACACATTTTTATTTTTTTTATTTTCTTGATTTATAACACATTTAAAGGTTACAACTTGGTGTTTTATGAATAATTAAGAGTTTCTAAGTATAACTAACAAGTGTCAAAGGTCTCACAAGTATAATTCGAGTAAGATAAGTATAGATATCACGTTATAATTTTCGTATCAAACATGTATATCACATATTGCAAGATATCAAATGTTTACGCGTACGGTGGATCAAGTAGCATGTATGCAGAATATAAACGAGTTTAACATGATAAATAGAACACGTGTTTCATTATGATTCAAGTCTCAGAATAATGATTACAACGGTAAGATACATACAAAGTTTCTAAAAATAGAATTACAAAGCAATCTTTCTTAATATAGAAAGTATGAAAAAAGCAGGGCGGATACTTAGTCGGAAATTTAGGAAGATGTAACGAACAAATGCGGATACTTAGTCTTCATATCACTTTCGAGTTCCCAAGTAAAGTCGGCGCCACGTTTACCTTTCCATCGAACCTTGACGATAGGAATTCGACTGCACCTCAATTGCTTGACTTCTCGGTCCATGACTTCGACGAGTTTCTCCACGAAGTGCAAGGTCTCGTTGATTTGAAGATCTTTAAGTGAATCTTGAATTCCTTCTTCAGCTAGACACTTTTTGAGATTTGAAATGTGAAAGATAGGGTGAATGTTGCTGAGCTCTTCAGGTAGGTCTAGTCGATATGCAACCTTGCCAATCCTCTCGAGAATTTTGAAAGGACCTACATAGCGATGTGCGAGTTTCCCTTTCTTACCAAAAAGAACTACACCCTTCCAAGGGGATACCTTGAGAAGTACTTGATCACCAACGTTGAATTTCAAAGGTTTGCGTCTTTTGTCAGCGTAACTCTTTTGACGACTTCGAGCTTTGAGTAGGTTATCACGTATTTGCAAGATCTTGTCTGTTGTTTCTTGTATGAGTTCGGGACTAGTGAGTTGAGCTTCACCAATCTCGTGCCAACAGATAGGTGATCGACATTTTCGACCATACAATGCTTCGAATGGAGCCATTTGTGTCACACCCCGACCCGCAGCGGATAAGGTGATCGGGGCATGATTGGGTTATCATCAAAGCTCATGACATTTATTAAACGTTTCATATTCATTAATACAATTTAAATGGAAATTTACAATGATTGCTACAACATGATCTAACTACAATTTAAACTTCTTTGTTCTCTTCTAAGGCATATCCTATGTTTTCCTTGCTTCAACCTGTTCACCTGTATCATGTGTAAAAAGGTTTTTGGATCAACATAATGTTGGCGAGTGAATCCTATGGAAAACATTTGAACAATTTATTTAAATTGATTATGAAATATGTGCACAACCAAACATGAGTAAAATTAGATGTAACTTGATCAACAATCATAAGATGTTAAATGAAACACTCATGAATAATAATGGAAACAAATAAAGGCACGCGATGCTCAACTCGTCTCTCACGAGGAACTGAGGGGCCTGATGAATGAATTGCATAAACATGATAATATGAATAACACAACTACAAACAATATAAACTCAATGAAAACACACATGAACAATAATGAATTTGAATTGAAGCACGCGATGTTCTACTCGTTTCCCACGAGGAACTGATGGGCTTAATGTATGAGTTTCATGTAATTTGACCAACGGAATATAAATAAATCACCACAATAAATCAATCTAAGTTCAAGTCATGATGTGGTATGGCACAAGTTTAAATAAATAAATTAATTAATTCATAACACATGACACACCCCAAAACGTGTAATTTAAAAGGGGGAATTGTAAGATTCACTCACAGTGGGTGCGTTCGGTTGATGACGTTGAATGCACGCGAAGTGGTTTTAACCACGAGTGAGATTTAACCTAGATAAATCGCATTATGGTTTGGTAAGTAAACAGATTTTATTAAACTATTTTAGTAGGATTGTTGGGTGCATTTTTGTGAGTTTAAGGCTATTTTCTAATCTTAAAAATGTTATTTTTAAGTATTTATAATTGATTTTTAATTAAAAAAAAAATTAAATAAAATTAATAAAAATATTTTATTTTTTTCTGCTACAGTTGACTTTGACTTGTTGACTTTGACTGGTCGTTGACCGGTTTTGAGGCATATTGTTGTGCGCTCGGTGAGGCTCGAACCCGAGACCTCCCGTACGCGTGCACGCAGCTCTACCAACTGAGCTACGTGTCTAACCCGTTATATATCCGATTTTAATTTCATATATACATTAATTAACATTAACAGAAAATCATTTTTATTTTAAAAACAATTTAAGCGGACCGGTTTTGCACTCCACAGGTCTCGAACTCGGGACCTGTGGTTTAATCTAACACACAGTCCACCGCTGGACTGTGTGTTCAACATGTTATAACATTCGATTTTTATTATACTTAAATACTAATTATTTATTTCTTTTTCTGCCTTAATTAAAAAGAGAAGATAATTGTCCGAGTCGGTGCTGAAGACCGGACTCGAACTCGTGACCAGCGATATAATCAAACACACAGTCCACCGCTGGACTGTGTGTCTAACTTGGTTATTATTCCGGTTAACAATATATTTAACATATATCTGTGGCGATCCGGTTCAGTAAACAAAAAATTGCATTTTATTAAGGCAGCGTGTGTGAGACGGGAATCGAACTCGAGACGTTTTGCGTTTTATATGTGCACACAGTCCACCGCTGGACTGTGTGTCTAACCCGATTAATTTCATGATTTTAATTAAACTTATATGATAACAAGTCATCATCTTCTTCACTGAAAAAAATAACCAGAAATCGGTGACAGATTGGTTCGAAATTTTAAATCGGTTTCTTAGCGTTTTAGGTTAATTACTGGCAATATAGAAGTGAAAAGAAAAAGAATTAAGCGAAAGAGGTATACCGACTGGACCCTCTGTTTTCCGGCAGAACTCCGGCGACAGCAATCAACTCCGTCGTCAGGTGTCTTGCAGCATCAAGTCTCCGGAAAGCTTGGAAAGAGTATGGGTATCTCCGGTATAAGCTTCAGAGGTTCAGAAAAGCTCGGCAATGAGGAAACCGGTTTTCCGGCGACGAACAGGGTTATTCCGGCGAGTGGAATTATGCTGAGAAAAGGTGTGATTTTTGGGCGAAAGTGTTTGTCGTCGGTTGTGGGTCAATTTATAAGGGAAATCGAAATGTATTTGGTCTGATTTTGGACTGTATTCATCGGTTTAAGTTTTCCGGCGGTTTTGAAAATTGTCGCGGACTTCAAACATCGGTTATAACCGATATGTGATTAAAGGTTTACGTTATAACGTAAATCGGTGTTAAAACTCGCGAGATTTCCGGGATTCCGACGACTGAATCGTTTGGGCGCCGATTTTGAATTCGAAATGTTATTATATCAATTAAATGATTGGAATATATAACAAACAGAACGAGCGGCGCAGTGGTTTGTGTGTGTGAAGATAAGATGCTTAGTTGATTCGATACAGACCCGGGTTCGAAACCCGGCAGAAACATTTCATTTTTATTTTGCGATTTTTGACAGTTTTTCAAAAACTAAATATATATTCCCGTATAATAATTGATTACGGATCGTTTAAAAATATTTTGGGCATTTAATTCGCAACGAAAATTTTGACTGACTGTACGGTTGATAAACGGAGCGGGTTTGGTAAATCCGTTTTTGACGGATGTTACAGTATCCCCTGCTTTTTAGAAATTTCGTCCCGAAATTTAAATAATGATATATTTTGACTATAAGAATGATGATGTTTTGTTTGACAGTTGTATGCTTAGCAAAAATGAGGGTTTAAGTTTTTGTTCGAGGCGGTAACGTTCCTTGTAAAGGTTATGTACCCTATTCAGGAATCGCTTTTTGTTGCCTACTGTATGAATATTGATAAGCAGAAATGATTTGCTAAAATGATATCATGCATATGTGTTAAGATACGTTTGGAAAAAAATATGGTTATATCCTAAGGCAAAACTTCTAACACTACAATCTACATGGAACATAAATAAAAACACAACAGCTGATATCCAAACATGAATGAACACATCAGCAAATATTTGAACATGAATAAACATAACAGCAAATATTCGAACATGAATGAACACATCAGCAAATATTTGAACATGAATAAACACAACAGCAAAGATTCAAACATGAATAGACACATCAGCGAATATTTGAACATGAATAAACACAACAGCAAATATTTGAATCCACATTCTGATAACATATATGTTTGAATGATGGAAGTTCCTCTCTCGTTTGTTATGATGGAGAGGTTAATTTATGTAGAAATGGAACACAATCCAATCCCTTTAAATAACGTGATGATATAAATGTAACACAAATTCCAACCAAGGCAATACTAAATCCTACATGGAACTTCTCATAACCGCCTGATAATGCCTCTGATCCTTTGGCAAGAATACTTATATATAGGAAGTACCATCGGCGTATCCACCATATTCTTGCCAAATTTTCATTAGTTTTATCCACAAGTTATGATTGGTTACCAAGAAACTAATAAATCCTACATAGAACTTCTCATAACCATCCGTTAATGCCTCTGATCCTTTGACAAGAATACTTATATATAGGAAGTACCATCGGCGTATCCACCATATTCTTGCCAAATTTTCATTAGTTTTAACAGTGAATTATGATTAGTCCTATAACTCTACAATCAATACAACAAACATAAATTACTGAAATGAAATATATCTGTGCGATCAAGGCTCAATCGAACGGAGCCGATCGTTTTGCATGTACTGAAAATGAAATTGTGTGCTCAAGGCTCAATCAAACGGAGCCGAACATATTGAATGTACTGAAATTGAAATTGTGTGCTCAAGGCTCAATCAAACGGTGCTGAACATATTGAATGTACTGAATATGAATAACTTAACCACACAAACAGCCTATGCATGGAACCTCTCATAACTGCCTGATAATGCCTCCGATTATTTGACAAGAATACTTATATATAGGAAGTACCATCGGCGTATCCACCATATCCTTGTCAAATTTTCATTGACTTTATCCGCAAGTTATGGTTAGTTCGATGCGACTCTACTACAAACACCACAACCACATGATACTGATAATGAAATTGTCTGTGCGCTCAAGGCTCAATCAAACGGAGCCGAACGTATTGAATGAAATTGTATGTGCGCTCAAGGCTCAATCAAACGGAGCCGAACGTATTGAATGTACTGAAATTGAACAACTTAATTTAAACAACCATCACACAATCAGCCTATGCATGGAACCTCTCATAACCGCCTGATAATGCCTCCGATCATTTGACAAGAATACTTATATATAGGAAGTACCATCGGCGTATCCACCATACCCTTGTCAAATTTTCATTGACTTTATCCGAAAGTTATGGTTAGTTCGATGCGACTCTACTACAAACACCACAACCACAAGATACTGATAATGAAATTGTATGTGCGCTCAAGGCTCAATCAAACGGAGCCGAACGTATTGCATGAACTGGAAATGTGAATAAATCTTTGCACTCAAGGCTCAATCAAACGGAGCCGAGCGTATTGCATGAACTGGAAATGTGAATAAATCTGTGCACTCAAGGCTCAATCAAACGGAGCCGAGCGTATTGCATGTATTGAAATGTAAAATTACGTAACCGATCAAGGCTCAAACAAACGGAGCCGATCGTGCGGGCACGCCAAGATCAACCACACAATAAAATGGGGATCCAACTCAACCTCGATGGATGGGGAGCCACGGCCTCGGCAAAAGCATATACCGAAAACAATATATAATATATAATATCCAATAATTTCTCTAACAGTCTACACATGTGATAAAGAAAAACATAAGACTAAACAATAGAAGTTGAATCTGGATCTTCGGCGAAGAGGACTAGCTGAGTATCTTCATCAGGGCCGTCATTATCTTCGACAGGGTTGGCGTTGATATTGAAGACTCTTCCTCTTGCTGGTGGCATAGTGGTTGGGTTTTCTTGGTTTACTTGATTAACTGGGTTTGATTGGGCTTGAGTGTTGATAACGTTAACCAATTGAGGGCATGTGTTTCTAAGGTGGGTAGGGTCGCCACAATTGAAGCAAGCTCGAGCATATGGGAACATGGGGTGTTGGGGTTGATGATAAGTTTGGGCCATGTTTTGTGTAGGGAAAAAGGTTTGGTCTTGAAAGGTGCGACAAACGTTGCTCAAATGACCATAACGTCCACAAGTTGTACATAGCCGGCAAGGTAAAGTAAGGGAATGGTGATAAAAACAGTTGTTGCATCGAGGGTGAGGTCCGAGATACGGTTTCTTATTTGGGTAAGCTGAGTTGGGTGCCTCTTGGGTGATTGGGACAGCTCGGATGGGTATAGCGTGAAAAACGGGTTGATTTCGTTGGGTAGCAGCGAAAAGTCGCCCGACTCTTTTTCTCTTAGGGTTGGGTTGAGAAGGGGATTCGGTTTGGGTGGAGTCGGAGGTTTCAGTCGATTCTTTATCCTTCTTCTTTTCCTCCTTGAAGTCTTTGTTTCGAATTCGGTTCTCGGTGAGCTCTGTTGCTAGCTCCATTGCTGCTTCCAAAGTTGCAGGCTTGGTACTTATCACAGGGTCTTGAATCTTTGACGGAAGACCACGAATGTAGTGCTCGATCAAACGGTAGAGAGGAGTAAACATGTTGGGAACCATTTGATGTAATTCGAGGAATCTTTTGTTGTAGGTGGTGTGGTCTCCTTCCATTTGCTTCAATGAATAAAATTCATCTTCAAGCTTCTTGATTTCGCTCCTTGGGCAAAATCGTCTGGTCATGATTTCCTTCAATTCGTTCCAAGTTAAGGACATAGCATCTTCCACACCTCGTTTGGCCTTCTCTGTGTTCCACCAAGTAAGTGCTATCCCATATAGTCGACCGGTAGCATAACGCACTTTGCGATCATCAGGGCAATCGCAATTTAGAAAAGTATTCTCCATTTCTTCAAACCAATGGAGGAGTGCGGTGACACCTTCAGTCCCTTTATATTTCGGAGGGTCGCATGATTTGAAATGCTTGTAGGTGCATTTAGTGGTGTTTGGGGAAGAGTTGAAAATGTTTTGGTTTGCTTGATTGACAGGATTATTGGTAAGTGCTTGTTGAACTTGGATTACAATGTTGGGTATTACGGCAGCCATTTGTTGAGCGATTAAGGTAGCCATGCGTTCGCGGGCTTTTCTTGCTCTCGTCTTCCTACGGGAGAGGTTAGAAGACATCTACAATGAATACATGACAGGAGTATGAGTTGGATGCTTTTGGGATCATGGGTCGCATTCAAGAATGATCATTTATAAAATAATTATACAAAAATACTACATCCATAGGATGTCTTGGGCTTTGCTCGCTGTTAGGCCCGTCATGCCGCCATACTTTACCTTGTGTAATCATGTGGGCCCCCATGAATACCGGTTTTTCATATGGTTCGCACGGTTTCTGCCTGGTTGCGTACACAAAAACCCGGGAAAATCGAGAAATATGTATACAACGTGTGATGTTCGGAATGTGTCAAGGTGTAGACACGATGACACCTCAAAGTAGGGTTAGTTCGAACGACGTTTGGTGTGGCATGCTTTGGCCTAATAGGTCCTTCGTACTCTCATCGTTGTTCCCAGGTAGGCAAACTGGTCCGTTATATTGGATTTATACGAATGCCAGCCTAGACAGGACGTTCCGACTACCGGTACTTGTACCCTTCCAGTTACTACATGCCCGTCGCAGAACTTACTTTGATGAGAATTGAAAATTGCATAAAATCTTTGGATAATGAGAATATGAAAATAAATTGAATACATGAACATCGATATATGTATAATGAATATGTATATATGTATAATGAACATGTATATGAGCATGTATGTTTGACTGAAATGTAAACAAATATGAAACAAATAAATATCACAAGTTTGTATGTAACCACCTAATCAATTTAAAATTTAGGCAGACTATAGTATAGGCTCTAAGGGTCTAATAACCTATCCTATATCCCTATAGTCATGGCTCTGATACCAATCTGTCACACCCCGACCCGCAGCGGATAAGGTGATCGGGGCATGATTGGGTTATCATCAAAGCTCATGACATTTATTAAACGTTTCATATTCATTAATACAATTTAAATGGAAATTTACAATGATTGCTACAACATGATCTAACTACAATTTAAACTTCTTTGTTCTCTTCTAAGGCATATCCTATGTTTTCCTTGCTTCAACCTGTTCACCTGTATCATGTGTAAAAAGGTTTTTGGATCAACATAATGTTGGCGAGTGAATCCTATGGAAAACATTTGAACAATTTATTTAAATTGATTATGAAATATGTGCACAACCAAACATGAGTAAAATTAGATGTAACTTGATCAACAATCATAAGATGTTAAATGAAACACTCATGAATAATAATGGAAACAAATAAAGGCACGCGATGCTCAACTCGTCTCTCACGAGGAACTGAGGGGCCTGATGAATGATTGCATAAACATGATAATATGAATAACACAACTACAAACAAATAAACTCAATGAAAACACACATGAACAATAATGAATTTGAATTGAAGCACGCGATGTTCTACTCGTTTCCCACGAGGAACTGATGGGCTTAATGTATGAGTTTCATGTAATTTGACCAACGGAATATAAATAAATCACCACAATAAATCAATCTAAGTTCAAGTCATGATGTGGTATGGCACAAGTTTAAATAAATAAATTAATTAATTCATAACACATGACACACCCCAAAACGTGTAATTTAAAAGGGGGAATTGTAAGATTCACTCACAGTGGGTGCGTTCGGTTGATGACGTTGAATGCACGCGAAGTGGTTTTAACCACGAGTGAGATTTAACCTAGATAAATCGCATTATGGTTTGGTAAGTAAACAGATTTTATTAAACTATTTTAGTAGGATTGTTGGGTGCATTTTTGTGAGTTTAAGGCTATTTTCTAATCTTAAAAATGTTATTTTTAAGTATTTATAATTGATTTTTAATTAAAAAAAAAATTAAATAAAATTAATAAAAATATTTTATTTTTTTCTGCTACAGTTGACTTTGACTTGTTGACTTTGACTGGTCGTTGACCGGTTTTGAGGCATATTGTTGTGCGCTCGGTGAGGCTCGAACCCGAGACCTCCCGTACGCGTGCACGCAGCTCTACCAACTGAGCTACGTGTCTAACCCGTTATATATCCGATTTTAATTTCATATATACATTAATTAACATTAACAGAAAATCATTTTTATTTTAAAAACAATTTAAGCGGACCGGTTTTGCACTCCACAGGTCTCGAACTCGGGACCTGTGGTTTAATCTAACACACAGTCCACCGCTGGACTGTGTGTTCAACATGTTATAACATTCGATTTTTATTATACTTAAATACTAATTATTTATTTCTTTTTCTGCCTTAATTAAAAAGAGAAGATAATTGTCCGAGTCGGTGCTGAAGACCGGACTCGAACTCGTGACCAGCGATATAATCAAACACACAGTCCACCGCTGGACTGTGTGTCTAACTTGGTTATTATTCCGGTTAACAATATATTTAACATATATCTGTGGCGATCCGGTTCAGTAAACAAAAAATTGCATTTTATTAAGGCAGCGTGTGTGAGACGGGAATCGAACTCGAGACGTTTTGCGTTTTATATGTGCACACAGTCCACCGCTGGACTGTGTGTCTAACCCGATTAATTTCATGATTTTAATTAAACTTATATGATAACAAGTCATCATCTTCTTCACTGAAAAAAAATAACCAGAAATCGGTGACAGATTGGTTCGAAATTTTAAATCGGTTTCTTAGCGTTTTAGGTTAATTACTGGCAATATAGAAGTGAAAAGAAAAAGAATTAAGCGAAAGAGGTATACCGACTGGACCCTCTGTTTTCCGGCAGAACTCCGGCGACAGCAATCAACTCCGTCGTCAGGTGTCTTGCAGCATCAAGTCTCCGGAAAGCTTGGAAAGAGTATGGGTATCTCCGGTATAAGCTTCAGAGGTTCAGAAAAGCTCGGCAATGAGGAAACCGGTTTTCCGGCGACGAACAGGGTTATTCCGGCGAGTGGAATTATGCTGAGAAAAGGTGTGATTTTTGGGCGAAAGTGTTTGTCGTCGGTTGTGGGTCAATTTATAAGGGAAATCGAAATGTATTTGGTCTGATTTTGGACTGTATTCATCGGTTTAAGTTTTCCGGCGGTTTTGAAAATTGTCGCGGACTTCAAACATCGGTTATAACCGATATGTGATTAAAGGTTTACGTTATAACGTAAATCGGTGTTAAAACTCGCGAGATTTCCGGGATTCCGACGACTGAATCGTTTGGGCGCCGATTTTGAATTCGAAATGTTATTATATCAATTAAATGATTGGAATATATAACAAACAGAACGAGCGGCGCAGTGGTTTGTGTGTGTGAAGATAAGATGCTTAGTTGATTCGATACAGACCCGGGTTCGAAACCCGGCAGAAACATTTCATTTTTATTTTGCGATTTTTGACAGTTTTTCAAAAACTAAATATATATTCCCGTATAATAATTGATTACGGATCGTTTAAAAATATTTTGGGCATTTAATTCGCAACGAAAATTTTGACTGACTGTACGGTTGATAAACGGAGCGGGTTTGGTAAATCCGTTTTTGACGGATGTTACAGTATCCCCTGCTTTTTAGAAATTTCGTCCCGAAATTTAAATAATGATATATTTTGACTATAAGAATGATGATGTTTTGTTTGACAGTTGTATGCTTAGCAAAAATGAGGGTTTAAGTTTTTGTTCGAGGCGGTAACGTTCCTTGTAAAGGTTATGTACCCTATTCAGGAATCGCTTTTTGTTGCCTACTGTATGAATATTGATAAGCAGAAATGATTTGCTAAAATGATATCATGCATATGTGTTAAGATACGTTTGGAAAAAAATATGGTTATATCCTAAGGCAAAACTTCTAACACTACAATCTACATGGAACATAAATAAAAACACAACAGCTGATATCCAAACATGAATGAACACATCAGCAAATATTTGAACATGAATAAACATAACAGCAAATATTCGAACATGAATGAACACATCAGCAAATATTTGAACATGAATAAACACAACAGCAAAGATTCAAACATGAATAGACACATCAGCGAATATTTGAACATGAATAAACACAACAGCAAATATTTGAATCCACATTCTGATAACATATATGTTTGAATGATGGAAGTTCCTCTCTCGTTTGTTATGATGGAGAGGTTAATTTATGTAGAAATGGAACACAATCCAATCCCTTTAAATAACGTGATGATATAAATGTAACACAAATTCCAACCAAGGCAATACTAAATCCTACATGGAACTTCTCATAACCGCCTGATAATGCCTCTGATCCTTTGGCAAGAATACTTATATATAGGAAGTACCATCGGCGTATCCACCATATTCTTGCCAAATTTTCATTAGTTTTATCCACAAGTTATGATTGGTTACCAAGAAACTAATAAATCCTACATAGAACTTCTCATAACCATCCGTTAATGCCTCTGATCCTTTGACAAGAATACTTATATATAGGAAGTACCATCGGCGTATCCACCATATTCTTGCCAAATTTTCATTAGTTTTAACAGTGAATTATGATTAGTCCTATAACTCTACAATCAATACAACAAACATAAATTACTGAAATGAAATATATCTGTGCGATCAAGGCTCAATCGAACGGAGCCGATCGTTTTGCATGTACTGAAAATGAAATTGTGTGCTCAAGGCTCAATCAAACGGAGCCGAACATATTGAATGTACTGAAATTGAAATTGTGTGCTCAAGGCTCAATCAAACGGTGCTGAACATATTGAATGTACTGAATATGAATAACTTAACCACACAAACAGCCTATGCATGGAACCTCTCATAACTGCCTGATAATGCCTCCGATTATTTGACAAGAATACTTATATATAGGAAGTACCATCGGCGTATCCACCATATCCTTGTCAAATTTTCATTGACTTTATCCGCAAGTTATGGTTAGTTCGATGCGACTCTACTACAAACACCACAACCACATGATACTGATAATGAAATTGTCTGTGCGCTCAAGGCTCAATCAAACGGAGCCGAACGTATTGAATGAAATTGTATGTGCGCTCAAGGCTCAATCAAACGGAGCCGAACGTATTGAATGTACTGAAATTGAACAACTTAATTTAAACAACCATCACACAATCAGCCTATGCATGGAACCTCTCATAACCGCCTGATAATGCCTCCGATCATTTGACAAGAATACTTATATATAGGAAGTACCATCGGCGTATCCACCATACCCTTGTCAAATTTTCATTGACTTTATCCGAAAGTTATGGTTAGTTCGATGCGACTCTACTACAAACACCACAACCACAAGATACTGATAATGAAATTGTATGTGCGCTCAAGGCTCAATCAAACGGAGCCGAACGTATTGCATGAACTGGAAATGTGAATAAATCTTTGCACTCAAGGCTCAATCAAACGGAGCCGAGCGTATTGCATGAACTGGAAATGTGAATAAATCTGTGCACTCAAGGCTCAATCAAACGGAGCCGAGCGTATTGCATGTATTGAAATGTAAAATTACGTAACCGATCAAGGCTCAAACAAACGGAGCCGATCGTGCGGGCACGCCAAGATCAACCACACAATAAAATGGGGATCCAACTCAACCTCGATGGATGGGGAGCCACGGCCTCGGCAAAAGCATATACCGAAAACAATATATAATATATAATATCCAATAATTTCTCTAACAGTCTACACATGTGATAAAGAAAAACATAAGACTAAACAATAGAAGTTGAATCTGGATCTTCGGCGAAGAGGACTAGCTGAGTATCTTCATCAGGGCCGTCATTATCTTCGACAGGGTTGGCGTTGATATTGAAGACTCTTCCTCTTGCTGGTGGCATAGTGGTTGGGTTTTCTTGGTTTACTTGATTAACTGGGTTTGATTGGGCTTGAGTGTTGATAACGTTAACCAATTGAGGGCATGTGTTTCTAAGGTGGGTAGGGTCGCCACAATTGAAGCAAGCTCGAGCATATGGGAACATGGGGTGTTGGGGTTGATGATAAGTTTGGGCCATGTTTTGTGTAGGGAAAAAGGTTTGGTCTTGAAAGGTGCGACAAACGTTGCTCAAATGACCATAACGTCCACAAGTTGTACATAGCCGGCAAGGTAAAGTAAGGGAATGGTGATAAAAACAGTTGTTGCATCGAGGGTGAGGTCCGAGATACGGTTTCTTATTTGGGTAAGCTGAGTTGGGTGCCTCTTGGGTGATTGGGACAGCTCGGATGGGTATAGCGTGAAAAACGGGTTGATTTCGTTGGGTAGCAGCGAAAAGTCGCCCGACTCTTTTTCTCTTAGGGTTGGGTTGAGAAGGGGATTCGGTTTGGGTGGAGTCGGAGGTTTCAGTCGATTCTTTATCCTTCTTCTTTTCCTCCTTGAAGTCTTTGTTTCGAATTCGGTTCTCGGTGAGCTCTGTTGCTAGCTCCATTGCTGCTTCCAAAGTTGCAGGCTTGGTACTTATCACAGGGTCTTGAATCTTTGACGGAAGACCACGAATGTAGTGCTCGATCAAACGGTAGAGAGGAGTAAACATGTTGGGAACCATTTGATGTAATTCGAGGAATCTTTTGTTGTAGGTGGTGTGGTCTCCTTCCATTTGCTTCAATGAATAAAATTCATCTTCAAGCTTCTTGATTTCGCTCCTTGGGCAAAATCGTCTGGTCATGATTTCCTTCAATTCGTTCCAAGTTAAGGACATAGCATCTTCCACACCTCGTTTGGCCTTCTCTGTGTTCCACCAAGTAAGTGCTATCCCATATAGTCGACCGGTAGCATAACGCACTTTGCGATCATCAGGGCAATCGCAATTTAGAAAAGTATTCTCCATTTCTTCAAACCAATGGAGGAGTGCGGTGACACCTTCAGTCCCTTTATATTTCGGAGGGTCGCATGATTTGAAATGCTTGTAGGTGCATTTAGTGGTGTTTGGGGAAGAGTTGAAAATGTTTTGGTTTGCTTGATTGACAGGATTATTGGTAAGTGCTTGTTGAACTTGGATTACAATGTTGGGTATTACGGCAGCCATTTGTTGAGCGATTAAGGTAGCCATGCGTTCGCGGGCTTTTCTTGCTCTCGTCTTCCTACGGGAGAGGTTAGAAGACATCTACAATGAATACATGACAGGAGTATGAGTTGGATGCTTTTGGGATCATGGGTCGCATTCAAGAATGATCATTTATAAAATAATTATACAAAAATACTACATCCATAGGATGTCTTGGGCTTTGCTCGCTGTTAGGCCCGTCATGCCGCCATACTTTACCTTGTGTAATCATGTGGGCCCCCATGAATACCGGTTTTTCATATGGTTCGCACGGTTTCTGCCTGGTTGCGTACACAAAAACCCGGGAAAATCGAGAAATATGTATACAACGTGTGATGTTCGGAATGTGTCAAGGTGTAGACACGATGACACCTCAAAGTAGGGTTAGTTCGAACGACGTTTGGTGTGGCATGCTTTGGCCTAATAGGTCCTTCGTACTCTCATCGTTGTTCCCAGGTAGGCAAACTGGTCCGTTATATTGGATTTATACGAATGCCAGCCTAGACAGGACGTTCCGACTACCGGTACTTGTACCCTTCCAGTTACTACATGCCCGTCGCAGAACTTACTTTGATGAGAATTGAAAATTGCATAAAATCTTTGGATAATGAGAATATGAAAATAAATTGAATACATGAACATCGATATATGTATAATGAATATGTATATATGTATAATGAACATGTATATGAGCATGTATGTTTGACTGAAATGTAAACAAATATGAAACAAATAAATATCACAAGTTTGTATGTAACCACCTAATCAATTTAAAATTTAGGCAGACTATAGTATAGGCTCTAAGGGTCTAATAACCTATCCTATATCCCTATAGTCATGGCTCTGATACCAATCTGTCACACCCCGACCCGCAGCGGATAAGGTGATCGGGGCATGATTGGGTTATCATCAAAGCTCATGACATTTATTAAACGTTTCATATTCATTAATACAATTTAAATGGAAATTTACAATGATTGCTACAACATGATCTAACTACAATTTAAACTTCTTTGTTCTCTTCTAAGGCATATCCTATGTTTTCCTTGCTTCAACCTGTTCACCTGTATCATGTGTAAAAAGGTTTTTGGATCAACATAATGTTGGCGAGTGAATCCTATGGAAAACATTTGAACAATTTATTTAAATTGATTATGAAATATGTGCACAACCAAACATGAGTAAAATTAGATGTAACTTGATCAACAATCATAAGATGTTAAATGAAACACTCATGAATAATAATGGAAACAAATAAAGGCACGCGATGCTCAACTCGTCTCTCACGAGGAACTGAGGGGCCTGATGAATGAATTGCATAAACATGATAATATGAATAACACAACTACAAACAATATAAACTCAATGAAAACACACATGAACAATAATGAATTTGAATTGAAGCACGCGATGTTCTACTCGTTTCCCACGAGGAACTGATGGGCTTAATGTATGAGTTTCATGTAATTTGACCAACGGAATATAAATAAATCACCACAATAAATCAATCTAAGTTCAAGTCATGATGTGGTATGGCACAAGTTTAAATAAATAAATTAATTAATTCATAACACATGACACACCCCAAAACGTGTAATTTAAAAGGGGGAATTGTAAGATTCACTCACAGTGGGTGCGTTCGGTTGATGACGTTGAATGCACGCGAAGTGGTTTTAACCACGAGTGAGATTTAACCTAGATAAATCGCATTATGGTTTGGTAAGTAAACAGATTTTATTAAACTATTTTAGTAGGATTGTTGGGTGCATTTTTGTGAGTTTAAGGCTATTTTCTAATCTTAAAAATGTTATTTTTAAGTATTTATAATTGATTTTTAATTAAAAAAAAAATTAAATAAAATTAATAAAAATATTTTATTTTTTTCTGCTACAGTTGACTTTGACTTGTTGACTTTGACTGGTCGTTGACCGGTTTTGAGGCATATTGTTGTGCGCTCGGTGAGGCTCGAACCCGAGACCTCCCGTACGCGTGCACGCAGCTCTACCAACTGAGCTACGTGTCTAACCCGTTATATATCCGATTTTAATTTCATATATACATTAATTAACATTAACAGAAAATCATTTTTATTTTAAAAACAATTTAAGCGGACCGGTTTTGCACTCCACAGGTCTCGAACTCGGGACCTGTGGTTTAATCTAACACACAGTCCACCGCTGGACTGTGTGTTCAACATGTTATAACATTCGATTTTTATTATACTTAAATACTAATTATTTATTTCTTTTTCTGCCTTAATTAAAAAGAGAAGATAATTGTCCGAGTCGGTGCTGAAGACCGGACTCGAACTCGTGACCAGCGATATAATCAAACACACAGTCCACCGCTGGACTGTGTGTCTAACTTGGTTATTATTCCGGTTAACAATATATTTAACATATATCTGTGGCGATCCGGTTCAGTAAACAAAAAATTGCATTTTATTAAGGCAGCGTGTGTGAGACGGGAATCGAACTCGAGACGTTTTGCGTTTTATATGTGCACACAGTCCACCGCTGGACTGTGTGTCTAACCCGATTAATTTCATGATTTTAATTAAACTTATATGATAACAAGTCATCATCTTCTTCACTGAAAAAAAATAACCAGAAATCGGTGACAGATTGGTTCGAAATTTTAAATCGGTTTCTTAGCGTTTTAGGTTAATTACTGGCAATATAGAAGTGAAAAGAAAAAGAATTAAGCGAAAGAGGTATACCGACTGGACCCTCTGTTTTCCGGCAGAACTCCGGCGACAGCAATCAACTCCGTCGTCAGGTGTCTTGCAGCATCAAGTCTCCGGAAAGCTTGGAAAGAGTATGGGTATCTCCGGTATAAGCTTCAGAGGTTCAGAAAAGCTCGGCAATGAGGAAACCGGTTTTCCGGCGACGAACAGGGTTATTCCGGCGAGTGGAATTATGCTGAGAAAAGGTGTGATTTTTGGGCGAAAGTGTTTGTCGTCGGTTGTGGGTCAATTTATAAGGGAAATCGAAATGTATTTGGTCTGATTTTGGACTGTATTCATCGGTTTAAGTTTTCCGGCGGTTTTGAAAATTGTCGCGGACTTCAAACATCGGTTATAACCGATATGTGATTAAAGGTTTACGTTATAACGTAAATCGGTGTTAAAACTCGCGAGATTTCCGGGATTCCGACGACTGAATCGTTTGGGCGCCGATTTTGAATTCGAAATGTTATTATATCAATTAAATGATTGGAATATATAACAAACAGAACGAGCGGCGCAGTGGTTTGTGTGTGTGAAGATAAGATGCTTAGTTGATTCGATACAGACCCGGGTTCGAAACCCGGCAGAAACATTTCATTTTTATTTTGCGATTTTTGACAGTTTTTCAAAAACTAAATATATATTCCCGTATAATAATTGATTACGGATCGTTTAAAAATATTTTGGGCATTTAATTCGCAACGAAAATTTTGACTGACTGTACGGTTGATAAACGGAGCGGGTTTGGTAAATCCGTTTTTGACGGATGTTACAATTTGAATACTGGCGTGATAACTATTGTTGTACGAGAATTGTACCAAAGGTAAATGTGAATCCCAATTGCCACCAAAATCGATTACGCAAGAACGAAGCCTACCTTCCAGAGTTTGAATCGTACGCTCGGTTTGACCGTCGGTTTGAGGATGAAAAGTGATACTAAGATTGAGGTGAGTACCGAGAGCTTTTTGGAAGGTTTGCCAAAGACGCGAGGTGAAACGTCCATCATGGTCCTGGATGATGTCAATGGGGATACCATGACGACAAATGATTTCGTCCGTGTAGACACGAGCCAATTTCTCAACTTTATAATCTTCATGAATGGGGAGAAAGTGCGCATATTTTGGTCAAACGGTCAATGATTACCCAGATGCTGTCGTGACCAGAAGATGTACGAGGAAGTTTGGTGATGAAGTCCATGGCGATACTCTCCCATTTCCAGACGGGAATCTCTGGTTGTTCGAGTAAGCCAGAGGGGCGTTGATGTTCGGCTATGACCTTGGAACACGTGAGACATTTCGAGATGTAAAGAGCGATATCTTTCTTTATGCCATGCCACCAATAAGACGTACGCAAGTCTTGGTATATCTTGTTGGCACCAGGAGGAATAGACTATCGAGATTTGTGGGCTTCCTTTATCAAGAAGTCACGAAGGTTATCACGATTTGGGATCCGGACTCGATTGAGATAGTATAACATACCCTCGGCTTTGGACGAGAGTTGTTCTTCAACACCACACTTCATCTCATTGTACATATTGTTCTCGTTGATGGACGAGTCTTGTGCTTTACGAATTCGGTCCTGAAGATTACTTAGGATCTGGAAACAGTGAATACTCTTCGCATGAGGCTTACGACTTAGAGCGTCGACTACAACATTCGCTTTACCAGGGTGATAGCAAATCTAGCAGTCGTAGTCATTTAATAATTCTACCCAATGACGTTGACGCATGTTGAGTTCCTTTTGATTGAAGATGTGCTGAAGGCTCTTATGGTTGGTGAAGACCATACACTTGGTACCATACAGGTAGTGTCGCCATATCTTCAATGCAAAAACAACTGCACCAAGTTCAACGTCGTGCGTAGTGTAGTTTTTCTCATGAATTTTGAGTTGTCTTGACGCGTAAGCGATAACCTTCTCCCGTTGCATAAGAACACAACCAAGACCTCGGTTTAAAGCATCGAAATATACGACAAAATCGTCGTTTCCATCGGGAAGAGTGAAAATAGGCGCATTACAAAGCATGCCCTTGAGCGTTTGGAAAGACTCCTCTTGTTCGGGACCCCAAACAAAAGGTTTATCTTTTTGAGTCAAAGACGTGAGGGGAACGACGATCTTTGAAAAGTTCGAAATGAAGCGACGATAATAGCCAGCTAGACCAAGGAAGGAGCGAATTTCAGACGGGGACTTAGGAGAGATCCAATTCTTTACGGCTTCGATCTTTGCGGGATCAACGTGAATGCCTTTCTCGTTCACAACATGACCGAGAAATTGAACTTTTTTTAGCCAAAATTCACACTTGGAGACTTTGGCGTATAGTTTTTCACATTGTAGAAGTTCAAGGATAAGATGGAGGTATTGCTCGTGTTTGTCTTGAGTCTTGGAATAGATGAGGATATCGTCTATGAACACGATCACAAAGCGATCCAAGTATAACTTACACACCTGATTCATTAAGTCCATGAAGACCGCGGGTGCATTCGTTAGACCGAATGGCATAACTACGAACTCGTAGTGACCGTATCCAGTACGAAAGGCAGTTTAGGGATATTTTCTTCGAGGACTCGAAGTTGATGGTAACCGGAATGAAGATCGATTTTGGAAAAGCAAGTTGCGCCTTGGAGTTGATCAAAAAGGTCATCGATGCGGGGAAGAGGATAACGGTTTTTGATGGTGAGTTTGTTGAGCTCACGATAATCGATACACATCCGAAACGAACCATCCTTCTTATTTACGAATAAAACGGGAGCTCCCCAAGGAGAAGTACTAGGGGGCGTATAAAGCCTTTATCAAGAAGTTCTTGATAGATAGCTCTTGCATTTCCGAGGGTGCGAGGCGATAAGGAGATTTTGCGACAGGCGTAGCGCCAGGAATGAGATGGATACGGAAGTCAACTGAACATGGAGGAGGTGGACCAGAAAGGTCTTCAGGGAAAACGTCGGGAAAATCACACACCACTGGGACATCACTTACGTCCTTTCCCTTTCCCTTTTCTTCCACAATGTCGGCTAAAAAGGCGAAGTACTCCTTACGTAAGTACTTGTTCTCTTGGGTGCATGACATGAGTTTGAGACCTTTTGAGGGTCTTTCTCCATAGACGTGCAAGGTGTCACCGGATGGAAGAGGTAGTCGAACAAACTTTTCGTGACACGCAATTTCAGCATGGTTCTTACGAAGCTAATCCATACCTACTATGATATCAAAACTACCCAATTGCATAGGAATGAGATCGGTGGAGAACACATGATTATTGAGGCTGAGGAAACAATCGCTAAGAACGGAGTCGACGGTGATAGACTTGCCATTGGCAACTTCGACAGTGAAAGATTTTGGAAGCTTAGAACATGCACAGTTTAACATTGGTTCAAATTCTACGGACACAAAACTTTTATCCGCACCAGTATCAAATAGCAAAGAAGCATATAAGCCATTGACAAGGAACGTACCGTTCACGACTTCATTTTTGTGGTGCGCCTGGTTTGCGTTGATGTTGAAAGCGCGACCACGAGGAGCTTGTTGTTGATGCTCTTGATTATTTCGAGGGCAATGAGGTCGAAGGTGATTTCGATCACCACACTTGAAGCAGGCTCGAACGTTGTTGGCAGGGGCATGATAGTTTTGGTTTTGGGGAGGTTGCTGGTTTCGGTTGCCTTGTGGTGCAGGACCACTTCAGCAAGCGACAGTTACATGCCCAAATTGATTGCCATTTGTGCAATGGCGGCATACGATGTGGGCTGGGTGATGGTGATGGCATATGGTACACTTGGGATGATTCCCAACGTACGGTTTTCTTACAGGTTCTTGAGGGGGATTTGGGGTAGCAGCTGGTGTAATTGCGTTGCAACTTTGGTTGTGAAACTTTCGTTTCTTGCCATTGTTGTTTCGCGGTTGAGACTTGGGTTCACGGGGTTCGGTGGTGGCTTGGTTGACAGACTTGGTGGTGCTAGAGGGTTTGGTTTTATCACGCACGCGATTATCATTTATTTCAGCGGCTAGGCAGTAACATAGTTCGATGTTGTCGGGTCTCAAAGCTTGAATAGCGTCACGTATGGCAGGAGGAAGGCCATTAAGGTATTTCCTAATGGCACGTGCAGGCGTCACGAGGTGGGGAACGATGATGCTTAATTGTTTGAAGCGGGTGGTGTAACCATGGTTATCATCACCCACTTGCTTGAGGTGCCAAAATTCATCCTCAAGCTTTTCTTGTTCATGTGGAGGACAAAACTCCAGCATCATCATTTCCCTAACCCCGATCCAAGGGAGGGCATAGGCTTCTTCGTTGGAGCGTTACGCTCGTTCGTCCACCACTCGAGAGTGGAAGACACCCGTTGCACTTTGAGTTTTCAGGTGTTCAGGACAATCACTGTTGATGAATGTCACTTCGATGCTTTCAAACCATTCAAGTATAGCGGTGACACCCTCGTTGCCAGTGAATGGCCTAGGGTTGCAAGCGACAAAGTGCTTGTAGTTGAAAAAGGTAGGCTTAGGTTGGTCAGCTTTGGAGTTGACAGACGAGTTGGCGGTAGTAGCGGTAACCTTGCTCACAATGTCGGAAATGACTTGAGTCATTTGTTTAGCCATGAACGCAAGTAATTTCTTCTTGCTAGAGCTTGACTTTGAGTTCCTCTTGGGGTTGGAAAGGCGATTGGAAGACATCTACAAGGATGATGATAAGAGATGAGAATTGATCATAATGTTTTTGAGAAAAGTCAATTTGCATAATTTAGCATGTGACATGTAGCACATAGTTTCAAATAGTTTACCTTGGAAAAACAAGAATTCACATTGTTTAATCACAAATATTGACATGAAAGATTGTAAATTTAGTTCATTCACGAAGGATTATTATTGTTTGAGATTGCGAGATAAGTGCAACTTATGTACATGAATCGAAGCTTACGAACGATCAAGTATAAAACACATTGAATTGATTTAACATAAAAGATAGGTTCATTAAAACATTAGAATGTTTCGGGTAGAGAAACGTCGACTATTCCAAAGTGGGCCGAAGATCCTTTCGAGTTAGGGAAACATGATTTGGCCTAATAGGTAGAATACTCTCATCGAGAAGCGAATAACGGTATTCACCCTTCCAATTACTACATATCCCTAGTCTATCGAAAATTCGAGACTTTGGCGAGATTGAAAATCAAGGAATGGGACTAGTTAACAAGGTGCGGGTTTCACCCCTAACTTGATAACATCGTACCCTAAATGTGATTGGTACTTACCTAACGAGGAGAGAATTCCGACTCGTTGGTAAGGGTCCACTAGAGTTTGAAATGGAAGTCTTCCATCAAGATGTGGATATCACTCCTAACTTGATGGCATAACTTCGTGTAAAAATTGTAACGCGGAATGAGGGATTTCACCAAAAATTGCGGGCCATTGGGCCTATCTCGGTGCAAATCGTCTCGTTGATGTAATATGAGTGTCTTCAAGTGTGTAATTTGTGTAAGTGTCTTAGGAAAGACACATTGAATATTTGAGACAAAAGAAGAGTTAGGAGCAAAGTAGGAAGAATTAACATTTTAAGCATGAATAAAGAATGGTCAAAATCGGACACCTAAACTATAAACTAGCTCAAGAGCATGACAATTTTCCTTATTCCATATAGTTATGGCTCTGATACCAATCTGTCACACCCCAACCGATGGCGGAAACATCAGATGAGACGAACAAATTGCTCAAAACGTCATAACACTACCTTGCGACAATATTTAAAAATGCAAAATTTCATTGATACTAAATTGGTAATACAATGGTTCGGAATGGAAATACGACAAATTTCAAATGACAATACAACAGAACGAATTACATTAAGTTAAAACTAGGTGTGTATCTAATCCACCCTAACATGTTTCTTCAACGACATCAACTTAGTTTCCTGCAACATGTATTAAAATAATATATATCAACAAAAGTTGGCGATCATACAAGATTGTTACATAGTATAATAGTGAATAAAGCTTGTCTCATATCCAACATGGCAACATTGTATATAATTGTCATAACATACTAAACAAGTGCTCTTATATGTCAATCCATAGTCTAACGCAATTGTGATTACCCAACATTGTTATTAAATGGGTGTAAATAGTTTACTTAAAAATAACACAAGCATACAGGCGGGCGTTACTCCTATAGCGCTATATTTGTTAAGGTTGGCTAGCAAAGTTAATGGGCATATAACACAAGTCTAACATAGCATGCAATAATCAAGTTTATAAACAAGTATCTTGTTATAACAAATAGAGTAAATGTGTAAGCAAGTTTTATTGTGTTTTATACATGTTGCACCCAAAATGTTAAAAATAGAAAACGGGATCGAGTACACTCACGGTTTTGCAAGCGTTCCTACTTGAAATCCCGTGAGAGTTGTTGATGGATGAAGGGAGGAACACCGAGGTTACCCTACATGGGGTAAATGAAGGTGTGTGAGTATTGGAATGGTAATGAAAGATTATAGATTTGAAAATTAGATAACATGAAAATATTTATATGAAAATAATCATCTTGTACTCATAACACTCATTCTTGACAATATTGAAACCTCAAGGGTTTGGTGTGTTTTCATGGATTCAAAGTGTAACAACTCTCCAAAACACTCCAAACCGAGCCGAAACGAAGAACCGGACCCGCCAATCGAGACACGACACGCAAAACGAGGCAGGTCCACCTGGGCATCCCATGCGCCACGCGCCAGAGACCATGGTGTCTGTCGCAACGTGCGGGAGAGGCCAGGTGACAACTGTCTTCGTTAGCGACAAGTGGCATGCATATACTCGTTACGAGGCTAGCCTTGCCATAGAGGTCAGCTGTCGCGCCACGCACGAGCCACCCCTGTTTCTAGCGCGACACGCGGGGGAGGTCAAATTCTGGTACAAAAGGGCAGCCTGGGATTGAATTCGTTGCTCAAAATCGATTGAATTCTCTGATCGTATACTCTCATATCTCCGTTCTTTTAAACAACACCCCCTAAACCTCTAAAACTACGAAACGCTGCCCGCTGTAAGTATCTTAACCCCCGATCACTAATTCGTTACCCTACCCGATTTAGGACCCACCAACGCATGTCAAGGCTCTGCCCGACTAAATTCGTTGGGGTTCTATCTCGTGTTGTATGGGCATCCTACCCGATTGATTTAGGACCCACCGACGCATGTCTAGGCTCTGCCTGACTAAGATTCGTTGTGGTTCTGTCTCGTGTTGTATGGCTAAAGTGACTTGGGTTAATTTACTAACACATGTGCATTGTATGTTTTAAATATAAATTCCAGGAAGTAATCAAGAATTTTCACCAAGAACTCCGTAGGAATACCTAAGTTTTCAATGTCAGTACATTCTCTTTTTCTGACAATTTATGAGTACTATCTCTTTTTCTCACCGTTTGTGAGTACATTCTCTTTTTGTAAATCTTTTTGTGAGTCAAATTGTTTTACCAAAACCTCAAATGTTTTAATTATGCTTAATAGTAATTTAGTATATGTATTCTACAATTACTGCTGTAACACCCAAAAACAGGTTTGGAAATCAAACCATGTTATCATTGATGAACGGGTAAGATACCATTGGTGGTAAAAATTAACCCGGTAAATATTAGGATTTAAATAAATAAACCTAATATTAATTAATAGGAAAATAAATGCTTTGAGAAAACAAAGTTTATAAGAGGCCCGAGTTAACGAGACTTAAAATAGAACGTGTTATAACTCCCGGGACCAACTAAGTTAACTAGGAATATAAACCTAGTTAACAATAGATGGTTAAGTAATAAAACAAGGAATGGTGGCCTTGTATAACGAAAACCATACATGAGGACTAAAATGGACAATTTGAAAACTAGTTTTATAAAAAAAATAATTAAACACAAACACACACATGTAGGTATGTGTGTGTGTGCGTACAGAGAAAAAGATGGAGAGGGGTGAACCCTAGTTCATCAAAATCTTCAAATTGAAGGGCCAATTGAAGACCAAATTCGGATTTGAATGTATGTTAACGTGGGGATCATAAGGTATGTCACAAAACCTAGATTGGTTAAAGTTGAAATTTGAGACAACTGGGTTACTTGCAAATAGATTGTTGGATTATGATCCGAAGTTGAAATTGAATGTTTATGTATGCTTAATTTTGTTATTTTTGATGAAATTATGAAGTACTTGATGAAAGGTTACTTGTAAGTGATTAACAAGTAAACTATGAAGTGGGTTTTTACTATATAATGAAGATGATGATATGCATGTGCTTAAAATCATCATAATTGATAATTGAAATGAGATACTTGAACAATTTATAGGTTCGAGTGAATGCTCATACATGACTTGGAATGGGTTTTGTATGTTATGATGAAATTGGTAATTATGTTCATGTATATGGATGTTTGAAATCATAATATCTACTAGTTGATAGGTAGAACTTGATTACATTAGGTGTTCGGATGAATGTCTAATGATAGAATGAAATGGGTTTCACTTATAGATGAAAACCCTTAGTTCTTGCGAAATGAATGAATAAATTAGCTTAGATAATCGCTTGAACTAGTTAAAGTGTTGGAAATGTAATGAACTTGGTCAGAATGATAGTTAAAATGGTGGCCTAAAAGTAACGCCTACCGGGTAATTAATAGAATGCCTAATCAAGTTGTTGAACTTGATTGTGCATTTCATGTGCTAATAGGCAGTTGACTTTTTAAAAAAGTCAAACTGACCAATGATAAGATCGAATGATAATTTCAACATAAAATACGTAAGATGGAATAGTCGTAATTAATGATGGCTAATCTAACCGTCTTACGAATTATGATGATAGTTTGACGCTTGACAAGCTAGGTGGAGGCCTGGAAAGGAAGCGGGTCAAACGAACCAAGTATGAAGGAAAAGCGTTTTTAGGATGCAAGGTAAGTGAAGCTTACACCCTTTATATTAGATGCATACTATGTTCTGACGTGAAATAATATGAGTCGGAACAGGTGAAAATGGTGGAAACCATAATTTATGGTAAAAAGGGTAAAATGGTAAATTAGTCATGTGATGAAGAACAAACAAGGAATTTGAAACATTACGTTGTGGTATAAACCGTGACGGGTAAAAGTGGTAAAATATTAATCCGGACATGAGTTGACGGATAGATAAAAAGATTTGAAAAGACACCACATAGCGTAAGTCATAACGGGTCAAACAAAATAAGAAACGACTTTTGAGAAATACGAACTCACGGAGTAAACCGGAATAGGTTAAAGAGGTGAGATGGTAATTAAAAAACCATCTCAAAAGATAAATGGTTATTTCAACTAAACAGGTCAAATGGTGTTAACACCATTTGACAATAATAATTGATGATCGCTTGTTGAGTTTTGTGATCACAGGGATAAAGATATAGTTCGCGTTGCTATTATCTAGTAACTAATAGTGAAAGGTATTTAAACGGGTCAATGCTATGACCCGAGCCAGGTACGCATAAATAAGACTATAGCTAAACGAGCAATTTCGGTTGATTATCTAGTAAAAGTCCTTTGTCGTAAAATGAGGGGCTAAAGTTGACTAAAACACCCTTGACGGGTAAATCAGACAACGACCCTTATGGGTTGTTAGAAATTAGTTATTTGATCAAGTAAACACCTGGGACAAGTATAAAAGCGAAAGGTATGATTCTTGTGAGTCAAATGCCTTAAAATGCATTTTGTCGTAAATTAGTAATCCGAGAGATAAAACTCGATACAAATAGTCACCACATTAAAATCCACTACAATTATAGTTGTGATGGAAGATTATTTGTTTAAGTAATGTGGTAATATAATGATAGAGGCGAATGTAAGTGAATTATGCGGAAAAGTGCTTAACACCCCTTAACGGGTCAAAATAAGCATCTAATAAAAATGGGTGTAAGAATGTATATAAACTCGTGAATTGAATCTAGTATGATAAATAATATTGAAATTATGAGGTTCACGAGAAATTGGGATCAAACATGTTTATTTGTTAAATACATGAACGGGTCAAAATTTAGTAAATATATATAAAGCCGAAGGCTTCAAAAATCTCAAATATTGTTAATTTGGATGTTGGATTTTGACTCCATATGATGGAGAATCAAATTACGATCACGTAGGAGGAAACGGATCATAAAACGGATAAGAATTGAGTGAGTTATGAAGTTTTAGGCGAAAGATAGGATTGCTGAAAATATGCAGCAACCAGCTCGAAACTTTCTGTCAAAAAGGGGGGTGGCATATGGCGACGCCGTGGCGTACGGCGACGCCCCGTGGCGTACGGCGACGCCCCGTGGCGTACGGCGACACCCTAAAACGTGCAAAATAAAAAAAATATTCGTTTCTTGTTCGTGTTGATATACGGACTTGATTTAAACATGTTATATGTTTATATGACTAATCATTTCATGGTTTATGAAATGTAGGAATATCTCGAGATGCGAATGACGATCAAGCTCAACGAAGAACCGAACACAATCAAGATACAAGCTTCCGCACTACGTTTCATTGTCATTTTTAAATGACGAACTTATTTACATAATGTCGTGTTGTTTCAATATAAAAATGCTTTTAATGAACCCGTATTTTCAAATGTATGTGTAAACGTAATTACACCATTATGGTCGAAATCTTTATAAAAAAACCGTTAAATAGAAGTAAGGGTCTTACAACTGCCGGTATGTTGGGTTTTGTATACATTACTAGTCCACAGGAGTGTGACAGGAACCGTTACTATTGGGTGGCAGGTCCCAAAGTAACATGACCCACAAGTTAGGTGTTGACAGTACTGAATGAGTAATTGTGTAGATATAAACATTGTAATCACTGATGCTCTCAATAACTGTAAAGTATAAAAACTTGTTTTGATTAAACTGGGATGCACTCGCCAGTATTTCTTGATCATAAAATGTTTTTAAAACGCGTTTCAGGTAACTTAATGTGAAGCTATTAGAAGCCAGCTGGAGAGCACTGAAGGCTTAGAAAAGTGGCTATAAATGTTACCTAAATAAAAAGGAGTTTATGTTTTCCATAAATTGTTTGTCCCTACAAATGTATTGTAGTGGAAACTTGGGTTTTATCCCATTTGTTATTTATAAAAGTTTGGTGTTTTGAAATTCTGATAATATTTCCTAACTACGATCCTGATGTTCAATTTACACTGCCAAATTAATAAACACCGGTACCACCTGTCTGCGGTTCTCGCGGCCCCCGCTCCCGGGGTAGGGGTCGGGGGTTGCGACAGAAGATGGTATCAGAGCCAGGTGTTCTTTTAATACCTAAATTTTAACCAATTGTGTTAGGAAATATCCGCGACTTCTATGTTACTCTGTGTGAATATATATATTCTTACTTTGTGTTATTGTAATAACTTCTTTAGTTTATAGTATGAGTGATCAGGGTACTTCTGACGCTTATCGTCATCCACCTCATTCTCTCATGGATGAAGGAACATCCCAGCCAACCACCGACTACACCGCCGATTCCGAATATATCTTTGTTTTCAAAGCCAAATCCGAGGAACCTTTTCCCCCTAAAAAGAGAGGTTGGTTTAGTAGAGCCAAAGGAGAGAGGAGGAAAAGAATGAGACAAGCACAACATCAAGCCATAATAGTTAGAACTGAGAGAAATACCCAAACCTAGAAGTTAGACCTTTGTGGGAAGAAGAATTGGATAGACAATTAGCAAATTTTCATATCTTTTGGAAATGTAGGAGGAGAACTAATTCAACCAAGTAGCAAAACCGGAACCACCATTACTTCCTTTATTTCCTGACCAACCCATGAACCTAAAACAGAATCAGGGAAACCAATTTCAAATTCCAGCATTTGATCCCAATGAGATACCTAGGATTCCGGCACCAAACCCTTTAGATCAGTGGTGGGCTAACAACTAGGCAATTCAGAACCTACTAGAAAACCCATTTCCCTACGGAGAGCCAGTTCCACCTTACCCTGAACCAGTGCCAGCCCCAATACTACCTAGGGATCATATGAAGGAACTTCGCCAGTATAGTGAAGAGTTAGTGGAGGAAGGAAACCGGATTCGTCAAACCGGGGAGAAGCTCGTCTGGAAATATGACGAGCGGGAGATGCAGTTTTAAGAAAACAGTCGCCTAATATATATATATATGTGTGTGTGTGTGTGTACACTTTGAAAAAAACAACTAAAATAGATATAAAGTAATATATGTCACCTATATATATCGATGCATAAGTTACTAATAATTGAATTCTAGTTATGTTTGTAATAGATGCATATATATGAAAAGAGTAAAACTCGCAATGCTCTGTGTTGGTGTGATTATCATTTAATTTATTATGTGATATTAATATTTGATAAATATTTACAATTCAGATGCCAGACGAAGTAAATAAGGAAATCCAGAATAACGATAATTATGAGAATCAAATGAATAAAAGTGCTATCGAACACATTGTAGCCCAAGGAATCATTGATGCTACGCCCTATATTATCGATACTATTAAAAAGGCAGAAAATAATGATTCCATAAATGGGAATAAACGTGTACCCCCTGAATCAAATCGCAACGTGAATGGAAATCACGAATTGTTAATCCAAGCTCCAATTCCAAAAAGAAGAAGAAGAACCATCTCATATGGTTGTTCTTATAAAGAATTCTTATCATGCAAACCGATGTAATTCTCTGGCAATGAAGGAGCTATTTCAGCCTTGCGCTGGATAGAAAAGACAGAAGCAGCCTTAAAGATAAGTAAATGTGCAAATCAAGATAAAGTCATGTATGCTTCTAATCTTTTTAAAGATGCAACTTTAGAATGGTGGAATACCATTCTTCAGTCCAAAGGAAATGACAGGGTTTACAGTATGGAATGGAACAAATTTAAGGAAATAGTTGAAAGGAAACTATGTCCCCCTAATGAAAAGGAACAAATTGTTAATAAATTCCTAAATAATAGAATGATTGGGGTAGATTGCATAAAATATACTACCATATTCTTTGAATATGCAAGGATTGTACCAACCCTGACCTCACCAGAACCAGTTTTAATCTCCCGTTACATTTGGGGATTAATCAGTGAAATCAGACATGTGGTCAAGGCAGCTAGGCCACAAACCATAGAAGAAGCAGTAGAACTAGCAAACACCTTGACAGATGAATTTGTACGTACGCAAGAAGAAAACCAGAAAAGGAACCTAGCTCAAAAGATCACCCAGGAACTACGTTATGAAAATTCCAATCACGGAAAAGGGGCAAGTTCTTCTTCACCCCCATGTAAGTACTACAAAAGGAAACATTCAGGGAAATGCTCTACATACTGCAATTTCTGCAAATTTCCAGGGCATAAGGAAGAAGACTGAAGAAAGAAAGCTAGCAATAGGCTATGCAACAATTGCGGAGAAGCTGGTCATATCAAACGAACTGTCCAAAACTAGCTCTAGCAGCAAACAACAAAGCAAAGACGATGAAAGGACCCAAGAAAAATGCCCGAGCATTCGTGCTAACCGCCGAGGAAGCCAAGATGATTCCGGATGTGATTGCCGGTACGTTTTTAGTTAATGACGTTTATGCCAAAATACTATTTGACTCTGGTGCAAACCAAAGTTTCATCAATACTTCTTTCTGTAAACTTCTCAATCAACCATTAACTAAACTTCACCAAGATTGTTTGGTAGAAACGGCAAATGGATCTTCTATCAACATAAGCGAAATCCTGCAAGGAGTAAAGATAGAAATTTTAAGTCATAATTTTACTGCTAACCTTTTTTCTATGGATCTAGCTGGACTTGATGTCGTGTTAGGAATGGACTGGTTGGTAGCCAATCAGGCAAGAATAGTATGTGATCAAAAGTCTGTAGAAGTAAATGCGCCATCTGGCGAAAGGATCACAATTAAAGGAGATAAGTCAACAAGGTCAACAAAGTTCATCTCTGTGATGAAAGCTGCAAGCTATATACGGAAAGGAGGAATAGTGTATATGATTTCCTTAATCATTAACACTAAAGGAAAAGAATTAAAAGATATTCCCGTAATATCTGAATTCTCTGATGTTTTCACAGAAGAGTTGCCTGGATCACCGCAAGATCGAGAGGTTGAATTTAGCATTCGCCAAATACCAGGAATGGCACCGATTGCCAAAGCACCCTATCGCCTAGCACCGACAGAGATGTAGGAATTGAAGAAACAACTGGACGAATTACTAGAGAAAAGTTTCATACAACTCAGCTCATCGCCATGGGGAGCACCGGTGTTATTTGTCAAAAAGAAAGACGGATCAATGCGTATGTGCATTGATTACCGGGAATTGAACAAACTGACAATCAAAAATCGGTACCCGTTGCCGAGAATTGATGATTTGTTTGATCAACTCCAAGGAGCCCGATTCTTTTCTAAGATCGATTTACGCTCAGGATATCATCAGTTGAAAGTGCAGGAAGAGGACATTCCTAAAACCGCTTTCAGAACGAGGTACGGTCATTATGAATTTACAGTCATGCCATTTGGTTTAACCAATGCCCCAGCTGCATTTATGGACATGATGAACATGATATGTAAACCATACCTGGATAAATTCATAATTGTCTTTATAGATGATATTCTAATTTACTCTAAGAGTAAGGAAGATCACGCAGAGCATTTGCATATACTCCTGTCATTGCTGAGAAAGGAAAAGCTTTATGCGAAATTCTCAAAATGTGAATTCTAGTTACAAGAAGTACAATTCCTTGGACATCTGGTAAACCACGAAGGAATTCATGTGGATCCCACAAAGATCGAAGCAATTACCAAATGGAAGGTCCCAGAATCACCAACGGAAATAAGAAGTTTTCTTGGATTGGCAGGATATTATAGACGTTTTATTCAAGATTTTTCTAGAATAGCCATCCCGTTAACCAAGCCAACTTGCAAATCAGTTAAGTTTGAATGGGGGCCAAAGCAAGAAGAAGCATTCAGGATTTTGAAGCAAATGTTAACCAACGCACCAATACTCAATTTGCCAGAAGGAACTAAAGACTTCGTAGTTTATTGCGATGCGTCTAAGTTAGGATATGGATGTGTGCTGATGCAACGTCAAAAAGTAATTGCTTATGCCTCTAGACAACTTAAGAAGCATGAAGAGAATTATACAACCCATGATCTAGAGTTAGGAGCCATAATTTTTGCCCTTAAGATTTGGAGACACTATCTTTACGGTAGTAAGTTTGTAGTATTCACAGATCATAAGAGTTTAAGATATGTCTTTGGACAAAGGGAATTAAACATGAGACAGAGGCGATGGATGGAAATCCTTAGTGATTATGATTGTGATATCCAGTATCATGCAGGAAAAGCTAACGTAGTAGTTGATGCTTTAAGTCGAAAGTATCATGAGAAGCCAAAAAGAGTACGCTCTCTTAGACTAAACCTGCAGATAGATTTAAATGAGAAAATTAAACAAACACAGGAAACAACAATCAAGGACGATGCTGAAGGATTAAAAGGAATTATTAAGGAATTATAGAAAGGAACAGGTGGAATTTGGAGATTTCATAAGAAAAGAATTTGGATTCCTATCTAAGGAGACCTACGAAATCGAATTTTAGAGGAAGCCCATAAGACTAAGTATACAATGCATCCTGGAAGTGATAAGATGTATAAAGGCTTAAGAAAGAATTTCTAGTGGACAGGAATGAAAAAGGATGTAGCAAGATACGTTGCTAAATATCTAACTTGTTCACAGGTTAAAGCTGAACATCAGAAACCTTCAGGACTGTTGCAACAATTGGAGATGCCAATTTGGAAATGGGAATTGATAACAATGGAGTTTGTTACTAAATTACCCAAGACACGAAAAGGTAATGATACAATCTGGGTGATAACCAGATCTGGTCATTTCTCAACAATGAAGGAAACTTTAATTATGGAACAGTTAGCCAAGTTGTATGTAAATGAAATAGTTTCATTACATGGAATTCCTTTATCTATTGTGTGTGACAGGGACAACCTTTTACCTCTCATTTTGGACAAGTTTCCAAAAAACAATGGGAACCAGACTAAATCTAATTACAACGTATCATCCTCAAATAGACGGTCAAAGTGAAGGACAATCCAAACAATGGAAGATATGCTTAGAGCTTGCATAATTGATTTTGGAGGAATTGGGATGAACATTTACCTTTGATAGAGTTTTCCTACAACAAAAGTTATCATACCAGCATCAATGTTGCCCCATTTGAAGCACTCTATGGACAAAAATGTCGAACACCAGTATGTTGGGCAGAAATTGGAGAAAAACAACTATCAGGTCCAGAAATTGTGCAAGAAACAACTGACAAAATCATTCAACTCAAGGAAAGACTGAAAGCAGCATGAGATCGTCAAAAGAGTTATACAGATAACAGACGTAAACCTTTGGAATTTCAAGTTGGAGATAAAGTGCTATTAAAAGTCTCACCATGGAAAGGAGTTGTAACATTCTGTAAGAAAGGAAAACTAAGCCCAAGGTATGATGGACCTTTTAAGATTATCAAAAGAATAGGACCAGTAGCTTATCAACTACAATTGCCAGAGGAAATGGCAGGAATACATGATGTATTTCATGGATGTAATCTCAAGAAATGTTTAGCAGATGAATCATTGGTGATACCTCTTCAAGATATAGAGGTAAATGAGAAGCTTAAGTTTGTAGAGAAACCCATTCAGATTGAAGATAGAAAGATCAAGAATCTCAGACGCAAGAGATTAGTTCTGGTCAAAGTAAAATGGGATTCAAAGAGAGGGACAAAATACACATGGGAACTAGAATAAAAAATGCAAAGAAAGTATTCACACCTTTTCCAGTGAATCTCGAGGACGAGATTTAAAACAAGGTGGGGAGGATGTAACAACTCTCCAAAACACTGCAAACCGAGCCGAAACGAAGGTCCGCCCGTGAATCGTGACACGACACGCAAAACGAGGCAGGTCCACCTGGGCATCCCAGGCGCCACGCGCCAGAGACCATGGTGTCTCTCGCGACGCGCGGGAGAGGCCAGGTGACAACTGTCTCCGTTTGTGACAAGTGGCAAGCCTATACTTGTTACGGGGCTAGCCTAGCCATAAGGGGCAGTTGTCGCGCCACGGGCGAGCCACCCCTATTTCTAGCGTGATGCGCGGGGGAGATCAAATTCGGGTATAAAAAGGTAGGCCTGGGATTGAGTTCGTTGCTCAAAATCGATAGAAATTCTCTGATCGTATACTCTCGTATCTCCTTTATCTTAAACAACACCCTCCTAAACCCCTAAAACTGCGGAACGCTGCCCGCTGTAAGTATCTTAACCCCCGATCACTAATTCGTTACCCTACCCGATTTAGGACCCACCAACGCACGTCAAGGCTCTGCCCGACTAAGTTCGTTGGGGTTCTATCTCGTGTTGTATGGGCATCCTACCCGATTGATTTAGGACCCACCGACGCATGTTGTCACACCCCAACTGATGGCGAAATCATCGGGGCGCGGCACTAAGCGAATCAGATTGCTCAAGAGAATCCGTAACAATTACTGTATGACAATATTTAACAAGGTTCAATTTCCCATAAAACTAAACAAATATTCATACAATAATTGAAATAGATCCAAGTTTCTCAAACAATAAAATAAAATAGACAACTTGATTAAGCGTGTATCTAGAGAGTCCTAATCTTGATTCATTATAACCTGCGTTTAACCTGCAACATACCTTAAAATAATGTCAATACGAAAATGTATTGGTGAGCATACAGGTTATGATATAATAGCATAGTAGAGAAAATGTCGCAAATTTCCACATACATAAACATGATTCACTTAACATATAAACTAAACAAGACAAATTTCACATGTTAAGCTCTCGAGAAGGCTGGTAAGCGCGATGTGTCCTTCCTAGCTAGACCCCGTCGGGTGTCAGCCAATCTATAGTACCATACTAGCTAAGGTGGAGTTAACGAAAAAGTGTCCTAGTATATATGTTTCTAGCATCACGTATAAATATGTATAACAGATATTCGCGTGTGATAAATCAGTTTAGCGTGTGTTGAGTACTTCGATAAGAACATATATTACACCCAAAAAATGCGTTAAAGCGAAAGGGGTCAAGTATACTCACTGTGGGTGCGTAACAGCAACCCCGAGAGCTGAGAAAAGGTGAAAAGAGCGTCGGTTTAGCCTGCGCATAGAAACGGAAGTGCATCAGTCTTCCAGAGTGTTGAGACGGTCGAAACGGAGAGTCGTGCGAGAAACAGATATTTTCGTTCGAAATGAGTTTTCGTGCGAAAATTTTTAATGGATTTTTTCACGAAATTTTCAGCGAAAACTTCGTGCTAAAACTTTGGTGGATTTTCTTACGAAATTTTCGTGCGAAAGAAAATTTCGTGCTAAAATTTCAGTAGTTTAACTTGCAAAAATTTTCGTGCTAAAATTTCATTGGTTTAACTTGCGAATATTTTCGTGCAAAAATTTTAGTGGATTTTCGTGCGAAAATTTTCGGGCGAAAATTCCTGCTTTGTGTCCAAAATCGAGTGTCTTCGCGTCATTCTTCGGGAAATCGAATGTTCGTCCCTCTTAGGCCACTGATCGAGTCTTGTGCCGGAGAGGTCTTTAGAGCGAGTGAGCCGTTTGTGGAAATTCGGATTAGGTCGTACGAACCAAAATGATTCGTGCGAGCCAGTCCAGCTTGCACAAGTGACTGTTCTTGCGTCTTTGTGCAAATCGGACCTGAGTCTTCGCTTGGAACGGACGTGATTTCGAATCCATTTCAGGCGGTTTTTGACGCTGCTTCGTTCCACTACTTAGTGAATGAAACATTAGTCGGCTTGATCCCTTTTTGTGTGAAAAATCAACATATAAAACTGTTTAAGTTAGGATGAACACTTGATGAGTTCGAAATAACCAGATTTCTACCTCGGGAAGCCAAAGCTAAGCCTAAAATACTCTTTCAAGTGCAAATCCTTAGAAAATCAGAAGGTTTTTATGAAAAAGATGATGGTTTTAGTAAACAGAGAAGTTTAGATGAAATCGGAGATGAACTCGTGTAAAATCGTTGTGGAAATCGTTGTGAGTTGCGTGGAAACGTAGTCTTCCTACATGGAGCAGAGATAACGAGCTAGAGAGCTTTTGGTGCGGAATATTAGCAAGCTGAGAATGAATGTCTAAGTGTTGTATTTATAGTAGAAGAGAGTGGGAGTAGTGTCTGGTGATTTTTTCGTGCGGAAATTTTCGTGCAAAAATTTTCCTGCGACCACGCACGAAAATTTTCGTTCGAAAATTTCAAGCGATTTTTTAGGTTAAGTGCGTTAAGTGTTCTAGCGAGGTGTTAAGCGTATTAATCATTTAAATTAAATTTAATAAAATAAATAAGCGAGATAGTATGCGTCTCAGTTCCCAAGTCTTGTGAGTGTCGCGTTGTGGTTTAAACGATCGAGTAGTCTTGGAAACATCACGAAATTGTCATAGTTTTAGTGTATAACGCCCAACGTTTTCATACTTTCCATATTTAGAAAGCTCGTGTTGTATTTCTATTTTTGGAAACCTTTGTATCTTGTATTCGTCCTTTCGTTATAATCTTTGTAATCATTGTAAACCGAGACTTGAATCATAATGAAAGACTCATATTTTTATTCTCATTCATGTTATACTTATTTGTAACCGTCTTATACTTATGCTTAATCATACATTCATGCTTGATATTCGTAAACGTGTGACAACTTGCAAATACATGACATTCATACTTCATACGGGACGTAAACGTACTTCTTATATGTAATCATACTTGCTTATACTTATTCTTATGTTAGAAATACTTGGCAACTCTTATAATATGCTTATAATTCATAAATGACCCTTAAAACACCATAAAACTATCAAATACAACTCCAGGGACTAAAACTTCCAAAAAACAAACAAGTTTAAGTCTCTCGCTCCCCGCGACCGCCAAGACTTGTTTCTCTCGCCCCCCCCCCCCCCCCCGCCCCGCCAGAGGGCTTAATCCGCTGAATGTTCACATCAGCTCATGGATTGGGCAATTTTGTGTTAGTTGGATTGTGTTTCTTGCACTTATTACACTCAACCACTAACCCTAGCTCACTCCTATTTACCCAACTCATTCCCACACTTCCTCCATTTTACAAACTCACTAATCTCATTCTCAAACACTCAAGAACTCAGCTGGAAATCAGTAACTTGGCAGATTCATCTCAGGTTACTAAAGTGAGCATAACCTCACTTATACTTCATCTTTTTCACTCATTCTTTCTTCTAGCACTTGGAACAACCTTAGGTAGGTATCCACATGTTTTCCATGGAAAACCAAGGCTGGAACATCAACCAAATAAAGCCCAAAGTGCAAGAAAACTTTCTGTTTTCATTCAAACTTTGTTAAACTTGTTTAACTTGAGTCTAACTCATCTCAAACCTATGTCCGAATGCTTAAAACACTACTAGTGGTTGGTTAGGCTTAAAAACAAGGTTGAGACATGTCAAACTAGAGGTTAAAACCTCATAAACTTTCTGTTTTTTTAACTAGGGTTTACACCCACAAGTAGTGTCCAAGTTAATCTTGTTGAATGTGTGATATTTGGACTAGCTTGGGCTATCCTTCATAGAAATCCACACACTACTTGATGCTTTTCCTAGACTAGTTATACTCTTATTTCATTCTTATTGTATATTCTTGACCCTCCGTGTTGTCAATGACAACATGTGTAGTGGTGAGTACCCAAGAGGTACCTAAATGGAAGATTCATCTTCCTACCTCATGCATGACTTATATGAATCTACACGAGCTCTTAAGTGGACGATTAATCCTCCCACCTCCTACTTGACTATATGATATATGTACTTATACTATATAAACTATATAAAATCCCTAAAAACCAAACCCTTGATGATGACTAAATAGTTATTCGTCTAGCTACTAAGTTAGATCACCAAAGTGTTTAGTTCCTCGTTGCGATTCTAATAGGTGTTAACCTATGAAATCATATAAACCCAAATGAGTCCTCATAGTGTCAAAACAAGTGCTAGCCTTAATGACTATTTTCGTGTATACTATTTTGTTATACTTTATTTCAAATTCCGAATCTTCCATCAACATCCAACACTCACACTTATGTTTCCTCTTGTAGGATAACTTGGTGTTCCCCCACCAACCTACAACTCTTCACGGAATTTGCTAATCGGAACGCTTGCAAAACCGTGAGTATACTCGAACCCCCCTTTTAGTTTACCACTTTTGGGGTGTAACATGTTTACATTCATCATAAAAAAACACAAACTTATGCTTATTTACTTTCACGAAAAATCCATTATACATGAAGCTTTGATACGTATGTTATGCTTATACTAGGACCGAACGTATGAGATACCGTGTCATTAGCTTATTTTGAGCCTCCTGTATAGCGCTATAGGAGTAACGCACCGCCCGTGAACATGTGGTCATGTTGAATTATTTATACTAGTTGCGTAAACAGAGGTTGACTAGAAATATCGCATGCCTTGTATTTGCTCGTATGTAAACTTAGTTGCCATGTGGATTTGTTTATACTTATGCTTATACGTATGCTATGCTCAAACTTGTATACTCGCCTTTGGTTTTGCCTTGAACTCGTATTTTAAAACATGTTACAGGTTGATGAAGATGATGCTATGAAAATGAAGTAGCGTCGAGACTAGATACACACATAGACGTTAGGTTTACTATTGTTGTATCAAATTTTGTCAATTATATGGTTGTATTTGAATTTCTCTTGTAGTGTATGACAATTTAACTATGAAATGAAATCCGGTTTAATTAATTATTATCAAGTGTTAGTTTTATGAGCAATGAGCAATCTATTTCGTCCCGCCTCGATGTTTCCGCCATCGGTTGGGGTGTGACAAATTGGTATAGAGCCATAACTATGGGAATTAGGTAGAATTGCCATTGTAGTCTATAGTTTAAGTGTCCGTTTTGACCATTCTATTATCATGCTTAAAACTTTATTTTTCCTCATTGCTTCTTTCCTTATCTTTTGGTCTTAATACTTATATAATGTCTTTCCTAAGACATATTACACAATACACTTGAAGACTTGAAGACACTCGTGATGCAAACGAGGTGATTTGCACTAAATAGGTCCAATGACTTACAATTTTTGGTGAAATCCCTCATTCCGCGTATTCGATTTTTCACGAAGTTACACCATCAAGTTAGGAGTGACATCCACACCTTGATGGAAAGCTTCCATTTCATACTCTAGTGGATTTTACAAACGAGTCGGAATATGCTCCTTATTTAGTAAGAAGCAAACCACACTTAGGGTGCGATGTTGTCAAGTTAGGGGTGAAACCCGCACCTTGTCAACTAGTCCCATTCCTCGATTTTCAATCTCGTCAAAGTCTTGATTTTCGATCGACTAGGGACATGTAGTAACTGGAAGGGTAAAATACCTTAATCGCTTCTCGACGAGAGATCTTACGAACCACTTTGGAATAGTCGACGTTTCTCTACCTGAAACAATCCTATGTTTTATTGAGCCAATCTTTTTTGTTATCTCAATTTTTTATGTGATTTTAAACTTGTTACCTTATTCATTTGAAGCCGTTACACAATTCGCACGTTTGTCGCAATAAAAAACAATAATAATCCTCGTAAACCAACTAAATTTATACTCTTTATACGCATTCATACGTGATTATGCTTATTGAATACATGTTGAATACCCGTTAAATACATGCAACATACGTGAACTATCCATGCTTATACATCAAAACTTATTTTTACATTATGATTCAAGTCATCCTTTTCCTTTCTATGTCAACCCTAGATGGCTTCTCCCAACTCATCCGATAAACACAAGAAGGCCAAGAAGAGTTCCCGCTCTATCTCCAAGCAAGAACTCGTGAACCTCGTCGCTGAGCAAATGGTTGACCAAATGGCCGAGTTATACCCGACGTAGTCTGCAAGATCCAATCCAATACCGAATCACTACACGGCTCCGTGGACTCCAAGGTTGAAAAGCCTAAGTCACAATTCCTTTTCAAACAATTCGTTGCCTACAAACCTCTGGAGTTTACAGGTAACGATGGCGCGACCACTCTGTTGAGTTGGTTTGAAGCCATTGGATATCACCTTTCGCCAAAGTGGTTGCCCCGATGATTGCGCACCCAAAACGCCACGGGGGTGTTCCGCTCGAGGGCTCTCGAGTGGTGGACCTCCGAACATAGCACAAGAGGGGATGATGCCGCCCATGCGTTACCATGGGCCGAATTGAAGAAGATCATGAGAGACGAGTTCTACCCTCCACATGAGCTTAGGAAGCTAGAACAAGAGTTTTGGTTCCTCAAGCAAAATGGGGATGACAATGATGGTTTAACCCAACGCTTCAAGCAGCTTAGCATCCTTTGTCCCAGCCAAGTCGATACCACTGAAAAGGCTATCAACAATACATCCATTGCCTACCCGACTCTTTCATGAACCTCGTGGAAGATGCCTTCCCAACAACCATTGAGGAAACCTACCGCTTGGCAGCTCGCCTTAACAGCAACCAGGTCGAGCACAAAAATGCCGCAAAGGCCTCGCTGAAAAGCGCGCACCAAGCCACCCCGAACCTGCCACTGCTGAACCCTCACCCAAAAACCCTAGAAACAACAACCCCAAGAACAAGAAGCGAAAGGCTTCTAGTCAAAATTGTGCAGTTGTTATTCCGCCGAACCCTCAACCCATCTAAACTGTTGCAGCCATCACCCCTGCCAACCTGAGCAGCTAAGACAGGGCTACGATGGGTCTCATCCCCAGTGTACTACCTGTTTACACCACCATCCCACGGTACCCCATGCCGCAAGTGTGCTCAATGTCACAAGTTTGGGCACTTTGCAAATCGTTGCCGTAACTTCCGCAACCCAAAGCACCCAACCTCAAGCCCTCATGCCTAACCCTGCTCAACCTCAAAATGCTCCTGTGCAAGCATGTTTAAGTGCGGTGACCTGAGACATCTTGCCAACGTTTGCCCTCAGCGCAACGTCAACCAGTAGCCTAAACAGCAGCTAGCAAGCGCTCAGAAGAGCGTTTCCCTCACCAACACTCAGGCTCAAAGTTCAAACGACGTTATCACTGGTACGTTCTTTGTTAACCATGTTTATGCTTCATGTCTATTTGATACTGGCGCCAACAAAGACTGAATTTGAACCTTTACTTAAGTGCGTACGTTCCAAACTCCTAATCCTTCCGCTGTCGAAGTCGCAAATGGTAAAACCTTCTCTTTGATTCTATTCTTTCTAATTGGACCTTGATTCTAAACGATCATACTTTTTGATCAACCTCATATCTATGCAAATGTGTAGTTTCGATGTCATATAGGCATGGATTGGCTTAAGCGAGTTCGTGCCGAAGTTGTTTGTTCGGAAAAGTTCATTCGCCTTCCCCTTCCTAACAACGATTCCTAACACGTCTATGGTGAGAAACCTTCTAAGGGTCTTAAGCTTATGTTGTGTATCCAAGAAAACAAATATTTGTGCAAGGAGTACTTTGCCTTTCTGGCCCATGTTGTGGAAAAGAAAGACAAAGGCCCGAGCGTGAGCGACGTTCCTGTTGTTTGCGATTTCCCTGATGTCTTTCCAGAGGATCTTCCTGGTCCTCCGCCTCCTCGATCTGATTGACTTTGTATTGACCTCTCCCTGGTGCAACTCTTGTTGCGAAAGCTCCTTATCCTTTAGCACCCTGGAGATGCAAGAGCTATCTAGCCAACTTCAAGAGCTTCTTGATAAAGGCTTTATAGGCCCTAGTACTTCCCCTTGGGCTCTCCCGTTTTGTTCGTCAAGAAGAAAGATGGATCTTTTTGGATGTGCATTGACTATCGTGAACTCAATAAACTTACAATCAAGAACCAATACCCACTTCCTCGTATTGACGATCTCTTTAATCAACTTCAAGGTGCGACTTGTTTCTCGAAAATCGATCTCCGTTCTGGTACCATCAACTTTGAGTTTTCGAGGGAGATGTACCTAAGACTGCCTTTCGCACACGTTATGAACACTACGAGTTCGTGGTCATGCCTTTTGGTTTGACTAACGCGCCTGCAGTGTTGGATCTCATGAACCGCGTGTGTAAACCCTTCCTCGATCATTTTGTAATCGTATTCATCGGTGATATTCTCATCTATTCCAAAACGAAAGAACAACATGGGCGACATTTGCAACTTATCCTTTAGCTTTTGACGTACCGAACGTCTTTATGCCAAATTCTCAAGTGTGAATTTTGGCTAAAAGAGGTTTAATTTCTTGGTCACACCATCAATGAACTCGTATTCACGTTGACCCCGCAAAGATAGAAGTTGTAAGAATTGGATTGCACCTAAATCGCCTTCTGAAATTCGTTCGTTTCTTGGCTTAGCTGGCTACTATCGTCGCTTCATCTCGAACTTCTCCAAGATTGCCGTCCCTTTAACGTCGTTGACTCAAAAAGATAAACCTTTTGTTTGGGGTCCCGAACAAGAGGAGTCTTTTCAAACCCTAAGGGCATGCTCTGTAATGCTCCAATCCTTGCACTTCCCAATAGAAATGACGATTTCATCGTGTATTGTGATGCCTCAAACCAAGGTCTTGGTTGCGTTCTTATGCAACGGGACAAGGTTATCGCTTACGCTTCGAGACAACTCAAAATCCATGAGAAAAACTATACTACACACGACCTTGAACTTGGTGCAATTGTTTTTGCATTAAAGATTTGGCGACACTATCTTTATGGTACTAAGTGTACGGTCTTCACCGACCACAAGAGCCTTCAACATATCTTTGATCAAAAGGAATCAACATGCGTCAATGTCGTTGCGTAGAATTGTTAAACGATTATGACTGTGACATTCGCTACCACCCTGGTAAGGCGAATGTTGTAGCCAATGCACTAAGTCGTAAAACTCATGTCAAGAGTGTTCGTTGTCACTAACTCATGGGAAAACTTCATGAGATAATTCGTCAAGCACAATTTGCGTCATTAACGAGGGTAACCTCGATAACGAGTTAAATTGTGGAGTCGAGAACCCGCTCGCAGCTAAACCCGATTGTATTCTTTACTACATGATCGTATCTGGATTCCCAATCGTCTTAACCTTCAAAACACCTTGATGGATGAAGCCCACAAATCCCGATACTCCATTCATCCTGGCACTAAAAAATGTACCATGATCTCCATGCATCTTATTGGTGGCCTGGGATGAAGAAAGATACCGCCCTTTACGTCTCGAAATGTCTTACTTGTTCCATGGTGAAAGCCGAACATCAACGCCCCTCTGGCTTACTCGAACAACCAGAAATTTTCGTCTGGAAATGGTAGAGTATTGCTATGGATTTCATTACCAAGCTTCCTCGTACCTCGTCTGGTCATGACAGTATATGGGTTATCATTGACCGATTGACCAAATCCGCTCATTTCCTTGCCATTCTGAAGATTACAAGGTCGAGAAATTGGCTCGTATCTACACGGATGAAATCATTAGTCGTCATGGTACTCTCGTTGACATCATTTCTGATCGTTATGCTCGTTTCACCTCCCGCCTTTGGCAAACATTTCAATCTGCCTTGGCACTCGTCTTAACCTTAGCACCGCTTTTCATCCTCAATCCGATGGTCAAACCGAGCGTACTATCCAAACCTTGGAGGATATGCTTTGGTCATGCGTAATCGATTTTGGCGGCAACTGGGATTCGCACTTACCATTAGTAGAATTCTCGTACAATAATAGTTATCACGCAAGTATTCAAATGGCTCCATTTGAAGCATTGTATGGTCGTAAGTGTCGTTCGCCTATTTGTTGGCACGAGATCGGAGACTCTCAAATCACCGGTCCCGAACTGATACAAGAGACAACGGACAAGATTCTACAAATCTGCGATAACCTCCTCAAAGCTCGAGCGACAAAAGAGTTATGCCGACAGAAGACGCAAACCATTGGAATTCAACGTGGGTGATAACGTACTTCTCAAGGTATCCCCTTGGAAAGGTGTTGTTCGATTTGGTAAGAAAGGCAAGCTCGCTCCTCGCTATGTAGGTCCTTTCAAGATCAACGAGAGGATTGGCAAGGTAGTGTATCGTCTGGATCTGCCTCAAGCGCTCAACAACGTTCATCTGTTTTTCATGTTTCGAACCTAAAGAAGTGTCTGGCTGAAGAAGGACTTCAAGTTCCACTCGAAAATCTTCAAATCAATGAGACCTTGCATTTTGTGGAGAAACCATTGAAATCGTGGACCGAGGAATCAAGCAATTAAGGCGCAATCGCATTCCTATCGTCAAGGTTCGATAGGAAGGTAAACGTGGCGCTGAATTTACTTGGGAACTTGAGAGTGATATGAAAACTAAGTATCCACATCTCTTCGTTGCATCTTCCTAAAGGAGGGATGACTGTAACGCCAGTGTTTTCATACTTTCTATATTTAGAAAGCTCGTGTTGTATTTCTATTTTTGGAAACCTTTGTATCTTGTATTCGTCCTTTCGTTATAATCTTTGTAATCATTGTAAACCGAGACTTGAATCATAATGAAAGACTCATATTTTTATTCTCATTCATGTTATACTTATTCGTAACCGTCTTATACTTATGCTTAATCATACGTTCATGCTTGATATTCGTAAACGTGTGACAACTTGCAAATACATGACATTCATACTTCATACGGGACGTAAACATACTTCTTATATGGAATCATACTTGCTTATACTTATTCTTATGTTAGAAATACTTGGCAACTCTTATAATATGTTTATAATTCATAAATGACCCTTAAAACACCATAAAACTATCAAATATAACATCAGGGACTAAAACTACCAAAAAACAAACAAGTTTAAGTCTCTCGCTCCCCGCGACCGCCAAGACTTGCTTCTCTCGCCCCCCGCCAGAGGGCTTAATCCGCTGAATGTTTACATCAGCTCATGGATTGGGCAATTTTGTGTTAGTTGGATTGTGTTTCTTGCACTTATTCAACCACTCCCTAGCTCACTCCTATTTAACCCAACTCATTCCCACACTTCCTCCACTTTACAAACTCACTAATCTCACTCTTAAACACTTAAGAACTCAGCTGGAAACAGTAACTTGGCAGATTCATCTCAAGTTACTAAAGTGAGCATAACCTCACTTATACTTCGTCTTTTTCACTCATTCTTTCTTCTTAGCACTTGGAACAACCTTAGGTATGTATCCACATGTTTTCCATGGAAAACCAAGGCTGGAACATCAACCAAATAAGGCCCAAAGTGCAAGAAAACTTTCTATTTTCATTCAAACTTTGTTAAACTTGTTTAACTTGAGTCTAACTCATCTCAAACCTATGTCCGAATGCTTACAACACTACTAGTTGTTTGTTAGGATTAAAAAAAGTTTGAGACATTCAAACTAGAGGTTAAAACCTCACAAACTTTCTATTTTTTTAACTAGGGTTTACACCCACAAGTAATGTCCAAGTTAATCTTGTTGAATGTGTGATATTTAGACTAGCTTGGGCTATCCTTCATAGAAATGCACCCACTACTTGATGTTTTTCCTAGATTAGTTATACTCTTATTTCATTCTTATTGTATATTCTTGACCCTCCGTGTTGTCAATGACAACATGTGTAGTGGTGAATACCCAAGAGGTACCTAAATGGAAGATTCATCTTCCTACCTCATGCGTGACTTACATGAATCTACACGAGGTCTTAAGTGGACGATTAATCCTCCCACCTCCTACTTGACTATATGATATATGTACTTGTACTATATAAACTATATAAAATCCCTAAAAACCGAACCCTTGATGATGACTAAATAGTTATTCGTCAAGCTACTAAGTTAGATCACCAAAGTGATTAGTTCCTCGTTGCGATTCTAATAGGTGTTAACCTATGAAATCATATAAACCCAAATGGGCCCTCATAGTGTCAAAACGAGTGCTAGCGTTAGTAACTATTTTCGTGTATACTATTTTGTTATACTTTATTTCAAATTCTGAATCTTCCATCAACATCTAACACTCACACTTATGTTTCCTCTTGTAGGATAACTTGGTGTCCCCCACCAACCTACAACTCTTCATGGACTTTGCTAATCGGAACGCTTGCAAAACCGTGAGTATACTCGAACCCCCCCTTTTACGTTTACCACTTTTGGGGTGTAACATGTTTACATTATCATAAAACAACACAAAACTTATGCTTATTTACTTGCATGAACAATACATTATACATGAACGCTTTGATACATATGTTATGCTTATACTAGGACCGAACGTATGAGATACCATAGTCATTAGCTTATTTTGAGCCTCCATTTGACATGTATAGCGCTATAGGAGTAACGCACCGCCCATGAACGTGTGGTCATGTTGAATTATTTATACTAGTTGCGTAAACAGAGGGTTGACTAGAAATATCGCATGCCTTGTATTTGGTCGTATGTAAACTTAGTTGCCATGTGGATTTGTTTAAACTTATGCTTATATGTATGCTATGCTCAAACTTGTATACTCTCCTTTGCTTTTGCATTGAACTCGTATTCTAAAACATGTTACAGGTTGATGAAGATGATGCTATGAAAATGAAGTAGCTTAGAGACTAGATACACACATAGACGTTAGGTTTATTATTGTTGTATCAAATTGGTTGTATTTGAATTTCTCTTGTAATGTATGACAATTTAACTATGAAATGGAATCCGGTTTAATTAATTATTGTCACTGTTAGTTTTATGAGAAATGAGCAATCTATTTCGTCCCGCCTTGATGTTTCCGCCATTGGTTGGGGTGTGACATAGCGAGTGCGTTGGAAGCGTTGTGAAGTGCGATGTAGTGTGTTGAAATAAGCGATGTAGTGTGAAAGTAGGCGATGGAGCGTAGTAAGCGATATAGTTTACATTATGATCCGAATCTCTGGTGCTAGGCGTAACGAGTAACGAGCTGCGAAAAAGCGGGTTGTTACAGTCTCCCTTCTTTAGGAAATTTCGTCCCGAAATTTATTCGAAAGCAAGACTTGAGAATTGACACGAATAGATAGCGATAAGGTGTTAGCGTACGTTGAGAATGAATGAGCGATCGATCGAGGATTGACGGGTGAAAGCGTCTCGGTGGTGTAGGGAATCGATGAGAAGTGACTTAATTGACTCGTGATTGATAACTCACGAGTTGGCGATCCAAAAATGTTTTTAAGTTTTTGAAAAGTTTTGTTAAACTATTACGAAAAGGCCTTTAAATGAAACTCGATTTATGAAAATTTTCTCACAACGTGACGTTAGGCTGAGTCGATTTCACATTGTAAGAAGGATTTTACTTGACCAAAGGTTTTATTAAAAATCAAAATATTTAGAAACTTTTCTATTTATTTCAAAAACATAACGGTAAAAATAATTTTTAACGGTATCAAAAAGCTTAATTAGCGTCGAACCCCACATGGCATCTTTCCATGAAAGTTTGTTAATATGGCTAAAATACTTATATATAGGAAGTACCAGCGGCGTATCCACCATGTTTTAGCCATATCGCCTCCGTCTCGTGGAGCGATGTCAGGTGTGTTGACATGATATGGATAGATTTTGGTATCCTTGGTCCATGCGGTGAAGAGTAGGACCAAGTAATTACAAAGCTTAGATAGCGTCGAACCCCACATGGCATCTTTTCACGGAAGTTTGTTAGTATGGCTAAAACACTTATATATAGGAAGTACCAGCGGCGTATCCACCATGTTTTAGCCATACCGCCTACGTCCCATGGAATGATGTCATGCGTGCCGACATGACATGGATGGATTTTGATCCAAGCGGCGAATGGTTGGACCAAGTTTGAATAGTAAGCCAAGCAGCTTGCGTGGAGAAGTTGATTGTATACTTGGTTAGGGATAAGAGTGCACGGGAATGGTTCGGCGATTGGAATAGCGAAGCGGTAAGAATGAGAGATGCGATAGGTGTTAAAGCATCGAGAGGGGAAAGCAATAAGCGAAGCGATAGCGTTAAAGCGTCGAGAGGGGAAAGAGATAAGTGAAGAGATAGAATTAAAGCGTCGAGAGGGGAAAGCGATAAGCGAAGTGCAGTAGATTCCAGCGAAAGTAGGATTGCGATGCCGTAGTTTGCGAGAAATCTAGCGTTTGCGCTATCGAGAAGTGATGAGATGTTACGCCTTGCGAAGGGGTTTAGCGTGTGAAAATAGTCACCATAATATTAAAGGTCTAATAACGTTCAACTACGCATGGCATTTCTTCACGAGAGTTTGTTAGCATGGCAAAAGCACTTATATATAGGAAGTACCAGCGGCGTATCCACCATGCTTCGACCACGCCGTCACCGTCTCGTGAATAGATGTCAGACTTTGTCAACATGGTTAAAACGCTTATATATAGGAAGTACCAGCTGCGTATACACCATGTTTTAACCACGCTTTTAATGTTAGCGCACCATTAGAATTCACTACGATCCCCATGCAAACGTCAGGATAATCCCGTATGCACCCGTGATTAGTTTGTTGTTTGCATGTTTATCATAACTTATTTTAAAGGCACATAGTAGGGGTAAAAACATATTATATCGTGATATACTATATAGCGTTAGTAACAAGATTTAGTGTGTGAGCTTAGACTATGTGTGATGACTCGAGAGAGAGATAGAGAGAGAGAGAGAGGGGGATAGAGTGAGAGAGAGAGACGTCATCGTATGTTGAAGCGATATCGAACAATAGAACATTTATAAGAGATAAGGACTAACATAGAGGATCGTACCGTTAATGACGTCGTTCTACGCCTGGTTGGGGTTGATATTGACGACTTCTGCTGCTGGTGCTACTGGTGCGACGGTTGCGAGGGTGGCGAGTTGAGTCGGCGGTGCTGGAAGGGCTAGCATCGCATCTTGTCGCAGCCCTGCGCGGCAGTGGCTGGTGAAGTGACCGTAACAGTTGCAGTTGTTGCAATAGCGGTAGGGGGTTCCAACCTGGTGGTGATAAGTATATCTGTGACATTGGAGAAGAGTTCCGGTGTAAGCACGCCTTGGGAGAGGTGAACTGTTTGGAGAGGCTCTACTGGTGCGACGGTTGCGAGGGCGGCGAGTTGAGTCGGCGGTGCTGGAAGGGCTAGCATCGCATCTTGTCGCGGCCCTGCGCGGCAGTGGCTGGTGAAGTGACCGTAACAGTTGCAGTTGTTGCAATAGCGGCATGGGGTTCCAACCTGGTGGTGATAAGTATATCTGTGACACTGGAGAAGAGTTCCGGTGTAAGCACGCCTTGGGAGAGGTGAACTGTTTGGAGAGGCTCTGGGTTAAGCAGTGCAGTTGCTGAGTAATTGAGACTCGAGCTCTTTCTAGGCTCGGTGGTGGCTTGCGGTGGTGCGTCGTCGTCATCGGATAACTTGATAGTAGCTTGGTTCAGCTTCTTGGTGGGATTCCTGGAGAAAAATCCTGCCTAGACTCACTTGTCATTCATCTCCGCGGCCAATTGATAAGTTTATTCGATGGTAGCCGGTCTTGCAGCTTTGACAAAATCGCCCACACACTCAGGCAAAGAACGTAGGTACTTTTTGATAGCCTTGTCGGGAGTGTCGACTTGGCTAGGGGAGATGATGCTAAGCTGTTTAAACCTTGTTGTGAGGCCGGCGTTGTCACTTTCGACTTGCTTGATTTTCCAAAACTCATTCTCTAGCTTTTGGACTTCGTGGAGAGGGCAATATTCTCTCTTCATGAGCTCTTTCAGTTCTTCCCATGATAACGCATAAGCTGCATCGTTCCCACGTTTGATGCGCTCGGCTGTCCACCGGTCGAGTGCTCTTGATTGAAAAACTCCTGTAGCACACGTGGTATGAAGATGCTCAGGGCACCCACTTTGACGGGAGGGTAACCTCGATTGCATCAAACCACTGAAGCATCTGAGATACACTTCCTTCACCTGTGAAGACCATTGGTTCACAGGCGTTGAACTGTTTGTAAGAGAAAGTAGACTTTGGTGCATCGGACTTAGAGTCTTCCGATGTGTGAGAATTGTCGAGGGCTTGAACTTGAGAGACGATTTGGGGAATGACCTTCGCCATTTCCCTGGCCATGAGAGAGGCGTTTCTCTTATCAGCGTTTCTTCTAGCGTGACGTCGTGAGTTGGAAGCGTTCGAAGACATCTAGACAAAGAATTTGGAATGAGATTCGATCATAATGATTTTGAAATTGCGATGTGATTTAGCCCGTTAAAAACTTGTTATAGTTATTGTAACACGTATTCTTAGAAATCACATAGGAAACATATATTTCCTAGATTCTCACGTATTCACATAAGCACATGTAACCACATACTGTATATGTATATATTCAGATACGTATATACTTGCAGGTATAGCGCGAGGACGCGATTAAGAGAGTTGTTTTGGATTGCGATAGCTGTGCAAGTTGTGCGTACGTTTATGGAGCGAAAAGAGATAAATCGAGAAATCGATAAAGCGTAAAATCTTCAATTTGAAAACATATAAGCATAATAAAATTCGCTGATGCGTAAAATCGGCGATTGCAGGCTTAAAATTAATAGAGCGTTCTATGTTTTAAGACAGCGACTACCCAAAGTGATTCGATCATTCCGCTGAGTTTGGGCACACGCTTTGGCCTAATAGGTAAATGCTCTCACCACCGTGCGGCTAACGGCATTACCCTTCCGGTTACTACGCTTCCCAGATTTTGAAACAATCGAGACTTTGGGGAGATTGAAAATCGTTGAGGGGGATGAGTTTTAAGATTCGGGTTTCACCCCTAACTTAATAACTTCGAATCTCTGATCGTGGTTTCCCACCCGGACCCATCAGGAGGTTTCCACTGGGTAGAATGGGAAATTTCCGTTAAGATGTGGATATCACTCCTAACTTAAGGGGAATTTCGTGCTAATCGGAATACACAGAGTGAGTGATTCGTCGAGAATTAGCGGCTTTCACACCTAATCTCGACAAATCGGCTCGTTTGTGATGTACGAGTATCTTTGCAGCTTTGTGTGTTATGTCCAAGTCTCAGGAAAGACTTCGTATAGTATTTTAAGCCCAAAGACAATGTTTTAATCGGATAAGTAAGGAATAAGTACATAGTTTCCTACTATAGACTAGGCAAATTACCTAATTCCCTGTAGTTATGGCTCTGATACCAATTTGTCACACCCCAACCGATGGCGAAATCATCGGAGCGCGGCACTAAGAGAATCAGATTGCTCAAGAGAATCCATAACAATTACTATATGACAATATTTAACAAGGTTCAATTTCCCATAAAACTAAACAAATATTCATACAATAATTGAAATAGAGCCGAGTTTCTCAAACAATAAAATAAAGTAGACAACTTGATTAAGCGTGTATCTAGAGAGTCCTAATCTTGATTCGATATAACCTGCGTTTAACCTGCAACATACGTTAAAATAATGTCAATACAAAAATGTATTGGCGAGCATACAGGTTTTGATATAATAGCATAGTAGAGAAAAATGTCGCGAATTTCCACATACATAAACATGATTCACATAACATATAAACTAAACAAGAAAATTTCACATGTTAAGCTCTCGAGAAGGCTGGTAAGTGCGATGTGTCCTTCCTAGCTAGACCCCGTCGGGTGTCAGCCAATCTATAGTACCATACTAGCTAAGGTGGAGTTAACGAAAAAGTGTCCTAGTATATATGTTTCTACATCACGTATAAGATATTTGCGTGTGATAAATCAGTTTAGTGTGTATTGTGTACTTTGATATGAACGTATGTTACACCTAAAAAGTGCGTTAAATCGAAAAGGGGTCAAGTATACTCACAGTGGGTGCGTAACAGCAAACCCGAGAGCTGAGAAAAGGTGAAAAGAGCGTCGTTTTAGCCTGCCCATAGAAACGGAAGTGCATCAGTCTTCCAGAGTGTTGAGACGGTCGAAACGGAGAGTCGTGCGTGAAACAGATATTTTCGTTCGAAATGAGTTTTCGTGCGAAAATTTTTAGTGGATTTTCTCACGAAATTTTCGTGGGAAATTTTGGTGGATTTTCTTACGAAATTTTCGTGCTAAAATTTCAGTAGTTTAACTTGCGAAATTTTTCCTGCTAAAATTTCAATGGTTTAACTTGCGAAAATTTTCGTGCTAAAATTTCAGTGGTTTAACTTGCTAAAAATTTTCGTGCAAAAATTTTAGTGGATTTTCGTGCGAAAATTCCTGCTTCGTGTCCAAAATCGAGTGTCTTCGCGTCATTCTTCGGGAAATTGAGTGTTCGTCCCTCCAGCCTTAGGCCACTGATCGAGTCTTGTGCCAGAGAGGTCTTTAGAGCGAGTGAGTCGTTTGTGAAAACTCGGACTGGGTCGTACGAACCAATATGATTCGTGCGAGCTAGTCCAGTTTGCACAAGTGACTGTTCTTGCGTCTTTGTGCAAATCGGACCTAAGTCTTCGCTTGGAACGAACGTGATTCCGAATCCATTTCAGACGGTTTTTTACGCTGCTTCGTTCCACTACTTAGTGAATGAAACATTAGTCAGTTTGATCCGTTTTTGTGTGAAAAAACGACATATAAAACTGTTTAAGTTAGGATGAACACTTGATGAGTTCATAATAACCAGATTTCTACCTCGGGAAGCCAAAGCTAAGCCTAAAATACTCTTTCAAGTGCAAATCCTTAAGAAAATTAGAAGGTTATTACGAAAAAGATGATGGTTTTAGTAAACAGAGAAGTTTAGATGAAATCGGAGATGAACTCGTGTAAAATCGTTGTGGAAATCGTTGTGAGTTGCGTGGAAACGTAGTCTTCCTACATGGAGCAGAGAGAACGAGCTAGAGAGCTTTTGGTGCGGAATATCAGCAAGCTGAGAATGAATGTCTAAGTGTTGTATTTATAGTAGAAGAGAGTGGGAGTAGTGTCTGGGCATATTTTCGTGCAAAAATTTTCATGCACGCACGCACGAAAATTTTCGTGCGAAAATTTTCAAGCGATTTTTTTAGGTTAAGCTTTGTTAGGTTAAGTGCGTTAAGTGTTCTAGCGAGGTGTTAAGCATATTAATCGTTTAACTTAAATTAAATAAAATAAATAAGCGAGATAGTATGCGTCTAAGTTCCTAAGTCTTGGGAGTGTCGCGTTGTGGTTTAAGCGATCGAGTAGTCTTGGAACCATCACGAAATTGTCATAGTTTTAGCGAGTGCGTTGGCAGCGTTGTGAAGTGCGATGTAGTGTGTTAAAATAAGTGATGTAGTGTGGAAGTATGCGATGTAGCGTAGTAAGCAATATAGTTTACATTATGATCCGAATCTCTAGTGCGAGGCGTAACGAGAGTAACGAGCTGCGAAAAAGCGGGTTGTTACACATGTCAAAGCTCTGCCTGACTAAGATTCATTGGGGTTCTGTCTCGTGTTGTATGGATAAAGTGACTTGGGTTAATTTACTAAAACATGTGCATTGTATGTTTTAAATAGAAATTCCAGGAAGTAATCAAGAATTTTCACCAGGAACTCCGTAGGAATACCTAAGTTTTCAATGTGAGTACATTCTCTTTTTCTCACCGTTTGTGAGTACATTCTCTTTTTCTCACCGTTTATGAGTACATTCTCTTTTTGTAAATCTTTTTGTGAGTCAAACTGTTTTACCAAAACCTCAAATGTTTTAATTATACTTAACAGTAATTAAGTATATGTATTCTACAATTACTGCAAGTATGTTGGGTTTTGTATACATTACTTGTCCACAGTTACAGGAGTGTCATTGGAACAGTTACTATTGGGTGACAGGACCCAAAGTAACATGACCCACAATTCAGGTGTTGACAGTACTGAATGAGTAATTGTGTAGATATAAACATTGTAATCGCTGATGCTCTCAACAACTGTAAAGTATAAAAACTTGTTTTGTTTAAACTGGGATGCACTCGATAGTATTTCTTACTGATAAAATGTTTTTAAAACGCGTTTCAGGTAACTTAATGTGAAGCTATTAGAAGCCAGCTGGAGAGCACTGAAGGCTTAGAAAAGTGGCTATAAAAGTTACCTATATAAAAAGGAGTTTATGTTTTTCATAAATTAGGGTTTGTCCCTACAAATGTATTGTAATGGAAACTTGGGTTTTATCCCATTTGTTATTAATAAAAGTTTGGTTTTTGAAATTCTGATAATATTTCCTAACTACGATCCTGATGTTTAATTTACACTGCCAAATTAATAAACACCGGTACCACCTGTCTGCGGTACTCGCGGCCCCCGCTCCCGGGGTAGAGGTCGGGGGTTGCGACACAAAGATCCATTAGAATCGTAACAAGTGCATGGTCATAGATGGTGTAACACGTTTCTTAACAAGTAACTATTAAGTTATAATTAAGTCTTGTTACTTAGGTATATATGTATGTAGATTACATAGTATTCATAGAATATAGGTCAAGTATGAGGTAGAAGATCGAAGTCTCCATTTAGGCACCTCTTTTGAGTCATAGAATTCATACATGAGGTAGGAAGAACAAACTTCCATTTAGGTACCTCCATTTTTCACCTCTAGACAAGTTGTCATAGACAACAAGGAGGGTCAAGAACAAGATTAATAATAATAAGAAATGGAATACATGGTTATCACTATACCAAGTAGTCAAGTAAGCTATAATCCGGTGAGCCGACGTCGACACAAGTCGAAGGCTAGACGGGGTTGTGTTACTTTCATCTAGCAAACCACATTGGGATAGTGATGAGAAATCATCAAGTGATGTGTGGACTTAGTTGTAGGATAGCCCAAGCTAACTGGGTAGTCACACTAACATCAAGTTCAAGACTTGGCATCACTTGGGAGCTTAACGCTCATGTAAAACAGGAAGTTTGTGAGGTTTTAACCTCTGATTTAACATGTCTCAACCTTGTTTTTAAGCCTAACTAACCATGGATGAGGTCATAAGCATTAGGACATAGTTTTGAGATGAGATAACTCAAGTTTGACAAAGTTTAAACACGTTTAGATGAAAACAGAAACGAACAGTCCAGAGCCTGGTATTCCATGGAAAACCAATGGAAATGTTCCTAAGGTTAATCCAAGCAAGTGGGAAAAAGAATAGAGCAAAACGAATAAGATTTGAGTGAGTTATGCTCACTTTAGTGAAGAACAGTGATTTTGCTCGAACTTGAGATCTGCAACTGATTATGGATGATTTAAGAGTGACATGGATGATTAGAAAAGTGTGAAATGCTAGGAAATCACTTGGGTTTTATAGGGGAAGAGTTAGGTTAGGTTGGTGGGTGATTTAATGGTGTTTTGAGGCCATTGGAGGAGAAAATATGTTGGGATTTCGCGCAATTCGCTGCCGAGTTCAAACCTGCTGCCCGCCAGTACCCCATACGGACCGTATGGGGTACCCCTTGCAGTCCGAAAGGGTCCGGCCAGGACTACACATTTTTATTTTTTTTATTTTCTTGATTTATAACACATTTAAAGGTTACAACTTGGTGTTTTATGAATAATTAAGGGTTTCTAAGTATAACTAACAAGTGTCAAAGTATAGATATCGCGTTATAATTTTCGTATAAAACATGTATGTCACATATTGCAAGTATATCAAGTGTTTACGCATACGGTGGATCAAGTAGCATGTATGTAGAATATAAACGAGTTTAACATGATAAAATAGACACATGTTTCATTATGATTCAAGTCTCGGAATAATGATTACAATGGTAAGATGAATACAAAGTTACAAAGTTCCAAAAATAGAATTACAAAGCAATCTTTCTTAATATGGAAAGTATGAAAAAAGCAGGGCGTTACAGTGAGGGCAATTGAGAATACACCCGAAGCTGGGGGGACAATACCCATTATGTGGTCATTGTGGGGATCTAGGGCACATAGCTGATCAGTGCCCTAGTATTATAGGTGTAAATGAAGAGGTGAACATATTGCAGGACAATGGGAATAGATATTCGGGTTCCCAAGGCAATAACCAATATTACGAATCACGCAATCAGAATAATTATCAAGGGGGTAATAATTTTGGTTATCAAAGGAGCTATCAGCAGGGTACTAGTCAGGGTGGTAGTGAGATTATGGAGATGTTGAAAGCCATACATCAGGAGCTGTAGAGGAAAGGTCAGATGGATGAAGCTCGAGCGCAAAAGGATGAAATGCGAGACAAGGCCATTCAATCACTGACCACACAGTTGGGGCAATTAGCTAGCGAGGTAGCTAATTTTGAAGAAGCAGCCAGGGAAGTTGCCAAGTGATACTCAAACAAACCCCAAGAATGCAAAATCTATACCGATCAGTGGGGTAAATCTCACTCTTACAAGTAAGTTTTCTGATAACGGTTCGTCTACTTCTCATGTGATTGCAGGTTTGAGTGATGCAAATGAAGAAACAAACGGAGTGGCCCCTGGGGAAACCCCGGTCGCCAAAAACCGGGTTGGAAAAAAATTAAAAGCCCACCACCCTTGCTGGATTATGGAGCGAGGTTGGCGTTTCCCCCGGGGATTTTTGTCGACCAGTTAAACTTTGGTTCTTGCAAGTTGTGAAGCATGGCAATGCCCCAAGATGCGAGTTTAAAAAAACCTGGGGGTTTTATGAAGAGGGGGTGCCCCAAATCGGCGAGTTTTTTTAAAACCTCGGTCGACTTTATGGGGTTTGGGGACCCCCCCCCGGTTTTAAGGTACGGGCAGTCGCAAAAATTTTGGGACGGCTTCCTGTGATACAGAAAAGGGGTCAAATTAATGCGGGGAAGGAAGTCACCGGGGGTTTATAAAACCCCTAAGCGTTTTTTAAAAGTTTTTTAAAAATTTTTTTGCTTACGTCTTATTAAAATGAGTCAAAGCAGGGGGGGGGGGGGAACTACTGAGGGGTTTGGTTTAGTGGTGTTGATTTTTACAGTTTTGAGTGAAAAAATGGTGGAAAAAAAGGCAAAGAAGGAAAAAGTGGAAGGAAATTTAAAAAGAAGGGAAACCCCCTGTTTTTGGTTTTTGGGACGAGGAGCCCCCACTTCCGATACAAAAACTCCCCCAAAAAATCCCAAAAAAAAATAAAAATTGCAAGATAGAGGACTTTGTTCATTTAAAAAATCAATGGTTTTTTGTAGTGTTGTATTTTTTTTGCGCTCTAACCAAAAAAACCGTCCCCATGGATTCTTTGATTCTAGGGGGGTTTTTCCCAAAAATCCCCCCATTAATTTTTGGGCCCCCGTGAGGGTTGAACTTTTAATAAAACCCCGGGTCAAAAACAAAAATACACCCAACGAAAAAAGACCCCAAACTCTAAACCTGGGGTTTTCCTTTTCCCGGAGAGTGCTAAGTTTTAGGTCTTAGCTAGATACCCCTAGATACCCAGGGTTTTAATTGGGGAAAAAAACCGTTTCCCCCCCCCTTTTCCCCCCATTTTTTCCAAAGTATTTAGGGGGGGTTTCCCCCGGGGCCGGTTGGGGGGTTACGATCAACTTCGGTTGGGTTTTACCCCTTGATTTGACTTCACTTTATTAAAAGATTAAAGGAGGGGGGGGCGGGGGGAAAAAAGGGGAAAGGCTCTTTTTTTTGACAGGGAAAAGGGGAAAGGCGCAAAAAAACCTACTTAAAAATAAAAAAAAGGGTTAAAACTTGAGTGAAAGGTTTTCCCCGAAAAGGGTTAAAAGGGGTTTTTTCAAGTTGGGTTTTTAAAAAGGGCTCTACCCCTTGGGGGGAACAATGTATCCCAAGTGTAGGGATGCGATCCTCGAGAGGGGGTTTTGGTAAGTTGTATTTAATTGTTTGAATTTTTGAAAAGATGAAAATTTTGAAAGATTTTTGAACCCCAAAGGGGAAGTGTGGGGGGAAATTGGTTGTTGGTTTTAAAACTTATACATATGAGTGATTAAAATAGTCGAAAACAAAATTCTAAAAAGGAAAGTGGGTAGGCCCACCGGGTTTTTTGTGAAAGGCCCGGGGGGATTAAAAAAAACACAAAAAAATTTAAAAAAATCGGGGGGTCCGGGGCCTTTTTGGGGAGTTATAGAAAAAAAAAAAGCGTAGGGTTAAGGGGGGTTTTTTGTTATAAGTAAAAAGCTTATAAACTTTTTTGTTAAAAGGCACCCCTGTTTTTTTTTAAAAAAATAAACCGGGGAAAAAGGTGGCGTAAATAAAATTCCATTTATCCATTTTGAGCTGCTTTATTGAAAAACCCCAAGGTTTTGTCCCCGGGGGGGGGGTTTTTCTTTTGGTACATCCCCCTTTTAGATGGGAGTTAGATAAGAAAAGAAAATATGTGAAAATTTTGGCCCTTAACCCCCGGGGGGGTGACTCGTGTGGGGGGGCCCCCCAAATTTTTTCGTATAAAAAAAGCTTTTTAAAGTTTAAAAAACCCCCCATTATCCTTTTAAATTTTTTTCAAAAATTATAAAGCTTGTTTTATATGCCCGGGAATTCAAAAGCTTAAAGGGGAAAAAGGGGGGCGGTGTAGTTTTTGGTTTGGGGACTCACAGATAACCCCTGCAATTGAATTAAAAATTATGTTTTGGGTTTGGAAACGGCGGGGGTTTTTTTTTAAGTGGACCATTTTACTTGAAAACTTGGTTAATGCGTGGAACCCCTTTTTAGTAATATAACCCAAAAAATTGGGAAAATTGTAAAATTTTTAAAAATTCCGGGGGAAAAAGTTTTTTTTGAGCCCGGGAAAAAGGATAAATGTGGGGAGTGTTTTGGGGAGTGTAAAAATTTTGGCCCCTTTACGTGTGTTTATTCCCCCTTTTAGGGGTTTTCTAGCGTTAAAGTGCATCGAATGTTTTAAAAACGAGGAAGCTTGGGGTTTTGGGGTTTTTAAAGGGGTTTTAAAATTTGGTTTAAATTTACGAAGGTTTTGAGATGAAGTGGAAAGCCCCAAAAATGGCAATTGCGTTTTTCGGTCCCCCAAATTTAGACTTTTTTGGTTTTGGGGGGAAAAACCCCTTGGAGTTGAAGGGGAAAATGGGGAAAAAAAAGGGGCCAGGGGTTGATTGGCCCTTTTTTGGAAATGGATTTTAAAAAAAATATTTTAAAAAAATGAGCAAAAAAAAGTTCCGGGATTTTTTGGTCATTTTTTAGAATTTTTAATTTTTGGTTAAAATTTAAAAAAGAGGGGAAGTGTTATGTCGGGGGCCCTCTATTTTATTACTTAAAAAGGGGTTAAAGGAAAAAAAAGGGTTTTTGGGGCCCAAAGGTGTGTTACGGTGGGAAGAAACAATCCCAAAGGTTTTTTCCCGGGTCCAAATTTTTAAAAAAATTTTTTGTGAAAAGGGGGGTGAACATGTAAAAGGAAAACATAATTAACAAATGTAACTTACGGTATTTACCCCAAAAAGGGGGGTTGGGGGGAAGAAAACAGAGAGAAAAGAAATTGTGGGCCCCTTGCTTCCCGTCGAATAAAAAGGGAATTCGGGGTTTTTGGGGGATATGTTTTTAAAGGGTTTTTAAAAAGGTTTTTTTTTAAAACCCCAAAATTGGGTTTAAAAATTTTTTTGGGGCGAATTTTTTTGGGATAAAAAAACCCCCAAAATTTGGAGCTTTTTTCACTCAATTCATCACACTTCATCATAAACCCCAAACCCCCAATCTTAAACCCCCCCCTATTTTTAACGGGTGGAAGTTTGGCTAACCGGAAAAATGAGCGGTTTCAACCTTGTGGTTTCCCCTCCGGGGGAGGTTCTTGAAAAAAAAATTTTGTTATGTGTTTGAATTTTGTTAAAAAATCCGGGTTAATAAAAACCATTAAAGCTTTTTCCCCGGTTGTTTTTTTTGGCTTGATTGTAAACTTTTTTTTTTTTTTAAATTTTTTTAATTTTGTTCTTTAAAAATTCCGAGAGTTTTGAATTTGGGTTTTAGATTTGATAAGGGTTAGGGTTAGAAATTTCCCCAATTGATAACTTTTATAACCTTCCCCATTGTTTTAAAAACGAAAAAAGTATTTTTAAATTTTTAACCCAAAATCAGAACCCAAAATTATACGAGTATGTTTTAAGTAATTGTAAAAACTTCAAACACGTAACTGAATTGCTTTGAATCTGAAAATTGGGGGAACCATTTTTTCCCCCAATTTTTAATTTAAAAAACCTTTTTTTTCTTAGTAACTTTTAGTTATTCACAAACCCCCAAAAAAAGGGGAATTTATTTTTGCAAAAAGATTTGTATTAAAACCCCAAACATTTCCCCAAAACCCCTCCTCTGGTTTGATACCCAAAATTTCCTATTTCCCCTTTTCACTTTTTTTTGCAACTAAAAGTGGGTTTTCTAAACCCCGAACAAAGCCCAAAATTGGTACCGAAATTTTAATTTTGGCCATTCTTGAGTTTTTCCCACTTATCTTAGCCTTCGTAACTTTACCAATTAGCATTTTCCCCTAAAAAACAAGTTCCTGTATTTAAAATATTGACGCACGTAACCCCCTTAAAACCCCTTTTTTTAAGATAGGTAAAATAAAAATTAAAAAGGCTCGTGTTTCACAGCCCCCCAAAGAAATCATAATGGAAAAGGGGGTTTTAAACTTTGCTTAGAATTTTGCAGATTTTTAAATAAAGTGATTTTTTTAAAAACTTTTGTTTTTTAAAAGTTGTACAATATATTAATTAAAAAAAGGAAGGGGGAATATTGAAAAACTTAATTTGAGAAATTAAAACTATTATTAATTTAAAACTTTTTTCTCTCTCATTTCCCCCATTTTAATTTAATTTTTTTTTTTTTTTTTAGTAAAAATTTTAAAAGCACAACTTTTTAAAAAAAAAATAGTGAAAAAAATAATATAAGATATTATTTTAGTGCAATATATAAAATTGGGAATCTTTTAATTGGGGCAAAATTTTTCCCTTTTCCCCCCAATTTTTCCCAAAATTTCGGGGAAAAAAATCACGTCAAAAAAAATCTTTTGGAACTTTGCAATGTTTTTGTATCGGAAAACCGGGGGGTTGCAGGTGGGGGGGGGTTTTGTTTTTGGCCACTTCCCCAAAACCCCCAGATGGGTTGGGGAAAAAAAGTCGCCATTTTGGGGGTTTTACCCCGGGGACAAAACCCTACCAATGGGGCCCCTTAAAAATTTGGGGTGTTCACGCCGACATTTTTTTAGGTTTTTTAAAACCCCTCAAATGTGGGACCCCAAGTCAAAAAAAAAATTTTATTTCTTTTGGTTTATTTTGGTTTTAAATTTTTCGGTTTTCCCCCCGAAAAGTGTGCGTTTAGTTAAATTTTTTTTGTCACTTATTTTTGGGGGTTTAATAGCCCCCAAAGAAAAAAGGGGGGTTCTTTTGGTAGTTCAGATAAAAGGAAAAGGGGATTTTCAAAAAAACTTTTATGATGAAATTAGGGGAAAATAGAAAATTTTTAAAAAAATTTTTTTAAAAAAAGATAAGACTTACGAAAACGGGGAAAAGTTTAAAAAAAAAAAAGCCAGGATTTTTTTGTTTTTTAAAAAAAACCGCCATCTAGAGTGGCCCCCAAAAACCCTTGCCGGCATTAGCCACCCCTTTAGAGGTTTTTTTTGATCAAAAGTGGGCACTTTTTTTTTGGGTTTTTAAAAAAGTGGGGTATCCTATTACCCCCCCCCTTTGGGCCCAAAAAACCCTTTTTGACAGTGTTTTGTTACCTGTGGTTACCGGGGGATTTTTAAAAAATCTTTTTTGCCAAAAAAAGCCTTTTAAAAGTATCCGCTAAGGGGTTTTAAGGGGGGGACCCCTCTGAAAATTAAAAAATTTTAGTGCCCCCCTTTAAAAAAAATTCCCCGGTTTTTAAGGTCCGGAAAAAAGGGTTGGGGCTTATCGTCGGCTAAGGGTTACCCTAGTACTTGTTTTTTGGTTTTGTTTTGAAAATTTAAAAAAAACTTGTTTTTTTAAACCCTCTTTGTAACCCATGTCTATTTTTTAATTTTTTAAAAAAAAAAGGCCAAAGGTTTCCCCCCCAATGGATAAATGAATATTTTTAAAAATAAAAACCCCCCCAAAAAATAAAAAAAAAGGGGAAAAAATTTGGGGGGGGAAAAAAATAAAAGTAAGAACAAAAAAGAACGAAAAATATGATATTATCTTTTCTAGAAGAAAGAGTGAAAGATTTGGTTTTGAAAAAAAAAAGGTGGGGGGTCAATTGGAAGGTGGAGGGAAAAAAGAGGGGGGGGAGTCAATTGGGGGTTTTTTTTTTGGGGTTATTCTATTTGGCTTTTGATTATAAACTTTTTCTTTTCCCCCAGTAGGATAAAAATTTTGGGGGGAAAACGCGATAAAAACCCCCGATAAAGTAAAAAAATCAAATCCCCTAGAAGTATCTGATGTGTAGGGGCTTCAATTAAGGGAAAATGGGGGTCAAAAGGGGACCCCATTTTTAAAAAGGGTGGGTTGTGGGGTTTTTTCCTTTTTTAAAAAGAGCCTTTCGGGGCAAAAAAAAAGTTTTTTTTCCCCAGGCCCTTTACAAAGGAAAAACTACATGGGGCCCTTTTATGAAAGGGGAAAAGTAAAAATGACATATCTTAGGGAAACAACTATGTAGTCGTTTTGCGAGGGGAAAAGTTTAGGTAGCCCTTCCTTAAAAAAATTTTTAGTTTTCAACGAAAAAATTTTTGGGAAAAGGAAAACGAGGCCCCCTTTTTAAAAACCCTTTGTTAATCTTTTTTTTTAAAAAAAGTTACGTAGTTTTTTCCCAAAAAAAATGTCATCAGGGAAAAAACCCCCAAACAGCCGGGGCCCTTTTTTTGCCGTGTACTTCTTTAATTTTTTTTTTTCGAAAACCCCCAAACCCCCTAGACGCTTTCTTTGTTTATTTTGGTTTGAGAAATTTTACAACTTGAGCCTTGGGATTCCTATCCATTTTTGTTGCCCCCCCTAACTTTTATTTTTATTTATCGGGGCCCCCCGGGGATTTATTTCCCCCTACTTTTGGGGCCCCCTCTTTAAAAAAACCAATAGGTTTTTCGTTTTTTGGGTTCAATTTTGACCGTTAGCAGTAGGGGTGTTGGTCACCCCCCCCTTTTTCCCAAAAAAACCCCAACCAAAAGTGTCCCCAAAAAATCGCTTCTTCTCCGAGGGGTTTAAAAGTCCTTCCTTTTCCTTCTTCCTCTATTTCCCATTTTTTTTTCCGATCATTCCACTTGGGGTTTTTTTTCCCCGGATCTTTTTCCCCCCTTTTCCACTCCCTCCATTTTTAAATTTTTTTAAAAAAGGGGGTTAAAAAAAACCCGCTACGTTTTAAAATCAATTTAAAAATTTTAAAAAAAGTTACTTAAATATTTTTGATTATTTTGAGTTAAAACTTAAAACCAAATTTTTGATAAATAAACAAGCAAAAAAAAATTATATTTTTTTAAAAATTTTAAAAAAAATAAAAAAAAAAAATTTTTAAAAAGCTGCGGGACTAAAACCCGGGGTTTTCACCAAAAGACACCCTTGGGGAATTTTACCCCTCCCCCACAAGCCCCCCCCCGCCACTTGTTTGTTTTTTTTTCATTTTTGGGGGAAAAAATTTTTTTTTTATGGAAGGAAAAAAAAAATAATTTTCCCCCTTTGAACTAAAAACCGGTTTCCCCAATCCCCAAAAACCCCGTTTGGATACTCGCTTTTCAGGAAAAAAACCCCGATAAAACGGCGTTCCCCCTTTCAATGCTGCTGAGTAAAACCTTGAATTGGAAAAATTTAGATGGTTTTTAAAACCCCAAATTTTTCAATTCGCGAACACTTAAACCCCTAGCCTTTTTTCCTGCGACTCAAAACATCCCCAAAGCTGAAATTTCCCCTTTCCCCGAACCCCTTACAGCCCCCCGGAGAAGTTGAATTAGACCCCGGGAAAAAAAAAATTCGAAGTGGGGGAAAACCGGGGGGCCCAAAAATCCAACGGTTTTTCCCCCCGACTCTTTTGTTTCAATCGGGTTTTAATTTTCACCCCACAAACCCCACAACCCCCCCTTTAAAAATCGAACCTTTTAGTCAACGTTTGTAAAAAATTTCTTGGGGGGAAAATTTTCTGAAACCCCCCGGAACACCCCGTCCCCGGGTATGATCTCCCAAACTTCTGTTAAACCTTGTTTAAGTGACTCAACTTCTTAAATAATGAAAAAGTGTTCTTTTGGGTTTAACCCCCCGGGGGGTTCCCTTCGGATTTTGAACCCCTCCGGGGGAATTCGTGAAAATTTTTAAACGGTCCCTTTTTTTTCCAAAAATCTCTCATTCTTTATTTTAAAAAATTTCTTGTAATGTTAAAAAAACGTATAAGCTGAATCGGTCAAAACAGTGGGGGTAGGGGTTTTCTGTTTTTAAAAAAAACGAAAAAGATGAAGACGAAAAAACAATTAAGACAATTAAAAAAACGATATTTTAAAGGGGGTTTGCACACCGCCCCCCCGGGGGCTGGTGTCAAAAAAAACCGCAGCCCGGGGGTTAAAATTTTTTACACATTCCTTCTATAAAAAAAACCCTTTTTTTTTCAAAAACAAAAACCGGGGGGTTAAAATCAGTTTTGTTAAGAAAAAAAAAACCCCAAAATAAAAACCCCGGGGTTGACACACAGGTCCAGCGGGGGATGTGGCAACATAAAAAATACGTCGGCGTTAAAAACCCTCCCTTGCCACCGGTGGGGTTTGGGGAAATTTAAAAATTTTTTTAAAAAATTAAAAAAAGGGGGAAATTTGGGGTTAACGGGGAAAGGTTATAAGTATAAATAAAAACAAGTTTTTTGGGGGGGTTTGACACGTAGCTCAGTTGGTGGGGGTTTGGGGCCGGGGGAAAGGGGGGGGGGTTGAGCCCACCCGGCGCAAAACAAAAGTTTCCCCCAACCCCGGTTTTAAAGGTAAAGGGGGAACCTAAAAAAACAAATTTTTTTAAATTTTTATTTATTTAATTAAAAAAAAATTATTAAAAAAAATTTAAAAAAAAAATTTTTAAAAAGAAAAAAAAATAGCCATAAACTCAAAAAATTTTAAAAAAAAAATTTCTTAAAAAATCCTTAAAAAATCCCCCCATTTAAATATTTTATCCGTTTTAACTTAGGTTAGTAATCCCGTTGTACCGCTCAAAAAATGGTGCGCTTTTTCCCACCCCCAACCCCAACGCCCAAGGAAAATGAATTTACAAATTCCCCTTTTAAAAACACTTTTTGGGGGGTGTTTCATGTGTCTTTTTAATATATTTTAAAAACCAAACCCCCTTGTCCTGCTTTTTTTCAAAAAACCTGTTTTTTCAGGTTTGTTGTGTTAATTGGGTATTATTGGATAAAAATTTATTATTCTTTTCCATGCAATTTTTTTAGGCCGCCGCCCCCTTTTACATTATGAGCGTTGGGATTTCCCCTTTTTTAATTATGGGGTTTAAAAATTGGCGTGCCCATTTTACGAGGCCCCCTTTTTGAGGCCCTTAAAAGCACAGACATTTTCTTTTTAAAAGTCTGTAATGGGATGGGCCCCCGTTTGTTCCCCCTTGATCGACTTTTCATTTATGTTATTTAAGAATGAGTTGGAAAATGATCATTTTATGTGTCTTTTGTTATTGTATGTTATTTTTTGGGGAGAAAATTCCCCCCCTTTTTTGCTTGTTTTTTACATTTTTTTCCCAAAAATTATGCACTAATTTTCTTTTTTTAAAAAAACAATTAATTTATTAAAAAAAGTTTTTAAAAGGTTTTTCACCCCCAATTATGTTCCCCCAAAAGCTATTTTCCCCCTGATCAGGTGAACCAGCCCCCGCTAGGAACACAGGGGATTGGGGGACAAAAAGGAATTTTAAAACGTTTTTAGTTTTGGGAAAATTTTTAAAAGTTTTGTTTTTTTTTGGTTTTGGGGAAGAACGGGGGGTTTTTTGGGTTTTTTAAAATCCCAAACTTTATTAAAATTGAAACATAATAGTAAATGCTGATTTTTGGTGATAAAAAAATTCCCCCCGATTTATTCCGCTGGGGGCGGGGGTTTTGACATCCCCTTTTCCATTCTAGATTGATCACCCCCAAAACCTTTGGGGAATTTTTAATTTTAAGGGGTCCCAAAAATTAACCCCACCACTCCCCATCTCGGCCACCCCATCCCAAATTTGGGGCCCGCCCCCTTCCCCCTCAAAAGCCAACCCCAATTTTTGAACAAAAGTATCAGGGGTAAGGGGTGTTCAATCTTGCTTTTTTTAATTTAAAATGTAAAAAAACCCAAAAAATTTAAAACCCCACTTTGAACTTGTATTGGAATTGGAATTTTTGTAGCGGGATTGGGTTTTGAATTTTCCTGCAACCCCTCGCATGTTTTTAAAAGGGTTTTTTTCTAGTTTTTTGGGAAAAAACCCCCACATTCGGGTCATCTATGAATGGGTCGGGTGAAAAAAACGAGTAGGGGGGGTTAGAGGGGTTTAACTATTAGTTTATTCCCCGGATAACTAGATCGAGTTTTTTGTAAGGGTTTTTAACCGGGGTTTTTTTTTTTTTTTTTTTTGTTTTTTTTGTCCCCCGGGGGTATATGTTAATTAAAAAAGGGGTTAAAAAAAATTAAATGGATGATGAAAATTTTATGTATAATTAAATTAAAAAAAAATGTTTGCAGAATGTATTTTTTAAAATTTTTGGGGCCCAGGTTTGGGAGGAATTTTTGTTCTTTAAAAAAAAAAGTATGTTCATGTCATGGTTTGAAAGAATGTATGTTCTTTAAAAAACATGTATGTTATTTAAATTTTAAAAATAAGTATGTTAAAGTCATGGTTTGCAGATGTTATTCAAACAGAAGTTATTCAGGGGTTTTTGGAAAAACATGTTTTTTAAAAAGTTGAAAGTATGCCCTTTTTTAAAAAGGAATCCCCTTTTTCATTTATCTATGTTATTTGGGGTTAAAAATATGTTTGCAGGATGGTTTTTCCCCGGGAAAAAAAAAGTTGCCCCTAGTTTGCTTACTTTGGGTCATTGCCTTTTTTTTCGGGTTTTGGGTGTTTTTGGGGAGTAGTTGGGTTTTAAACCCAAAAATAGGTTCATAATATGTTTATGATTTGCGGGTTTTATGTTCAAAAAAAAGAAAAATGTTCGTTTTAAAAAAAAGTCGTTGTTTTTAATGTATTTTTTGCGGGGGGTTTTGGGGGAAGTATTGTGTGAAAAAGGGGGTTTTCTTTAAAGTGTTTTAAATCTCTTATTGTTTAAAGGCCCCAAAAAAAAATGGAAAAAAATTTAAAAGAAATTTTGAGTGTTTTAATGTAAGTTGATAAGGTTTTAGTGGCTGTTTTTAAATTTTTGGGGAAAAAACAAAATTTGGGGGGGGGTTTTAAAAAACGGGAAAAAAATTTTGATATGAGATAAAAACATCCCCTTTTGATCTTTTAAAACATTTAAAAAAAAATATCTAACAGGTTTTAAAGGAAAAAACTCAAAAGGGGATGGAAGGGGAAAAAAAGGGGGGGCTCATAGGAGAAAAAAAAAAGTTACGAGCTAAATGTTTTCTGGTCCCTGATTCAAGTTGTAATTTCTCTTTCGGTTTTCTTTTAGTCAATGTTCATTGGGGTTTGATTTCCCCAGATGTTAAATAACAAAGGAATTTTGAAGTAACGCAATAGAATTTTATAAAAAAAATATTTTTTGATAGGGGTTTTGAAAAAAGTTAAAAAACTTTTATTTTTTTAAAAAAGTAAATAATTTATATAAAATTTGTGTTTTGGGTGGGATCAATAGGAATTTTAGTTTTGCTAGGAAGGATGGGGAAGCAATGGGGATTTTGAATTTTGGCATAATTTAAAATAAAGGGAGGGTATTTTAGCCCAAGATTTTAATTTTCTCCTTTTCTTCTTTCTCTGTAACTTCAAAACCCACCTTTTCAAACCTATCATCTTTACCTTTTTCTGCCATTTCTACCTCATAATCATACATTACAGTGCGATTTTTGTCACCAATCAATGATTCAAACACCCAATCAACGTGTTTCTTCAATTTTTTTTAAGAAACCCAGTTTAAATTTCTACAATATCTAGTTTTTTTCCGTGATGTTGAATGTGAATCACTCGATTCGTTCGATTTCGATCGTGATAAGTGTTTCTCGCATTCAAAATTTGTTAATCGTTGAAGAATCGACTTCGATTTGTGTAAGAAAATTTTGAATTACATTTTTACGATCTGGGTTTTGAATTGAGGGTCATTGCGTTTTACAAAAGAATAAGGGAAAACACCTTTTTTTGTATTTCCAGTCCCTTGCTTTTTAGAAACAACACATTTTATTGTGTTTTAATTCCATTTCGTTTTAGGTATAAACCATTTTTATGTGTTTTTTAGTCAACTGCGTTTTATATAAACACTTTCTTTTGTGTTTTTAGTCAACTGCGTTTTATAATAAAACACTTTCTTTTGTGTTTTTAGTCAATTTTTGTGTTTTCTAGCCATTGCGTTTTAGAAACAAAAAACATTTCTTTGTGTTTTCTGGCCATTGCGTTTTAGAAATAAGAACATTTCTTTGTGTTTTTAGGCCATTGCGTTTTAGAAAAAAAAAATATTTCTTGTGTTTTATTCATTGCGTTTTACAAAAAAAAAATACTTTTCTTTGTGTTTTTCGGTCATTGCGTTTTAGGAAAAAAAAAAACACTTTTTTTTGTGTGTTTTTTGTCCATTGCGTTTTAGGAAATAACACTTTCTTTTGTGTTTTAGTCTATTGTATTTTAGAAAAAAAAAAGGGGAAAATGTCCAGAATAGTAACCAAGTTTCAAAAGTGTTCTAATTCGGTCACTCGTATAGTTTTTGTCCCAATTAGATAAGTTAACATTTAAATCGAGTCATGTCCTTTTTCTATATGTCAAGAGAAAAATTGATCATAAGATGCTATGGGTCGGATTATTTTAAATATATGAGATCTAATTTATTAAAAAATAAAAAACACTTTAATTACATTAAAATTTTAAAAATAAGTTAAATCCAAGTCATCGCTCGACGTTAGCATAAATAAAAGGGAAAAAATAAACAAAAAATCCGCATCCACGGTTACCTATGAAATGGATTGTAAAACCTTTCATTTTAATTAAAGATGAATGTTGAGTGACCTGATTGAAAAAAACTTCTGAAACTTGAGTGACTAATTAGAAACATTTTAAAACTTGATTACTATTCTACAAAGTTACCCTAGAAAAAAAATGATTTTTTTGTGTTTTTTTTTCATTGCGTTTTACGCATCTGGGTTATCAAAAACTTTTTTTTCAAAAGTATAGCAATAGTTGTGCTGTTTTAAAGATAAAAAAAACACTCGTTTTTATAGTGCAATTTTTTAAAAAAATAATTCGTATGAAGAGTTTTGACGTTTAAAAAAAAAACAGGAGGGGATTGGATGAGAGAGAAAACTACGTTTTAGATTGACTAGAATGGTTACACAAACTCAGGTGCCCCTCTTTTTGTTCAATTTCACAACATTTAATCTTAACCATTGATTACTAAAACGGATGAACAAGATTACTTACTATCCTTTTACTAAAATAAACTTTCTATTATATCCCACCCCTAATTTAATATATTAAAATTTATTTAAACTTTGAGTCTAGTTTAAACAAAGCTAAACAAGTTTCGCTAACTTTGGCTCTAACTTGCAAGTTTAGTAAGTTTGGCTCTAACTTGACTTGTTAACAAACAAGCCATTTCAAAAAGCTATTACGAGCTTTTAAACAACCTTATGTTCCCATAACAAAAATTCGATGCACAAAGTACCTAGCTATTCACAGGAAAATATTAATATTTGTAGTACGACCCAACTAACCAACCTTGAGGAGTTCCCCCTTGAGTCAAACCAATAGTTTAAAAAACAATCCCATTACGTGTCAAACACCATGACTTGCTAAAATAAAAATATTCAAGACCTCCATGCAAGGCTCACGTTACCCATGTCTGGGCACGTAACCCACATGTCCCCCTGTCTTTTTCTAACCAATCTTACAGATTCCACCAAAAAACTAGATTCAAACCAAAACTAAAAATGGTGAAGTGGCGACGGCGCGTGAGTGAGTAGAATGTAACGGGCCGGGTCTGACCGGAACAGAGCAGAGTACATGAACGCAGGAGTTTACGTGTGTTCAAACTATTATGTTGATCTGTGGGTTCCTTTTATTGTGGCAAGGCAACCACAAGTGGGGCTTGTAATGCTTTTCATTGGGTTGACGTTGATAGTAGCGGCCAATGTACCACGATTGATCGCGCATCTGGCGGGGGATCGATTACCGGATTGGGTTGATGGAGGGGAAATTTTCAGCTTCCGCTTGTGGAGGTTGCTTTTCCCGGTGGTTCAGGCTTTGGGGGGTCTCCTTTTCTTCTTGGGAAATTCTTTTTCTTTCTCATCAGGTATTATAAAATTGTAACTGAAACGAACCAAACTTTGAAACCGGTTGAGAAAATTGGTTTGGACTCGACCTGAACCCGGTTTGGACCGGGGTAAATCTGAAACGAACAGTTAAAACCGGTCCAAATGATCCTTTCTGCTTACAAACCCCGGGTTGGATGAGCCTGTCTCACCAAAACCCGGGCTTGACTTCTTTGAGCCAAGTTAATCGGTTTCAACCCAAACTGGTTTGGGCCAAAACCCTATTTGTGCACCTCTAGCTCAACCCGTTAATCAGTGGCGGCGGACCAGAATATTTTTTTGGTGCGAACTAGGGATTGAACCAAACTTTCAAGTGATGCAATCGGATTTTTTGACTATAAAAATACATAATTTTTTTTAGAGAGCGGTCGCCTACCCAGGCTTCTCTTGGGTCCGCCCCTGGATCTAATAACAAATGATTATATAATTTCATTTGGTTTGCTTAGCTAAAAACCTAACCAAAATTCGAAATCGGTTGGGTTTTTTCTGTTTGCTTGGGAAAAATTTGGTGTTGCAAACGGCTCGGAACCCAAAATTTAAAAAAAATTATATATACTATTAACCTATTTAAAAAAAGTATATATATGTGAAGTTTTAAAACCCAATAACATTTTAAAACTCATTAACCTTACAAAACAATAACCAAATAAACAAGCCCAATAACCTTTTTAAGTTTAACCCATCTAAACACATTTGTCATCTAACCCATTTAAACTAATTTAAACCGATTAAAAACTTTAAAATAATGACGAGATGATTAACAACTTCGCTTTGTATGCTAGGAGAGCCTCAGTTTCTGTTTTGCTATCTAAAATATATCATTTTGCTACAATACTTTGGTTTTGTTTATTGTTATCATAATTATCATCGTATACAAGTATTATTGATTATATATATACACACGCGTGCTTCTATTTAAGGGCACGCACATTTTTAATAGTTGCACATGGCACCCAAATTTCAGGGATGGTCCTATCAGTGTGGCCCGAAAAATTTCAAACTGAATAACGAAACCGATACACACCTAACATGTTGCTTTTATAGAATGTTTATGTGACGTCGCGCTGTTTCGTGATTGATTTTATGCAAATTGCAGGGGGAGAAAGGATACCATCATAGCAGGCTCGAGGCACACGCGATGAAAATGTTGATCGCAGGTTCTGTGCTATGGGTGCTCGGTTCGATCTTAAATTCATGTCAGATCTATGAGAGAGCCGATGGTCATGTTCAAATCCTGCAACAAAGTGTCCAAATCCCGTTTTTGACGGGAAGCTTCTTGTTCATGGTGGGTTTCCATCCTTAACAGCCGTGAGCAAGTCGGATATTCACGTCATGGTCTGAATCTATGGTATGCTTCATTATTTTGCTAGTTGTATACAAGTAAGTCTAGGCCTGTAAACAAACCAAGTGTTTAGTGAACCTTTCATGTTGAAGTTGTTTATGCTCATTCATTTAATAAATGAAAAAAACATAAAAAGAATTTTTGTTCATTTGATTAAAAGAACGAATATGAATGCATGTCTAGTTGTTCGTGGAACATTGTCTATGTTTGTTCATTACGTCCATTTATATATGTTCATTCTGTTCGTTCGTTTTTACGTTTGTTTAGACGTTATGCAAATTACAAATTACCACTATTTGTTTAGAAACTATTTTATTTCCATTTTTCTAAGCATTAAAGCCCAATTTTTAGGAAAAAACCATTTTGATGCAGGGTAATAGTATATTTGAATTTTAATTTGGTATTCATATTTATTTAATTGGGTGTTCGTTTGTGTTTGTTTATGTTCATTCCCTTATGTTTTTGGATGTGTTGATTCATTTATGTTCGTGAACCGTTCGTTATAATATGACAAATGGACACAAATAACTTCATTTTCTTCATGAACGAACACGGACAGAAAAACCGTTCATTTAAGTGTTCATGTTTTCTCGTTTTGTTTGGTTAAAGTTAAACGATATGAACATGTAAACCCTAAAATCAGGCTTTATGTGATGGAATTCGGGTCCGATAGTCAGGGCGGCTTGTCACATGCCCTGGCAAAGTTCCGTCCATTATTATGGGTCCGTAACGCTAAACATAGTGAAAGTTGTTGTCATTTTTGCTAGGCCCTTTCTTGACCCCTTTGCTTTTGTCAATTTGTTTCCAGCAGGAATCTGATATCTCTTGGTACTATTCGATAACATGTTTTTTTTCAATTTCATGCTTTGTGCAGAGAAGGACTTGGATTTTGGATGGTATGTTTGCAAGTCTGTTGTTACTATTAGGGGGTTTTTGCAAATGTGGTTAAAGTGTTCAAGATGCTCCAATGGATAGGCTAAGATTGGGAAAATTACGAGTGGGTGGGGCCCAAAGAGAGACTCGTTAGAGTATGGAAGGGCAGACGCCGTTTCTTAGAGAAGAGCGAAAGAGGTGGCCGAGGCAAGTAGAAAACACCCCAGAACCACCACCGGAAGAAAATCCCTTACAAGGATGTTCTTGTTGGTAAATCCTAACTATTAATTACCTTACATGATATGCAACCTTCTTACATGTTCATGATGTTTCACATAAATTTGGTATATGGATTGTTGGTCATTTTACTTGATATGCAAGTTACCTCACAATGTGTTATGAATATTCCTCCTGCTAAAATAGTTCACAAGTAGTTAATATTACGGGACCAAAATTATATCAAATAACGCGACGGTAGTTAATTTATTGTTGGAATATGTAAAGAGGTTCAACTCTAAACAAATAAACAAGGAAACGTCTTTATTCACGTAGCCTATTAACAAAAAATGTGGAACAATGAATGAATCGTCGAAGTTACCATATCTGTTATTTATCTGCGCTTGAGCTTTTGGCATCATGTCTTGGTTCAGTTGAGGTTTACGACTCAGGTTTGGGTTTGGATTCAGTTATGGAATCATGATAACGCTTCATACTATGCAGGTGATATTATCTGCACTTCCACAGCTAAAAAGAGTCTCTATCAATTTTTAGCTGCTGCTTCTGGTTCCGCTTCCGTTTGTGCAAGCGAGACCGCATCCTGTAAAAAATATATATATATAGTAGCTTGCAAACACCTTATGATCATCTTGATGAGAAGAAAATAAAATGTTATAACAATGATCACCATGACATACATCTTAGGTACTACATCCCACAGACCATTCATTGCAAGAATAGCATTTCGAGTTCTTCCCAAGCTCTTGTTCCTTACAAAGAAATAGCAAACGAAAACTTAGCCGTACTATTTGAAACCCAAAATCGTAATTTTATCTTTTAGTAATAATGAGAACCCATTATCGGAGGGCCCACCAATACCCTGCTAACTAATGAGATCAGTAAAGCGCAACTCAAAAAAGGTGTGAAAGTTGGATTTAAACCTCAGACCTTGCTAGAGGAACAAACGAAACCTTGCACTGATTTCTAGGTTACCTGGATGTCGGGTTCTGCAACGACAAATTGCTTCAGCATTCGGTTTCCAAAAGCGGGGGACATTGCTAGAAACACCTCCAACCCTCCAAGTGCCTAATATGAGATGAATGTTTTGAACAACATAACAAAGAAACAGCAATTAAACATTATATTGTACATAAAAAAAACACATTTATTTACATAAACAAAATTACCGCCCAATGACAACCCCACCAGCATTTTCAATTCTCTCCCTTTCATCCACTTCTATTTGGTTTATGATCCTCAGAAAGAGGGATAGCTGTCAATTGAGGAATATAATTGCTGAGTGTTTATGAGCTTTTGATACAAAATGCCTATCTTATATCAAAAATAAACTTACCTTTGCCTGCCTTTGGATATTATAGTCCGAGAATCTCCAACGTTAGCAAAAAACAAAACGATTACCTACCAAGACTGCGGTTGAAGCAGTAGAACCATCATACTGAGTTATACTTTTCAGATCCAAAAAACTTGAGTCGGTTCTTTGATAAGTTTCACCTGCACCCCCCGGTTCCAGTTTAACAAACTACTTATATATTTTTCTACAGAATAATAGGGAATGATTTTCGTGAATAGGGACTCACTTAGGGCCATTTTGTGTTTGTCTGAATTGAGGGTGCATCATGAGGTTGTTAAAAAGATTTTGCTTCAAATACTCGGCTGCACGCGAACCACCATGGCCTATACAAACATATATATTTGTGTATTCAGAACAAAAGATGAAAAGTTTCTGTTTTGTTAATAAAAATGTCTGTTAAATGAACCGAAAAAAAATATAACCGTCAAATATCCCAAATAGGCAGGGCGGTCTGCCATCGATCTTGCAAGTTTTGACATCAAAGAAGTCTTCATGGTTGCCCTTTTTCCTCTGAAACTTGAAAAAACCAAGCTCAATCTTCCATCTTCACTGAAAGCCAAAAAGTGTTACAATGAAGCATTTCAATCATATATAAACATTTTTTAAAGGGTTCTTTTTTAAAAAAGCATGATGGGCTTGAAGGTGGTTAGTTGCTATTAGGATCGCGACTTTAGACTTGAAGTGGCTATTTCAATTGGCGATTCACTTTACATGGATTAAAGTTCTAAAACTTGTCTTTTTGTCGTTGACATCGCTTATGCGATCCAAATTTGCAAAAAGAAAAAAGAAAAAAACACTTATGAACATTGTCTAATTTAATGAGATTTACATAATGCAAGAATCAAAAGTCGCTATTTAGATAGTAATGACGAGACTTAAAGTCCGACATAAAAAACCATACACTTGTCATCATACTTTTCAAAAAATGAATAAGCCCAACATAAATACATCTAAATATAAGAACTAATTGATAGTGAATAATGAAAACAGCATTCACCTCTTCCATCCACAACTTGCATAGCAACCACCATCTTTCTTTCAAGTGAAGTTATAGTCATCAAACTCCGTTTACCCCCGAGCATCCATATCCGCCTTCGACTTACTAACCGTCACTTTTTGATCACCGACATGTTGCTGCAGGAACAGTCTTCAAACCCTTTTTCAAAGTAGCAAAATGAACAAATTGTGGTGTTATTTTGCAAATACGCGCAGATCGCAGAATCACTTTCCTGAAGTAAACTTCTGCATAACATCTATGAGTCCACAAGCTGATTGTCCTTTTAAGCTAAATTTTCACAGCAGAAAATCAAATAAAACTTCCTGGAAAGTGGAAACATTTTAAAAAAATGAAATTCAAAACCTTGACCATAATGATCATCAAAACAGTAAATTCTAATTGAATCCAATAGCATAAAGTAGTCATATACGAAATAAAACACATCATTATCGTGTTCCATAGGCACGGGAATTTGATTGATTTTTATATATAATATCCGAGATTTTGTAGATAAAATATGATTTGGACCTCTAGTTATAGCCTTAATGTCCCGTTTAAAAAGTTCTGGTTCCGCGACGATTTTAAAATTGGCAACAAATAATAGTGGCACATAATTCAATTTCTTGACGAAATCATGGATAAATGCAACGCGCATTGTATAAACAAAATTCTTGATCATTATCGTATAGTCTGATACATGATTAATCTACAACACACACACGATATTAAAATGGCAACAAATATTGTTGCATTTTCCATTCATACATGAAATGATGAACGTTAACCCCTAATCGAATCAAATGCAAGGCTTTATATAAACAAAATACGTGATGAATAACCAGGAAATGATCATACTTTTGAGGATAATTTACGAAAACGTAAGAGATGCAGACTTACTAATTCGGCGGAGAAGAATAAGATGATGAAGATTCTTTTGTGAATGTATCGACACCGAAACTTTAGAATTCTAGCTGATCGATTATTAACCACTCAGAATAACCGATGCATTGAAACCACCAATGAAAATAAATGTACACCAGATCATATCTGACGTGGCCGATGAGTTTGGATTGAATTGCCAAGTTGGCTTGTCCTCTACATTGTTTTGATTGAATGACAAGAAATAGATGGCTGAGGCGTCCAGGTTTTTTCCTCATCGCTCGGGTTCGAGTCCCACCCAATTATACTTTGGGTGGGGCACTCAACTCGCTAGGGGTTTTATTGAGGTTCTTCCCCAGTTGAATGTCGTGTCATTCTCTATGCCAGCGTCGGCCCTGTTGTAATGAACGACCGTCTGGCCTTAGTGGGACCGAGCTTCCAGTAGGAAGTGCAATGAGTCGCTGTAGATAATTTGCGATCAAAAAAAGATATTCAAGACAAAATCATAACCTCCTTAATTTTCCCGTGTGACCCACATTAGCGTCATATTTGTTTTTTTTCTCAATTTTCCCCAAAGGTCCGTGAAAACGCAAGATTAATGTTAACAACTTTTAGGAGGATGACACAGTTTTGTATTAGTTTCTCGTTTTAGGAGCTTAGCTTCCTTAGTCCATTTTGGTGGCCTATAAATATTACAGCTGACATGTGTGTCTATTTGAAGTGTTATCTTTTTCGTTAGCTTAATAAGAATATGTTTAGCACTATTTATGTAGTTATATGTAGTTTTTATTCCGACTCTTTTGCCTAGATAGGATTTTTTCTGCTGGATATGATTGTGGAGTTGGGGGTCTCACTGGAAGCATTCTTGCTATCCCATGATAGAGGTAAGGCTGGCTTACATCCCACCCTCACCAGACCCTACCGATAGCTATGATATGAGTGGGATTATACTGGGTACGATTGGTTGATTGATCTCAATTTTACCCACACACAAAATATCGTCCTAGTTTCTTGAAAACTATATTTACCCTCTTTTTTCTCCACTTTCTTGTTCCCGTTTCTCCTCGGAGAACCGGTGGGGACTCACCGAATTTCAGTGAAACTTTTCTCCAAATAGGGAAGAAGGGGGTGTTGTTTATTTATTTATTTATTTATTATAAAACACGAACACAACAACAACCACACTTAGTAAAATTTAATTCCCACTCATAGCAAAATCATACAATATAAAGCACGGAATCATACAATTATACACCACTATATATTTATGTTGGCAATGCGCATTCAGTGAAACAATATGTGACAATGGTCGCATATTAGGTGAAACACATTTTTAAACGAGTAAATTACGTTTTCGGGGGCTTGTGGTTTGTCAAAAATCACTATTTCAGTTCATTAATTTAAAAATTGTCATTTCAGTCCCTGTGGTTTCATTTTCGTAACTATTTTAGTCCACATCTGTTAACCGCATCTAGTTATTCTGTTAAGTTTTAATTAAATGACTAAATTGCCCTAGAAAAAACAAATATAGAAAATTATAAAAACTTTAGAACTATTAAAGGTGGGTCCCATCATTACCAATCCCTTTATCCAAACACCCCCATAAAGATTATATCCAGTTTTGCAATGAATTAACTACATTCAAGTAATTAGATCTAGAAAAAAAATGTATTTATTATAATTACCGAAGCAATCATGTGTAACTATTGAAAGCAATTTATGAAACTGAGTAGTTGCCTCTAGCTGTAAGTTATTATCATTGGAATAAACTCTAGCACCAGCTGCAATTCATTAACCCCAATTTGCATTTCAAATTAAAAACAAAAAGTATCCAACAATCCATTTTTGAATCGCCGGAGAAGATGACTGTCGCAATAGGTGCGGTTGTGACATGCGGTCTGCACCATCGCAAAATGCAGTGTCACCGGTGGTTCACCTGAACCCTGTAGGAATCCGTTCGCATAAAATAAATAAAACTTTATTTAACTGAATTACACAAGCAGAAAAATAAAGAAAACAGAAAATTACAATTTGGATTACAACTGAAATAATGAAAATACAAGAACAGAATTTAAACAGAAAAATCGTCCTTGGCTGAGGATCGTGTTAGACACGGGTCCCTTAAAACAAATTTCGAGTCTCCAGGAGAACTCGTTTGTTTCCAGGATACAACAGCCCAAGCAGTTGCACTGCCGAAGATTACCACAACCCGAAGGTGTATCTTACTGCAAGAAAGGAGAAGAAAATGATGTTTCTGTAGAGAATTCGTTGATGTTTCGGTGTCTCTTCTGGTGTTGAGGTGATGTTGTATTTATACTGCATCTGGGTTGAAACAGTCAAAAAGGAATTAACTTAACGAATTAAATGGCATTAAACGTCTTTAATGCACTTTAATTCGTCAGTTACATTCTTGGTCAAGACCCTTGACTCGTCTGTTTCAACTGCTGAAGTGTAACTGATCTGTCATTAACTCTGGAAGCAGCAAGTCGCGCGCGCGCCTCCATACACCAGCCTGCTGGTGCGCGCGCCAGTGTGCCTCACATCCCTGCGCGAGCTTACTGGTGCGCAACCCCTTGCGCGAGCATCCTTGCTCCACAGTCCTATTGCGCGTGCGCAAGTATGGCTCACATCCTTGCGCGAGCCTACTGGTGCGCAAACCCTTGCGCGCGCGCAAGTATGGCTCACATCCTTGCGCGAGCCTACTGGTGCGCCAGCCCTTGCGCGCGCACGCCACATCACCAGGGAACCCATCTGGTCACGCCATACTGGTTCATTTTAGTGCGCTGCGCGCGCGCACGTCAGGCATCTGTTGCGCAACGTGGACTACCAGCACCATGCGCCACTACTTGTGTACCTGCTCGCCCCCTTGCCACGTTGCCTTCTAGGGTCTGCGCCACCTGGTCCTTGCAGCCTTTGCTGAGCCACGCGTGCATGGTAAAAAATACAAAGGCGGCTCGCGGCATTGCGAGCGTGCGAAGTGCAAAGTGCGCCATCAAAGCGCCACATTGCGCCCATCGCCCACGCCACGCGCGCGCGCGTGTGCGAGTTAGGGTGCTCCGCACCCTTCGCGAGTACACTTAGTGTGTGCTTCCATGAAACAATAAGGAAGGAGTGTTCCCACTTAAATACCCATTTAAGTTTCATCACTCCTCGTATGTGGGACAAGATGCTACTTTCCCATTTATTTCAGCATTTAATGTTTCAAACACCAAACTTTGAGCATCGATATCTCATTCATCTTAGCTCCGTTTTGGACGTGGTTGGGTTCGTTGCGAAGCTCTTCCAACATAGAACACAAACCAGGAAATAAATATCTATATAAACCTCAGTTTATAATATTTATTTATCGTCCAAACTTAGGAAATACTCATTTCCTATATTTGTGAAAAATGTTATTTTCACTAAATTTCCAACAATCCCCCACATGAATGGAAATCGATCTTTCCCCTTTCAAGTTTCAATGATACAAATTCAACAGTCAAGTATTGCAAGATAGGTAGGCGTAACCTTTGAACCCTCTTTTGTGAAGCATACTTAGCCTCCTAGGGTCTTATAGACGCGGTGTCTTTGAACAATCCCCCATTTATGTAGGCGACAATATACATTCACACAATACTCTCCCTAGTTTAGTCAACTCCTCATGATTGTGTCCGTTCGTGGTCATGGAACACTTTCCTGGTTCTGCTAGAGCTCTAGGATTTGCGCCTCCCCACAAATCCTTTCGAAGCGACCCCACTTCTCTCTAACATAGGTGATTCGTCGAATCATTAAAAGCAACATGGTTAATTTGATTTCCTCAAATCCTTAACCTCAACATGCTTAACCTTACTTCATGTCACTGATTGGAATGGACTAGGAAGTATATAACTCCCTTTATGAATTTTTGGGGCACCCCCCACAGTGACTCCCTTTGGGTTAATGATTAAGTTTGCCTATTGAACCTAGATCTTGGGATCTCCAGTCAACTAGGTTAGGTTTCCCTCATATTCCCTTCATCCATGGGCTTTAGTCCCATTCCTCTTGACGTCGTATAAACTAAATCTTTGCTTAAGCCTTTCGTTAACGGGTCTGCAATATTCTCTTTTGACTTCACATAATCAACCGAGATAATACCCGTTGAGATTAGTTGACGTACTGTGTTGTGCCTACGTCGAATGTGCCTTGATCTGCCATTATACATAGAGTTTTGTGCTCTCACAAGCGCTGATGTATTGTCACAATGTATGCAAATCGCCGTCAACGGCTTTGGCCATCGTGGAATATCTTCCACAAATTGACGTAGCCACTCCGCCTCTTCATCGCTTTTATCTAAAGCGCCGAATTAGGATTCCATTGTGGATCTAGCTATAACTGTTTGCTTGGACGACTTCCAAGCTATAGCTGCTCCCGCAAGTGTAAACACATATCCACTTGTCGATCTATGATCCTTTATATCCGAAATCCAGTTCGCATCAGTGTATCCTTCGATCACTGCTGGATGACGGGTATAATATAATCCGTAATCTCTCGTGTATCTTATGTATCTTAGCACCCGTGTGATAGCTTTCCAATGATCATCATTTGGATTACTAGTGTATCTACTTAGCCTGCTTACTGCATATGCTAAGTCGGGTCTAGTACATGTCATTAGATACATGAGACTACCAATGATCCTTGAGTACTCCAACTGAGCAACTCCTTCGCCTCTATTTTTCCTTAGACGTTGAGTATTATCAATCGGAGTTCGAGCTATACTCGTATCTTCCGAATTGAATTTCCCAAGGATCTTGTCCACGTAGTGAGTTTGACTTAAGATAAGACCATCTTGCGTTCTAGTGACTTTTACACCAAGAATCACATCCGCTAAGCCCATGTCTTTCATGTCAAACCTTGCTTTCAACATGTCTTTAGTTGAGTTGATCATATGATCGTTACTCCTAATGATAAGCATATCATCCACATAAAGACATAAAATCACATAACATCTTGGTATGTCTTTATAGTAAACACATTTGTCGCACTCATTTATTTTGAAACCATTGTCAATCATGACATGATCAAACTTTGGTGCCATTGTTTTGGAGCTTGCTTCAAGCCGTACAAAGACTTGACCAATTTACATACTTTTCCCTCTTTTCCTGGGGCGGAAAAACCCTCGGGTTGTTCCATGTAAATCTCTTCTTCTAAATCGCCGTTTAGAAATGCGGTTTTTACATCCATTTGGTGAACTTCCAAATTTCTTAAAGCCGCAATTGCAAGAACCAATCTTATAGAGGTTATTCGTGTCACATGTGAGTAAGTATCAAAGTAATCTAGACCTTGTTTTTGTCTAAACCCTTTTATTACTAGCCTCGCCTTGTATTTATCAATACTTCCATCAGCTTTCATCTTCCTTTTGAATATCCAACGATATCCAAGTGGTTTACAACCAGGTGGAAGATCTACTAACTCCCAAGTATGATTTTGCAATATAGAATCAATTTCATTCTTAATTGCTTCTTTCCATTGAGGTCCTTCCGCGGAAGAAACCGCTTCGCGATAGGTATTGGGCTCACCCTCAACCATATAGCTCATGAAGTCTGGCCCAAAAGATTTTGCAATCCTTGGCCGTTTACTTCGTCTAAGGTCACCTTGGTCGACCTCTGGTCGATCATGTGTTTCATCTAGCAACGTAGATGAACTTGGACCTGCTTCAACAACCATTGTTGGTGAAGTTTCATGTGATTCTCCTAGCATAGGAAACACATTTTCAAAGTATGAGATGATGTTAGGATTTGCCTCCATGATAGTGTTTACGTGGACATCGGGATTCTTGGACTCATGTACAAGAAAACGATGTGCACTACTTTGATGTGCATATCCTATGAATACACAATCAACAGTTTTGGGTCATATCCTAAGAGTCTTAGGAGGTGGTACAATCACCTTTGCTAGGCATCCCCACACTTTCAAGTATTTGTGCGAAGGCTTCCTTTTTCTCCATAACTCATATGGAGTTTCATCCCTATTTTTAAGTGGTATCTTCTTCAAAAGATAATTCGCTGAGAGAATCGTGTCCCCCCACATTTCTCAGTTCACACCTGAACAAATCAACATGGCGTTCATCATTTCCTTTAATGTACGGTTCTTACGTTCCGCAACGCCATTTGATTGTGGAGAATAAGGAGGTGTACACTCATGTACAATGCCACTTTTTGTGCATAAATCCGCAAAAGGTGCGACATATTCACCTCCTCGGTCGCTTCTAACCGCTTTTATCTTCTTTTTAAGTTGATTCTCAACTTCGTTTTTGTACAAGATAAACTTTTCTATTGCTTCATCTTTACTTTTAAGTAAATATACATAGCAATATTTAGTACAATCATCAATAAACGTGATAAAGTACTTATTTCCTCCACGTGTGGGAACCGCTTTTAAATCACACACATCGGTATGAATTAAATCAAGGGGTTCGGTTATTCTTTCAACCGATTTAAACGATGATCTTGTAAGTTTGGATTCTACACATGTTTCGCATTTGTAATCGGAATCAATATGGAATGTTGGTATCATATTTAATTTAATTAAACGTCGTAATGAATTAAAATTTACATGTCCTAATCTACCATGCCAAACATTTGAAGACTCAATCATGTAAGTAGAAGTAGAAATTTCATTCATGTTTTTCTTGGTGTTAGCCACCGTTACATTCATTTTGAACATACCATTAAGGGCATAGCCCTTTCCAACATACATTCCACGTCTAGATAAAACAAATTTGTCCGATTCAAACACTAGACGAAAACCAAACTTGGAGCATCCAACCCGATACGAGATTCTTCCGTATATCCGGGACATAGAGGACTTTGCTCAACGTGAGCTCCTTGCCAAAAGTCATCTTCAAGATCACTGTGCCTTCACCCTTGATGTCGGCGGTAGCTTTATTTCCCATATAAAGTTTTTCTTCACCCGTTGCTTCCTTGAATGTTGAGAAAAGAGCCTTATCTCCACAAACATGGCGGGTTGCACCCGTGTCAACGAACCATCCTGGTGGGTTGGCGCCCACCACGTTGACTTCTTCAATCATAGTCGCTTCCTCGGTTATCATTGCAATTAGAGGTATGCCATCCTCATCAACCATATGTGCACGCTCACGCTTAGGTTTCTTGCATTCGTTAGCACGATGCCCCGTCTCGTTACAATTAACAAGTACCTTGGAAAGGCGCAGACTTCTTTTTCACAGCCCCCTTTCTTGGTCCAAGGTTGTTAACTTTTGCTTTACCCTTGTCCTTTTTCATTGGTTTGCCCCTTTTGCGTTTGGAAGATTCCCCAACTTCCACCATGTTTGCTCTAGCCGCAGCTTGCGCAATGGTGCCTTTTAGGGCGACCTTGTTGTCCTTTTCGATTCAAAGACGGACCACAAGTTCCTCCACCGTCATTTCCTTTCGTTTATGTTTTAGGTAGTTTTTGAATTCTACCCACGAAGGAGGCAATTTTTCAATTATTGCTGCCACTTGAAATGTCTCGCTAAGAACCATGCCCTCAGCGTGGATGTCATGAAGTATAATCTACAACTCTTGGACTTGGTTCATAACAGTCTTGTTATCGACCATTTTATAGTCCAAGAAACGGGCGACAACAAATTTCTCTGTTCCCACTGTCACACTCCGACCCGCAGCGGAATAAGAGTCGGGGCATAATTGGGTTATCACCAAAGCTCATGATGTTTACTAATATGTTTCATATTTATTAAATTCAAATTACATCTCAAATGTTCAAGTCAAATTCATACAATACAAGGAAAGGAAAAAAAAATTAAATAAAACAATCCAAAGTCTAAACTGGTTTATTCTTCTAGGCCATCCTATATGTTTCTTGCTTCAACTTGATCACCTGTATCATGTGTAAAAATGGAGGATTTTGGGTCAACAAAAGTTGGCAAGTGAACCTTGTTAGAAAACATTTATTATTGATTTCTTGTTATATTTAATATGGAAAAATTGTGCAATAATCATATGTGAGCAAATGTAGATAAACATACAATAACAAAAAACAATAACAATAACAATAACAATCCAACTTGCAGGAGTATATAACATGAATGATAATGTATATGTTGGCAACGTCACGTTCACGCTCATAGGTAATGGGGAACGGACGGCCTATGATGATGTATGTGCGATCAAGGCTCAATCAAACGGAGCCAATCGTATGTTGGCAACGCCTCGTTCACGCTCATAGGTAATGGGGAACGGCTCACGCTCATAGGTAATGGGGAGCGGCGGCCTATGATGATGTATGTACTGAAAATGATAAATTTAATCTAAACATTAACCACACAAACAGTTGATACATATTGAATACACATTTGATCATGGATATGATGGATGCACAAGTGTTTAAATGTAATAAATAATAAGACACATGATACACCCCAAAAAGTGATTAAAACGGGGAATTGGTAGAGATTCACTCACATTGGGTGCGTTCGTTTGATGATGATGAATACGCACGAGTTTAGAGGGTTGATCGACGAGGAATAACTAACCTAAATAATAGCGAAAAGGTACGGTAAATAAGTGGATTTTATTAACAATTTTAATAGGATTTTTAGATTTATTTTTGTGAGTTTAAGGTTATTTTCTAACTTTAAAAACATTATTTTTAAGTATTTTTAATTGATTTTTAAATTAAATAAATAAATAAATATATAAAAAAAATGTTGACTTTTGGGTTGACCGTTGACCATTGACTTTGACTGTTGACTGTTGACCGGTTCGGACGTGTGTATGTATGCGCTGGGTGAGGCTCGAACCCGAGACCTCCCGTACGCGTGCACGCAGCTCTACCAACTGAGCTACGTGTCTAACCCGAAATATTTCTGTTTTTAATTATATTTATACACTATTTAATTTAATCAGAAATCATTTATTTTTAAAAAGGATTTAATTATATCGGACCGGTGCACACAACAGGTCTCGAACCCGGGACCTGTGGTTTAGTGTTGCACACAGTCCACCGCTGGACTGTGTGTCTAACCTGGTTAATATACTGATTTTTATTATACTTAACATCTTACAGCGAGTTGATCCGGTTCGTTTTAAAAAGAACATTTTTATTTCAGAGAGTGAGGTTGTGTCAAGGATCGAACTCGAGACGTGTGTTAATCGTTTGCACACAGTCCACCGCTGGACTGTGTGTCTAACCCGTTTATATAACTTGTTTTAATTAATCTTATAAACATCGTCGACTTCGTCTTCTTCGCTCAAAGACTCAGACGACGGTTATTCAACTGTTCTTGATTGAGTCGTTCAACGAACATATTACTGGTTGAAATGTAATGAATAAAATGAGTTAAGGAAACGAATGTACTGATCAGACTGTATTTTCTCAGAATTCCGGCAATGGACGTCGGCTCTGATTTGTGTATTCCGTCTGATTGAATCAATTAACAGTTTTGTTCGATTAGTTATGAAATTGGGTTACCAAACAAGGATTAACAGAAGGTTTGACTGATTATACCGATTCACAGCGTGAGTTTGGAAATTCCAGAGGTTTTCCGGCGAGAGCAGAATATTCCTGCTACGTCGTCTGGGATTGATTCTGGTTGATGGATTGAAGTTAGTAATAGTCTAACAATGGATTGAAACAGAAAGAGTCGAGGTATTTACCGTTTTGATGAAAGTCTCGGTTTTCTGGCGAAAGTCCGATGATTGCAGAAAATCTCCGGCGAGTGAAATTGATTCGAGAAATGGTGCGATTTTGAGCGAAATGATTTCCAGAGACTTGGGTGTGTATTTATGGGAAGAATCACAATGAATTGGGTCTGATTTCAGTCTTGATTCGTTGGTCAGCCTTTCTCCGGCGGTTATGACTGATGTCACGGGATTAGACATCGGTTATAACTGATGTCGATGTTAATACGTACGTTAAGTCAAAAAAACCGTCGATAATTGGCGAAATCCTCGGATTTTCCGGCGACTGCGAAAAGGGCGCGTTGTTGACTGAATTCAATTTCGAGTTTTATTATAAATGTTATTTGTTTCACTGGATAGCACAAGTGAGTCAAGTGGCGGAGTGGTTAAATGTTTGTGTGATAAGGCTTCCCGGCTGACCCGGGTTCGAAACCCGGCAGCCTTCTTTCTTTTTTATTTATTTTATTTTCACTTTTTATCAATTATAGTTTTTAAATTCTAAATTCTTTATTAATTATGTATTGTTTAAAATTAAAATAAGTCATAAATACGCAACGAAATTTTTATAACTTGATATTCGATTTACAAATGAAGCGGGTTTGGAAACCCGTTTTTCGACGGATGTTACAGTATCCCCTACTTTTAGAAATTTCGTCCCGAAATTTAAGTAGTAGTGGTAACAGGAAAAAGATGTGGGTATTTCTCGCGCATTGAGTCTTCACGTTCCCAAGTAAACTCAGGTCCTCGTTTTGACTCCCAGCGTACCCTGATGATTGGAATACGGCTTCGTCTTAAACGTTTCTCTTCGAAGTCCATAATTTCTACTGGTCTTTCAATGAAATGCATAGGTTCATCGACTTGAATGTCTTCTAAAGGAATATGGAGATTTTCATCGGCGAGGCACTTCTTCAAGTTCGATACGTGGAATGTGGGATGAATTCTGTTGAGTTCTTCTGGTAGGTCAAGCTTGTATGCTACAGGTCCTACTCTTTCGAGTATCTTGAAAGGTGCTACGTAGCGTGGTGCTAGCTTGCCTTTTTGGCCAAAACGAACCACACCCTTCCACGGTGATACTTTTAAAAGTACTTGGTCACCAATGTTAAACTCCAAGGGCTTTCGTCGTTTGTCTGCATAACTCTTTTGACGGCTTTGTGCCGCTAGAAGATTGTTTCGAATTTGATGGATCATGTCTGTTGTTTCTTGGATTAATTCTGGACCGGTGATTTGAGATTCTCCAATTTCGTGCCAACATATTGGTGATCGGCACTTACGACCATATAAGGCTTCGAAAGGTGCCATGCCGATACTTGAATGATAGCTGTTGTTGTACGAAAATTCAACTAATGGTAGATGAGCGTCCCAATTCCCTTTGAAGTCTATGACACATGCTCGAAGCATATCTTCAAGAGTTTGGATGGTGCGTTCAGATTGTCCATCAGTTTGAGGATGAAAAGCGGTACTGAGGTCTAATCGAGTACCCAAGGCGGCTTGTACGGCTTGCCATGTTCGTGAAGTGAAACGACCATCACGGTCTGAAATGATGCTTAAAGGTACACCATGACGGCTTACGATTTCGCTAATGTAGATACGAGCTAACTTTTCGTTCTTGACGTCCTCGCGAATCGGAATGAAGTGAGCTGATTTTGTGAGACGATCAATGATTACCCATATAGTGTCATACCCACTGGAGGTGCGAGGTAACCCGGTAATGAAGTCCATGGTTATGTTTTCTCACTTCCATACAGGTATTTCAGGTTGGGTTAGAAGTCCTGAAGGTCTTTGATGTTCAGCTTTTACTTTAGAACAGGTAAGGAACTTGGATACAAAAACAGCAATATCCTTTTTCATGCCAGGTCACCAGTAGGTGTATCGAAGGTCTTGATACATCTTGTCGGCTCCTGGGTGTACAGAGTATCGTGTTTTGTGCGCCTCATTCATAAGGAAATCACGAAGGTTATTGTGATCTAGATAATACAGAATACCGTCGGATTTTGTTTCGAGTTTAAGTTCTGCTCCACAAGATAGCTCATTGCGTATGTCGTTTTCTGTTATAGAAACACGTTGAGCTTCTCGGATTTGATCTTTGATGTCGGTTATGATTTGCGAACATAGAAGACGAATGGAGTTCGCATAACCCTTTCGACTGAGTGCATCGGCCACCACATTTGCCTTGCCAGGATGATACCGAATTTCACAGTCGTAGTCATTAAGAAGTTCGACCCATCTTCGTTGCCTCATATCCAACTCCTTCTGATTAAAGATATGTTGGAGGCTCTTGTGGTCAGTGTATATTTCACACTTGGTACCGTAGAGGTAATGTCTCCATATCTTAAGAGCGAACACAACGGCTCCAAGTTCCAAGTCGTGGGTGGTGTAGTTCTTCTCATGAACTTTGAGTTGTCTAGAAGCGTAGGCTATCACTTTTCCCCTTTGCATTAATACACAGCCTAATCCTTGCCCTGATGCGTCGCAATATACCACAAAGTCATCGCAACCTTCGGGGAGTGTGAGGATAGGTGCGTCACAAAGCTTTTGCTTAAGAGTTTGGAAGGCTTCTTCTTGTTTAGGTCCCCATATGAAGGGTTTTCCTTTATGAGTCAAAGCCGTGAGTGGTACAGCAATACGAGAGAAATTTGCAATGAAACGGTGATAGTAACCCGCCAAACCAAGAAATGATCTTACTTCGATAGGGGTACGTGGCGCTTGCCATTCCTGTACTGCTTGGATCTTTGAGGGGTCGACATGTATTCCCTTGTCATTGACGACATGTCCAAGGAATTGTACTTCTCTTAACCAGAATTCGCACTTGGAGAATTTAGCGTAGAGCTTTTCGGTTCTTAAGAGTGTGAGGATGAGTCGAAGGTGTCGTTCGTGATCAGATTTAGACTTTGAGTAGATGAGGATGTCGTCGATGAAGACTATGACAAAGCGGTCGAGATAGGGTTTGCATACCCTATTCATTAGATCCATGAATACAGCTGGGGCGTTGGTTAATCCAAATGGCATGACCATGAATTCGTAATGACCATAACGAGTTCGGAAGGCGGTCTTTGGGACGTCTTCTTCATGCACTCTGAGTTGATGATAACCAGAACGAAGGTCGATCTTTGAAAAACAAGTGGCGCCCTGAAGTTGGTCTAGTAAGTCATCGATGCGAGGTAACGGATAGCGGTTCTTGACCGTTAATTTGTTGAGTTCTCTGTAATCGATACACATGCGAAACGTTCCATCCTTCTTCTTCACAAACAGAACAGGTGCACCCCAAGGCGATGAGCTAGCACGTATGAATCCTTTGTCAGTCAGTTCTTGCAGCTGACTGGCCAGCTCTTGCATCTCGGATGGGGCTAGCCTATAAGGAGATTTCGCGACGGGTGTAGCGCCAGGTATAAGATCAATGCGGGATTCGACTTCTCTCATGGGGGGAAGTCCTGAGATGTCGTCGGGAAAGACTTGTGGAAATTCTTTCACTACAGGTATATCTTCGAGTTTCTTCTCCTTGCTTCCCTTCTTGACAACGTGAGTTAGGAATGCGACATAGTTCTTGCGGAGATATTTTCTAGCTTGAAGGCAGGACATCAATTTGAGTCCTTTCGAAGGGGTTTCTCCAAAGATTCGTAGGGTTTGACCGTCTGCAAGAGGAATGCGAATGAACTTCTCGCGGCATACTATTTTAGCATGATGTTGGCTGAGCCAGTCCATACCGATTATAATGTCGAAACTTCCCAACTTCATAGGAATGAGGTCAACTGGAAAATCGTGATCGTTTAGAGTGAGGGTACAATTCCGTATAATAAAGTTTAATGAGACTGGTTTTCCGTCAGCAACTTCCACCGTTATGGATTCCATGAGTTTATCATGAGTTTGGTTGAGGATGGGTTCAAATTTTAAGGACACAAAACTCTTATCCGCGCCAGTATCAAATAACATGGATGCATAACTACCATTGATGAGAAACGTACCGTTAACCACGTTGTTGTCGGCCCTAGCTTGATTGGCGTTGATGTTGAAAGCTCTTCCTCTAGCAGGTGGAGGAGCTTGGTTAGCTTGGTTCACCGGATTTGCTTGAGCTTGAGCATGTATGATGTTCACCAAGCATGGACAAGTGTTTCTAAAGTGGTTTGGGTCTCCACAGTTGTAACAAGCCCGCATGGGTTGCATCATGGGGTAGTTGGGTTGGTAGTAGGTTTGGGCCGTATGTTGTGTAGGTGGTAGTAGTAAGGGTTGTTGGGCTTGACCCATTATCTGATGGTGGGTTTGGGTTGTGGGTTGGTTGTGGTTCATTCGCTGAAGTGTGCGGCAGGTTTGGATGGTGTGACCTGCACGGCCATAGCTGGTGCAATATTGACAGGGGTGTTCGGGAGAGTGATGGTATTGGCAACGGGTGCATTTTGGCAGGGGCCGGAGTATGGCCTTTTGTATGGTGCAGATGAGGGGGCAACTTGGGTAATGGGTGCAGCAGTGATTGGGGGGTTTGTTTGGGTGACAGCAAAGTTTATGGTGTTTCACTTCCTTTTACCAGTAAACTTCGAAGAGGAGCCAGAATGGTTTGAAGTTTGAGCCTCAATGGGGGCTTTCTTTTTCTCCTCCTTGAATTTACCGTTTCGGATGCGATTCTCGGTAAGTTCGGTAGCTAGTTCCATTGCAGCTTCAAGTGTTGCAGGTGAAGTGCTTGGAACCGAGTGTTGAATTTTCGAGGGGAGGCCTCGAATGTAGTGTTCAACCAAGCGGTACACTGGGGTGAACAAGTTAGGAACCATCTGATTCAGCTCAAGAAATCTTTTGTTGTATGAACTATGATCTCCTTCCTTTTGCTTTAGCGAGTGGAATTCATCTTCCAACTTCTTGATTTCGCTTCTTGGGCAGAAGCGTCTAGTCATTATTTCCCTTAACTCTTCCCAGGTTAAGGCCATGGCGTCTTCGACTCCTCTCTTACCCTTCTCTGTGTTCCACCAGGTCAGGGCTACCCCAAATAGTCTCCCGGTTGCGTAACGTACCTTGCGATCCTCGGGACAATCGCAATTGAGGAAGGTGTTCTCCATTTCCTCAAACCAGTGGAGAAGAGCAGTGACACCTTCGGTCCCTTCATACTTTGGGGATCGCAAGACTTGAAGTGTTTGTAGGAGCATGTTTTGGAGGGAGGGTTGTCGACGTTCTGGTCTTCTTGGTTGGGAGGGTTGATGGGATTCGCGGTGAGAGCTTGTTGGACTTGAATAACGATGTCAAGAAGCACCGCGGTCATTTGTTTTGCAATATGGGTGGCCAAGCGTTCGTTTGACCTTCCTGACTTTCGACCTCCACGTAGCTGCCTAGCCGACATCTACAGGAACATACATAGGAAGATTGTGAGTTTAAGAAGTGTTTAGGTGTCATGTGTCGTTAAAAGTAATAAAATAACATAATCATCAATAATGCAACTACATCCATAGGATGTCTTGGGTTTGCTCATGTTTGGGCCTCCAATGTCCCCCATACCATCGCCTGTATAGTCATGTGGGCCCCCATGACTATTGGCTTAGTAGGATTCACATTGGTGTTGGCGGTTTAACACTCGCATCACCCGAAGGAAAACCATGAAATATGTTTGCGAGATGTATGGTCGGAGGGTGTCCAGGTATAGACACAATGACAACTCAAAGTGGGGTTAGTTCACACGACGTTTGGTATAGCATGCTTTGTCCTAATAGGTCCTTCGTACTCTCATCGTTAGTCCCCAGGTAGGCAAACTGGTCCTTTATTTTGGATTTATACGAATGCCAAGCCTAGACAGGACGTTCCGACTACCGGTACTCGTACCCTTCCAGTTACTACATGCCCGTCATGAGAACTCACTTTGATGTGATTTGAAAATACAAAAATTGTTGTAAAAATCATATAAATTGTGAGGTGTTTGCTCTCATGGATATGGTATGTTATGCGGCAAGTTTGAACAGTATGTCCTGCGCGACCGCAGCCAGTGCAATATTGGCAAGGATGATCAGGGGAATGGTGATATTGGCAACGGTTACATTTTGGTAACGGGCCAGTGTAAGGTCTTCTGTATGGTGCGGGTGAAGGAGTGACTTGAGTAATGGGTGCAGCAGGAGTAGGGGTTGGTTTGAGTAACTGCAAAATTTCTGGTGTTGCGCTTCCTCTTGTTGGCAAACTTAGAGGAAGGAATGGGGTGGTTTGAAGTTTTTCCCTCAACAGGGGCTTTCTTTTTCTCTTCTTTGAACTTCCCGTTGCGAATTCGGTTCTCGGTCAGTTCAGTTGCTAACTCCATAGCAGCTTCAAGTGTTACTGGTGAAGTGCTGAGGACTGAATCTTGAATTTTCGAGGGAAGTCCTCGAATATAATGCTCAATCAGATGATAAGTTGGGGTGAATAAATTTGGAACCATTTGGTTCAACTCCAAGAACCTCTTGTTATAAGTGGTATGGTCTCCCTCCTTCTGCTTTAGAGCGTGAAATTCATCCTCCAACTTTTTAATTTCACTCCTAGGACAGAAACGCCTAGTCATGATTTCCCTTAACTCCTCCCAAGTTAAGGCCATTGCATCTTCAGTTCCCCTCTTCCCTTTCTCAGTATTCCACCAAGTGAGAGCTACCCCAAATAGTCTCCCGGTGGCGTATCGAACCTTGCGATCCTCAGGACAATCGCAGTTTAGAAAGGTGTTTTCCATCTCCTCGAACCAATGTAGGAGAGAAGTGACACCCTCGGTCCCTTCAAATTTAGGAGGATCACAAGACTTGAAATGTTTGTATGAACACTTGCTGGTAGGAGGGTTGTCGATGTTCTGGTCATGTTGTTGGGGAGGGTTAGTAGGATTTGTAGCGAGGGCTTGTTGCACTTGGACCACAATGTCAGGCAGTATCGTGGCCATTTGTTTCGCGATCTGAGTGGCCAAACGTTCCTGAGACCTTCCTGATCTTTTACCCCTTCGTTGCTGTCTAGACAACATCTACAGGATCATACAATGAGAAGATTGTGAGTTTATGGTGTCTTTTTAGGTGTCATGTGTCTTTAAGAAAATGAAAATAACATAAATATCAATAATGCAACTACATCCATAGGATGTCTTGGGTTCGCTCATGTTGGGCCTCAAATGTCCCCTATACCTTCACCTACATAGTCATGTGGGCCCCCATGGCTATTGGCTTGGTAGGATTCACATTAGTATTGGCAATTTAACACTCGCATCACCCGAATGCAAACCACAAAATATGTTCATGAGATGTTTGGTCGGAACGTGTCCAGGTGTAGACACAATGACAACTCAAAGTGGGGTTAGCTCACACGACGTTTGGTATAGCATGCTTTGGCCTAATAGGTACTTCGTACTCTCATCGTTAGTCCCCAGGTAGGCAAACTGGTCTTTATTTTGGATTTATACGAATGCCAGCCTAGACAGGACGTTCCGACTACCGGTACTGGTACCCTTCCAGTTACTACATGCCCGTCATGAGAACTCACTTTGATGAGATTTGAAAACTCAAAAATCATTGTAAAAGCAATCATGATGTGGTGTGTGCTTTCATGGATGTGATATGTTATGAGTATATGATTCATGATAGGCATTATATGACAATACATACTTATGAACATGCTTGCATAATATTGAATGTAACATTTAACATAAAACATATAAACATCATGAAATTTGGCATGTAACACACAAGAATCTTATAATTTCTAATCAACTATAGTATAGGCTCTAAGGGTCTAATAACCTATCCTATATCCCTATAGTCATGGCTCTGATACCAATCTGTCACAACACCCCGACCCGCAGCGGAATAAGAGTCGGGGCATAATTGGGTTATCACCAAAGCTCATGACATTTACTAATGTGTTTCATATTTAATAAAGTCAAGTTACATTTCCAAATACCCAAACATGTTCATACAATACAAGGGAAATAAACCAAACATAACAATCCCAACTCTAAATCATTTTATTCTTCTAGTCCAAGTCCTATGTGTTCCTAGCTGCTGCTGGTTCACCTGTATCATGTGTAAAAATGGGGGTTTTGGGTCAGCATAAGTTGGCGAGTGAACCTTATTAGATAAACATTTATTAATGAATTACTTGTTAGTTTATCAATGAAAAATTGTGCATAATCATAGATGAGCAAATGTAAATAATCAAGCAGTGGCAGATAGCAGTCACAACTATAACATACAATAACATATGACAGCATACATTAACATACCAACAACATACGATAAATAACATAAATGAACTGTGCGATCAAGGCTCAATCAAACGGAGCCGATCGTATTGCATGTACTGAAAATGAAAATGTCTGTGCGATAAAGACTCAATCAAACGGAGCCGATCGTATGTGGGCACGCCAGGTTCAACCTCATAATGAAATGGGGAACATGCTCAACGCTCATAATGTAATGGGGAGCGGCGGCCTATGAAATTGCATGTACTGAAAATAATAAATTGCATCCAACAATAACTACACAACAGAAACAAACTGAATACACAAGTTCATGATATGATGTATGCACAATGGTTTAAGTATAATATATATATATATATATCAAGACACATGATACACCCCAAAACGTGATTAAACGGGGAATTTGTAAAGATTCACTCACATTGGGTGCGTTGGATTGGAGATGGTGAGATGCGCACGAATTAGATGAGCGGAACAACGAGAAATACTAACCTAAATAATAACGGAAAAATATATTAAATGAGTGGATTTTATTAAGGATTTTAATGAAATTTTAGATATATTTTTGTGAGTTTAAGGCTATTTTCTATCTTTAAAAATGTTATTTTTAAGTATTTTTAATTGATTTTTAAATTAAATTAAATAAATAAAAATATAAAAAAATTGTTTATTTTGCGTTGACCGTTGACCTGTTGACTTGTTGACCGGTTCGGTCAGTGACATAGTTTGCGCTGGGTGAGGCTCGAACCCGAGACCTCCCGTACGCGTGCACGTAGCTCTACCAACTGAGCTACGTGTCTAACCCGAAATAATCTTGTTTTTAATTATATTTATACACTTATTCAGTTTAACCGAAATTATATATCATTTTAAATCAAAATAATCATAAATATTCAACGTGTCTTTTATAACTTGATATTCGATTACAAAACGGAGCGGGTTTTGAAAACCCGATTTTTACAAATGTTACAGTATCCCCTACTTTTAGGAATTTCGTCCCGAAATTTAAGTAGTTGAAGTAGTAGGAAAAGATGCGGGTATTTTTCGCGCATTGAGTCTTCACGTTCCCAAGTAAACTCAGGTCCCCGTTTCGACTCCCAGCGTACCCTAACAATTGGAATGCGACTTCGTCGTAGACGTTTCTCTCCGTAGTCCATGATCTCCACTGGTCTTTCAATAAAATGCATAGATTCATCAATCCGAATATCTTCCAGCGGAATGTGGAGGTTCTCATCAGCGAGGCACTTCTTCAAGTTCGACACGTGGAATGTGGGATGAATCCTGTTGAGTTCTTCTGGTAGATCAAGCTTGTATGCTACAGGACCTACTCTTTCAAGTATCTTGAAAGGTCCTACGTAACGTGGTGCTAGCTTGCCCTTTTGACCAAAACGAACTACTCTCTTCCACGGTGATACTTTTAAAAGCACATGATCACCAATGTTAAACTCTAAGGGCTTCCGTCGTTTATCTGCATAACTCTTTTGATGACTTTGAGCCGCTAGAAGATTGTTTCGAATTTGATGGATCTTGTCTGTGGTTTATTGGATCAACTCTGGACCAGTAATTTGAGCTTCCCCAATTTCGTGCCAACATACAGGAGATCGGCACTTACGACCATATAAGGCTTCAAAAGGTGCCATGCCTATACTCGAATGATAGCTGTTGTTGTACGAAAATTCAACTAATGGTAGGTGGGCGTCCCAATTTCCCTTGAAGTCTATGACACATGCTCTAAGCATATCTTCAAGAGTTTGAATGGTGCGCTCAGACTGTCCATCAGTTTGAGGATGATAGGCGGTACTGAGATCTAATCGCGTGCCCATAGCGGATTGTACTGCTTGCCATGTTCGTGAAGTGAAACGACCATCACGATCAGAAATAATGCTTAACGGTACCCCATGTCGGCTTACGATTTCGTTGATATAAATACGAGCAAGCTTTTCGTTCTTGAAATCTTCGCGGATAGGAATAAAGTGAGCTGATTTTGTAAGTCAGTCTATAATCACCCATATAGTGTCATACCCACCAGAAGTGCGAGGTAACCCGGTAATGAAATCCATGGTTATATTTTCCCACTTCCATACAGGTATTTCCGGTTGGACTAGAAGTCCTGAGGGTCTTTGGTGTTCTGCCTTCACCTTGGAACATGTAAGGCACTTGGAAACAAAAACGGCAATATCCTTCTTCATTCCAGGCCACCAATAGGTGTATCGTAGGTCTTGATACATCTTATCGGCTCCTGGGTGTATAGAATATCGCGTTTTGTGAGCTTCATTCATAAGAATTTCACGAAGATTGTTGTGGTTAGGAATCCAGATACGATCTAGGTAGTACAGAATACCGTCAGATTTAGTTTCAATTTTTAACTCAGCTCCACAGGACATCTCCTTTCGTACATCTTCTTCCGTTATTGAAACGTGTTGGGCTTCTCGAATTTGATCTTTAATGTCGGTTATAATTTGCGAACATAGAAGACGAATGGAGTTCGCATAACCCTTTCGACTAAGTGCATCAGCCACCACATTTGCTTTACCAGGGTGGTATCTCATTTCACAGTCGTAGTCATTTAGAAGTTCGACCCATCTTCGTTGCCTCATGTTTAACTCCTTTTGATTGAAGATATGTTGAAGACTCTTGTGGTCAGTGTATATTTCACACTTAGTACCATAAAGATAATGTCTCCATATCTTAAGAGCGAACACAACGGCTCCAAGTTCTAGGTCATGAGTGGTGTAGTTCTTTTCATGTGTCTTGAGTTGTCTCGAAGCATAAGCTATGACTTTTCCTCTTTGCATTAGAACGCAGCCTAATCCTTGCCCTGACGCGTCGCAATAGACTACAAAATCATCACAACCTTCAGGAAGAGTGAGGATTGGTGCATCACAAAGTTTTTGTTTAAGAGTTTGAAAGGCTTCTTCTTGCTTGGGTCCCCATATGAAAGGTTTTCCCTTATGAGTTAAAGTCGTGAGTGGTACAGCAATGCGAGAGAAGTTTGAAATGAACCGACGATAATAGCCAGCTAGACCAAGGAAAGATCTTACTTCAGTTGGTGTACGTGGAGCTTGCCATTCTTGAACCGCTTTGATCTTTGAAGGGTCGACATGTATTCCCTTGTCATTGACTACATGCCCGAGGAATTGCACCTCTTTTAACCAGAATTCACATTTGGAGAATTTGGCATAAAGCTTTTCCTTTTCTAGAAGTGCAAGGATGAGTCGAAGATGATGCTCATGATCAGATTTAGATTTTGAATAAATAAGAATATCGTCGATGAATACTATAACAAATCGATCAAGATAAGGTTTGCAGACTCTGTTCATTAGGTCCATGAAGACAGCTGGTGCGTTGGTTAAACCAAATGGCATAACCGTGAATTCATAGTGGCCATAACGAGTTCAAAAAGCTGAGCCCTTTCGACGAGGTTTCTCCAATGATTCGAAGAGTCTGGCCGTTTGAAAGAGGAATACGAATAAATTTTTCACGACATACAACTTCTGCCTGATGTTGACTGAGCCAATCCATACCGATTATAATATCAAAACTTCCCAGCTTCATAGGAATAAGGTCGACTGAGAAATCGTGGTCGTTTAAGGTGAGTGTACAGTTGCGTATAATAGAGTTTAATGAAACTGGTTTACCGTCCGCAACTTCTACCGTTATGGATTCCGTGAGCTTATCCCGATTTTTGCTTAAGATAGGTTCAAATTCTAAAGACACAAAACTTCTATCCGCACCAGTATCAAATAACATAGATGCATATCTACCATTTATAAGGAACGTACCGTTAACCACATTGCCGTCAGCTCTGGCCTGGTTAGCGTTGATATTGAAAGCTCTCCCTCTTGCAGGTGGAGGAGCTTGGTTTGCTTGATTCACCGGGTTGGCTTGGGCCTGAGCATGAATAATATTGACCAACCTTGGACAAGTGTTTCTGAAATGGCTCGGGTCACCGCAATTGTAGCAAGCCCGCATTGGTTAACCCATAGGATAATTGGGCTGGTAATATGTTTGGGCTAAATGTTGGGTGGGTGGTAATATTAAGGGTTGTTGGGCTTGGCCCATTAATTGTTGGTAGGTTTGGGTTAAAGGTTGGTGGCGGTTCGTTCGTTGAGGCATGCGGCAAGTTTGAACAGTATGTCCTGCGCGACCGCAGCCAGTGCAATATTGGCAAGGATGATCAGGGGAATGGTGATATTGGCAACGGTTACATTTTGGTAACGGGCCAGTGTAAGGTCTTCTGTATGGTGCGGGTGAAGGAGTGACTTGAGTAATGGGTGCAGCAGGAGTAGGGGGTTGGTTTGAGTAACTGCAAAATTTCTGGTGTTGCGCTTCCTCTTGTTGGCAAACTTAGAGGAAGGAATGGGGTGGTTTGAAGTTTTTTCCCTCAACAGGGGCTTTCTTTTTCTCTTCTTTGAACTTCCCGTTGCGAATTCGGTTCTCGGTCAGTTCAGTTGCTAACTCCATAGCAGCTTCAAGTGTTACTGGTGAAGTGCTGAGGACTGAATCTTGAATTTTCGAGGGAAGTCCTCGAATATAATGCTCAATCAGATGATAAGTTGGGGTGAATAAATTTGGAACCATTTGGTTCAACTCCAAGAACCTCTTGTTATAAGTGGTATGGTCTCCCTCCTTCTGCTTTAGAGCGTGAAATTCATCCTCCAACTTTTTAATTTCACTCCTAGGACAGAAACGCCTAGTCATGATTTCCCTTAACTCCTCCCAAGTTAAGGCCATTGCATCTTCAGTTCCCCTCTTCCCTTTCTCAGTATTCCACCAAGTGAGAGCTACCCCAAATAGTCTCCCGGTGGCGTATCGAACCTTGCGATCCTCAGGACAATCGCAGTTTAGAAAGGTGTTTTCCATCTCCTCGAACCAATGTAGGAGAGAAGTGACACCCTCGGTCCCTTCAAATTTAGGAGGATCACAAGACTTGAAATGTTTGTATGAACACTTGCTGGTAGGAGGGTTGTCGATGTTCTGGTCATGTTGTTGGGGAGGGTTAGTAGGATTTGTAGCGAGGGCTTGTTGCACTTGGACCACAATGTCAGGCAGTATCGTGGCCATTTGTTTCGCGATCTGAGTGGCCAAACGTTCCTGAGACCTTCCTGATCTTTTACCCCTTCGTTGCTGTCTAGACAACATCTACAGGATCATACAATGAGAAGATTGTGAGTTTATGGTGTCTTTTTAGGTGTCATGTGTCTTTAAGAAAATGAAAATAACATAAATATCAATAATGCAACTACATCCATAGGATGTCTTGGGTTCGCTCATGTTGGGCCTCAAATGTCCCCTATACCTTCACCTACATAGTCATGTGGGCCCCCATGGCTATTGGCTTGGTAGGATTCACATTAGTATTGGCAATTTAACACTCGCATCACCCGAATGCAAACCACAAAATATGTTCATGAGATGTTTGGTCGGAACGTGTCCAGGTGTAGACACAATGACAACTCAAAGTGGGGTTAGCTCACACGACGTTTGGTATAGCATGCTTTGGCCTAATAGGTACTTCGTACTCTCATCGTTAGTCCCCAGGTAGGCAAACTGGTCTTTATTTTGGATTTATACGAATGCCAGCCTAGACAGGACGTTCCGACTACCGGTACTGGTACCCTTCCAGTTACTACATGCCCGTCATGAGAACTCACTTTGATGAGATTTGAAAACTCAAAAATCATTGTAAAAGCAATCATGATGTGGTGTGTGCTTTCATGGATGTGATATGTTATGAGTATATGATTCATGATAGGCATTATATGACAATACATACTTATGAACATGCTTGCATAATATTGAATGTAACATTTAACATAAAACATATAAACATCATGAAATTTGGCATGTAACACACAAGAATCTTATAATTTCTAATCAACTATAGTATAGGCTCTAAGGGTCTAATAACCTATCCTATATCCCTATAGTCATGGCTCTGATACCAATCTGTCACACCCCGACCCGCAGCGGAATAAGAGTCGGGGCATAATTGGGTTATCACCAAAGCTCATGACATTTACTAATATGTTTCATATTTAATAAAGTCAAGTTACATTTCCAAATACCCAAACATGTTCATACAATACAAGGGAAATAAACCAAACATAACAATCCCAACTCTAAATCATTTTATTCTTCTAGTCCAAGTCCTATGTGTTCCTAGCTGCTGCTGGTTCACCTGTATCATGTGTAAAAATGGGGGTTTTGGGTCAGCATAAGTTGGCGAGTGAACCTTATTAGATAAACATTTATTAATGAATTACTTGTTAGTTTATCAATGAAAAATTGTGCATAATCATAGATGAGCAAATGTAAATAATCAAGCAGTGGCAGATAGCAGTCACAACTATAACATACAATAACATATGACAGCATACATTAACATACCAACAACATACGATAAATAACATAAATGAACTGTGCGATCAAGGCTCAATCAAACGGAGCCGATCGTATTGCATGTACTGAAAATGAAAATGTCTGTGCGATAAAGACTCAATCAAACGGAGCCGATCGTATGTGGGCACGCCAGGTTCAACCTCATAATGAAATGGGGAACATGCTCAACGCTCATAATGTAATGGGGAGCGGCGGCCTATGAAATTGCATGTACTGAAAATAATAAATTGCATCCAACAATAACTACACAACAGAAACAAACTGAATACACAAGTTCATGATATGATGTATGCACAATGGTTTAAGTATAATATATATATATATATATATCAAGACACATGATACACCCCAAAACGTGATTAAACGGGGAATTTGTAAAGATTCACTCACATTGGGTGCGTTGGATTGGAGATGGTGAGATGCGCACGAATTAGATGAGCGGAACAACGAGAAATACTAACCTAAATAATAACGGAAAAATATATTAAATGAGTGGATTTTATTAAGGATTTTAATGAAATTTTAGATATATTTTTGTGAGTTTAAGGCTATTTTCTATCTTTAAAAATGTTATTTTTAAGTATTTTTAATTGATTTTTAAATTAAATTAAATAAATAAAAATATAAAAAAATTGTTTATTTTGCGTTGACCGTTGACCTGTTGACTTGTTGACCGGTTCGGTCAGTGACATAGTTTGCGCTGGGTGAGGCTCGAACCCGAGACCTCCCGTACGCGTGCACGTAGCTCTACCAACTGAGCTACGTGTCTAACCCGAAATAATCTTGTTTTTAATTATATTTATACACTTATTCAGTTTAACCAAAATTATATATCATTTTAAATCAAAATAATCATAAATATTCAACGTGTCTTTTATAACTTGATATTCGATTACAAAACGGAGCGGACTGTGTGTCTAACCTGATTATTATTTCGGTTTTTTTATACTTAACAACTAACTGAGTTAACCCGGTTTAGTTTTTTAAAAAAAAAGGCATTTTATTACACAAGGAGTGCGTGTAGCAGGGATCGAACTCGGGACTTGCGTGTGTATTTTGCACACAGTCCACCGCTGGACTGTGTGTATAACCCGTTTAAACTACCAATTTTAATTATACTTATAGTATTGTCAAAGTTCATCTTCTTCACTGGTTTTTTTACCGACAGCAGTTTACATCGTTAAAACTTGTTAATTCGATTGCTAAGCATTACACAAACTGATAAGAGATAGCAGGGATGACAATTAGAGGAAAAACATACCGGTGAACGATTGGTTACAGAGTTCCGGCAGGCGTCGGTCTCTGTTTTTGTGCACCTCAACTGAACAGACGATTAGCCGTTTTTGATTAGTCAATTGTGGAATTGAAGTGATAAACAAACGTTAACGATGTGTTTGAAGGTCCTTACCGTTTCGCAGACGAAGATAACGATTTCCAGAAACTTTCCAGCGAACTGGAATTATCTGGTATCGGTGTCTGAATTCAATTTCAATTGGAAGGTTTAAGTTAGAAATAGCTTAATAATCGTTGAACTACAACGATATTGAAAGATTTACCATTTGAGGATGAATACTTCCGGCGAAATTTGCAGAAAATTCCGGCAAACTGATTAAAGCGTTCTGATGGTCTGGAAATGCGACGAAAGTGAAATGGAGTATTGGTATGACGTTTCTGAGTCGCGAGAGAGGTCTAGAGTTGAAGTAATTGAGACCTTGATTCTTTTCGGTTATAAAAACCGATAGTTATGAAAATTTATGTTCAATCACCTCTTAATTGATTAAAGACATCGGTTATGAACGTGAATACACAAGTAATCAAACGATTTGACGATTGATTTGCCGATTTCCGTTTCTCAGTTGGCGCAACCGGTTTAACCGAGGTTGTGTATAAATTCCATTTGTTTCCTAGAGATAACAGAAAACACAAAGTGGCGGAGTGGTGATGTGAGTGTGTGTTAAGGCGTTGGAGTTGTTCTTGGCTGACCCGGGTTCGAGTCCCGGCAGCAACATATTTTTTTTATTTATTTTGTTTTAACATTTTATCAAATATAATTTTTATATTTTAGTTTATTTATTAATTATGTATCATTTTAAATCAAAATAATCATAAATATTCAACGTCTCTTTTATAACTTGATATTCGATTACAAAACGGAGCGGGTTTTGAAAACCCGATTTTTACAAATGTTACACTTAACATCTTACAGCGAGTTGATCCGGTTCGTTTTAAAAAGAACATTTTTATTTCAGAAAGTGAGGTTGTGTCAAGGATCGAACTCGAGACGTGTGTTAATCGTTTGCACACAGTCCACCGCTGGACTGTGTGTCTAACCCGTTTATATAACTTGTTTTAATTAATCTTATAAACATCGTCGACTTCGTCTTCTTCGCTCAAAGTCTCAGACGACGATTATTCAACTGTTCTTGATTGAGTCGTTCATCGAACATATTACTGGTTGAAATGTAATGAATAAAATGAGTTAAGGAAACGAATGTACCGATCAGACTGTATTTTCTCAGAATTCCGGCAATGGACGTCGGCTCTGATTTGTGTATTCCGTCTGATTGAATCAATTAACAGTTTTGTTCGATTAGTTATGAAATTGGGTTACTAAACAAGGATTAACAGAAGGTTTGAATGATTATACCGATTCACAGCGTGAGTTTGGAAATTCCAGAGGTTTTCCGGCGAGAGCAGAATATTCCGGCTACGTCGTCTGGGATTGATTCTGGTTGATGGATTGAAGTTAGTAATAGTCTAACAATGGATTGAAACCGAAAGAGTCGAGGTATTTACCGTTTTGATGAAAGTCTTGGTTTTCCGGCGAAAGTCCGATGATTGCAGAAAATCTCCGGCGAGTGAAATTGATTCGAGAAATGGTACGATTTTGAGCGAAATGATTTCCAGAGACTTGGGTGTGTATTTATAGGGAAGAATCACAATGAATTGGGTCTGATTTCAGTCGTGATTCGTTGGTCAGCCTTTCTCCGGCGGTTATGACTGATGTCACGGGATTAGACATCGGTTATAACTGATGTCGATGTTAATACGTACGTTAAGTCAAAAGAAACCGTCGATAATTGGCGAAATCGTCGGATTTTCCGGCAACTGCGAAAAGGGCGCGTTGTTGACTGAATTCAATTTCGAGTTTTATTATAAATGTTATTTGTTTCACTGGATAGCACAAGTGAGTCAAGTGGCGGAGTGGTTAAATGTTTGTGTGATAAGGCTTCCGGCTGACCCGGGTTCGAAACCCGGCAGCCTTCTTTCTTTTTTATTTATTTTATTTTCACTTTTTATCAATTATAGTTTTTAAATTCTAAATTGTTTATTAATTATGTATTGTTTAAAATTAAAATAAGTCATAAATACGCAACGAAATTTTTATAACTTGATATTCGATTTACAAACGAAGCGGGTTTGGAAATCCGTTTTTCGATGGATGTTACACCCACATCCTCCATTTTGTACTTTTTGTCCAAGAGATCCCATAATTCTTTGGAAGTCTTGACATTGTAATACACATTATACACTGCATCCGAAAGGCCATTAAGCACATAGCCTCGACATATGAAAACCGTATGCTTCCAAGCATCAACCGCGCACTGAGCTTGAGCGTTGGTCTCCCCTTCCGCAGGTTGGGGAGCGGTTTCAGTCAAGAACCTCGGAAGGTTCATGGTGGTCAAGTAGAAGAACATCTTCTGTTGCCACCTCTTGAAGTGGAGACCCGAGAATTTCTCAGGTCGTTCAGCATGGTTTGCCACTGTGGTCGCTCCCACAGTGTTGGCAGGGGTTCCAACGACAAGGTTGTTAACATTCGTGTTCACATTGTTGTTGGTTTCAGACGACATTCTAAAATAAAAATTAAAGGTTTAGTCCAAATTCTGTTTTAACTAAAAAAAACAGAACTCCAATTTTTTAAATTACCACGAATTTAATGTTTGGCTTCTAAGTCCAACTATGAAGACCAAAAACATAAAATTCTTATAATTTTTAGTGCACACTAACTGTTTGGCTTCTAAGTCCAACTTTGAAGACCAAACCAGAAAGTTTTTATAACTTTTGTTACAAACGAATTGAAGTAATCCGAAATAGTTTTCAACCAAAGTCCCTCCTTTAAAGATGAAAACCGGAAAAAATATGTTTTTAAAAACACAAACTGCCAAAACAGAATGGTTTTGATTCTACACGAACGGTGTTTTTGAAAATTTGTTTTAAGATTGTAGGAATCCGTTCGCATAAAATAAATAAAACTTTATATTAACTGAATTACACAAGCAAAAAAATAAAGAAAACAGAAAATTACAATACGGATTACAACTGAAATTATGAAAATACAAGAAGAGAATTTAAACAGAAAAATCGTCCTTGCCTGAGGATCGTGTTAGACACAGGTCCCTTAAAACAAAATTCGAGTCTCCCAGGAGAACTCGTTTGTTTCCAGGATACAACAGCCCAAGCAGTTGCACTGCCGGAGATGACCACAACCCGAAGGTGTACCTTGCTGCAAGAAAGGAGAAGAAAATGATTTTTCTGTAGAGAATTCGTTGATGTTTCGGTGTCTCTTCTGGTGTTGAGGTGATGTTGTATTTATACTGCATCTGGATTGAAACAGTCAAAAAGGAATTAACTTAACGAATTAAATTGCATTAAACGTCTTTAATGCACTTTAATTTGTCAGTTACATTCCTGGTCAAGACCCTTGACTCGTCTGTTTCAACTGCTGAAGTGTAACTGATCTGTCATTAACTCTGGAAACAGCAGGTCGCGCGCGCGCGCCTCCCTACACCAGTCTGCTGGTGCGCGCGCCAGTGTGCCTCACATCCCTGCGCGAGCTTACTGGTGCGCAGCCCCTTGCGCGAGCATCCTTGCTCCACAGTCCTATTGCGCGTGCGCAAGTATGGCTCACATCCTTGCGCGAGCCTACTGGTGCGCTAGCCCTTGCGCGCGCGCAAATATGGCTCACATCCTTGCTCCACAGTCCTTATTGCGCGTGCGCCAGTATGGCTCACATCCTTGATCGAGCCTACTGGTGCGCAAGCCCTTGCACGCGCATCCTTGCGCGAGCCTACTGGTGCGCCAGCCCTTGCGCGCACACGCCACATCACCAGGGAACCCATCTGGTCACGCCACAAAATCGCGCCATACTGGTTCACTTTGGTGCGCTGCGCGCGCGCACGTCAGGCATCTGTTGCGCAACGTGGACTGCCTGCACCATGCGCCACTACTTGTGTACCTGCTCGCCCCCTTGCCACGTTGCCTTCTAGGGTCTGCGCCACCTGGTCCTTGCAGCCTTTGCTGAGCCACGCGCGCGTGGTAAAAAATACAAAGGCGGCTCGCGGCGTTGCGAGCGTGCGAAGTGCAAAGTGCGCCATCAAAGCGCCACATTACGCCCATCGCCCACGCCACGTGCGCGCGCGTGTGCGAGTTAGGGTGCTCCGAACCCTTCGCGAGTACACCTAGTGTGTGCTTCCATGAAACAATAAGGAAGGAGTGTTCCCACTTAAATACCCATTTAAATTTCATCACTCCTCGTATGTGGGACAAGATGCTACTTTCCCATTTATTTCAGCATTTAATGTTTCAAACACCAAACTTTGAGCATCGATATCTCACTCATCTTAGCTCCGTTTTGGACGTGGTTTAGTTCGTTGCGAAGCTCTTCCAACATAGAACACAAACCCGGAAATAAATATCTATATAAACCTCAGTTTATAATATTTATTTATCGTCCAAAATTAGGAAATACCCATTTCCTATATTTGTGAAAAATGCTATTTTCACTAAATTTCAACAAACCCTAGGTATTCACTCCCAACCCACCAATGGCAGTGGTGTGACAGGGATGGTGATGTAGTGTGGCAGAGGTGGGTGGCTTGTAGAGGTAGGTGGTCTGCACCGTCGGAAAATACAGCGTCTCCGATGGCTCGTCGGAACCCTAGGTCTTCACTCCCAACCCACCATTCAGCACCAATATCAACAAAAACCTTCATGATGATCCTCAGAGGTGAAATGATGGCAGTGGTGTGACAGGGATGGTGATGGCGTGCGGCGGAGGTGGGTGGGTTGGTGGTGTTGTGTGACAGAGGAGGGTGGCGGAGGTGGGTGGCGGCGTGTTGTAGTGTGGCAGAGGTGGGCGGCGTGCGGCGGAGGTGGGTGGCATGGTGAAGGTGGGTGATTGTGGTGGGTGGTAACGAGTAGAGGTAGGTGGTGGCAGTGGCTTGTTGTGTTGTTTTGCAGAGAAAGAGAGTTGAAATGTTGAATTTTAACAACATTTTAACAATTTAGCCCCTCACTTTCATTGTTTGATAATTTAGCCCTTTATTTATTTATGTTTTAACTTTAATATTAGGGGCATTATAGTCATTTCATATAGAACTAACAGTATAAACTGGATGGGGTTAACAGAGGTGGACTGAAATAGTTACGAAAGTGAAACCACAGGGACTGAAATAGCAATTTTTAAACTAATGGACTGAAATAGTGATTTTTGACAAACAAAAGGGACGAAAAACGTAATTAACTCTTTTTAAAATCTCATTGTACGCAAAACTACTTTTGCACACTTTTATTGGTATCATCAACAAAACATGCGTTTTGATGATGGAATTTAATTCATATGCAAAAGTGACTCAAGCATTTCATATATATTATTAGTTATATATATTAGTTTGTATGAGAATCTAATTGTTAGCTAGAGGTCCCTATGTGCAATTATAGGTGTCCCTACATATAATTAGTATTTATTAGTTGGTCCTTCCTTTTTCCTATAAATAGAGGGATCCTTCTCATTTGTAAATGCACATTCAATCAATACAAGTTTAGATTTCATATCCATATTATTTACATGGTATCAGAGCTAAAGGTCTCTTAGCTCACGAGCGTCTTTTCAGGTGACCATTTCCAGCCAAATTTCCGGTCACCATCAATTCGGTATAACATTCCTACTTTTCTACTCCTAAAACCCGTTCCAGATCTGCTCAAACATAAACACCACTCCAGTCCACTTCAAATCAGCTCAAACACCCAAACCCACCACAACCCGTCACCAACTTTTTCAGATCCGACACATTTTCCAGCAAGTGAGGTTACACTCCCATACCATTGTGTTCAGAAAGTGTCGATCTATAGTCCCTCAAAAATCATCTTCATCCGACGCCGAAAAAACCTGTCACTCACCGTCAGACCATCACCACGTGTCATCGCCTCTTTTTTCGAGTCTTCGTTATTTTACGGCAAGTGAGATCTCACCTTCCACACCATTGAATCAGGAGGTCCTGATCTACAGACCCTGCAAGTTTCGGTTGCATTATGACCAAGTCCGTATGGTTAGTTTTTTTATCTGAGCATCTTTTGTTTTTTGCCTTAGTTCGCGCGCTCGAATAGGAGACGAACGAAATGGGAGCAAACGAAATCACACCATTGCATGCACCAAGGAGGAGTATGATTTGCTTCAACGGTTCCTTGCTTTTTGGTCATCGGGTCCTCAAACCAATTCGGTACAAGGTACGTTTTCTGGCTTTGACTTATCCTGGATTATTGATTCTGGAGCTACTCGTCACATGACCGCGAATGAAGGAATTCTCACTAGCCTTCATAATACCTCTTACCCACCAATTAAACTTGCAGATGGTTCTCATGCCCCGTACGCGGCATTTGATCCATTCACAACCAGATAGCCTAAAACTTTATTTTCTTCTTGTTCCTAACTTCCCTGCTAGCATTTTATCTGTCAGTCAGATTACTAAGAAAATAATTGTTCCCTTACATTTTGTCCTACTCATTGTACCTTTAATGAACTAGGTACTAACCGGGTAATTGGTACTGGCCTCGAACCAGGAAGTCTCTATCGAATGTCCTCATTGTCGAATCCCAAAGCAAACATCTGTGAGTCTAGTATCTGATCGGAGTGTTGCGCCCCGGTCAAAGATAATATTTATATGCCCTAGTTACCCTTAACAATGTGTTAGTGGTAGTAAGGGGTCGAACCACGAAGAGTTTGTGGTTTGCGATCGGATGTGATTGATTTTTGATGTTGTTGTCACTTTTATGAAGCTTGCTAAAGTCTTGATTAATTTGGTTGTTCGAAAAGGATGTCGGAATGAACCGAAAAATTTGGTTTGATTATTTAACTACTAAACTTTGAATAATTGCACGGAAACTTTAATTAAAGAGTTTTAACAATGGTGGAGAAACAAGGTTCACACCCGGGTTGACAATTGAAGGACCTAGGGTTACTACACGTTTTAATTTGGTTTAATCGAATTAGTTCATTAACGGTTTTAGAAACACAAGGCTTAGGTGCCAATTGCTATCAAACGTTATAGACAACGGACCACAATGCACTTCGTTACCATGGACAAGTAAATCTATCAAAAGACAAGGCACAAATACGCATATTCATTTCACGAAGTCAAATTTCATAACTCATTCGACAATTCAGCAAATACAATACAAATTCAAGACAATTCTCAAATGATTAAATGCAATTCGGATTGTCACAAACCAAATGTTTAAACAAATAGCAGCCCTATAAATCCTTACATACGTCTACACCAGGGTGAAACCTTCGAGAATTAGTCGCTCATGGTGAACGGAACTTGATCAACGTGGATGAGAGCTTGAAACTTTGACATCTTGAAGCTTGATGGTGGAGATCATGATGATTAGGGTTTGTGGTGGTGTATGAAGGTGAGTGGATGATGATGATGATGAAGATGGAATATTAGGGTTTCGATTGGTGGAATGATTCAGGTGTGTGGTGATGATTGAGAGATTAGAGACAAAGGATGATGATTCTTAGCTCCAAGATGCGTTTCCAAACTCAAAATTACGTAACTCCCCAAGAAAAGGTCAAAAACAATGATATAACATGTCCCCCAACTCGGAAAATCAAATTTTCCCGTCTGGCACAAAGAGAGGACGTCGCCGACGGCCAGGGGGTGCGTCGGGCAACGGCCCTTGGTTCCTTCAGTTTTCTCGATGGCTTATCCGTCTGTCTACAAGGTTTTCGCACGACGGGGACACCAGAGCGGCGTCGGCAACGGTGCCCCCATTTCCAACTTTTGATTTTTTCCATTTTCTTGATCCCGGTTGCCTGATTCGCGTCTCGGTGCTTCGTTTGTTCTCGATTAGCTCCTTAAACTCCATTAGGTATGTAAAACACGATTCCCATTAAATGTAGTCTATTCGAGATTAAAAGTTATGTAAATACACAAACTTAAACATATATGAACATCTGTTTTCGACCACGCATCAGTATCTTTGAAACTCATTGTCGGTTAGGCCATCCCTCAGCAGCCGTCCTAGAAAATGAGACCTTGCATCTTATTCCCGATAACTTCCATTGTGAGTCATGTCAACTCGTAAAATACTCGACGTCCTTATCCCCCAAAAGTATCAAGCAGAACCATTTCCATATTTGAACTTGTCCATTCTAATGTATGGGGTCCATGTCCTATTAAGACTACAGTGGGCTTTCAATATTTTGTTACTTTCATTGATGATTATTCTCGTGCTACATGGGTTAACCTATTGAAATCCCGTAGTGAAATCAACTCGATCTTTCGTGAATTCCATGCATATGTCAAGATCCAGTTCAAAACATCCATCCAAACCTTACGCACTGATAATGCTAAAGAATATTTATCCATCGATTTCTCTACATTTCTCAAAACACAAGGTATAATTCATGAGACTTCTTGCGCATATCCATCCCAATAGAAGGGTTTTGCTAGCCCTAACAATAGCTTGCTACATGTGGATTCACTGGGTACGGTTGTTGTTGTTGTTGCTGGACGGAAGAACCACCATCTGTTGGATGTTACTCGCACTCTCATGATTCATTCTCATGTCCCTCGTCAATTTTCGGGTGATGTTGTTCTTACTGCGGCTTATCTAATTAGTCGTATGCCATCGTCCGTTCTTCATGGTCAAACCCTGTTCTTTGTTTTATTTCCTAGAGGAACTCCGTTTCCTCTTGAGCCCCAAATTTTTGGATGTGTAGCTTATGTCCATGATCATCGTCCCGGAGTCCCTAAAATCGTCCTCAAGCCATTCGTTGTGTCTTTGTGGGTTACTCGCGTGTCCAGAAAGGTTACGGTGTTGATAGTCCTTTTCTTCGCCTGATACTTTACTAGTGCTGACGTCACCTTTGGTCATTGCGCCATTTCTTTCCAGAATCTTCCATTCAAGTTTCTGACCTGTTTCCTATCCTGATATACCTATTCTCACATCATCCTTATCTTTCCTGTGTCATCTATTCCCTCTAACCCTCCGGTCTCTTACACCAGTTCCAGCTCCTATAGCTCCGGGCCTTCCGACATATCCTCCGCCATTACTCTTCACATATTCTCGGAGAGGTAAGGATCAGACCTCAGCGACCCTTGATCCCCAGCCTACCAATGCCTCTAGTACGTCCCCAACTCCATGTGGCATGACAGAACCTGACACACCCTTGCTAGATACTGCCTTAATACACCTACCTATGACCCTCCTGGTGCACCATATCCAGATATACATATTGCCTTCCGCAGGGAACCTAGACGCTCCACTCGTTATCCCATTCAGGATTATGTTTCTTACGCTCATCTCTCTACTGAGTCCCATGCCTTTTCCACATCCCTGGATTCCTACCTGATTCCCCAGAATGTGATAACAGCTCCGGCTCACCCAGATGGCGTAAGCCATGGAAGATGAGATTGGGGCCTTACGGGCAAATCAGACTTGGGATCTTGAACCGCTTCCTCCGGTAAGCGTGTTATTAGTTGTCATTGGGTCTGCACGTTAAACATAACCCTGATGGTTCTCTACATCGTCTAAAAGCTCTTTGGTAACTAAAGGTTACTCTGAAGCTTATGGTATTGATTACGATGAGACTTTCTCCCAGTTGCCAAAATGTCATTTGTGCGTATTTGTATTGCTCTTGCTGCCATTCATCATTGGCTGTTCCACCAGCTTGATGTCAAGAACGCCTTTCTCAATGGTGTTCTTGAGGAGAGGTTTATATGGAGCAACCACTTGGGTTCATTGTTGAGGAGGAGGCCTCAAAGGTATGCCAACTACGTCGTTCCCTATATGGTCTTAAACAGACTCCAAATGAATGGTTTAGTCGTTTCTCTAGTGTTATGGGAGAATTTGGGATGGTTCGTAGTGCATATGATCACTCTGTATTCTTTAGACATCAGTAGGGCCAAAGGATTATTCTAGTTGTTTATGTGGATGATATCATAATTATAGGGGATGATGAAGATGGGATTACCAAGCTCAAACAGTTCCTTCAGTCTCAGTTTCAGATTAGCGACTTAGGTCGACTTTGGTACTTCCTTGGCATATAAGTATCTCGTTCCCCACAAGTAATACTCTTTTCTCTGTGGAAGTACGTCCATGATATGCTAACTGAGTGTGGATTATTGGGTTGCAAACCGGTTGATAGTCATATGCTTCCCACAAGGAGGTAGGGATGAGCAAATGGTACCCGGTACCGGTACCAAATTTACCAAAACGGTACATTTTCGGTATCGACTTTTGACATTTTCGGTACCGGTTCAGTACCGGTATTTACCCTCAAGTAAGTATCGGTACCGAACCGTACTGTACCGGGTATATTCGGTACGGTACCCACTTTTGGGGATTTTCGGTACCGGTCGGTACCGAGCTCATCCCTACAAGGAAGCTCCTTCCAGAGGATGGGAATCCACTGAAGGATCCCGAACGATACAGACGACTGGTTGGAAAGCTTAAATATTTAACAGTTACGCGGCGAGATATATCATTTTTCGTCAGTGTCCTAAGTCAATCATGGCCACTCCATACACTAGACACTGGGATGCTGCTCTACGTGTTTTACGATATCTCAAGACCACACCATGTCTAGGGATCTTGTATTCGGATCAGGGTCATTGTCGTGTAGGTGCTTTTACAGAAGATGGAGATGGACGTATATCTGGATTCCCAGATGCAGACTGGGCAGGTTGTCCCATTTCTCGTCGATCCACCGTCAGGTATTATGTTTTTGTTGGAGGAAATCTTGTTTCGTGGAAGAGTAAGAAGCGACATACCGTATCCAGATCAAGTGTCGATTCAGAGTACAGAGCTATGGTAGATGTTACATCAGCGATGATATGGGTTCGTCGTCTTCTCATAGAACTCGGGGTTTTCATAAAAACTCGATGCGATTATACTATGATAATCAATCAGCTATACATATAGCCAAAAAAATCAAGTATTCCATGAGAGAACTAAACATATTGAGGTTGATTGTCACCTAATAATAGATCGAATAGTCGGCACTCAAAAGGATCCTCCACCTATTCAGCCAATTCATGTGAAAACGGAATTCCAACTAGCAGATATCTTTACAAAACCACTCCATAAGACACAAATAGACTTCATATATAACAAGTTGGGCATGATTAACATCTATGCTCCAACTTGAGGAGGAGTGTTAGCTATAAATATTAGTTAGTATGAAGACCTAATTGTTAGCTAGAGGTCCCTATGTGCAATTATAGGTATCCATACATGTAATTAGTATTTATTAGTTGATCTCTCTTTTTCCCTATAAATAGAGAGGTCCTTCTCATTTGTAAATGCACATTCAATCAATACAAGTTCAGATTTCATATCCATATCATTTACATATATTTAGGCATTTGGTTATTAGTAATACTAATTAATGCATGAACTTTAGACATATGTAAAAACTAGTTTTATAACTCATTTCAAAGCATGCGGGGAGATCAATATGAATTAGTGGTATTTTATTATTAAGGTGATCTAAACATATAAGAGTTCATTAAACACAGTCAATTGTTGTATAGGTCAGATGGTAAGGTCGATCATGCAAGTGGTGTTGTGCAACACTATCAACTTATCAAAAGGTCATAATAACGTTGATGTCACTCCATAGTCGTAGGTTTTCATGAACCCGATAGATAATGGTGACCATACGTCTAGTTTGTTGTTCATACAGAAATCGTCAAGCTTAACCCAATCGTCCCAAGATAACTATAATTTTTCTTAAATTATCAATCAATGAGGCACATATTTTGTGTTTAACCATTTGAGAGTTAGGGTATAAAATCTCAAACCATGCATACTATTACACTTGAATAAATTAAACACAATAATAGTTATTAATTTTGTGTTATAGTTGTGCAATTAAAGACAGGTACAGCATAAGACCATAAGTTAATCAACATTGGATCATATTGACAATCTACATTCACAATATATGAATTCAAGCCCTCATCTCGTACTAATAAGCTTCAAAGACAACTCACTTGCTTCTTCACAAAAGACGGCAAGGTATCTATTCAAAAACGAATATGATATATGTGAAAATGAATAAGGTAGGTGTTTTAACCTATGTACTTATAAATGTTTCAATTTGGGTTGTGATTTATCTCATATGGGTCAAGGAATTGCAAGGCTGAGCAAAAAAACCGAATGAATCGATTGAGAAGCCGATGGTTCGGTTTATGAGTTTTTATCACCGGTGTGCATAAATAACCGAACTGAACCGTCATAAAAATTATCAAAAGGCTGCTAATATATTAAATTAATCGAACCATCTTTTCCACTAACCAAATTAATCAAACCGTTTATAACCTAAACAAATCGGTTATGAAAATCTAAAACCCAAAACATTGGTTTTAGGTTCGGTTGTAGCCCATAACCAAACGATAGACCCATGCTCACCCCTGACACTCGTAAGCCGCCTAGGGTTTGTTTTAATGGATACAACGTCCTAAATCGTTTTGTTCAGATAGTTGATCATTATTGTAATTATACTGATTTTGTAATAACAAGTGACACATTAGGTATTTGTGGGTCAACTCAACCGTTCCGACCCGTACTAAAGATGTCCCGTTCCGACCCAAACTCTTTTCTACATGTTATACAATATATAACATGAGAGTTACCTGAGAGTTGTAGAATTTTGGTTCGCTCAGATCGTACGCTCCCTCTATCTTCTCAATAGGATTTATCGGATTTTTAAAATCTACGGGCGGGCCCTCCGTTGAGCACAATATGAATCCAATCACACCACTGCAAAACCAATAAACAAAAACATGATGCTCATCAATGTGATAAAAATTTAAATAAAGTAGTGATCTAACAATTTGTTAAAACATTAAGATGATTATAACTAATCACACTTAGGATAAGTGGGGACATTAGCCCATGCATAATGAACCGACCCTTGAATACTTCACGTCAGGCACCGATCGTATCGTTAATAAGATGAGTGTGGAGCCACATACTCTCAGCCATGTTACAAAGAACACCACCAGGCCTCAACGCATTTGAAATCATCTTAAAAAACGGCTTTTCAACAAGATCCTGAGCATGACCTAATAACCAATAACAAATTTGTGGAAAACCGCCATAACTAAAGAAACGAGTAATAATAATGTAATAAACTTACAAACATACCTACAGGATCCCGACGAATCAACAATAATGGCATCGTACTTTCCTTTTGGAACATGACGTATGAACTCTAGCGCTGTTAAGATTGAAAAGATAAAAAAGATTTAGAAAACGATCTCATTGGTAAGAGCTTTACGTTATTACGTTAATAAAAATCATAAGCGGCAATTTGCTAGATATTACCATCTTCAACATGGAGATGAACACGAGGATCCTCGAAGCCAACAGCTAAATTGGGAAAGAACTTCTTACTAACCTACAAACAAGGAATTAAGACTTCAGTTATCCAGAATATAAAAAAGAGTAAAGTAGACGGATAGTCCCTGTGGTTTACCAAAATTTTAGATTTGCTCCTTAGCTTTCCAAAATTACACAGATGGTCCCTGTGGTTTGCATTTTTAACGAATTCAATCCCATCTTTTTCCAAAAGGACATGGATGGTCCCTGTGTTTTGCACTTTGTAACTCATTTAGTCCCTAATTTGGACATGCTAAAACCTTTATATTTGATGGTTAGGGACTAAATGCGTTACAAAGTGCAAACCACAGGACCATCTATGTACTTTTGGAAAAAGATGGGATTGAATTCGTTAAAAATGCAAACCACAGGGACCATCTGTGTAGTTTTGGAAAGCTAAGGAGCAAATCTAAAATTTTGGTAAACCACAGGGACTATCCGTCTACTTTACTCTTTTTTATATTCTGGATAACTAAAGTCTTAATTCCTTGTTTGTAGGTTAGTAAGAAGTTCTTTCCCAATTTAGCTGTTGGCTTCGAGGATCCTCGTGTTCATCTCCATGTTGAAGATGGTAATATCTAGCAAATTGCCGCTTATGATTTTTATTAACGTAATAACGTAAAGCTCTTACCAATGAGATCGTTTTCTAAATCTTTTTTTATCTTTTTCAATCTTAACAGCGCTAGAGTTCATAGGTCATGTATTAATGAATTGTTAAAAAGTTTAAAAAATATAAATATTTTTTTAGATTAAAGGAGAAAATGTAATGTGTCATGAATTGAAATTCTTTACTAGAATTTAGAATATTAGATTTAGATATATAGATATAAATAGATAGATATAAATATAAATAGATATTGATGTATATTTAGATAATGATATAATAATTAATTTTAGTTATAAATAATTACCCCTAATTAAGTAAGATAAATGTTTATTAAAAAGTATGATTATTTTATATATACCCCAATAAAATTAAAAATTTTCATATATACCTAACAAAAACTCCAAATAATTAAAGAGGAGGATTTTGTTCTATATTTAAAGCAAAAATAACCAAAAGACTTAATCAAACCCATCATCTCATCAATCTGTCACATCTTATTTCAGAACATCTTGTCATTCCTTGCTCGTCATATGCACCAACATGTTATAATAGCCAAATCGTGAATTGCGATCGAACTCCCGTTGTGTAGCACGGAAAAAAACCTAGTTCACCCATATTTGATGTAAATAATGTAAGAACTCGAAATTTCGTTGTTATCTTTTTCTTTATTTTCCGTTGTATCTATCCTTTTGTAATCCCGAGATTTGATTTATAAGAAAGTTATGTAATTAAATTATGTTGAATTACAGTTATATCGCACCTAATCGATTAATTAAAACGCATCGCTAATTCAATCGCAATCACAACAAATTATGCTACTATACGAGCCAAGTGTGTTATTGTTTAATAAACACTTGTGCATCGCATCGCTTATTATCGCATCGCAAATCGCAATTAATTATGTGGAATTATGTTTATGTGTGTTTTATTTGTTATATTATAGTCAAAATCGTTATCGCAACGCTCTCACGCTCGAATCCCTAATCGCACTATGATATTAATTATAACGCTTAATATATCTATCTAATACGAACCGAATCGTCGAACGAACTCGTAACGCGAAATAATCGAACAAAACTTGGCCATAGTCAAGTTCGGCCGAACTTGTATAGCACAAGTTCGCGAACTTGTATAGCACAGTTCGCCCGAACTTGTCTTGTGTACCAAGGACCTTATCTTCCAACAAGTCCGCCCGGACTTGTTCTCAAATAACCCAGAAAACATACAAGTTCGCCGAACTTGTAACAAGTTCGCCCGAACTTGGTAAAAGTTCGCCCGAACTTGCTCCCTGATCTCTCATTCTCACCTCACCTATAAATACTCAGCTGCATTCTCTCATTTGAGCTTGCTGCAAGTTCGCCCGGAGCTCTCAAAACCCGAAACCCTTTGTTTTCTAAGTAAGATTCAACCCGTTTTCAACTACAACAACGTTCAACAACGTTTTACAACGATTTTGCACAAGGCTTTGCCTTCGTTGTCATCAAATCTCTTCTGTTTTACGAAATATTCATCTTTTTATACAAAACTTCTCTTTTTCACTCAGATCTACTCTTAGATCTTAGTAAAACCTTTTTACCATTCATTTCTACACAATATTCAAACTAATAACGTATGTTTCGTTCACTTTTGAGTGGAACGAGGCGTTGTCAAGCAAGATCTCAGATCCGGAAGCACAAGGACGAAATCGTCACTTTACACAAACTGACTAACCCGTACGAACCTTCAAGTTTAGCCGGATTAGTCCGAGTTTCTTAAAATGGCTAAACTCGCTCCAAAAGACCTCTCTAGCCTAAGTTTTACTCAGTGGCTTAAGGTTGGAGGATGAGCACTCGATTTCCCAGCAAACGGCGTAAAAAACGCACGATTTGGATGCCAAAACGATCAAGTTTGCTCGAACTTGTCACCAGATTGGTGATAAGGTTCGCCCGAACTTGACCAAACTTCAAAAATGGCACAAGTTCGTCCTCTGTCCAATTTCAAGAGAATTAGACAAGTTCGCCCGAACTTGTCTCCCTCAGTTAGCAAACCTTACAAGTTCGCCCGAACTTGTATAATTTCTTTGGAAATCAGACAAGTTCGCCTTGTCTCCCTCAATTAGCAAACCTTACAAGTTCGCCCGAACTTGTATAATTTCTTGGAAATTAGACAAGTTCGCCCGAACTTGCCTCAAACTCAACAGGTTTTTCACAAGTTCGCCCAAACTTGTTCTCTGCCAATCCAAACTTAACCGTTATTCGGAAGACCGATGCACTTCTGTTCGCTTACAGGCTGATCCGGCACTCTCCACAACTCCTCGCAGATCCCGACTCTCTTCTAAAAAACGCACCAACTGTGAGTATACTTGAACCCTTTTACGCTTAAACGCACTTTTGGGTGTCACATATGTTCGTATATCAAAACAATCACACAACTCTCAAACGCTTTTTCGCAACCCGTTGTATTACATGACTATACGTGAAATCTGTTGAATTACATGTATTGCTTGATTGCTTGTACGTCACCCTTAACATGATAGTATACTAGAGGTTGACCGGCCACCCGGAGGCCCGGGGTTGTTAAGGCTCGCGTTTTTATTTCGCAATTATTTTCTCTTTTAGGATGTGAACGCTTGTTCGCATGCCTCGATCAATCGCGGTTTGTTGGTTCGAATGAATCTAAGTAGTTACATCATTCACAACTATTACGGATGTCATGCGGTGTATGCTAAACGTTTTTATATCTTATTGTATGCAAAACTCGTATGCTCACCTTTACTTAATTGTATTGACGTTTTATTTTAACATATGTGGCAGGTTGAGGACTTTAGCTTGGATGCTTAGTGTTAGGTTTTGCCTCAGAATATCTTGTAATAAATCTAGGGAAGATCGGATCAGGTTTTTATGTTTAAGATTATTTTGAAATGTAATTATTATTTGAAGATTGTATGAGTTTGATAGTATGGGATATTAAATGTTGATTATTGTCTTTAAAATGATCGTTTTTGGAATCTCTTGATCAATCTGATTCGCCTAGTGCCACGCCCCGATGTTTCCGCCATCGGTTGGGGTGTGACAGATTAGTATCAGAGCCATAACTATAGGGAATTAGGTAGAATTGTCATGTTTTGCCTTAGACTATAGTTGGGATACCAAATAAGACCGATACGCATCGATTAAACGCCAAAAACGAATACGAACAGCAAGTCCGCCTGAACTTGGAGGACAAGTTCGCTCGATATTGATCAAGTTCGCCCGAACTTGATCAAGTTCGCCCGGACCCACCTCAACAACAACAAGTTCGCTCAGGATTAGACAAGTCCGCTCGAACTTGACATCAGATCGATGCCAAGTTCGCCCGATCTTGATCAGAATCCTTCGGCACAAACTTCTAAACACTGCTTTTCCTAAAACAACCACAACACACGCTGAAGAACGCTCGTATCGCACAAAACGAGTGATCAAGTTGAGAATAGGTGTGAAAACCAAGAACTCGCAATAAGATCATTCACTCCGCGCATTCTCTCCCGCATGAGATACCTTCGTTGAGTTAGGAGTGATATCCAAACCTCGACGAAACTCCTGATTTGATCGGTGGTGTAACCACAACTAGGAATGAAGTTGTTAAGTTAGGGGTGAAATCCGCATCTTAATGACTAGTTCCGCTCCTCGATTTTCAATCTCACCAAAGTCTCGATTATTTCGATGACTCGGAACACAACGTAACTGGAAGGATAAATGCCGTTAACCATTGTACAGCGAAAGCATTTTCTATTAGGCCAAATCGTTAGTCCGAACTCAGAGAATTTTTGAATCACTTTGGGTAGTCAATGTCTCAAAACCCAGGACGCTCCTCAATTGATTTAAGCCTATTATTGTCGATTTTACGCATCATCGAGTTTATTTATTATTCATGTGTTAAATTTTGAGAATTTTTGCTTATTCGATTTCTCGCTTTATCGATTTTTCGATTTATCGCTTTTACGCTTCATCGATATATGCACAACTCGCACAGCTCTCGTAATCTAAAACGCTAATTATTCACCAACAAAACTAAACACTTAACCCGCATACGCTCATGAGTCCATGTGTGTCTCATTCACGGTATTACTCGCTTATATATCGCTTATATCTCGCTTATATATATCGCATCTCAAACGCGCTACGCTTTACTTACAAGAAGGTGAATACGTGCAAAGTATATGCTTACGTGAATTATATGACTACGTGCTTACGTGCTATGTGCTTATGTGCCTACGTGTTTGCCTGCCTACATGTTTACTTGCCTACGTGTATATGTGATTTTGTACCTTGTATGAATAATAATAATAATAATAAATACTTTAAATATAAACCTATTATAGTCGAATCTCATCCAATCGAATCCTTCAATGTAGATGTCTTCAATGGGATCGCACACCAAAGGAACCATCAGGCAGCCAAGCTGACAAGCGCATCGCATCACTAGTGGCCAAGGAAATGGCCAAAGTGATCCCTCAAATCGTCAGTGAGATTCAAGCTACCAGCAGCAACACTTCTGTGGACTCCAAAGCCTACCTGCCCAAGACATCCTTCAGTTTTAAGCAGTTCAAAGCTTGTGGACCCCTTACCTTCTCAGGCACCGAAGGACCCAGTGCCATGTCCACTGGTTTGATGTTATTGAGGTCACATTCCGTCAGAGTCGGTGTCCCAAACCCCTTCGCACTATTAATGCTACCGGCATTTTCCAGTCCAGTGCTCTCGACTGGTGGACTGCGGAGCGTAACAGGAGGGGAATGAAGCCTACGGACTCGCATGGGAAGAACTTAAGGAACTAATGATCAAAGAGTTCTAACCACCTCATGAGATCCAAAAGTTGGAAAACGAATTTTGGGGAATTAATCAAGACGGTCCCGACAATGCTGGTTTAACGGCTCGATTCAAACAGTTGAGCATTATCTGTCCCGGTCAAGTGGACACGACCGAGAAAGCAATCAAGAAGTAAATCAACGCTCTGCCTGATTGCGTCGCTGACTTTGTTCAAGTAGCACGCCCTGCTACTATCGAGGAGACTTACCAGCTAGCCACAGAGATCAATGACAAACGGTTCAGTCTGGTTATTTCAAGAACAGCAAGGTCGCAAATCAGGCCATCGCCGAACCAGCAGCTCCTACCGATCAGTCCTGAGAATCGAAGAACAGTCGCCATTGTCGCAAAAGGAAAATCCGAGCAAGAACTTGCCCTTACCGCTCCTCAAAACCCTCAGCCACTCCAGTCTACAGCACCAAACGCACCGCCGAAAAAGCGTGCGTATACTGGCCCACATCCCTTGTGCTCAAAATGCACCTATCATCATGCAGTTGGAGGCAACTGTCGCTTCTGCACCAACTGTAATATCTACGACCACTTAACTGCCAGTTGCCGTTCAGGCCCTCGTCAGTCAGCTCCTCCAGCCCAAGCAGCACCAGCTTTACCATCTCCTCCTCAGGCCAATCAGCAGCCAGCTCCAAGGGCACGTGCCTGTTACACGTGCGGTGATCCGAATCATTTCAGTAATGTCTGCCCAAACAAACCTGTGAAGTAGCAACAGCAGTAACCACATCCTCAGCAGCAGCAACAACAGGCTGCACGTGGACGAGCCTTTAATCTCAACCATTGCCAGGCCCAGAATGACAACAATGTTGTCAACGGTACGTTCCTCGTTAATGGTATTTATGCTTCATGTTTGTCACACCCCAACCGATGGCGGAAACATTGAGGCGGGACGAAATAGATTGCTCATTGCTAATAAAACTAATAGTGACAATAATTAATTAAACCAGATTTCATTTCATACTTAAATTGTCATACGTTATAACAGAAATTCAAAAACAACCATATAAATGACAAAATTTGATACAACAATAATAAACCTAACGTCTATGTGTGTATCTAGTCTCGACGCTACTTCATTTTCATAGCATCATCTTCATCAACCTGCAACATGTTTTAAAATACGAGTTCAATGCAAAAGCAAAGGCGAGTATACAAGTTTGAGCATAGCATACGTATAAGCATAAGTTTAAACAAATCCACATGGCAACTAAGTTTACATACGAACATATACAAGGCATGCGATATTTCTAGTCAACCCTCTGTTTACGCAACTAGTATAAATAATGCAACATGACCACTCGTTCACGGGCGGTGCGTTACTCCTATAGCGCTATACATGTCAAATGGAGGCTCAAAATAAGCTAATGACTATGTTATCACATATGTTCGGTCCTAGTATAAGCATCACATATGTATCAAAGCGTTCATGTATAATGGATTGTTCGTGCAAGTAATAAAGCATAAGTTTGGTGTTGGTTTTGATAATGTAACATGTTACACCCCAAAAGTGATAAGCGTAAAAGGGGGTTTCGAGTATACTCACGGTTTTGCAAGAGCTTTTCGATTAGCAAAGTCCGTGAAAGGTTTGTAAGTTGATGGAATGACACCGAGTTATCCTACAAGAGGAAACAAAGGTGTGAGTTTTGGATGATGTCGGGAGATTCGGATTTTAGAAGTTTAAAGTAAAATGAAAGTATAACAAAGTATCTTATATGAAAATAATCACTATGGTCTAGCACTCGTTTTGACACTATGAGAACCCCTTAGGGTTAATGTGATTTCATAGGTTTACACCTATTAGAATCTCAACGAGGAACTAAACACTATAGTGTCTAACTTAGTAGCTTGATGATTAACCATATAGTTGTCATCAAGGGTTCGGTCTAGGATTATTATATGTACATACATTATATTATAAGTCTAGAAGATTGTCATATAATCATGTAGGAGGTAGGAGGTAGCACCATCCATTTAAGACCTCATGTAATGTTCATCACTTCGCAAGTTGTCATAGACAACAAGGAGGGTCAAGAACAAGATTAACAAGAAGTAAAATGTACACTAATTCTAATAAAAACGCCAAGTGATGTGTGGACTTAGTTGTAGGATAGCCCAAGCTAACCAAGTTAGTCACACAAGAACAAGTTCAAGACTTGCACCACTTGTGAACTTAAAGCTCATACAAAAATAGAAACTTTGTGAGGATAAATCGTTAAATTTGAATGTCACACCCTTGTTTTTAAGCCCAACTAACCATACAAGTGATTATGAGCATTAGGACATAGGAATGTTGAAGAAAACATGCGTTTTCTTCCAAAACATGAAGAATCAAAAAGATGAAAATGAGCAGAATTTTAAGTGCATTTTGGACCTTGTTTTGGACGAGGATTCACCTTAGTTTGCCCAAGCAAACTTGTGAAAACCTTCCTAAAGGTTTTCCAAGTGTTTTAGAAGAAGAAGCAAGAAGAAAATAGAAGTAGAAGTGAGTTAAAACTCACTTTAATGGCTGAAACTTTCTGATTTCGCTGCTGAAACTCAGCTGTGTTTAGAGGGGTTTTGAGGTGTTTAAGGGTTGTAAAAGTGGAAAAGAGGCTGATTATAAGTTGTATTTATAGGAGGAAGGGTTTGGGTTTCAATGGGTTGGGCTTTGGACAAGGTTACTGGGCATTAAGGCTTGAAACAAGCCCAAGCACACCTTTAAAAGTGGGTTTCCATTTTTTTTTTTTTTTTTTGCTAATTAAAGGTTATTAATTGGTTAATTTTGTTATCTTATAATGGGTTATGAACTTGTAATAAGGTGTGACATGATATTTTTTGGTTATTATAACACAAGGTTTTATAAGCAAAAATAACATGTCTTAGAAAGATTAATCTAAACTAACACTTAACAAGTTTGTAACACATAACGAAGTGTCAAGTAAGTGTAACTCTCGCGATTGAATGATCAAGTATTGTGTATGAATGAAAGCTTTAAGTATTACGATTATACGAGAATTATTTACGAGTTAATTCATGATACGAGCTATGTTAATAAACTTGTGCACGAATCGATGTATAAACACGTATAAGAAATGTATATTCCACAAAAAGATCAATTTTATTACGATCGAAGTCTCGGATTTACAATGATTCAAAATGAGATATGATTACAAAGGAATGAGTTTCCGAAAATAGAATTACAAAACAAGCTTTCTAATTAAGGAAGGTTACGAAAAGCGGAGCATTACAACGTTTATTTGATACTGGTGCCGATAATTGTTTTGTATCGTTAGAATTCGAAAAGGTTTTAAAATTGAACGCGCTAAACCCCAAAGACTTTTGATGTGGAAGTCACCACCGGAAGAACCGTCACCGTTAACTCCGTCCTACGTGGTTGTTCTCTCGATCTCAACAACCATGTCTTCTCGATCAATCTCATACCTATGCAGTTATGTAGCTTTGATATCATAATAGGTATGGATTTCTTCGTGAAAACCATGTTGAAGTTGTATGCTTTGATAAGATGATTCGCTTCCCTCTCTCAAACGGTGATCAACTCCATGTCTATGGTGAAACTCCCTCAAAGAAGTTGATGTTGTTGTCATGTACTCGAGCACACAAATGTTTGCGAAAGCAATGTGTTGCTTTTCTAGCCCATATCATGAACCCGGAGAAAGAAAAGAAGACTTTTAAAGACATTCCTGTTGTTCGTGAATTTCCCAAAGTCTTTCCCGACGATTAACCTTGCTTACCCCTACTCGCGATGTTGAATTCCGTATCGATTTGGTTCCCGGTGCTACTCCCGTTGCAAAAGCTCCTTATCGTCTCGCACCATCTGAAATGCGCGAGCTATCGAGCCAACTTCAAGAGCTTCTTGATAAAGGTTTCATACGCCCGAGTACTTCGCCTTGGGGCACACCCGTTTTTTTGTGAAAAAGAAAAATGGGACGTTTCGAATGTGCATCGATTATCGTGAACTTAACAAACTCACGATAAAGAACCGCTATCCTCTTCCCCGAATCGACGACTTATTTGATCAGCTTCAAGGTGCTACTTGTTTTTCTAAGATCGATCTTCGTTCCGGTTATCATCAGTTACGCGTATTGGAAGAAGATATTCCGAAAACCGCCTTCCGTACCTGTTATGGCCATTTCGAATTCGTGGTCATGCCTTTTAGTCTTACCAATGCACCTGCGGTCTTCATGGATTTGATGAACCGTGTGTGTAAAGCTTTCTTAGATCGTTTCGTCATTGTGTTCATCGATGACATCCTTATCTATTCGAAGTCGAGAGAAGAACACGCGGGCCATCTCTGTTTAGTCCTCGAACTTCTCCAAGGCAATCGCCTTTACGTTAAGTTCTCAAAATGTGAATTCTAGCTCGAAGAAGTCCAATTTCTCGGCCACATCGTTAACAGTCAAGGAATTCACGTCGACCCTGCAAAGATCGAAGCCGTCAAGAGTTGATTACACCGAAGAATGCTTCCGAAATTCGTTCATTTCTTGGATTGGCGGGTTACTACTATCGATTCATCGCCGACTTCTCGAAAATCACCGTCCCGCTTACCGTTTTAACTCATAAAGACAAACCTTTCGTTTGGGATTCCAAACAAGAGGAAGCTTTTCAAACTCTCAAGCGTATGCTATGCAGTGCTCCCGTACTCCCTTACCCGACGGAAACGATGATTTTGTTGTTTACTGCGATGCCTCAAATCGTGGTCTTGGTTTTGTTCTCATGCAACGAGACAAAGTTATCGCGTATGCATCTCGACAACTCAAGATCCACGAGAAGAACTACACAGCCCACGATCTCGAACTCGGTGCAGTTGTTTTTGCATTGAAGATATGGCGACACTACCTTTACGGTACTAAGTGTATGGTCTTCACCGATTATAAGAGTTTACAACATATCTTCAATCAAAAGGAACTGAATATGCGCCAACGCTGATGGGTTGAACTTCTCAACGATTACGATTGTGAGATACGCTACCATCCCGGCAAAGCAAACGTCGTCGCCGATGCTCTAAGTCGACGAAGCTATGTGTATAGTGTTCGTGATCTCAAGCTTTGAATAATCTCGAAATCATGATTCGTTCCCCTCAATTCGCCTGCTTTAATGAGAATACCTTAGAGGAAGAAATGAAATGTGGTGCCGAAACTCAGCTCGTTGTTAAACTAACGGTATCTATACTATCTCGATCGCATTTGGATTCCCAGTCGTGACAATCTTCGTGAACTGCTAATGACCGAAGCTCACAAATCTCGATATTCCATTCACCCCGGTGCCGACAAAATGTACCAGGACCTTCATCCTAAGTACTGGTGGCCGGGCATGAAAAAGGATATCTCCATGTACGTTTCAAAGTGCTTAACCTGCTCGAAGGTTAAAGCCGAGCATCAAAGACCCTCTGGCTTACTCGAATAACCCGAAATCCCGATATAGAAGTGGGAGAGTATTAGCTATGGACTTTATTACGAAACTTCCTCGCACTTCCTCTGGTCATGATAGCATTTGGGTTATCGTTGATCGTTTTACCAAATCTGCGCACTTTACGAGAAGACTTTAAGGTCGAACGATTAGCCCGAATCTATACTGACGAAGTCATTTGTCGACACGGGACGCCTCGTGACATCATTTCTGACCGCGAGGTGGCTTTATCTCACGTCTCTGGGAGACTTTTCAATCCGCCCCCGGTACTACTCTCAATCTCAGTACCGCTTTTCACCCTCAAACCGACAGTCAGATTGAGCGCACGATCCGCACCCTCGAAGACATGCTTCTCGCGTGCATCATAGATTTTGGTGGTAATTGGGATACACATTTACCTTTAATTGAATTCTTGTACAATAATAGTTATCACACCAGCATTTAAATGGTTCCTTTTGAGGCGCTATATGGAAGAAAATGTCGATCGCCTATTGCATGGCACGAGATCGGAGAAGCACAAATCACCGGTCCCGAGCTAATTCAAGAAACGACATACAAGATCCTCCAGATCAGAGACAATCTCTTGAAAGCTCAGAGTTGTCAAAAGAGTTATAACGATAAACGCCACAAGGCCCTGCAGTTTGAAGTGGGGGATCACGTTCTCCTAAAGGTTGCACATTGGAAGGGAGTGATCCGCTTCGGGAAGAAAGGAAAGCTACCGCCTCGATATGTAGTCCCTTTAATATTCTGGAAAGGATCGGTAAAGTAGCCTATCGACTCGAACTACCGGCGGAACTTAACAACGTCCATCCGACTTTCCATGTGTCTAACCTCAATAAATGCCTAGCTGAAGAAAATCTCCACGTCCCTCTCGAGGACTTGCAAAAAAACAGACTCTCCATTTTGTGAAAAGTCTGTCGAAGTCATGGACCGAGAAACCAAGAAGTTATGGCGCTCTCGCATCCCTATCGTGAAGGTCCGATGGGAAGGCAAACGCGGTGCCGAGTTCACTTGGGAATTGGAAAGTGACATGAAGGCTAAGTATCCGCATCTCTTTGTTTTACTCGCTCCAAAAGACCTCTACAGCCTAAGTTTTACTCAGTGGCTTAAGGTTGGAGGGATGACACTCGATTTCCCCGCATCGCGCAAAACATAATTTGGATGCCAAAACGATAAGTTCGCTCGGATGACATCAAGTTCGCTCAAACTTGTCACCAGATTGGTGATCAAGTTCGCCCGAACTTTACCAAACTTCAAAAATGGCACAAGTTCGCCCGAACTCTGTCCAATTCTCAAGAGAATTAGACAAGTTCGCCTGAACTTGTCTCCCTCAGTTAGCAAACCTTACAAGTTCGCCGAACATGCCTCATAACTCAACAAGTTTTTCACAAGTTCGCCCGAACTTTTCTCTGCACCAATCCAAACTTAACGTTTCAGCAATTCGGAAGACTGATGCACTTCTGTTCGCTTACAGGCTGATCCGGCACTCTCCGCAACTCCTCGCAGATCCCGAATCTCTTCCAAAAAACGCAACCAACTGTGAGTAACTTGAACCCTTTTACGCTTAAACACACTTTGGGTGTCACATATGTTCGTATATCAAAACACATCACACAACTCTCAAACGCTTATTCGCAACCCGCTGTATTACATGACTATACGTGAAATCTGCTGAATTGTATGTATTGCTTGATTGCTTGTAGCCACCCTTATCATGATAGTATACTAGAGGTTGACTCGCCACCAGGAGGCCCGGGGTTGTTAAGGCTCGCATTTTTATTTCGCATTTTATTTCATTTTTTCTTTAGGATGTGAACGCTTGTTCGCATGTCCTTGATCAATCGCGGTTTGTTGGTTTGCATGAATCTAAGTAGTTACATCATTCACAACTATTACGTATGTCATGCGGTGTATGCTAAACGTTTTTATATCTATAATGTATGCAAAACTTGTATGCTCACTTTTCTTAATTGTATTGACGTTTTATTTTAACATATGTGGCAGGTTGAGGACTTTAGCTTGGATGCTTAGTGTTAGGTTTTTCCTTAGAATATCTTGTAATAAATCTAGGGAAGATCGGATCGGGTTTTTATGTTTAAGAGATTATTTTGAAATGTAATGATTATTTGAAGATTGTATGAGTTTGATAGTATGGGATATTAAATGTTGATTATTGTCTTTAAAATGATCTTATGGAATCTCTTGATCAATCTGATTCGCCTAGTGCGCGCCCTATGTTTCCGCCATCAGTTGGGGTGTGTCATATAATTCATTACATCAACTTTAAGTTTCATTAATATCATTGTTACTTTATGTTACTAATGATATTAATAATTATCCACGTGATTATTAAATAATTAACAGACTATGTATATACATTATAATAACAATCTCAATGACTAACAATGAATATGTATATTAAACCAAGATAAATTAATAATCTTTACATGTTTGAAAAAACGAAGAAAAAGATAAAAGTAACGGTGGATAAATTGATAAATAATAAATCGATTAAATATAAAATGTGTTGAATCATTCAAACAACAAGTCAAGACAAACGTGACGTCTCTTGCTCTTTCCAGCCTGTCAATGACAGATCTTCTTTGATATAATAGGAGCTCTTTACTTCTAACTATTTTTACAGATTTATACCGAATTAGTTTTATCCTATTTAAACTTCCGTCTAAACACGCTCGATCTGGAAACTTTCAAGTTCTATACCTGACATAAACATATACCCCTCACCAACAAGACCACGAAAGAAAGATAAGAGAGCCACAAAACCATCCGATAGCTCAACGGCTTTGACCAAGAAGCTCTCACAAGATACCCCCATGAAAGAAGCAAAACAAGCATGAGCGATAGAGTTGTCGAATATAAAGAAGAAACGTAAGGAATACACCATAGCGTTAGTTGCGGAACAACGCAAGGCGATGCGAAAACTATTATATGATCAGGATATGGAGACGTTTACTAAGCCACACAACCATGCTTCACCCAAAATGTTGTTGTTTATTCTAGCCCGAAAACGAGAGATCACGAAAAAATATAATTGGCCATGCCCTTTCTAATTTTTTAGTTTTATGGTTTATGTTTTAATTTTCCTATTTTTAATTTTATGTAATGTGTTTTTTAATTAAATGTAATTTTATTTTGTTTAATATATGTTTTATTTATTTTTAATACATAATTTCTAGAATAAAAAATATATATAAAAAGAAAAGAAATTGACTCCCCACGTGAGGAGCACCCTGGTGATTAAGTGCAAAATAGATAGTGAAAAAGAGAGTTGATTTGACATAAGGTGATTGACTAACTGAAGTGTTTCCATTCCCCATTTGGTAAATAATGCAAAAGAAATTTATAAAAATTTGAATCTTATAAAAAAGTAATTATATATTCACTTTAATTAATTCACCGAAGATAATATATATATATATATATATATATATAGTATAATTAAACACTTTAATTATTAAAGGGCTTTAGCCTTGTGATACTAAAATATTATGTGTAAAGTGTTCGTCCTAATTAGGTTGAAGATCCGACTCTTACAAAAGATATCGGCTTGAAATTTAAAGTAAGATTAGAGAGTGAGTAAACTGTAAAAAATCAACAATAGTACCACAAAACTACTTCTAATACAAAATTTGATGGTTCAAATAAATCAAATATGAGGATAAAGTAATGTAATGAAATATTGAACAAATAAAAAATTGTTGTTATTATGTTAAGATTTTGATTGATTGTGAGGATAAAGTAAGAGTAAATTATAAGTTTTGTTTTTTATGTTTACAGCGTTTTGCATCGGTGTTTTTTAGTGAAAAATTGATAAGTTCTTATTAATATTCTAAATTTTGTATATTCTCTCCTTGCAACTGAACATACTTGTCTTTCACATTTCCTTGGTCCTATTGGAAAGCTTGTATTAAAGGGACATCTTGTCAATTAAAATTAAGACAATATATGAACTTCTTTTATGTCTTCACTCTCCTCTAATCTGAAACCCCTCTCTCTATCTCTTCTCTCTCTCTAACAACAGGTGGAGGTGGCTGAGGTAGCTTTTGTGGGCGATTGCAGGTGGTGTGTGGCGGCTCACGGCGGTAAGGGTGGATGGATGTGGTAGAGGTAGCTGTTGTGGTGCGATTGCAGGTGGTGGTCGGTTAGGGGCGGCGGTTAGGTGTGGCGATGGGTGAAGGGGTGGTTGTGGTGGTGGGTTAGGTGCGGCGGTGGAAGTGGTGTTATGGGTGATTGTTGCAGATCATGTTCGTCGTTGCTGCAGATCGTATCCTCTGTTTCCTAACTTATCTCTTATTGTTTTATCTTTATTCAATAACTTCAAATCTTGTTTCATGAATCTGAATTTATATGCTTGCTTATTATATGTTAAGCCTAGTTGAATTTATCGTTTCTCGTGATTATTAGATTAATTTTGCATAACTTGATTAATAAAGTTTCTACCTTTGATCTTGATCTGGGTAGTTTATTACTTTCTTTTAACTTCTAGAATTTATAAATTTATTTATAGTAAATTTAAATAATAAGACGTGGATTTCCATTACTAATTATGCAACAGAAGCTGTCAATTTGGTGAATATCAGGGTGGTTGATGTATTATCAAGGTGGTGGTGATGGTGGTGGAGGGTGGTTGTGATGGAGGTTATATATTTATAGTTAAAATATTAATAGTAATGTTTCAAATTATTTTTATTTTATTTAAAAAAATATTAAATAAATGGGGCAAAATGACTAAAAGGCCCTTGGATGACCAGATTTAACCCAATAATCTAACTGGGTTTAGCCTGAAGAATATAACGTGCAAGATTTTGAAATATTAAGTACAAGATTTGTCAACTTTTACGTTAAAAGACACCACTGCAAAACGCTGTAAACATAAAGAACAAAACTTGTAATTTATATTAAGTAATGTGATGAAAGATTGAAATAAATCAAAATTTCTTGTTAATATGTTAAGATTTTAGTTGATTGAGAATAATGAACACATGTCGTAAGTAATACATGTACATATATATTTTATTGATTCTATTTAATAGTTAATTTAATATATATAGGCGAATTGTAGAAAGAAAACCTACTTAAGTTATTTTTCTTTCTATCTCTCACTTATATATATAATTGAAAAGTGGATATGAATGTTGTAACAATACCCAAAAACACCTTATAAGGATCCCTAATCGCAACCCCGGACTCGTACAGTGCGAACCAACACGAAAAAACGAAGAAAACTGATCTGGGCGGCGCCATGCGCCAGAATCATTGGCACCTCCAGCGACGCGCGGGAGAGGACCATGACACGTGGCTTTAAATCACGACAAGTGACAGGTCTATACACTTGACGAGGCTGACCTAGCCCTAGATGTCATCTGTCGCGGCACGCGGGGGGATCCCCTGAATTTGGCGCGACGCACGGGAGATGCCAAGCTGGACCTATAAATGGAGTGGCTTGGGACAGAAGATTTTACACTTGTTCGATCGAAACTCTCTGATCAGACACTCTCATATCCCCGTTATTCTTACAATACACCCCCTAAACCCCTAAACCTGCGAAGCACTGCCCCGTTATAAGTGTTTTAACCCTAACCACTGATTCGATACCCTGTCCGATCGATCTAAAACCCAGCAACAAATGCCAAAGTGTTGTCTGTATTTAAGGCTATACTTTGTTACGTAAGTTGGGGTTTTGTCTCGTGATGTATCGTTAAAGTTTAAGTTGGGTTATTTCACTAACACGTGTTGCATTGTAATTTTATTAGGAACACAGAAATAGCACCAAGAAGCTCTAAGATAACAACCTTAAAACTACCAAGTGAGTCATTCTATCTTTTTATCAAATGCTTTTGCAAAACCCTAAACATTTTACCAGTTGTATTTACAGTGATTAAGTTTTTGTAATCTGCAATTACTGCCGGTATGTGGTGTAACATCCGTCGAAAAACGGGTTTTCGAAACCCGCTTCGTTTAATAACCGAACAATCAGTTTTAAATTTTTATTGTTTATTTGTGACTTATTTTAATTTTAAACGATACATAATTAATAAACAAATTAGAAGATATAAATTATAATTGTAAAAAAAATAAAAATAAATTAATTAAAAAGGAAAACCGGCTGCCGGGAGTCGAACCCGGGTCAGCCGGAAATCCCCAAAGCCTTAACCTTCACACCATCAACCACTCCGCCACTTTAGTTATTTGATATAATATCAAATCAATTAATTCAAATAATAAAACACGGAAGTCAAATCCAGTCAAAATCGCGCCCAATTAGCAGTCGTCGGAAATCCCGACGACTTCGCCGATAATTAACGTTTTCGTCCAATTTAACCGAAGAATTAACTTTAACGACGGTTATAACCAACGTCTGAACCCGCGACACCAGTCGTAACCGCCGGAGAACGGCTGACTTTGAATCAAGACTGAAATCCGACTCTGTACGTCACGATTCTTCCCTATAAATTCACCCACATCCACTGAAGCCTTTTCGCTCAAAAATCGCACATCTTCTCGACGAAAATTCACTCGCCGGAAAATACCTGCAAATCGCCGGAAAACTGAGTCTCACATCCACACGGTAATTCTTTCGACTCTTTCTGTTTCAATCATTTGATTAATCTGTCACTAACACAACTCCACTATCAGAATCAATCCCAGTCAACGTGTGTCGAAATTCCTACCTTCGCCGGAAAATTTCTGAAACTTCCGGAAACACACTGAGAGCTGGTATGATCTTTCAAACTTCTGTTAAACTTTGATTAAGTACCTCAACTTCATAAATAATCGAACAGAATTGTTAATTGATTTTGACAGCCGGAGTTCACTATCAGAGCCGACGGACCTCTGCCGGAATTCTGTGAGAATCACTGATCGGTACATCCTTTTCCCCCAAACTCTCTCCATTCGTTACCTTTAAATTTCTTATAAGGTTTAAAAACCAGATTAGGCATAAATCAGTCCAAGCAGTCGGACTTTGTTTCTGGGTAAAATCTAACGAAGAAGACGAAGTCGGGTTATAACATAAGATTAATTAAAATCAGTTTTATAAACGGGTTAGACACACAGTCCAGCGGTGGACTGTGTGCAACAAACACACATACGACGCGAGTTCGAATCCTGTCCCAAGCTTACTCTCTCGAAATAAAAAAAAATGCCTTTTTAACTGAACCGGGTTAACTCACAAACCATGTTAAGTATAATAAAAACCGAGTTAATAACCAGGTTAGACACACAGTCCAGCGGTGGACTGTGTGTACGCTAACTCACAGGTCCCGGGTTCGAGACCTGTGGTCAGCACCGGTTTGATACGTTTAAAATCTTTTTAAAAATAAATGATTTTCGAATTAAACTAAATAGTATATAAGTATAATTAAAAACAGAATTATTTCGGGTTAGACTCGTAGCTCAGTTGGTAGAGCTGCGTGCACGCGTACGGGAGGTCACCGGTTCGAACCTCACTCAGTGCAACAATATAACCGACCGAACCGGTCAACGGTCAACAGTAATGGTCAACGGTCAAAGTCAAAAAAAGTCAATTTTTTTTATTTGTTTTTATTTATTTATTTAATTTAAAAATCAATTAAAAATACTTAGAAATAACATTTTTAAAGTTAGAAAGTAGCCTTAAAACTCACAAAAATATACCCAAAAATCCTATTAAAATAGTTAATAAAATCCACATACTTACCGTACCTTTTCGTTATTCATTTGGTTAGTTATCTCTCGTCGATCAATCCTCTAAACTCGTGCGCATTCAACATCTTCAAACAAACGCACCCAATGTGAGTGAATCTCTACCAATTCCCCGTTTTAATCACATTTTGGGGCGTATCATGTGTCGTTATTTATTTATTATAATTAAACATTTGTGCATCCATCATGTTCATGATCAAATATGTATTCAATGTGTATCCATTGTTTGTGTGGTTGAAGTTTAGATTAATTTTATCATTTCAGTACATACATTTCATAGGCCGCCGCTCCCCATTACCTATGAGCGTGAGCTGTTCCCCATTACCTATGAGCGTGAACCAGGCGTTGCCAACATAAGATCGGCTCCGTTTGATTGAGCCTTGATCTCACATACATTAGCATAGGCCGTCCGTTCCCCATTACCTATGAGCGTGAACGGGACGTTGCCAACATATACATTGTCATTCTTATTTCATGCTTAAGCAAGGTGGTTTGTGATCGTTATGTTTACATACATTTGTTCATATATGATTATTGCACAATTTTCCTAAATTAATTACAATAATGAATTGATAACAAATGTTTTTAACAAGGTTCACTCGCCAACTTTTGTTGCCCAAAAAATTTCCCATTTTTACACATGATACAGGTGATCAAGTTGAAGCAAGAAACATATAGGGCGGCTTAGAAGAATAAACCAGTTTAGATTATGGATTTGTTTTAGTTAATTTTTCCTTTCCTTGTATTGTATGAATTTGACTTGGAACATTGAAATGTAATTTGGATTTAATAAATATGAAACATATTAGTAAACATCATGAGCTTTGGTGATAACCCAATTATGCCCCGACTCTTATTCCGCTGCGGGTCGGGGTGTGACATGTGTGGGGTTTTGTATACACTACTAGTCCAGCATTACTATTGGACGAAAGTTAGCCAACAGTAATATGACCACCGTCATTGGAACTGCCACCGTGACAAATACTGATTGAGTTTTTGTTAAATAAAAACAATGTAATCGCCCTTGATACTCTAAAATATAACAAGGTGTCTTTTTACGAAATTTGATGAACTCACCAGTATTTTTAACTGACATAATGTTTTTAAACGTGTTTCAGGTAACTTACTGTAAAAGTAATAGAAGCAGCTATGGAGCACTGAAAGCTTAAATAAAGTGGCTATGATTACCTGAATAAAAGAAGAAATTTATGTTTTGTCAGTTAGGGTTTATCCCTACAAAAACATTTGAATGGAATATAGGTTTCATCCCATTTGTTTAATATTAAACTTTGGTGTTTGACAAACTCTGAATATTTTCCTAACTACGATCCTGATGATAATTTCGCTGCCAATTTTAATTAACACAGGTACCACCAGTCTACAGTTCGTGGCCCCCACCCGGGGTGGGGTCGGGGCCGTGACAAATATCAATAGGAAAGTGGGTATAAATAGTGATTTTTTATAATAATATATAATTTTTAATATTTTATTATTTAATATTTATAATAGTTTATTATTATATTTAAAAACTATAAATTAGCAACATTTAGATTTATGTAGTTGGAACATGTGGATAAGGAGTTTTCCAAAAAAAATTGCATTTTTTACTTTTAATCCCTTTGACTTTTTTAGTTTTAATCCTAAGCTTTTCAGCTTTTCAATTTAACCTCAACACTTTTTAATTTTCAATTTTGGTCCCTCATACTTTTCATTTTTCGCAAGTTTTTATTTCACGTTTCATTCTAAATTTTGCGAGTCAACACGCAGCAATGTGCGTGTGGGGTTCAACGTTTTTTTGTCTGTTTTCCCCGTTTGACAGGCCAGTCGCAACACATCTATTTTTCTTAGTTTGACAAGTTCGTCGCAACGCGCGGATCTTAGATCAACTTAGTTATTATTTTCTACGTTTTACGTTTCTGTCTAATTTCATCGCATCAACACGTCGCAACGGGCATGCTTGGTTCAACGATTTTACGTATGTTTTTGTTCATTGTTTTTTTACCGTTGACAGTGGTTTGACATTAGTGCTACTTCGCATAATTTTACGAACGTTATTAACCTATTAAGTTTTGTACTAATAATTTGTTTCAAGTTTACCCTTATACCTCCTTTACTTAAGAAAAAACTATTTTGTTCACGTGTATACTATTATATACATGCCGATATAAATTCGATTTGCTCTACGTGCCGACATAAATTTTTTTCTGGAAAAGAGTCAGATCAAATATTATACGTTTTTGTTTAAAAAACATTTTTATGTGCATATTTTTTTGTTTGTAACCGAGTGGAGTTTAAATTGTGGTTTTCTTTTTTTCCATTTTCACTAAAGCTCTAATTCGTCTCTTTGGTTATACGTGACATCTTTTCCGTTATGCCCGCTATATTTTCTATGTATGAATCAGGTCACATATAATACGTTATGAATGTACGATATATATTTGATTTACTTTATCTTTGATCCAATTATAATGCTTATATAGGTTACGTTGAGTTCAATCGGATATGTCGAAACACGTGTTTTCGTATGGTTAACGCGTCATTTAACATTTGGACTAATCCATTTGATAATTGCAATGTACCGCACCGCAACGTGCGCGAATGTTATTGCTAGTTTATTTAGTTCTAACATTTTTTTTCATTTCTTAAAACCAATTTTTCCTTTGTCATTTGTTTTTTGGTTTTAATATTTTTTTTAAAATTATATCTCCTTTATCAATTAATTGATATTTCTTTAATAACTTTCGTTTATTAATTTTTTTCCCTCGACATTATGGTATAAATTTTGTTAAAAACGAAGTTGTATTGAAAATTGAGTATTTATTTGGTATCTAAAATGGTACAATGATAAACTGAATCAATCCTAATGGTTTATGTTTCTAAACGACATAATTCATTTTCAAATAACGTTTGTTTAACATTATCAGTTGTTCTGTTTTGCTGCGACGTCGACAAGTATAATTGGAAAGTGATCATGATAGAAATTTGCTTTTATAATAATGTATATAGTTTTTTCCATACTTTTATCATTTTAATATCACAATATATTACTATTATATTTACTTTAACCTTAAACATATTTCTTTAATTTTAACTTTTAATGATTTTCTTTTTTTAATATTACTGATATTGTCTGAACAACATCAGTATCGTACCGATAACATTTGTATAGCTTTTTTTATTATTAGCGTCATCGTGTGCTTTTATTATGTACAATTTGATAAAAGTTCTATTCGAACGAGCCATATATAGTTGATTTTTTAATCATCATAAACCGAATATATAACGAACAAACAACATTGGTAATGGTACTGTATTCGTTTTTATAGTTTGCTGGACGTGGCGGTATAAAATGTAGGAACTAAGTTCACTTTTTATTAAAATTATATTGCGAAATATATAATAACGAGACTCTCATTATTCATAGGAAATATGATATACAATCCGGTCAGGGGCGGAACTAGAGGGGGTCAAGAGGGTCCGTTGACCCTCCGGTCACCAGAACTTTTTAAATTTTTATTTATAAATTTTGAGATTTTGAAAAACAAACTTAGAGATTGACCCCCTAATTCGAACCAACATAGAAAATAAGCTTATGATGACCCTCCAACTAAATCGTTCTGGTTCCGCCACTGAATCCGGTTAAAAAACTATATGAAATAAATGAAATACAAATACATTGTACCAATCTTGATTTAAGTCGATGTCTTTGGAAAACTTCAACTGCACCTTCTTGGTCGAAACTTATGTACTGCCGGAGATGGCCACGCGCCGGAGGTTACACCGAATAAAATTATAGTGTTAGAACTCGTGAAAAATTATGATACGAAGGTGATGAAATCGTATAGAGAAACATATCTCTCTAAGTACCCAACACCTGGGTCTTCAAGTGTTTCATATTTTCTAAGAACTCTCCATGTATTCATGTTCTTGTATGATTTCTCTTGTATTTCTCTAGTGTACTTTTCATATGAGACACCATGTTCTAAATATCCAAGAGTCTTTTATAGAGTTAAGAGTCTCAATAATTATGTACTTAAACTCTAATAAAACTCATCAAATGTCATCAAGAGTTTCACCATATGAAGAGTTAAGAGTCACCATAATCATAGACTTAAACTCTATTAAAACTCATCAAATATCATCATTAAAACTCTACTCAAGAGTTTTACCTTATGAAGAGTTTACCTAGTAATTATAATTTCACTTAATTATAAATCACCTAGATATCCTTTCACTAATTTTTCAACATAAATTCATTGAACACAAAGTTATATTCGCAATAAAGGAGTTTTTGGTATTGTAAGCTACATCGAGTGTCAATACGGTACCGGTATCGTAACAAACCGATACCGACTAAACAACACCAGTACCGGTACATACTTTCGTTTTTATTATTTTCAGTTGATGTAAAACACTAAAACACGTGTCAGTTGACAACGAATTGTTATGCCAAATGCCAGTACATAGGGGCGGACCTGGCATGTTACTGGGGGTAGCACCCGCTACCCCTTACGCTTCGGCGGTAATGTAAATTTTGGAAAAATTTGACGTTTTTTTCGATTTCGTTACCCTTTTTGTATGAAACATTGCCCCTATAAAGATTTTCTAGATCTGTCACTACCAGTACATAAATTAGACCGATAGTTAACAAAGTCCCGAAGCGAAGCAAAGCAGACAAGAATTCCACTAGTGTAACTAAAAAAACTGACCCTACTCGTCTTAAGTCTCTTTATGTCCTAGTATTTACATCCATAAATTTATCAAGTACACCCACCTTTATATTTTATTAAATTATTAAGCGCGTGCTCTTTTTCCATTGGTTTTATATTACTAATTGAGATGGATATAATTATAAAGACCCACCAACGTGCGTCGGTTGCAACGGTTGGGCCCACAACGACAAAGCATATACTTTGTGAACCATCAATAATAATATCTTTACTATAAATTATTATTATTTTTTTAAAATATTGTTTATAAATTTTTATGAGCCATGTTAAGAATAAAATACATAGTATAACAAAAAGAGGGGTTTGATGAATATTTAAAAATAATAATTTTTTGACTCATTCAAACATGTTGTTTATTTGTTCATTAAGCTTAATAAGTATTAAATCACGTCCTCACCGACACTATCACCATAAACACCACGGCCTCATAATGTGGTATCTATAGGCCCGTCTATTGCCAGACTATATAGTGTTTTTGATTGTACACCCAACCTGCTTTAAATGGTTGGTATCCTAGTGTTAAATAATAGAGTTAATGTCATTTTAATTCATGTGACTTGAGTCATTTTATCAGTTTAGTTCAAAGGTTTGAAACTTTGCTATTTTGGTTCAAATAGTTTCAAATATTGCCGTTTTAGTCCATCGGGTTAACTTCAACCATTTTTTGTTAACGATAAGGGCAATTCAGTCATTTTATATGTAATTCTGTTAACTAGAATGACAATTCAGCCATATAAAATGACTGAATTGCCCTTCTCGTTAACAGAAAAAATGAATGAATTTAATCCAGTGGACTAAAATGGCAACATTTCTAACCTTTGAACTAAATTGACAAAATAACCAAACCACAAGGAATAAAATGACATTTAACTCTAAACAATATTATCTTTTTATTTAAAGGAAGATATAGGTTGGCAATATTTATAAATAAATAATTTTTAGTTATTAATTAAAACAAAAGAATAGTTCAACTAAAGTTTGAAATTATGCGTTACCATCAACGTTGAAGATTATTGATAGTAAGTAATTTTATAATTGTTTTTTAACATTTCTTTCTTGTAAGTGGTTTGAATTCGGTCCCCTTTCTAAACTTAAATAATAACATAAACCAGCCATGTTTTGAAAATTTAGTGCATCGTGGCGCATTTTTGAAGTAAAATAATCAAAAGGGTAAATTACATTTTTTGTCCTTTATGTTTATACCTGATTACAAGGGATAGACTTTAATTTCAATAATTACAGTCACAATCTTTTATTTGTTAAACCTGTTACACCCTAGGTCCTTTAAGACTAACCAAATTATAATTTTCAATTAACTATATGCCCATAAAGGCAATTTGGTCATTTTATTTAAAGGAAGATATAGGTTGGCAATATTTATAAATAAATAATTTTTAGTTATTAATTAAAACAAAAGAATAGTTCAACTAAAGTTTGAAATTATGCGTTACCATCAACGTTGAAGATTATTGATAGTAAGTAATTTTATAATTGTTTTTTAACATTTCTTTCTTGTAAGTGGTTTGAATTCGGTCCCCTTTCTAAACTTAAATAATAACATAAACCAGCCATGTTTTGAAAATTTAGTGCATCGTGGCGCATTTTTGAAGTAAAATAATCAAAAGGGTAAATTACATTTTTTGTCCTTTATGTTTATACCTGATTACAAGGGATAGACTTTAATTTCAATAATTACAGTCACAATCTTTTATTTGTTAAACCTGTTACACCCTAGGTCCTTTAAGACTAACCAAATTATAATTTTCAATTAACTATATGCCCATAAAGGCAATTTGGTCATTTTATTTAAAGGAAGATATAGGTTGGCAATATTTATAAATAAATAATTTTTAGTTATTAATTAAAACAAAAGAATAGTTCAACTAAAGTTTGAAATTATGCGTTACCATCAACGTTGAAGATTATTGATAGTAAGTAATTTTATAATTGTTTTTAACATTTCTTTCTTGTAAGTGGTTTGAATTCGGTCCCCTTTCTAAACTTAAATAATAACATAAACCAGCCATGTTTTGAAAATTTAGTGCATCGTGGCGCATTTTTGAAGTAAAATAATCAAAAGGGTAAATTACATTTTTTGTCCTTTATGTTTATACCTGATTACAACGGATAGACTTTAATTTCAATAATTACAGTCACAATCTTTTATTTGTTAAACCTGTTACACCCTAGGTCCTTTAAGACTAACCAAATTATAATTTTCAATTAACTATATGCCCATAAAGGCAATTTGGTCATTTTAGATATTAAAAATACAATATAATAAATAAACTAAAAACAATTAAAAGAATTCATTAATTTATTAATATATGTATATCTATAATATATGCATATTGTTATATGTATATGTAAACATAACCTGCACACCAAGGTCCTAAACCACGACCATCTCCATCTCTACCATCATCACCACCACCGTCCCACCACCACCCCAACCCCCCGACAACCACGTGCACCACCACTAACTTCGCAACAACCACCGCCATCTTTACAACAACCACCATCAATCATCACCATTATCACAAACCCAATTTCAAAATTAGGGCTTCAAAAAGAAAACACAACCTTACCCAAAATTAGGGCTTTTACATGGAAAACGTGCAAGATGACGACGGGTGGAAGACGAGGGGGATATGAGGACGACATTTGTTCATCAACCACCACCATGGTCTCCGGCTGCTGTTGCTTCTTCAAATACGACGCTGCACCGGAGGTTTTCACGTGCATCGCACGTGATCCGTTTGATTCACGTCGGATCTGTGTTGTAGGTCTTAGAGGCTTTCTGTTAACCGTTATCATAATTATTCTGAATCCGATATCATTTTGAAGGAGCTTCAAATATCTACTGCTGTGTCTAAGTTGAATAAGTTGGAGAGAGATGAGGTTGCTGGAGGTGAACGAGTGATTATGGTTCTAATTCTAGTGATGATCATGATATGGGTTTAAGATTTAGTGATCTGGGTTTGAGATTTTTCGTGATGATGATCAGAGTAGGAGATTTGGGTTCAGATTTAGAGAGCGACAGGAGTTTCTTTTTTCAATTTGATTTGTTTTATTTATAAATCTATTTTAGATGAATGAGTTAAATTATAAAAGTACCCTCTATTTAACTAAAATTTTTAACCAAGTTATGGGAAAGGACGTAGGGTGTAATTGTTTTTCTAAAAAAAAAGATTGTTACTGTATTTATTAAAGTTAAAGGCTATCCGTCGCAATTAGGTACAAACATAAAAGACGAAAAATGTAATTTACCTTAACCAAAATATTGTCAAATTCTTCATTTATAAAATTCCTTGAAAGGTTTATACATACACATATAATGTTAAATGCAAAACCCTAAAACATTATGTTGTAATATTGAAAACTATCTAAAAGCTACGTTTCTAGAAAGATGCTATCACAAAAGTCTCTCAAATGTTAAACGAATGAAACATTGACACATGTAAGAATCTTGTTAATAATTTTAAATATCACTTCTGTTACAATTCTCTCTACTGATAAATCGTGTCTTATCGGGTTTAACAGATTTTTGACGACGCGAATAACACAACTATTAAACATGAATACAACTTGTTTAACTACTTTATATCTCATTTCTATAACATAGTTGTATTTTTATATACCAAGTAGAAGAAATGATAGATATGGCCTTCTAATTCTATTTATTTAAAATAAAAAAATAAAAAAACCAAATAGTGTACTTTTTCAGTAAATAGGTTTAATCATTTATTATAAAGATATCTATTGCTAGCACTCTACATAACAAAACTACCCGTCACTCTTAAAATGCCCTCCAAGCAAGACATCAAATTTTATTTGCTGTTTACCCTGAAACAATTAGGAATAATGGATTTTAATAATCAAATTTTTAGTCGTTGGCCGGTAACGGTTCGAACTTAAAAAATAACCGGTGGTGGTCCAAACTTTTCACATATTGTAAACCAATGGACTTTCACTAAAAAAACCTTAATTTCTTTTTGTCTTTTTATCATTTTCGGTTTAGTAAAGGTCTATCGGTTTACATTATACGAAAAGCTACCGAAAAAGACAAAGAAACAAAAAAAATTAAGGTTTTTTCTAGTGAAAGTCTATTGGTTTATAATATGTGAAAAGTTGGGACCACCACCGGTTATTTTTTAAGTTCGGACCATTGCCAGCCAACGACTGAAAGTTTGGATTATTAAAATCCATTATTCCAAACAATTATCATAATGTCACATCCATTAATATCATTTTAGTGATTCATGGGTCCACGGTTGTGAGGTTAATAAGCCAACTAGTCCAAATAAGTCTAATCATTAGGTCCTAAATAAGGATATCCAGACCCAAAAAGACGTTGAAATGTTGTGTTTCTTTTTTCCGACCCAATTAAAAAAGGTGGGTCTATTCGCACAAGACAGTAGTCTATTTGCACACTCTAAAACACTTCGATTTGGTCAAAGCGGGGCGCTTAGGCGTTTGGTCAACAGACAGTCAGTCCTTGTCTGGTGTGTCAGTCCTTGTCTGTTGACCAACACCTAAACGCCCTGCTTTGGCCAATGTGGGGCTTTTAGAGTGTACATGATGAAGGGTTTGTGTGAAGGGGTTTGTGTTGTTTTTGATTGAAATAGGTGGGATGTGGGTAAGTTTTTTGGTTGTGTTTTTTTGGTGAAAATTTTAATTGAGTTTTATTATTATTATAAAATATTTAGTATTATATATTATTTAGATTTGCTTTGTATTAACGTTTTTTACGTCTTAGGATTTTATAGAACGTATATAATATAAGGGCGTATTTATATACTCTTAACCGATTTTTGTTTTATATTTACAAAATATATATAATATAAAACGTATATAATTTAAAGTTGTTTTTAAAAATGTTATCCGATTTAATTATAATAAATCATATGAACATGTTTAATTAAAACACCGTACGATATGTCGCGAAAGAGACTTATGAAATAAGCGCAAACAATCCCACAAAAATATAAAAGATCAACTGCATAAATATATAAAAAGTCAGTTTTTACGTACAAAAAAACTAAATGTCTAATATATAAAAAAACAATACAAACTAAATCTACTGATCCTCTGACGGTGGAGACGGTGGCAGTGGAATCTCCGGCAATCCCAAATGAGCACTGATAGCCGTGAGCGTCTGAATAATCCATGTCTGTTGTCGCTCAGAACGTCGAAGGCGCCGATCGAAGTCCCGGGCCACCGCCTGCGCAGCAGGAGGCAGGTCTGCAAATATGTGTTGTGGGTGCTGCGGCGGGTGTGGAGGTGGCGGCGGTGGCGGGAAATCGTCTTGAATCACGTGATCAGACTGTTTAGCATGATCCTGAGGCTCATCTGAGGCTGTGCCAGACCTAGAGAATCAAGCTGAGCCTGCTGAGCCGCAGCCTGAATATCCATCCCTAAGCTCAATAATGACGAGGATCACCACCGGCAACTCCTCTGGCACCCAAATCTGGTAGTCGCGGGTCCGAAACCGGAGACCAACGTCAAACTGGTGCGTCAAACCCATGCTCGCCACTGACGATCGGCCTAATGTAGTCGACTGGATGGGCGGGGACAGAAGCGGGTCACTCTCTGGCACGAGCCCTAAGGAGCGCGCAAATGCGGTAATGTAAGACCCGCCGAAGAGCCTACCGCGCTCCTGCTTATGATGAGCAGACGCAAAGTAATCCGCCAGGCCCCGAGCAAGCGCGCATGGATGTCGTCGCAACAGGAAGTATAGAAAAAAAGGCCATCCGTGTTGACCTTGTCCCGGCTTTGAAACCGGGGCACGATCGATGTCGTAATAATGCGGTGAAGGTATCTGTATAGGGGGTCTCTGATGGCGATGGCCTTTTGCGAGGATTTACCAAATGGAACCCTCGCAATAGCCCTCCAGAAACTAATAATGGTATGCCTGTCCAAGGCTCTAACCCCCTGCGTATAAACATCAGTATCAAGCTCGGCCTCGGTGTACAAACCTGAGTGGAAGGCAAACTCTCACAGACTCATCTCAAACTCCTGGTTGGCCAGGTGGAAGGTAATCTCGTGCACAGGATGGGCCGGGTCCTCCACGTAATCCCGCCGGATACGGCTCGAATACAAATGAGGAGATAAACTCGACCGTGATCTCATGATACGAGTCCTCCAACGCAGTCTGTAACAAACGCGCCAACAGAGTATCCAACCCAATAATATCCGTCGCCCTAGGGGCCTCCTCGACTGTTTCCAAGAGGTCCCAATCAATCCCCACATGCGCCCCTATCTCCATGGTGCGCAACTTCGCGCACCTCTCCTCCCTATCTGACCCCGCCTCGAACGCGAGATATATGTGGTTCGGTGTTGGATCGACTGCGACCTGACCCTCCAAATCGGCATCCATGTCAAAATCCAAATCATCCATATTCGTATCTGCGTGTTAAAACACAATTAGTAAAGATATATTAATAACAATAAACAATAATTTAAACAAATATTAATAACAATAAACAATAAATATTAATTAAAACAACTATTAATAACAATAAACAATAATTTAAACTAATATTAAACAATAATAACTATTAATTAAAACAAATATTAATAACAATAAACAATAATATAAACAAATATTAATAAAAATAAACAATAATTTAAACAATATTAATAAACAATTAAAAAATAAAAAACACAACTGCGATGCGCCTCGCTTTGGGCATAGCGGGGCGCTTCGCCTGGGTATTTTTTACAGCAGTCGACGATAGTCGACCCAAATCTCCCCAAATCAAATCAATACACAAAATATACGTCGAATTAATGGAACACATGTATAGGGGACTAGTAATCGTACCTAACAAGAGTCGAATCGCCAAAAATGGTCTTCAATCGTGGTAGAACGAAGATAGTGTGTGTAAATCACACCTTTGTGTGTGTTTTTTGAAATGTGTTGCATATGAGGTGAAGCTGGTCCGCTTCACAGTTTAAACTGGGACCAAAACGTCCTGCTTTGGCCAAAGCGGGGCGTTTCAGTTTAAAAATTTTCATTTTTAACCCAAAACGCATGCGTTTGGGGTTAAAAATGAAGAATTTTAAACTGAAACGCTTGGTTTAGACCAAAGCGGGTCGTTTCGGGTTTTTTTAATTTAAAATGTATATGTAAATTCAAAAACACAACGATACTTGTCTAAATTTTACGTTTTTTTTCCCATTACACCTCATTTTCAATGTATGTGGACTACACGCCAAATTCTGGATGTGTTCGGTCACGTGTGATGTCGTATTCCATTATATCACGTGATTCTCATTTGAAACCACAAGTACTCTTACGTGTCATGTTATGTGTATACACCCATACCGTATCAGTAGCTGGCGTATTTTGTTCTTAAATGTCGTATTATGACGTTTATTGTCATTTTTTTGTTCGTAAAAGTGCCTATTTAATTCGTATGGGTCGTGTCGGTGACATTCGGTATCGAGATGTTATTGTCTGTTTGTGCCAGTATTAGTACGTAGTCTGTTGCTTATGGAGTATTATATTTCTATTTTGTCTTATTATGATGTATTTTTGCCTTAGGGGTCGTGTCGGTGATATTCGGTATTCGGTATTGTACAAAAGCGCATATACTTAGCAAACACATACACACACTTGGATTGTAAATGATTCAACGCATGTAATTAAACAAACATAAACGTACTCTTGGATTGTAAATGAATTAACATGATTATTATTACACCCATTTAACCTACATCTTGAACATATGGCGTTAATTAAGGTCTGGGGGTTTGTACGTAAACAACCTCCTCCTCCCTCAAGTTGGACAAGACCGGTTTCTCATACGAGTCAGAAATAGCGGTCCCCTCGTAAGAATCAGGAACAACTGACTCGTTAGAATATTCACCGAAAAGATAGTTGCTTAACCACGCCATCGTTTTTTGAACCATCTGCACTATTACAGCATAACCGTGCGTTATTTTGAAGAAACACAAGTAAAACAGAACCCCCCCGTATATCTAGAAACAATATATTGAGTTTTAGAAATCGAATGCATTAACTCTCCTGCCTGGCCAGCTTTAAAAGGCCAACATTTGGGGTCGAAGCGCCGCGCTTTGGCCAAAGCGCGGCGCTTAGGGTTCACGTGACAGCATCGTACCGAGTGAAACCTCGTATCACCTTTATGTCACTCAGACATCAGTCACTTCACCTTTTGTCTGGTAAAGTAACCCTAAACGCCCCGCTTTGGCCAAAGCGGAGTGCTTTGTGGTGTGAAAATAAGATGGGGCATGTTTAATTAGCAAGATCCTTAAAGAAACTAGCTAATGTAACTCCAGGTGTGGGTTTTATGCAATTGATCAACTCCACCTCAACTTACTCATCTGCAACCCATGGTGAAGATACGAATTATACTTACGCAGGTCATTAGATCTGTGTCACTTGGATTGCTCAGTTATTGTACTTTGTTGTAGATGTCTTTAATAAATTTAAGGGATATTGGATTTAAATAACCCCAACTTTTATCAACTGGTCGATAACACTCCCAACTTGTACACCAGCACTTCAATTTTCAATTTGTACACTAGCACTCCCAACTTTTAACTTATTGGCCGATAACACTCCCTAACTGACTGAACCCTAACCTAGTTAGTTTTTGCTGATGTGGCTCATTTTGCTGACGTGGAATATGATATGGCAGTTGTTGTGAATTTTTTTGATGACGTGGCAGCTGACAAGGCATTTTTCGATGACATGACAGCTGATGTGGCAGCTAACATGCCATTTTTATGACATGGCAGTTGACATAAGCTAACTGGGTTAGGGTTCAGTCAGTTAGGGAGTGTTATCGGCTAATAAGTTGAACGTTGGGAGTGCTGGTGTACAAATTGAAAGTTGGGGTGTTATCGGCCAGTTGATGAAAGTTGAGATTATTTAAATCCAATATCCCTAAATTTAATTTTTTCTTCTTTTCTTGTAATTTGGAACATTTTTTTTTCTTTATTTTAGTTTTATAGAATTTGGGATCATTGTCGAATATCTTTATACAACTTCGTTGCAGATCGTGAATCAAATTTTGTTTCGATTTTTAAAAGTTAAGGGCATGTTTGGATGAGCTTTTTCAATTCTTATTGACTTTTTAACCTCCTTATCTCCTTTTTGTAAAAGTCACAACCAAGTGACTTTTTCATTTATGCTTTTCAATGCCTAAAAAGCTCTTTTTCAACTTATCACCCAAACACTTTTTCACAAAAACTATATTTTTAAGAAGTCAATAAGTTATAAAGAAATAAGTTCATCCAAACATGGCCTAAGAGTCGGTGTGTGATTTGTAGTTTACATTTCCATTCATTTGTAAAAAAAAAAAATCAAAATAGAAAAAAAAACCAAAATTAATTGGTCGTTCGAGTCTTATGAAAGCTATGATGTCAAATGAAATTGTATTTAGAAATAAGTGTTACTATTTGTAACTTTAATTTTTATCATTATTATTTTATTATTATAACAAACTAGTGAGATTTATTCGTGCTTCGTGACAGTAATTTGGTCAGTGTCTTGGTTTGTTACTGTATCGACACTTGCTAAAGTAATAAAACAAGATAATCTTGCATCGATAGAAAACAATAAAAACGAATGTCAATGCTGGTACCGTTGTTGTTCAGTTGATATCGGTTCGATTGGTTTGCGTTTCATGTTTTTTTTCAATATTGCGATATAGTGTCATTGTTATACCAAACTGAACAAAAACCGACTGAACAACATTTGTAGCAGTTCCGGTATTTAATTTTATTTTGTTACTTTCGATAAACTGACACCGTGTCACTACCATTCCGTACTAAATCAAACCAGAACAACATCGGGATAGAGGATAGTCTAGATCTTGTTCACTATTTCCATTTTTGATTTTCTGTCTCGTACGAAGCAATGGGGGCAAGCTATGACGGCAGGATGTGACCTTGCCTTTCGCCCTACTTCACACCCCTATTTTTCCACGTGTAACCCGGTGGGCCGGTTGGGGAATATCGTGACGCAAGTTGATATCATCATTACCAAACAATACAATAAAACACAGCGGAAATCTGGATAATTACTATTACAAACGTTTGAATGTTCAAAGTTCAAAATAATATACAACGCTTGTAACTAGATCCACAGGCGGATCGAAATGTGATTACAAAAAAGAAAATTTTAACAGACTAAGGCCTTTTAAGCAAAGGGTTGCAATTCCTCTTAAGCTTCGCCAAGCACTTCCAGCCTAATTACGTATACTTGTCACCTGCGCTTAGTCTTTGAAAATACGTCAGTTTTCACTGGTAAATACATTTAACCGACTCATTTTGAAAACATTTCGAAAACATTTAGTGTACGCAATGGCACTTAGTTTAATAAATAACTTGGGATAAATAATTTTCATGTTATCAATTTTACATGCTAATAATACGTTTAGAGCCCGAAAACTATGCCGGGGTCATGATTAATCGACACGCCACTTTAACACCTTTAATAGGTGCACCCGTAATGGGTTATACTTTAATTTAGCATCTGACGGGTGTATGCCTACACCCCGTGCTTAGGTCGTGGCCATTTGCAATTAAATGAGCCGTGGATATCTAGGACACGGTCATTTTAACCCCCAAATGTTTAATATTAAGCAATACGAATTAAAATAGATTATTTGAATTCCCGACTCATTGGTCTTTGATCCCATATCCAACCATGCGGTATTAGTATACTGTATCCCAAACCCGTATAAGGAAAATAAGTTAAAGTATTTATCTGGCTTGCAAAATCTTTAAATAATAAGAAAATAAGCAAAGCACAGCCGTAATCAATTAAACTAGCTTGGCGACAAGCTACCGGAAGTCTCTAGTCTGGAATGGATGGTATTATTAACAGATTAATTAGCTAGCGGGTCTTTATTTAGTCATTGACTTAGACCGGCTAACTTAAAATAAAGAATACGGTACGAAAACGCTAGATTAAGTGATGACAGGAAAAGAATGTTTCCCACCCTGATTTCCACGTGTATTTCGGTGGGTCCGGTGGGGAGTATCGTGACGTGCAGTTGATATCCTCGTAACCAATTACAACACAGAGCAACACAACGGAAGGCTTGGAGTAAAATATAAACTATTACAAACCATAAGTGTCCAAAAGTTCGGAAAACACAAATAACATCAAGGCTTGTAATAAGATCCACAGGCGGATCGAAAATAACATACACAAATGATAACAGACTCTACAAGTTCAACTCTAAGGTCGCAACTCCTTAATGTCAACGCCCCGCAGCTTCCGTCCTATTGCGTACTTGTACCTGTATTTTAATCTTTGAAAAAACGTCAGTTTACACTGGTAAATACACTCAACTGACTCATTTTGAAAATCCTTTCGAAAATGGTTTTAGGTGCACTTGGCACATTTTCATAAATAACTTGGGATAGTACAAATGACCTTGTATACAGATGTACATATCAGGCTTTTACATATGGAACCCGGTACAAAAACCGAGACCTGATCGACTGACACACCACTCTGAACTTTCACATAGAAAGCAGATAGCAATTACCCAGTGTATGCCTACACGCCATGCTATATTGTCATGGCCACTAGCACTTTAGTGAGCCAAGGATATCCCGGACACGGTCAAGTCCACCCCAATGTTTTAGTTTCAGACAAAACAAATCAAAACCGGTTATGCAAGATTTTAATTAATTACCACAACTGGATAAAACATGATCCCATACCCGACCAAGCGGTAATAATTTACCGTATCCCAAGCCCGTATAGGGAAAATAAGTTAAGGGTATTTACCTGAAGTTAAGTCTTCGTGAAGTCCAAAACTCAGCCGTAGATCAAAGCAAGTACAGGTACAATTTACCGGAAGGCATTTAGTCTGGAGTGATGGTAATTATTAACCAATATTAGAATGCTAACGAATCCTTAGTTAAGTCTTAGACTCGAACCGGTTAGTCTTACGCTAAAACAATACAATTCGATGCGCTAGATTAAGCGGTGACCGAAATAGGGTGTTAGTTGGACCCGAAAAGTATATAAATTTGTCTAATATGGGTAAACCAACAACATTCTGGATTTTGATAGAGGAATGACAAAGTTAAACCCGTTTCGGTTTAAGTACGTAAATTAGCTACGTAAGCTTAACCGAACGCATATAGGCGAAACCGGGTAACTGAGAGAGTCATATACAAGTTCCATATGAATATATGTTTAAAATATATTATAAAATCAGTAGCTTTGCAAAAAATAGGTCCGAGGTATATTTGAAATCGAATTATGCCTTTCAAGGGCATTTTGGTCATTTTAAAGTTTATAAAAGATGTTTAAAATGAATCTGATGTGAAGGTTGTTAATATTCTGTAAAAAATACTTATTTTATAATATTATAACAGTAGGATATCAAATATATGTGTGTTTGACGATTTCGAAATAATCTATGTCCCGTTAGGGCATTTTAGTAATTTCACACATAGCTTTGAAGCAAAAATTGGGATTTTGAGTTCGGAACTTGTACTTATTGTTAAGATGCTGAAAATAAGTTTATAAATCAGTAGGTATCAAGTCTTAGCTCATAGTCATGGTTTTAAACCATGCTATGCGCCGAAAAGGCGTAAAAGTCGCTAAAATGCCGTTTAAATAGATGTTTAAGTTAAACAGAAGTTATGACCTGCTTTATATACCAATAATATGTCATTTAACTTAGTACATCATTAGGTTTAAGTTTTGGTTATAAAAAGATTGATTAAAACCATTTTGTGTGAAAAAAGGGTGATTTAGTCATTTATCGGCAATTAACGTATCTTAAGCCCTCATTCAGGTTATAATCTGAATGAACATCCCGAATGGTCCTACTTATCATATTACATCAGTGAATATATCGTCTTGATGATTAAACCATGTTTATTCTTTCTAAAATGCCGAAAAGGGCATTTTAGCCATTTAAATCCATAAATATGTCCTTTGCGAAAACTTATATTATAATCAGATTCTTGACACCAATCATAATTAAATAATGTTTATAAATCAGTTTATAGCTTATTTTTACATACATGTGTGTTTAAAACCAAGATTTGTACACAAAGGATCTTTTTGCAAAGTTTATGTAATTTTAGCGGAACTTGCATGTAAACTCAGATTTCTAATAAATCGAGCGACGAAACTTTAGGAAGTCATCCTATACTTAAATATGGTCTTATAGTGACCAAAATTCAGTAGCCAAAGTGGCTCAATCGGGTCAAAAGCGAAAGTCAAAGGAAAAGTCAAATATTGTGACTTTCGGTTGCGAACCGATGGTAGACCAAATCTTGACGAGCCGAATCAGTTGATATATGTTCAAATGCTTATTTTTAGGTTATAAGTGCATCAAAACATATTTTATAACATCTAGATTGTTAGATATGAATTTTTATAAAACTGGACAGTTTGACTTTCTTTGACTTTTAGTTTGACTCGTCAATTGGTCATGAATTCGTGGTAATCTGGAGATGCCCTTTTGAGGGATTAATACCTCCATCATTACAATCACGTAGCCACTTGACGACGTATACACGGATTTAGAACAAGGTCAAGGGTAATTACAACGAGACTTTGTTTTAAGCTAAAAGCTATAAGAAATCACTAAATACGAATTTGAACGCTTACATTAGGTCCAAATGAGTGGTAGGAAAGAAATGAAATGCTTAGGAGTGGTCAGGAGCTCCACTAGGATGAACTTGATGAAAATTGGTGAAGAAAGTGTGTTGCACTCTCAATTTCCATCAATTAAATGGCCAAGGAATTATCACAGAAGGTTACCAGGTGTTAAGGGATGAATATAAGTGTCCCTAGACGTGGCAAGCATGCAAGGATGGTGCCAAAACTCGACAAAGGTGGCAGAACAGGCTGCTGCCACTTTTCTGTTTGCTGGCAGGTCCTTACGGACGGTATGGGCGTTGCCTTGCGGTCTGTAAGGACCTCAGGCGCCCATAGTAACAGATGGCCTTGCGGACCATATGGCTACAGCCATGCGGTCCGAAAGGGGTCTTCAGAGCTTGAAAATTTCCGTTTTTCCATATATAGCCCCTTGACCTTAATTCTACGCATAACGAGGATAATTATCGCAACTCGAGAATTTGGTCCCTCCTATTTTAGCACGCGTCCTTTAAGGATTGCCGGTGTAACATCCGTAAAAAAAACGGGTTTCCAAAAACCGCTTCGTTTATTAACCGAATAGTCAGTCATAAATTTTCGTTGCGTATATATTGTTTATTTTAGTTTTAAACGATACATAATTAATAAACATTTTAGAATTTAAAAACTATAATTTATAAACAATAAAAAAACAAGTGAAGAAAAATAAAAGGGAGCTGCCGGGTTTCGAACCCGGGTCAGCAGGTTCCAACAAACAAACACTTTACCGCTCCGCCACTTGACTTCTTTGTTATTATATCGAAACAAATAATACTTATGATGAAATCCGAATTCAAACCGGACTTCCAGCGCGGCTGAACTCACAATCACCGGAAAATCCGGCGATCCGCGAGTTTAGCCATATTCCTTTTGACTATAACGTTATAACCGACGTCTGACCCTCAATTGTAGTCGTAACCGCCGGAAAATCTTGACTACGAACCTTGACCAAAATACAGACCCAATACATCCTGTTCTACCCTATAAATACCCCTCAACCTTCCAGGAATCCTTTCGCTCAAGACCGCACACTTTATCGTAGTTGAAGTGCTCAGAAACACGTCGTCGGAGATTTCCAATTTCGCCGGAATTGGTCACCGGAAAACCGAATCTATCCCATTATTGCCTTACTCTATAAATAGGACTTCTAGAGCTTCGATAGAAGTCACCCACACTCACCTCACACCTCCCGTAGGTCCTCTGTCGCAAGATAAACTTCGCCGGAGTTAACCTCAGCCGCCGGAACTTCATCGGAGATCACAACTGTTCGGTACAGCACCTTTAATCCTTTCTGTTTAAATTATTTCGTTAACAGTATTGATCAATCAACTAATTCAATAAGAATTATTGATTAAACAGTCGAGTTGATTCTCTGGTTTTATAAATCGAAGAAGATGAAGTTTTTAAATGCGTATAAATATAATAAAAACCGGAATAATGACCGGGTTAGACACACAGTCCAGTGGTGGACTGTGTGCAAACATAACGTACACGTCCCGGGTTCGAGTCTTGAATATATCCGTTCCTGCTGAAATAAAATCCATTTTTTTCGAAACCAAAACAGATTGTTCCACAGTATGTTGTTAAATATAATACAAACACTATATAATACGGGTTAGACACCCAGCCTAGTTGGTCGAGCTGGGTGCAAGTTGAGTCAAGGGTCACCGGTTCGATCCCCGCTAAGCCAGCCGGTCAGACGATATTTGAAACATTTTTAATTAAATAAAATTCGGAATAAACTAAAAAGTATATAAATATAATTAAAATCAGAAATATTTCGGGTTAGACACGTAGCTCAGTTGGTAGAGCTGCGTGCACGCGTACGGGAGGTCTCGAGTTCGAACCTCACTCAGCGCACATAATAAACACAATCAGACCGGTCAAACGGTCAAAGTCAACGGTCAACATTTTTTTTATTATTTATTTATTTAATCAGAAAATTATTTAAAAATACTTAAAAATAATATTTTTAAAGTTAGAAAATGTCCTTAAACTCACAAAAATAAATCTAGAAATCCTATTAAGGTTATGAATTAAAATTATTAATCTCAAATAAAATCCATTTATTTATCGAACCATTATGTTATTATTTAGGTTAGTTTCTATCGTGGTTAAATCCAAATTCGTGCACATTCATCATCAATCCAAGAAACGCAACCACTGTGAGTGAATTCTTACAAAATTCCCCTTTTTATTCATGTTTTGGTGTGTATCATGTGTCGCCTAAATTATTCGCTTATTCAAACTCGTGCTATACCATTATATGATCTAAACTTAGAATGTAAATATTGTTTGTTGTGATGTATTACATATTGTCAAGTTGTATGCAAATTATTCATTAGGCCCATCAGTTCCTCGTGGGAGATGAGTTGAACAACGCGTGCCTCAAAAAAACATTCATTAGGCCCATCAGTTCGTTGAACAACGCGTGCCTCAAAATCATTCATTAGGCCCATCAGTTCCTCGTGGGAGACGAGTTGAACAACGCGTGCCTCAAAAACAATCATTTAGTGTGTGTGTGTGTGTGCAATATTTAATATTATGTGTTTTGTGAATATATTTACATCTACATTTGCTCATATATGGTTATGCACTTTATTTTATAATCGATACAATAAACACGTTTAAATGTTTTTTCATAGGATTCACTCGCCAACTTTTTGTTGACCCAAAAACCATTTTTACACATGATACAGGTGGACAGGTTGAAGCAAGGAACACATAGGAATTTGCCTTAGAAGAAAAATAATGAAGCCTTGAAAAATGTATAGAACATGTTGTACTAGTATGATTAATTGTAATGATTCTCTTTTAAAAAGAAATAATAAATATGAAACATTATAATAAATGTCATGAGCTTTGATGAAAACCCAATCATGCCCCGATCACCATTTCGGCTGCGGGTCGGGGTGTGACAGCCGGGACACGTGTCGGAAAAATACTGGACGTAAAAACACGAGGTGTTACAAAATGTATTTTGGAGCCGACAAGTACTAGGACTTGTATAATATGGGTTACCATTTTACATTCTGGAATTTGAGAATATTTTGATATGGTTAAATCTGTTTCGGTTATAATATGGGGTTACCATTTTACTCTCAAGTTCGCGAGAGAAGTGGCAAACATGCTGGCTGCCAAAAATCTGCTAGCTGCAGTCCCCTTACGAACCGTAAGGGAATACGCCTTGCGGTTCGTAAGGACCTCTGATGCCCACAGATTTGAATTGGTTACGGACTGTAACCATAAAGGCTTGCGGTCCGTAACCGCCTTACTGAAACCCATATTTTGATTGCCTTACGGTCTGTAACCATTGATGGTTACGGTCCGTAAGGACCTTCCAAAAGATGATATTTTGGAATTTTACCACTTTGGCCTTCCGACTTTTCCGATGCTCGTTCAGAGGTTCTTTAAAATAACATGACGACGTCTTTTAGTCCTTCTTGGCTACACGTGGCAACCAAACTTTTCGAGACACGTGTTGGATTTTTATTTGACGAAATTTTCGAGGTGTTACACCTGCTACCGTCGTTCTTAGTTCTTCTGACTAAACGAAGTTAAGACTAAAGTTTTGGAATTGAAGTTTGCAGGTTTTTTCAGCAAAGCTTAGTAAAAATCAGTTCTTCGGCTACCCTGGAGCAAGGGTAGAGATAGGAAGTAAGTCAAAGGTAGATCAACAAAAGTCTTAGTATGGGAAAGGTCAGAGCGAGGGGAGAGACTTTCTAAACGAAGGTTAGTCTAAGTAAGGAAATGAGCACTCTGCTCACATCGAAGTAACTGCTGTCTCCCTTATGGTCGACGTTCTCTCCTCCCATCCCTCCTCTCCCTACCGGTCACCGAATAGAACTCTTCTTTGCCGTTCTGATTAGCTTAGGGCGATCGAACTCTCCCCTCATGTCCTTAACAGTCGATACCGGTATGTATTTATTTTTATGGTTTCTTGATTGATAACAAATATCATGTCCCTACAATAGTAAACCTAAACTGAAACTAAACGAACAACATCAGTTCCGGTAGCTTAAGCCTATAAGCTCCACGAAACGCAAGTTTTCATCAATTTGAATATCTTCATGAGGCATTGCTAGCGACTCATCCACTAGACATTTCTTCAAGTTGCTGACGTGGAAAACATCATGGATTCCACTGAGCTTCTCAGGTTGCTTAAGCCTATAAGCTACAGATCCGATGCATTCGGTTATCTCAAGAAGTCTGATATATCTAGGCTTAACTTGCCCTTTTTTCCCAAAGCGCATTACACCTTTCCAAGGTGACACTTTTAACATAACCTTGTCCCCAACTTGGAACTGTAAAGGTTTACGCCTTTTGTCAGCATAGCTCTTTTGTCTATCACGAGCTGCCTTAAGTCGATCACGGATTTGCACAATCTTTTCCGTGGTTTCTAGTTCAGGTCCAGATAGTTGGGCTTCTCCAACTTCAGCCCAACACACAGGTGTCCTACATTTTCTTCCGTATAAGGCTTCAAAAGGAGCGGCCTTAATACTTGTGTGGTAACTATTATTATAAGAGAATTCGATTAGGGGTAAGTGATCATCTCAACTTCCACCAAAGTCGATCACACAAGCTCGAAGCATGTCCTCCAAGGTTTAAATGGTACGCTCACTTTGTCCGTCCGTCTCCGGATGGTAAGCCGTAATGAAGTTTAATCTCGTGCCTAGAGATTGTTGGAAGCTCTTCCAGAAGTGAGATGTGTATCTTGTATCTCTATCAGATACAATGCATATCGTCACGCCGTGCAAGGACACAATCTCATCGACATAAAGCTTAGCCAGCTTATCTGAATCGTATGTTTCCTTAATTTGTAAGAAATGAGCGGATTTGGTTAATCTATCCACGGTAACCCAAATCGTGTCATTGCCACGCTTGGTCTTAGGTAACTTAGTGATGAAGTCCATAGTTACCATTTCACATTTCCACACTGGGATTTCAAGCTGTTGTGGAAGTCCTGACGATTTCTTGTGTCTGCCTTAATATGAGAACATGTTAAGCACTTTGCTACATGATTGGCTATATCTTTCTTCATACCTATCCACCAATAACTGGGCTTAAGATCTTGATACATCTTGTCACTTCCTGGGTGAACCGAATATTTAGAACTATGTGCTTCTTGGAGGATTACATCTCTAAGTCTTCCACAGATCGGAATCCGGATCCGATTATTAAGCCTAAACATTCCATCCTTTCCAGATGTTAGCTGATCAATGGTTGCACCTAATCCTTCTTTGGCAATGTTGTCCTCTGACATGGCTTGTTTCTTTGCAAGTAGTTTCTCATTCAAGCTACTCTTCAACTCAATGTTCTTGGCATTGATCCTTAGAGGTTTAATTGTTTCCTTGCGACTAAGCGCATCAGCGACTACATTCGCCTTTCCTAGATAATATCGAATATCACAATCGTAGAGTGTTTCCATCCAACGACGTTGCCTCATGTTCAAATGTTGAAGACTTTTATGGTCAGAGTAGATGATACACTTTGTTCCATATAGATAATATCTCCAAAGTTTAAGTGCAAATACTACCATTCCCAGCTCTAAGTCATGGGTGGTGTAGTTCCTCTCGTGCACTTTTAGTTGTCGTGATACGTAGGCAATCACTTTGCCTCTCTGCATAAGCACACATCCCATACCAGTGTGCGAAGCATCACAGTAAACCATCAACTCTTCAACACCTTTTGGCAGATTTAATACCAGGGCATTGCTTAAGTTATGCTTTAACATCTCAAAGGATTTTTGTTGCTTTGAACCCCAGTTGAACTTAGAATCCTTACGAGTTAAGCTTGTCAAAGGAGCGGCTATTCGTGAGAAGTTCTTAATGAACCTCCGATAATAACCAGCCAGTCCTAAGAAAGTACGTATCTCGGAAGGTGTCTTTGGTGCTTCCCAATTCATTATTGCTTCTATCTTTGCTGGATCTACTTGGATACCATGTTCAGTTACTACATGACCAAGGAACTGAACCTCACGTAGCCAGAATTCACATTTAGAAAATTTTGCATACAGCCTTTCTTGACGTAGAATTTCAAGAATGCACCTCAAATGTTTCTCATGATCCGATTGATTACGAGAGTAGATAAGTATGTCGTCTAAGAAGACAATGACAAACTTATCTAAGTATGGTTTGCAAACCCTATTCATAAGATCCATGAATGCTGCTGGTGCATTAGTGAGCCCAAAAGGCATCACTAGGAACTCGTAATGTCCATATCTTGTTTTGAAAGCAGTTTTCGGAACGTCTTCATTTCTAATCTTAAGTTGGTGATATCCCGATCTTAAATCAATCTTCGAAAAGTAACTTGCACCTTGCAATTGATCAAACAAATCATCGATCCTTGGCAAAGGATAACAATTCTTGATCGTTATTTTTATTAAGTTCACGGTAATCAATGCACATCCGCATTGATCCGTCCTTCTTTTTGACGAATAGGATAGGAGCTCCCCATGGCGAAGAACTAGGTTGAATAAAACCTTTTTCTAGAAGTTCATCCAATTGGTTTCTCAATTCTTTCATCTCGTGGGTGCAAAACGGTACGGAGCTTTAGCTATGGGAGCTGCTCCAGGTATGATGTCAATTCGAAATTCTACCTGCCAATCTAGAGGTAGGCCAGGTAATTCTTCTAGGAAAACATCTGGGTATTCAGAAATAATAGGTATATCTTCAATCTTTGGTTTGGGTTCATCAACGATGACTTGCGCCTTGTAGATGACACATCCCTTCGTCATACCTCTAGATGCCTTAATCAAAACTGCTTTATCGGGCAATCCAAAGTGTTTGTCTCCATGAATGGTGAGGATTTTACCAGACAGGGATTTGATTTCAATGAGTTTCTTATCGCAGGCAATGCGAGCTTGGTTATGCGATAACCAATCATGCCTAAGACTACATCGAATCCCGCTAGTTTCATAGGTAAAAGAGAGACAGGGATAGAATGATTCTTGATGGATATGAAGCATCTGTCAAGAATGGAAGAAGCAGTTTCCATAGTTCCATCAGCGAGCTCTACTTCATAATTATGTCTAGAGGTCTTACGGGCAAGTTTAATAGTTCACTAAACTTATTATCTACAAACGATTTATCGGCATCCGAATAAAAAAGAACTCTAGCAAAAGCGTCGTTGATAAGGAACGTACCAGTTATAACATTGTTATCATTCACTGCTTCCTTGGCATTCATCTGAAAGGCTCTAGCAGTTCCTTTCATTGCCTCAGTGGTTTTGGCCTTACCTTCAGTAGTTCTCTTATAGCAATTTGTCTTGAAGTGGCCTTTCTCACCACATCCAAAACAGGTAGCATCCTTTATGTTTCAGCACTCATGCGACCGATGCCCTATTTTCTTGCAGATATTGCACTGCTTTGGTTTTTGATCCAAGCGACAGTGTCCAAAGTGTTGCTTCCCGCATGTTTTACAAGTGGGTTTGTCGCCCGATTTCTAATTATTCTTGCTGAACCCAAGTTTACCCTTTTTATTAAACTTATTGGAGTTGTTGTCCTCCCGTTTCCTCTTTCCTTCATTGTCGGTTTTCATCGACAATTGCCTCACATAGTCTTGCGTGAGGGAGAGGGATAGTTCTACCGCAGATTTGTAGGTGCCAGGCTGCATCGCCTTAACCATACTCCTGATTTCAAGAGCTAGCCCATTAATGAAACATGCGATACGTTTGGGCTTCGGGGTAACCAAATAAGGCACTAGCCTTGAGAGAGAGTTGTAGTCGGTGACAAACTTCCGACAATCCATGTTCTTCATGGTCAGATTTAGGAAATCTGACTCGATTTTATCCAATTCATGAGGTGGGCAGGAGGTATCTTTCACCAAGTCTACAAACTTGGACCAACTCAGGTTGTAGAGATGAACCTTGCTCGTAGACTGGACTAAGGCTTTCCACCAGATAAGGGCATCACCCTTGAACGATTGAGATACATATTTAACAACGTTCTTATCAGCGCATCCGGTGATATCCACCACCGTCTCCATCTCATCGAGCCATCGTAAACATTCCACGGCTCCATTTTCGCCGTTAAAGTCACGAGGTCTACAAGATACGAAGTACTTGTAGGAGCAACCATCACCATCGACGTTTGGTTTCTTAGGATGCTCATCACTATTCACTTTCGAAGAGTGTGTCTCACTCTTCTTTGGTTTTGAGTAGCTAGGCTGAGATTTGGGTTTAGAAACAGGCTCGGAGCGAGAAGCACTCGACTCAGGTGGTCGTTCAGACCTATCATTAAAAGCTTTGCCAACTTCTGCGGAAATAAGGTCTCTCAAGTCATTCTTACTAATAATGATATTCTCATTGGCGTCGTCATCATTGCGCTTACTGGTGACTTCATTAGAATCCGCCATTGTTGCTATTCAATTCTAAATATTGAGATGAATCCGGTTAGTTGCTATGGTGTACCCTTTTCACGACATGGTTCTATGACCATACAAAATTTAGATATCAGATGTGGTATATTTATACATAACCTAGGTCTCAAAGGACCATCATAGGCATTTATAGATTGGACATGGTCCAGAATTTATCTGGTAGTGCATCAAGCGTCACAACTGTTATTATTGCTCATTGGCTTTACACTGCTATCGAGTGCTTGAATATTTTAGCCAGGATCTAACTTGATCACTTAGGCAATAGGGTGTGAACATTTGTCATTTACCCAATTGATTAATTGTGACAATATTTATCACGAGGATCTTAGAGTTATCTCCCATTGAGTTTGACACAGAGAAATGATAAATTTGGAAGTTGAACATCGTTCACCTTTGCTAGACGGAAGGTTACTTCTGAAATTTTCATTTGCCAATCTATTTGATCGTAGTCATTGGCTGATAGATTTTGGGATAATATAGCGGATCAATAAAACTTGAATAAAATCATGATAATTAATTGGATGGAATAAATAATAAGGAAATTTTACTAGAAGGAGCGTTACAAAATTGCCTAAGTACTTAGGACTTGAAATAACGAAAGTAGTTCAGGTAGGAACTTTACAGAAATAACAATGTCCTCGCAGGGACTTCTTGGAAAGTTAAATTACATAGATGAAAATACAAAAATCTACTCATCCTTTCTTCCCTTCACGTCTTTATAAAGTTTCTTGATAAATTTCGTTGTTTTCTTCTCCGATTTCTTGACTTGTTGTTGCATTTCCCTTACTTGATCTAAGGCCTCATTAATGGCCTCGAGTTTACTTGTGGTTGGAGTTGAGGCTGAGGTGGAGGTGGTTGCGGCTGAGGCGCAACTGGATACGGATATCCATAAGGTGGATACCCGGTAGCGGCATAAGGAGGTAGGTAAGAAGGGTAAGAGGAATGATACAGGTTATTATGAATAATTGCATCATAATAAGGATCCTGCTCTAGACCATGGTGGATGTAGTTATACAAGCCAGAAGGGTCGATAGTGTTAAACCCTCATGGTCCTGTATATGCAGGTATTGGGTTGGCAAAATCTGGCGGTGGTAGAGGTGGTTGAGGCAAAGGCTCCACAGCTGGTTGCGGTGGAGGCTCCACCACTGCGATGCGTTCGAGGGCCCACCCATTTGCGGGTCCTCTGGGATAACAAGGTATGATGGTGGTAAAGCTATAGCGAACCCGACCTTTGACCAGCACGCACCAACAAGCGTGCCCTACGCCTCCGGCGTGGTTGTGATGATGACTCTGGTGGTGGCTGAGGTTGATCCATCTGTTGCATATCTACATCCCGATTTGAGGATGTGGTGATGGAGCATGGGTGTTGGGGAGTGTTGTGGTGGAGGTTGTGTTGACGAACACATATTGTGCCCAACGTTGCTCATATTCATCAGGACCTCGAAACGGAGACCCTACTAAATAGTTCGAGCCACTAGACAGCTCGATGGGGTGGCCATAGGATCCGGTTTGGGGAAATTCTTTCGGATCGGAATCCTCCCCCATGTGAGTTGGTGAGTCGACTGGAGGGGTTTCTGGTGAGGGTTGGTGACTGGGTTGACGAAGTTAAAGTTGAAGAATTCTTGGTGTGAATGGGAATGAGAATGGTGTGATTGGTGGATGGTGGAATGGTAGGAATGTTGAGAGTGTGATTGAGGCGGGGAGTATTCGTGTGAAATGGAGTGACTATAGGATTCAAATGGAGACGAAGAGTCTCCGGATCCTTCGTAAGGATTGTGGTCAGGAAAATCAGCTGCTCCGGCTAGAGATGGTCTGTAAGGTGGTCTGAAGGATGGTCGGTCAAAGAGGGTTCACCCCTCATAGGTCCCTTGCCCTTTCCTCCGCTCTAAATTTAGGCGCATTATTCCTGCTTCAAAAACAAGTTAAACAAAATACAAGGCTAGAATAAGATGGAAAAATGATTAAACCTAGGTCAAAGTCTAGACTCAGGGAAATCTAAGAGATGTGTGTTAATATGTATTCCCAAGATTAAACACATAAGGCTAGTGTTTTATTCACTGAGAGTTGGCTCTGATAACCTGTCACACCCTATTTTCCAAGTGTAACCCGGTGGGCCCAGTTGGGGAATATCGTGACGAAGTTCATATCATCATTACCAAACAATACAATAAAACAAGCGGAAGTGTGGATAATTACTTTACAAACGTTTGAATGTTCAAAGTTCAAAATAATATACGCGCTTGTAACTAGATCCACAGGTGGATCGAAATGTGATTAAAAAAGGAAAATTTTAACAGACTAAGGCCTTTTAAGCAAAGGGTTGCAATCCTCTTAAGCTTCGCCGAGCACTTCCAGCCTAATTACGTATACTTGTCACCTGCGCTTAGTCTTTTGAAATACGTCAGTTTTCACTGGTAAATACATTTCTAAAACATTTAGTGTCCGCAATGGTACTTAGTTTTATAAATAACTTTGGATAAATAATTTTCATGTTATCAGTTTAACATGCTAATAATAATTTGAGCCGAAAACTATGCCGGGATCATGATTAATCGACACGCCACTTTAACACCTTTAATAGGTGCACCCCTAATGGGTTATACTTTAATTTAGCATCTGGCGGGTGTATGCCTACACCCCGTGCTTAGGTCGTGGCCATTTGCAATTAAATGAGCTGTGGATATCCAGGACACGGTCGTTTTAATCCCCAAATGTTTAATATTAAGAAATACGAATTAAAATAGATTATTTGAATTCCCGACTCATTGGCTTTGATCCCATATCCAACCATGCAGTATTAGTATACCGTATCCCAAGCCCGTATACGGAAAATAAGTTAAAGTATTTACATGGCTTGCAAAATCTTTAAATAATAAGAAAATAAGCAAAGCACAGCCGTAATCAATTAAACTATCTTGGCGACAATCTACCGGAAGTCTCTAGTCTGGAATGGATGGTATTATTAACCGATTAGTTAGCTAGCGGGTCTTTATTTAGTCATTGACTTAGACCGGCTAACTTAAAATAAAGAATATGGTACGAAAACGCTAGATTAAGCGATGACCGGAAAGAATGTATTTTGGACCCGACAAGTACTAGGACTTGTATAATATGGGTTACCATTTTACATTCGGAATTTGAGAATATTTTGATATGGTTAAATCCTTTTGGTTATATTACATAAACTAGTTACGTGGGCCGAACCGTACGCATATAAGCGAAACCGGGTAACCGGGTGAGTCCTACACAAGTTCCATATGCCATTAGGTTTTAAATATGTTAAAATATCAGTAAGTTATCGATATGTTGGCCCGTTATGGTTTAAAATCAAACTATGCCTTAAAAGGGCAATTTGGTCATTTTACAACATAATAAACGGGTTTATATGTAAACTGATGTTAAGGTCATAAACATTCTGTAAAAACACTTATTTTATGATGTTATATCAGCAGGATATCAATTATATGTGTGGTTTATAGTTTAAGACCAAACTATGCCCCGAAAGGGCATTTTGGTCATTTCACATATAATTCGATAACTTATTTGGGAGTCTGAGTTTGGGACATGTACCTACTGTTAATAAGTTGAAAATATGTTTTGAAATCAGTAGGTATCAAGACTTGATGCTCTAATATGGTTTTAAACCATCTTATGCGCTGAAATGGCGATTAAGTCGCTAAATGACGATTTAAATGGTATTTAAGCGAAACTGTTGTTGTGAGCAGGTTTGTATGACCAAAATATGTTAATATATGTATTAAATCAGTGGGTATAAAGTTTTGGTTGATTTAAATATTTAAAACCCATCTAAAGTGCTGAAAGGGCAATATCGTCATTTAAGAGCATAATATGCAAACTGTAGCGTAAACTTAGTTTACAACCTGAATGAATATCCCAAATAATCCTAATAATGATATTACATCAGTAGGTATTGAGTTTTGTTGTCAAGTTTATGTTTAAACCATTTTATACGCCAAAAGGACGATTTGGTCACTTTAAACGTGTTAATTAGTTAAATAGTTAAACATAGTTTATGACCAGGTTACTAATATCAAAATAGGTTCATTAATATAACAATTCAGTTTAAAAGCTCGTTTATTGCTTGTTAGTGATCAAAACCTTAGTTTATGACAAAAGGGCATTTTAGGCATATTTATCGGATACTTGTGTAAAAGCTCAGATTACTACATGACCATGTCCTATAACTCCTGAGGGTTATAGTATACTATAACATGGTCATAATGCAACTTAGGGACAGTAGCTAAGGTTGCTAAATTGGGTCAGAACTGAAAGTCAAAGCAGAAGTCAACTTTTGCAACTTTTGGTTGCGAACCGACCTTAGGCCTGGAATTGACGAGCCGAACATGTTCGTACATGTTCTTATAATTATTTCCAAGTTATTAGAGTGTCAAAACAGATTTTTAACACCTACATTACTAGTTATGATTTTATTTCAAAACTGACCCGTTTGACTTTTATTAACATAACTTTGACCGTCAAGTGACCAAGCAAACGTGGTAATCAGGAGGTGCCCTCTTGAGGGATTAATACCTACCTTATTACGATCATGTAGCCATGTTCGTTACGAACATTGGCTGGACCATAATGGTCTTAGCTCAAAGTCAAAGCGTTTTTACGTCAACGCTTTGACTTAGTCTTAATGCCTAACAAAACTGAAAGAGAGAGGTAAGGGCACTTACTTAAGGTCCTTAGCACGAAAATAGACTGATTAGGAAGCTCCAAGGATCAGGAACCTTTAGATAATGAATAGAGAAGGATTTTGAGAATGAGCAAATGAAATGGTTGCAAGGGAGCTCTATTTATACTTGAAGATCAAAGCTCAGATCATTACAAGTGTTGGTAGGGTTTATGAGATGAAAACAAGTGTTTAGGGTCGTGGCAAATGCAGAGGAATGGCTCAAGTTTGTGAGAGAAGTGGCAAACATGCTGGCTGCCAACAATCTGCTAGCTGCAGTCCCCTTACGGACCGTAAGGGAATACGCCTTGCGGTCCGTAAGGACCTTTGGTGCCCACAGATTTGAATTGGTTACGGACCGTAACCATAAAGGCTTGGGTCCATAACCGCCTTATTGAAACCTATATTTTGATTGCCTTACGGTCCGTAAGGACCTTCCAAAAGATGATATTTTGGAATTTTACCACTTTGGCCCTCCGACTTTTCTGATGCTCGTTTAGAGGTTATTTAAAATAACATGACGACGTCTTTTAGTCCGTCTTGGCTACACGTGGCAACCAAAATATTCGGGACACGTGTTGGATTTTTATTTGACGAAATTTTCGAGGTGTTACACCTGCTACCGCCGTTCTAAGTTCTTCTGACTAAACGAAGTTAAGACTAAAGTTTTGGAATTGAATTTTGCAGCTTTTTTAGCAAAGCTTAGTAAAAATCCGTCCTTCGGCTACCTTGGATCAAGGGTAGAGATAGGAAGTAAGTAGAAGGTAGATCAACAAAAGTCTTAGTATGGGAAGAGTCAGAGCGAGGGGAGAGACTTTCTGAACGAAGGTAAGTCTAAGTAAGGAAATGAGCACTCTGCTCACATCGAAGTAACTGCTGTCTCCCTTATGGTCGACGTTCTCTCCTCCCATCCTCTCATCTCCCTACCGGTCGTCGAATAGAACTCTTCTTTGCCGTTCTGGTTGGCTTAGGGCGGTCAAACTCTCCCCTCCTCTCCTTAACAGCCGATACCGGTATGTATTTATTTTATGCTTTCTTGTTTGATAACAAATATCATGTCCCTACCGTAGTAAACCGTAAACTAAACCAAACGAACAACATCAGTTCCGGTACCAATATTTATTTTTGTTTTTTTCTTTCGATAAACTGACATCGTATCACTACCGTACCGTACCGAACAACATTTGTACCAGTACTTGTATTCATTTTTATGGTTTTTGGTTTCCAAAAAGTTTCATTTATACAACTCTGTCTACGACGACGAATGAATAACATTATGTGATACCCAGGATGAAACCAGGTACACCATAATCGATCCAAAACTTTAAGCATGCTTAAAACAATAACTGTGCAATAACCCTAAAAACATGTGCAAATTGTGCGTTAGATAAATGATATCTGTTATGTCTCAGAGGAATCCGAGAGCACGTCATGGTTAACATAACACTAATAAGGGCCAACGGTGCGAGGTTGGTGTCCTTAGCCTTTGAAAACGTGTCAACGAGAGCTTTCCGTTTAACAACGCATTAAACATTTGACGATGATTATTAGGTCATTGGTAGGGCTATTTAAGATTCTGAGTTCACGAAAAATCTTAGTTATGTGCCTTAGACCATGACATAAGACTTGAAGCAAATCGGAGCTCGGGCACGCAAAAAGAGGCAACTTCCCAGTTAGGGAAACGCCTTTGTTTTGAAAACAACAAAAGGTAACCAAACATGCAAGGAACGGTCAATCAAGCTTAAAATATTTAAGCTACCATAATACGAGGCTATTATGATTAAAACATAACTGGGGTCGGGTTTCAAGACGGTTATGCATGGTTTTTAAACCGAGTCTTTTAACACTAAAAACGCGAAAAAAGAAGCCCGTTTCGCAAATCGGGGACACGTATGGGACCCCAAAACGAACCTAAATGCAAAACCAAGATAAACATCATCTTCTAACACGAAAAACGAAGCACGACAAAGCGGGGGGTGGGGTAGGGGTACCCCACCTTGCGACCGCCCCTTTATTATATATATATATATATATATATATTTATTATCATATTTCATTTCACTCAAAAATCTGCCATAACCCTCAAGAACACAGCTGATCCTCACCTAATCTAGCAAATCAAAGGTATTTTTCAAGATTATTAAGGTTTTGATGAAGTTTTCTTGATTAAACATGAACTAAACTATGAAAACTCTTTTTAATCCATGTTAATGGATGATTTAAACATGGTTCTTGGTTGAATAAGATCACCTCAAGGATTCCCTGATGTTATATGATAGCCAAGATCACGACACTTTGGCTTTTGATACCCTAATCGACCCCTAGTCGACCAAAATCGAATAACAAAGAGATTAACCGAAAAATAGTGAAACAAAGCTTGATTGACATGAATTATGGCATGTTTGGATTGTGATTAATGTGTAGATACTGAGTATAGCACCCACACACTTCTGGACTCACAGAAAAACACACGGGAAGCTGCGCTAGGTATAACACCCGATTAGGATAGGGTTAGGGTTAAGAGATCCTAGTTAGGGATCGACGAGCCGGTTCCAACGCCATTGGAATGAGTCCAATCGGAGTTCGTTTGAGTCGGTTCCCCACTGTTTAGTGTTCTCCACTTTTTTAGTGTTCCCCAATGAACCTCACCACTATATATATATACATACATATATATATATATGTATGTATATATATATATATATATATAGGGAAAGTATATATAGAAAACCCACTTGTGGTGAGAAAACCTATGAAACTCAAAGCTCCCGACATTTTTTTATTTTGAAAAAAATTACAATGTAATATACATGTTTTTAAGGATTTTGAGCAAAAAAAATCAAAAAAGCGCCGAACAGATTTTTTTAAAAAATAAACAAGTTTTTGTATAACATATGTTATAGTCGCGTTGCTGAAAACTTGTTTTTTTTAAATATCCACTCGGCGCTTTTTTGATTTTTTTGCTCAAAACCTTTAAAAACATGTATATTACATGTGTATTTTTTTCAAAATAAAAAAATATCGAGAGCTTTGAGTTTCCTAAGTTTTCTCATTACAAGGGTTTTCTCTATATACTTACATTATATATATATTGGGAGGAGGGTGTGGGTGGGTGAAGGGTATAGTTTTTTAGGTTTTTGATAGGGGTGGAGGGATTTAGGTTTTTTTTGGGGGGGTAGAGGGGTTGGGTGGGGAATTTAGGATTTTGGGTGGTGGGAATTCATTGTTTGAGTTTTATTTATTTATTTATTTATTTTTGTTTTGGGTTTATTTTGTTTCTGTTCACATTTTTCAAGTTCCTTCCTTAAAGCTAGTTTTTGCATGAAACCTACCACACATATACACACACACACATATATATATACAATATATATAGAGAGAGAGAGAATGAGAGAGAGAGAGAGGCCATCAAAACCGTGTTAACACGTTTGTTTTTTATATAAAGTGACACCGTTTACCCTTTTTTATTTTAATCGTATAATAAAGTTAATGTTTCATTAAAATTCCGAATATACTGTTGCGATGATACTTTTTATCTACATTTTGATATAAGTTAATTTTAATGTTCTTTACCATGATGGGCCGAACCAATGTTGTACAGTGTTGTGATAAAACGAATTGATTCAGACCGAATAATATTGGTACTGGTGTAAGTATAACCTGAATTGGTACTCGTATTCGGACCGAACATAAATTGATTAGTGTTCTGGTAGTTTGGCACAGTCCTTCCACATACATGAATCGATTTTGATACCTAAAAGTTTTGGTTCTTAGGAAAGTGGGCCATGTAGGCAATCAAACGAACCGAACGAACACGAAGAAGACCTTGTTCGTGTTCGTTTGTTAAGAAATATATGTGTTCGCGAACCGTTCACGAACACTTATCGAACGAGATTTTATGTTTGTGTTCTTTGTTATGAAAATGAACTTGTTCGTTTGTGTTTGTTTGTTAATTTTAGGCAACGAACAAAAACGAACATTGATGAACACAAATGAGCACAAACTGATGCTCGTGAACACGAATGGAAACAAACAAACACAAACAATCGTTCATGAACAGGATATAAATACACTGACACTTATTAGATATTTAATTTGTCGGAATTTTGAAGTATTTAAATAAATATAAAATCTTGAAACACTAATGAACTATCGAACGCAAACGGACAAGTTACCGAACGTTCACGAACATAAACGAATGAATACGGACTCTGTTCATGTTTTTCATTTAACTAAACAACAAAATTTCTTGAGTGTTCGTTTGTTTGATAAACGAACGAACACAAACGAACTTCCCGCCGAACGGTTCACGAACTGTTCGCCGAACGTTTGGTTCGTTTACTATCACCCACCCTGCATATAGCCCAGGCCAACCATGGCTAGATTTGGTGTATGTAGCATGTTTTAATGTGAACTAGTGGTTTGCCCCCGCGCTATTTGGCGGGAACTCAGTTAGTATCCGTTTATAGCAGTTGAAAGAAAAAAAAGCAAAAAAGTAAAGTCGTAATATGCCCAAAAGAATACGTGCTTTATATCAATCGAAACCCATAGAAAAAAATATCGGTTCAGATAATACCGATATTTGTACCGATGTTGTTCGGTTGAAATTGGTTCGGTTGTCTCGTATAAACACTCTTGTTTATGATAAAAGAAATGTTTTTTCTATATTCTTATTGGCACTCGTATAGTTTACAGTTTACGATAGAAAATATCAATCGAAAACCATAAAAAGAATACCGGTTCCTACGCTGGTAAACAGGCGTAAGTGGTCGTCCGGGTCAGTCATTCCGTTAAACTTCCCCACGTTTGATGGTAACTTTGCGTGCTCAAGTGGAGCTAACACAATCTCTTTCACAAACTTAGATTCCTCTGCTGCTTCAGCTGGCCTATAGATCAGGTTGTAATCATGCTCGGCTTCCGGATTATAAACCGCGTGAACTTTTGGTCTATAATCAACATGATCCTTCGATAAACGATTGAACACACTTGCACTATCACCCTCATCATATGACTTATCATATTCGTCGTACTGAGTGTCCCGCTTTTGTGACAAGCGCGGGCCCAGACGAGAATGGACGGAAGCACATTTTTGAGTTTGTTCTTCCTGGCGTGTAACAACTCATAAATTCACTCTTATCTTTTTCCGTTTAGTCCGTTTGTATCTTTCATTGTAAATCCGAGATTTGATTAATGGGATGGTTTATGTTTGTTAAATACTTTTATCTCAACTATATCGCATCTAAACCCTTATTAAACGCTAACTCAACGCAATCACAAGTAACTATGTTACTTTAAGAGCCGAGTGTGTTATTGTTTACTAAACACTTGTACCTTCGACATCGCCTATCACGGCGCATCACAACGCAATTGATTATGTTACTTTATTTTATTATGTGTTATGTGTGTTTTATGATTTATGGTTATATCCGCTATCGCAATGTTTTCACTCGCACGAATCGCTTAATCGCATTATTTTATCATTTAAAACACTTAATATAACTATCTAATACGAACCGAATCGCCAAACGAACACCTAACGCGACAATAACGAACAAAACTTAGCCATTAGGCCAAGTTCGGCCAAACTTGGGCATCCCAAGTTCTCCCGAACTTATTCAGGCCATCAAGACTTCAACTCAACAGCAAGTTCGCTCGAACTTGCACTTTCCAAAGCTGAACTAGCCAGGTTTGCCCGAACTTGTGCCAAGTACGCCCGAACTTGTTCCAAGTTCGCTTGGAAAGTGGCAAGTTCGGCCGAACTTGATCACTGCTACCCTCATCTTCACCTCACCTATAAATACCCAACACCTCCATTCGTGCACTCCTTGCCGCAAGTTCACCCGAAAGCTCCCAAAACCGAAAACCTTTGATTTCCAAGTAAGAATCAACCCGTTTTCATGCAAACAACAACGTTTTACAACGATTTCTCACAAGGTTCTACCTTTGATTTCATCAAAACTCTTCTGTTTACGAGAATCTTCATCTTTTTCTACAAAACTTCTTTTTTCACTTAGATCTACACTTAGATCTAAGTAAAACCTTTTAAACATCGATTTTTACACAAAATTCGGACTAAAAGACGTATGTTTCGTTCACTATGAAGTGGAATGAGGCGTTGTCAAGCAAGATCTCAGATCCGGAAGCACAAGGACGATGTCGTCATCTTGCACGAGCTGGACTAACCCGTACGAACAATCAAGTTCGCCCGATTAGCCTGAGTTCCTGTAAAGTGGCTAAAACTCGCTCCAAAAGACCTCTCCAGCCTAGGTTTTGCTCAGTAGCTTAAGGTTGGAGGGATGAACACTCCATTTCCTTCGCAAACGACGCCAAAACACACGATTTGGTGACCATTTCAGTCAAGTTCGCTCCAAATTGAGCAAGTTCGCTCGAAGTTGTCACCAGATTGGTGACCAAGTTCGGCCGAACTTGCCAAAATTCCCAAGAAATCAACCAAGTTCACTCGAACTTGTATCAACCTCAACAAAAACAAGGCAAGTTCGCCCGAACTTGTACCAAATCCAAGAGATTTGGTACAGATTCACCCGAACTGTACTCTGCTCCTTCACTTTCGACCGTTTCAGTAATTCGGAAGACTGATGCACTTCTGTTCGCTTACAGGCTGAACCGGCACTCCCTTCAATCCACATTAGATCCCGTCTCTATCCCTAATCGCACCAACTGTGAGTATACTTGAACCCCTTTACGCTTAAACGCACTTTTGGGTGTCACATATGTTCGTATATCAAAACACATCACACAACTCAACGCTTACTCGCAACCCGCTGATACATGACTATACGTGAAATCTGCTGAATTGTATATGTTACTTGATTACTAGTACGCCACCCTTAACATGATAGCTTGCTAGAGGTTGACCCGCCACCCGAAGGCCCGGGTTATTAAGGCTCGCATTTTTATTTTTCATTTATTTTCTCTTTAGGGCGTGGACACTTGTTCACGTGCCTCGCACTCGCGGTTTGTTGTTTACTTGAATCTAAGTAGTTGCATAGTTGTTAGGAACTGAGTTTGAATTACTCGTAGTTTTTGTTTCAAAAATGGAAAATGATTGAATTAAAAGAGATTTGCAGCGGAATAAGATGGAAACTTTTACTACAAGCAATGGTCGTTTGTTTTCATCATCAACATGCTTTCAAGTTGATTAACTTGCATGTGATTCACAAACTCCCCCTCAGCCTTTGCAATTACAGTTTGGTAATGAGAAAATGCAAAGAAGATGATATGCGAAAGTTGATCTTTTAAGAGACTAGTTTAAAGGTTACATGAGTTGCCTATTTATACTAACTATCTAACCTCTGAGCATCTTTGATGACGTCAGGTTGATAGTGACAGGAAACTAATATGTAACTAATCTAAACATTGCTTATACTAACTATCAGTGCTTGGCACTGTTACATTGATTAACTAAGCTAATGACTAAACTCTTATCACTATCCTCTGTCCCTTGTTAACTCTGGCAGACCTTGAAGCTTTGTGAAGGCAGATGATAGGATGAGCAGTCTTTATGGAAAGCAGTGTAAGTACATCAGAGGTTGTAACCTCTGATAGTTGAACCAAAGCTCGGATAGTGTTATTTGGCTTTATATCATCTGTTCCTTTCATAGGGTTCAATCCCAAAAATATCCCCTGGAACAGATGATGCCAAAAACACTTTATTCTTGGTTTTTATTCCTCAGAAGGAATTCTCTTATATGACCTTTGAATTGAAGTTCAAAGTTAAGAGATTCCATGTCATCAGCATCCTTCACCAGCTTTAAACATAGTAGTTCTTGGAAGTCTTCTATGTAAGCTCATAAGCATCTTCCATGGATAGTTTAGTGGCTGCACCATCAGACTTGAGAAATGTTAATTCATGGTTGTCTTTGTCAATTTTTGGGTTTGATGGTTTTCTTGAAGGTGCTTTTATTGCAGAGGTTTGTAAATGAGCCATCTTTGATAAATCTTTAGCCAGCTTGGCACTTGTATCATTTGTGTGATAATCAATCATATTCTAATCCCTTCTTTGATAAATGTATCCTCTTTGCCAGTCTTTTCATTCATCTCCCCTTGCTTTTCTTGTGTTGCAGGGCAAGTGTGGAGTGGGCAGATGTTGAGTTGGACTTTTTAGAGAGTTTAGCTCTGAAAATAGCATCTTCTTTTGAATAGTTAGGCTTGGGAGGCATGGATGGATCCTTTTTCCTAATTTCTTCCAAACTTTTGTTAGTGTCTATCACCCTCACCTCACCTCATCTCATCACTTGGTTTTTGGAACCATAATGATTTTGAATCAGTTCTTGCTTCATTCTCTTCAACTTCAAGGCATTTTCAGTGATATCTTTCTTGTATAAATCCCAGTTGGGAGGAGTTGACTTTTTAAGAGGATCTTTCAACATTTCTTGCATTCTGTTGATTTCCTCCCTCAGTTCATCTATGCTCCAATCCCTGAACTGTGGCCTTGTTGCCTTATACATCTTCTTTTCCATGATATACTCAATGAGTTCACTCTTGAGCAACTTATATTCCTTTACTGACAACTGGTTGCTCAGATCCTTGACAAAATTTTGTAGAATGGTGACTTTACTCAGTTGAAAGGACATGATAATCTGTATCTCTCTATCATTTTTACCAGTTGATTCTCTTTTGGCAATATCCTCTGCTTGCTTCTTTTTCAATTCTAGATAGGCATCAAAATTTGCTGGTCTTGGATAGCCATAAGAGATAGAATTGTTCTTTTGTCAGGGTCATCCTCTGAAAAGAAACTTAGGATCTCTTCCCTGACTGCTGGTAAATCAAGAGGATACAACTTTGATGCAGGAATGACTTTAAGAGTTGAAGAAGTTGTAAGCACTGATGTGGGGATCACTAGTGTTGATAATAGTGGAAGAGGTGCAGAGATCTCATCATCATTTATCACTTTTGTGATTTTCCTCCTTTTAAACCTTAAAGTAGGTGATGGTGGTTGTGGGATTTTTGGTGGTGTGCATAATGGTTGAGTTGATGTGGGAAATGTGATCATGGCAGTGGATGGAGTTGCATCTGTTGCAACCTCTGCTGTATCAACAGATGTTGACACAACAGTTGCTGTAACATCTGCTTGTGTGGATGTGGGTTGTGGTTTTGAAGATGTGATAGGTTTTTGAGAGACAGAGGTTTTCATGGTTGGATTGGTTTCAGGCTTAGTTTTAGGAGGTGTGGATGTTGGTTGCCTGGCTTTTCTAGCAGGAGCTCTTTTTGATGAAGTACCAACCTCTCCTTTTTCTTTTTGCTGATCAATCTTTTTCTTAACCAACACTCTGCTCTCCTCAATCACATTCTTCTTGTGACTAGCCCTTGCCTTGGCCACAATTTCTTGAGTTAAATCTTTCTTCTTTGAACCATCAGGCCTTGGAATGTTCAATGTAGGTCTGGCTTTATCATCATCTATTGTTAGCTTCTTTGGACCCAAAGGTTTCTCCCCCTTTTTGGCTTCATCTGTTGTAACAAATATAACCGTTAGAGGTGCATGGCTAGTGGTTGTGAGTAGATGTGCTTTGATGGCTTTAATGTCTGCTACAGTATCTTGATACCTTGATTCAAACATGTTTCTAACATCATTCATCTGGTGCTTGTGTTGTAAATCCAAATAATGTTGTTGATGTTGAAACAGAGGTTAAGAGCTTCTTTGAGATCAGCAGTGGATAGAACAGAGGGTTGACTTTTTGTAGCTATCATCTGCTTTAGTAAATCTTTGATTTCACCAACAGAGTTTTCTATTCTGGTCACTCTCTCCGTCAAATCCTGGTATTTTAGATCATCACCTAATTTAATAGGATCATTTGAATTCCTACCAGTGGTGGTAGTTATATCTATGTTATCATGAGCAGTGGTTTTAGAACCAGCTTCAAACATAGATGCCCCTTTGTCTTGGTACTGGGGACTTCCCATCCTTAGAGGTAACAGTTGTTGCCTCAGCAGTGGTTGCCTTCAACCAAGTCTTATTAATGAAACCACTGTCCAATTGAGAACTAGGGAGTTCTGCAATTGAAGTGGCTGCTTGTGTTGAACTATCACCAAGGGTTACATGTAACCCAAGGGATGTAGCCTCTTCATTTGCTGATGGGCTAGCAATGAATAAAGAATCAGACCCAGCCACTGGATGAAGTATATTCTCAGTAATAAGTTGTTGAAGTGCTGTTTGTGTCTGAACTAATTCAATTGCATTCAGCAATGGTACAATTGTGGTGGAAGTGAAGGTATTGGTGAAGGTGGTTAAGTAGAAAGTGACATTGCCCTAGGAGAGGGGCTGTGGAAGATAGACCCAAGTGGATCTAGAGCTTCATAATTTGGTGTCCCTGTGTCTACAACCTTTTCCTTTTGTGAGGAAGAAGGAGTAGTTTCAAAGCCGGAGGGAGATCTTTGAACCATCTGTTGTGAAGAAGTAGCAGCAGTGGTTTGTGACTTTGGTACTGTCACAGGGTTAACCTCTGGGATCTCATCTTCCAGAGGACCCTTTTTGGGTTTGGTAGGCTTTTTGGAAGTTGTTTTGGTTTTCTTTTTGGAAATTTTTGGTGTGGGTTTCAAGGCAGCGGTTATGTTGCCCTGATCACCAAGAGCAGTGGCTCAGTAGCAAGAGGTTGAGTTTGAACATTTTGTTCTGGTAAAACTTACTCATCCTCCTCTACTTATGTTTTCGCAACTTTATCTTGGTTTGTTATTCTGGTGAAAGTTTCATGATTAAGGCGGCCTAGATTAACCACAACGCTAATTTTACTTTCAGGACCTTTAGTTTGATCCTTTAAGTAACACTCAAGAACCGTGGATGCATCAAAAAAGCTTTTCTTTTTTTCAATATTTTTAAAATTATTTACAAGATCATTGAACAGTATCTGGGAGTAGTTTAAATCGGTGTTAGTTAAAATTGCAAACCCCAGATATTGCATGTTCAATGGGATTTCATTGAAAGCAGTGGATTTTGCTGAGAGACAAGTAAGAATTGTGTGAAAGAAAAATCTCATCTCAGCAGGAAAGTTAGGTTTAAAAATGGCATACTTTTATGGCCGATTAACCTCTTTCCAGAAACTATGCTTGGATCTCATTAATGGGAAATGACACAGGGTGTTGTATGTCATTTAGCTTGAAAATTGAGAGATCAATTGGGGGCTAACTTACAACAACACTCCCCTACTCTTGAAATTATTGTATAAGGAACACCATCAGTAGATGAGTGAACCTTTGCATTTTTTCAGAAATCACGAAGAGCATCAATGTAAATGGGGGCTTTGACGGTTAACATGTGCAAGAATTTAGACTTTTGCAAAATTCGAATATTGGATGATACGATTATTTGCGTCGTTTTCTTCAAGTATGGCAGTGTAATTGTGTGGGGTTTTTGATTATGAGAGTGAAAGGTAGAGGTTCTTGTTGTGATTTTGCTTTGGATTTTGAAGATTTTGATTTGGGAGCCATGGTGTTTGAGAGAAAAACTGTTTTGAGATTTTGAAATCGACACAGTTTAGGGTAACCATTGGTGAGATAAAACAGGGGTTTTATAGGGGTTTTGAAAAAGTGAACATGACGTGGCATCTGTTGCAAGATCTGATGGCTAACATCTGGCCACGTGTAACCTCTGATGAGAAAAGTAACTGTTGATGTGGGAAACCACTGTTTTAGGACAGAGGTTTGGACAATACTGATTTGTTAACACTATCAGAGGATAGCCATCAGTGGTTTTGAAGAGGTGGAAAAATAGAAGTCAGAGGATACACTCTATCAGTGGATAAGATTTTAAAGCCTATCAAAGGTTTTGAGCAAACAGATGTTGTGATCAGAATTTTAAAGATTTATTAAAAAAAATCAATTTTAAACTATTTTTAAGGAATTTTTGAATTTCTGAAAAGATTTTGATGCTATGTACACATAGATTTACAAGAAAACTTGTTTTTAATCCATGTTTAGCATACCAAGCCTTGAGATCAATTTTTCAAATGTAGATGTATCCAATGCCTTGGTTAAAACATCTGCCCATTGATCTGAAGGGTATGGACATGATGCAAAGAAATCAAACCTTTTTCATAGCAATCTCTCAAAAAGAGATGTCTGATGTCAATGTACTTTGTAGTTGAATGAGAAACTGGATTTTTAATGATATTTTCAGCAGCTTGACTGTCCAATTTGAGTGGAGTCTTTAGTGCAGTGATACCAAAATCCAACAACTGGTTTTGAAGCCACAAGAGTTGAGCAGTGCAGCTAGCAGCAGCAATATACTCTGCCTCAGCAGTGGATGTTGAAACTGCAACCTGCTTTTTGCTTTGCCAAGACACTAGACAATCACCTAGGATTGACATCCTCCTGATGTGGACTTCCTTGTAGTTTTACACCCAGCAAAATCACTATCTAAAAAACCTGAAAGCTCAATATTCCCATTAGCTGGATACCAGATACCAAGTGTGGGAGCACCTTTTATGTATCTGAATATCCTTTTTACAGCAATAAGGTCAGACTTTCTAGGTAATGCCTGTGATCTAGCACAAACACATGTTGCAAACATGATGTCTGGCCTGAATGCAGTTAGGTACAATAAAGACCCAATCATGCTTCTATAAAGAGTTTGCTCAACAAGGTCATCTTTACCACCAATGGTGTCTAGCTTGGAGGTTGCCATGGGTGTGCTACATGGTTTACAATCATCCATATCAAACTTGTGAAGCAGTTCTTTCACATACTTGTTTTGATGGATAAATGTACCATGGTGCAATTGTTTAACTTGAAGACCAAGAAAACATTGGAGCTCACCCATTGCATTCATCTCAAACTCTGCTGCCATGAGTTTTGAAACTCTTCACACATAGCAGTGCTTGTGGAACCAAAAATGATGTCATCCACATAAATTTGGACAAGCATAAAATCTTTTCCTTTCCATTTTAAAAACAGGGTTTTATCTATTTTGCCTCTAGTAAACCCTATGGATAAGAGAAAAGTGGATAGAGTTTCATACCAGGCTCTTGGTGCTTGTTTCAAGCTATACAATGCTTTGTTGAGCTTGTAGACATGATCAGGATGGAATGCATCTTCAAAACTTTGGAGGTTGACAGATATACACCTTTCTTTGATTTTTCCATACAAAAATGCACTCTTTATATCCATTTGAAACACCTTTATGTTGTGGTTAGCAGCAAAAGCTAAGAACAGGCGAATAGCTTCCAACCTTGCTACAGGAGCAAAAGTCTCATCATAGTCTATACATTCTTCCTGTCTATAGCCTTGAACCACGAGCCTTGCTTTTTTTTGACAAAAATACCCCTTTCATCAGTTTTGTTCTTGAAGACCCACTTTGTGCCAATTGGACTTACATCTTTTGGCAGTGGCACAAGCTCCCAAACTTGTTGTCTTTTGAACTGAAGGAGTTCTTCTTGCATGGCTTCTACCCAACTGTTGTCTTTCAGTGCCTCTTGGTACTTGACTGGTTGTATGAGTGATAGAAAACAGCAAAAAGACAAATATTTTGGGATTGGCTTCGTGTGAGCACCCCAGATTTGATGTTGCCAATAACTTGATCTGCTGGATGGCTTTTGAGATAAATCAAATCACCTTGGCATGGAACAATAGCATTTTGAGGTGATGGCTGCAAATGTGTATCATCTGAGCTAACCTCTGCTGGTGAATTTGAAGTATCAGCCACTGATGAGAATGGTGGTGGTGGTATTGGGGTATAGAGGTAACATTCTGATGATTTTGGTGCCTAAATGTAGGACTTTTATCAACAGATGTTTGATTTTGTGAACTGGCAGAGGTTTGAGGATCAATCACTGTTGACCCAGAAGTGGCAGAGTTTACACAAGAGCTTGTAGCACTTGATCCTCTGTTTGAAGAATAGACTTTTGTTTGTGGAAGCACACAGTCATATCCTTGATCTTGATCTTCTTCAGATGATTGTGGTGTACCTGCATTGTCTAGCTTGATAGAAACATCAGCAAATGTGAATTTATCTAAATCAAAAAGCTCTGCATGATTGCTGGAATTTTCAGTGATGACAGTTCATTGAACTTCACATTCAACATTTCTTCAACACACTTTGTCCTAGAGTTAAAAACTCTGTAGGCTTTGGCAGGGGTTGAGTATCCCAGAAAATAACCACAATCGATTTTGGCTGCAAACTTAGATATAGAATCTTTTAAGTTCAAAATGAAGCATGGACAGCCAAAAACTTTACAATATGAAATCAGAGGTTTGATTTTATACAAAATCTCATAGGCAGTCTTTTGAAGCCTGGGGTTAATCAAAACTCTGTTTTGAACATAGCAAGCAGTGTTTACAGCCTCTGCCCAAAAGGACAAGGGTAAACCAGAATCTACTAGCATAGTTCTTGCTGATTCAATTAAGGTTCTGTTTTTCCTTTCAATCACCCCATTTTGCTCTGGAGTTCTTGGAATGCTATATTGTCTAACAATTCCTTTTGACTCACAAAAAGCATCCAACCCCCTATTTTTAAACTCTGTTCCATTGTCACTTCTAAAGATTTTTACTGAAGATCAAATTTCTTTTCTACTTGTTTGACAAAGTTTTGCAAAGTGCTTGTAGTTTCATCCTTATAATGAAGAAAGAAGGTCCATGTAAACCTAGAGAAATCATCAACTATCACTAGGCAATACCTTTTGTGTTTTAAGCTCATGATTTGCACTGGGCCAAACAAGTCCATGTGCAATAGTTGTAAACACTGGCTTGTTATGGACTCTTCAATTGATTTGAAAGAACTTTTATGTTGTTTGCCTTTTAAACAGGAAACACAATGTCCATCACAGGAAAATTGCTTGTGAGGCAAGCCTCTTACAAGACTTTATTTTGAGAGTGTGGTGATAGTTTTAAGATTTGTGTGTCCAAGTCTTCTATGCCATAATTCAGTCTCTTTGCTAGAAGCAACTGAGAATAGACATGTCCCAGACATAGGATTATCTTTTAGCATATCTACCCCATACACATTCCCACTTCTGTGTGCAGTGAGTTATGCTTTGCTCTCAGCAATGATTTGATCAATCCTTTTAACAACCTCTGGTCCCATAATTTGACAAGTTTTCTTAGTGAAGAAGGATCCATATCCTCTGTCACTCACTTGTGAGACACTCAGCAGATTAAATTTCAGATTGTCAATCAAATTCACATTTTCAAACTTGAGTTTACCAGCCAGAACTGACCCAGACCCTAAAACCTTTCCCTTTGAGTTATTACCAAAAGATATATCACCCCCCATGAGCCATGAAGTCCTTGAGAAGGGCTCTACATCCTTTCATGTGCCAGAACCTCCACTATCTACATACCCTAAGCTATCGAGGCAAGTAGAGGGTCCCTACACATTTAAGTAAATAGATCAGTTAAGTTGGTCTCCAAAGCTAAAATGGCTTTGGATGGGGTCACAGATGGTCCAACCTCAAGTCTAGGACAATGGTCAGTGGTTTTGAAATTTTCTTGTAACATCTGCTCTTGACCATTTCCTATCAGATGATTGTATCCATAAGGGTGCCTGTTTACTCTTTGCTTTGAAGGCTTTTTTGTAACCTTTATAAGCATGAGGAACCTTTTTATAAGTAGGTTGGCCATACCCTCTTGGAAATGAGTTTGAAGGTGGGGCATCTATCACTTGCACCTCTCTTTGAACAGAGGTTTTGTTTAAGCTTTTGTAACAGATGTTTCAATTGGTTCAAAACTCTGCTTGGATTTATTTCCAACAGAACTTGAACTTTCTCTTTCAAGTGCTTTTGCCTTGATCTCTTTTATCTTTGGTTCATAGTTTTTGAGATAGGCACACTGTTGAATTGAGTGATTTGTTTTGCTGCAGATGGTGCATTTTGAAGAGTTTTTGATAACACAAGTTTTGTTAATGTCATAGGCTTTTAAAAGAAAACAATCTGCAGCCACATGATTTCTTTTTTCACAAAATTCACAAAACAAGTTTTTAATCTTTACTCTTCTTTTCCTATCAAACTTTTTCTCAGCAGTGGTTGTAACCTCTGCTGGCACATCTTTGATAGGGATCACCAGTGCTTTTGGGGCTTTAATACCATCAGTGGTTGTGAAGTCCATTGGCTTAAAGTTCTCTAAGATATCACATTCATTTGACCAAGTTGGTTTAAACTGATATTTTTCAATTTCTTTATCTTTTGTTGAAACCTCTAGTTTTTCCAAAACAATTTTTGTTTCCAGCTTTATCTGTGATTTTTATCTCTTCACCAGCCAAATTTTTAGGGACAACTTCAACCAACTCAGAATCAATTTCAGCAACATTTTTCTCATTTTGGTCATAGGCTCTAAAACCTACACCAAACTTGATGTTGCTCTTGATCTGAGCATCAAGCATAATTTCATAACCTTTGCAGGACTTAGCCCATTTTTCACAAGTGATTTGGGTTTCTTCTAACTCCTTTTTGCAAACTTGGTATTTTTCTACCATAGTTTGGAGTTTGTCCTTGGTTATGCTTGATTCATGTCTTAGGCTACTCATTTCAGAATCTTTTTCACTTAACTTTGATTTTAACTCTTTAATCAATTTTTCAAAATTAAGTTCATCTTCTAAAATTTTGTTTCTCATGTTTTCATTCACCCTTTTGATGTTTGCAAAAGCAATGATGCATTTATCAGAACATAGATATTTAAGGATCTAAGGTGATACCTTTGTAGCATCCATAAGAGCACAATCACACTCATCTTCACACACATCAATGTTCCATGGATCTGTAGGAGAGTTCTTTTCTTTATCAGCAGCATTTTCTCTTTCTTCACTTGAAACCACTGTTTCATCACAAACTTGAACTTCATCAGATTTTGACACTATCTCCACAGATTCAACACCTTCAGCAATTGTCTCTAAGGCCATTAAACAAAATTTTTGTTCAACATCATTTTTGGCCATTAAAGCAAAGTTTTCATCAGTCAAATCCTCAGGCAAACAGCTCCAGACAACATAACTTTGTGTGAAAAAGCTTTGTTGACCAACCTCTGCTGGACTAGCAGTGGTTTGAGAAGGTTGTGTAACAATGGGTGCTTGTTGAACAAGCACTTGAGGATGAGATGGTGCCTGAACATATTGAATTTGTGGAGCAGTCGATTGAACATAATGCACTAGAACAGTGGTAGCAGGATGTGCAAAGTGGGCAGTGTTTTGAACATGTTGAGCAGGGGCATATTGGGAATAATGAGCAGTGTTTTGTGTGTGCTAAGGTCTAGTGCCAGGATGAGTCACTATTGGTCCAAACTTTGAGACCTGCATTCTCTGGCAAAGTGTCCTAGCCTATTACACTTATAACACTTGACTTTTGATTTATCCAGCCCAACCTTCAACCCCCATGCAAACCTGGGAATTTTCTACCAGTTCTCTTATAAAATTTACTAGCCCTAACACTCAATAGGGCCAGTTGGTGCAAAATATCCATTTCCTCAAGATCAGATGGTTCAATGTGTTGTAAATCATTAGCTCAAAGGATAGATTGTCAGAGGTTTGGCTTTCCCCACTAGCAGTAAAAGCATAGTTGGGTGCATATGTTTCAGATCCAAAGTTCCCACCAGATGTAATATCAATATAGTGATCATAACTTTGGTCCTTACTACTGCCAGAACCCTCTTCTTGGCCAAAAAGAGCTGTATTACCCAATGAGTAATCATCAGTCATTTTGCCAGAATCTTGCAACTTCTTTTTCTGGTTTAACTCTCTCTCATAAGTGAGGAGTATCCCATGAAGTTGTGTCAACGACATTTCTTTAAACCCAACAGATTTTCGCGTTACATAAGCTACCGTCTCCCACTTATCTGGTAACGATCTAAGGAAACGACTATAGACAGTCGAATTAGGAAAAACCACGTTAAGCAATCTAAGTTCACTGATGAGACAGTTGTAACGTTCAAATTGTTGTGTTAAAGACTGTCCTTTTAAGTGACAAAACGTTTCATACTGCTGATTTAGAACTTCTCTATTACTTTCTATCACTTCCTCAGTCCCACCGAATTGCTCCTTAAGTGCATCCCATAACTCCTTTGCACTATTGCAATGGAGTAGACCAGCATAAATTTCATTGGGTAAGGCCGAAGCAACTATGCTAAATGCCTTAGCATCCAATTCAATTTTCTGGAAATCCTGCTCCGAAAAGTTTTCAGATTTTTTGGTTGGATCCTCTGTGCTTGGAACCATTGGAACGTGAGGTCCATAAGCAATAGATCTCTAGAAACCGGTATTTTGCTGAGCAAGGATGTGTCCCATCCGTCGTTGCCAAATGAAATATTCATTTCTTTTGAGCATCGGCGGTTTGAACAAGGAACCATAATTGGCATCCTGTGTGTTTTGAGACATTTTCAGTTGATTTTTCACAGATTTTGTTTTAAAAACTTTGAACGTAATAAAACTCTGAATATCAAGTTAAAAACAACCAAACTGATTAGCAAGAGAGCTGATCTGTTCGAACCAACTCGATTGTTAGATCGAATTTGATGAATCAAGCTCTAATACCAATTGTTAGGATCTGAGTTTGAATTACTTGTAGTTTTTATTTCAAAAATAGAAAATGATTGAATTAAAAGAGATTTGCAGCGGAATAAGATGGAAAACTTTTACTACAAGCAATGGTCGTTTGTTTTCATCATCAACATGCTTTCAAGTTGATTAACTTGCATGTGATTCATAAACTCCCCCTCAGGGTTGATAGTGACAAGAAACTAATATGTAACTAACTCTAAACACTGCTTATCTAACTATCAGTGCTTGGCACTGTTACATTGATTAACTAAGCTAATGACTAAACTCTGATCACTATCCTCTGTCCCTTGTTAACTCTGGCAGACCTTGAAGCTTTGTGAAGGCAGATGATAGGATGAGCAGTGTAAGTACATTAGAGGTTGTAACCTCTGATAGTTGAACCAAAGCTCGGATAGTGTTATTTGGCTTTATATCATCTGTTCCTTTCATAGGGTTCAATCCCAAAAATAGTTCACATCTCTTACGTATGTCATGCGATGTATGCTAAACGCTTTTAAATTTATTATGTACCCAAACCTGTATGCTTACCTTTACTTAATTGTATTGACATTTTATTTTAACATATGTGGCAGGTTGATGACATCGCTGAAATGGATTAGGACTATCTTTTAGAAATTCATGTATTAAAATCTAGAGAAGATCGAATTTGATGTGTTTTAAGAGATATTATGTTTTGTAAGGATTAATGTGAAATATTGGTTGATTGTATGGAGGTTGACTATTTAAAATACTGTCATATTAGTTGTTATGGAATTTCTCTTGAGACAATTTGATTCACCTTGTGCCGCGCCCTAATGTTTCCGCCATCGGTTGGGGTGTGACATGACGTCTACCACCAGACGGTGTAGAGTCATACTTGGTTCTGGATCGCGAATACATCTCCCTCTCTTCAACAGACACATGCGACGGTGCACGTGCTCTGTTTGGTGATTCATAACTCAGAACTCGAGGTGCCGGTGAAGCACGCACCTGAGCAGCAGGTATCTGAGCATGAAGTGCTGGTGTACCAGTGTGTGCACAAAGCTGAGCGTAAATAGCATTCAATGCAATTTGAGATTTTACATACCACGAGATCGGAGTTTCACCAGGTGGTAGAGTTGAAGCAACATGTGGATTTTCGTTTTGGATTCCCGGAGTTACTGGAATGTTCACATGACCATTGTCATGATGAGCATCGGCTTCGCTGGAAAACTCTTCTTCCACGTGTCCGTCGATCGGAGCACCATGAGCAACATTTTGGATCTCCGATCGAGGACCTAGTGGATGAGATGAACCATCAGCCATGATACTAAAGATTCAGGCAAACAAACGAAAGATGAGAAGAAAGAAGAAGAAATCGGTGGGCGCCAATGAAGAAACACCAGATCTAAGCTGATCGGAATCAAACTAGATCTGAGGTTATGGTTTCTGCATCATAAGGTTAATCTTAGGTTTGCTCGCCGTATGGAAAATCACTCGCCGGAAACACTGCAAAACAGAACACCGTTAGACTCGCTACGGGGAGAATGGGGTTCTCTCCGTGACCACCCTCCGGCGTCAGAATAAGTACAGTGTATCGGAAGAGATTAAGTGAAGTTAAAGAGAGAGTATGTGAAAGTGAATGAGACTACTTGTACCTGAAGTCTCTTACTTATAGCCGGGATTGGGCGCCAAAATGTGAAGGAGAGTTAACAGCATCTTTTACGCCGTTAGTTGGTTATCTTGCCATCCACGCACACAGATCATGTGCTGATCGCCGGCTAGGGGATTGCCACGTGGAAAATGAAATCATCTAGATCTATATGTGAGATATGCCATCATCGTGACTTAGATGAGTGCACTGTCACACCCCGACCTGCAACGGAATAAGAGTTGGGGCATAATTGGGTTATCACCAAAGCTCATGATATTTACTAATATGTTTCATATTTATTAAAGTCAGAATTACATCCTCAATATTCCAAACATGTTCATACAATTACAAAGAAAGATAATCAACTAACCAATCCAAAGTCTAATCCAGTTTATTCTTCTAAGCCATCCTATGTGTTTCTTGCTGCAACTGGATCACATGTATCATGTGTAAAAATGGAGGTTTTTGGGTCAACATAAGTTGGCGAGTGAACCTTGTTAGAAAAACATTTATTATTTATCTCTGGTTATCTTTATCAGGAAAAATTGTGCAATAATCATATGTGAGCAAACGTAATTAAATCATACAATAACAATAACATCAACAAACAATAACTTACAATAATATACAATAACAAACCAACTTGCATGAATATAACACATGAATGAAACTGTATATGTTGGCAACGTCACGTTCACACTCATAATGTAATGGGGAACGGACGGCGTATGATGAATGTCTGTGCGATCAAGGCTCTATCAAACGGAGCCGATCGTATGTTGGCAACGCCCGGTTCACGCTCATAATGTAATGGGGAACAGCTCAACGCTCATAATGTAATGGGGAGCGGCGGCCTATGATAATGTATGTACTGAAAATGATAAATTAAATCTAAACAATAACCACACAAACAGTTGATACAAGTTGAATACACATTTGTTCATGGATATGATGTATGCACAATGATTTAAATATAATAAATGGTAAGACACATGATACACCCCAAAAACGTGATTAAAACGGGGAATTTGTAGAGATTCACTCACATTGGGTGCGTTCGGTTGAAGATGATGAAATGCGCACGAGTTTGGAGGATTGATCGACGAGACTTAACTAACCTAAATAATAACGGGAAGTATGGTAAATGAGTGGATTTTATTAATAATTTTAATAAGATTTTTATATATATTTTTGTGAGTTTAAGGCTATTTTCTATCTTTAAAAACATTATTTTTAATTGATTTCTAAATTAAATAAATAAATAAAAATATAAAAAAATGTTGACTTTTGCGTTGACCATTGACCGTTGACCGGGACTGTTGACCGTTTGACCGGTTTGCTAAAGTGTAAGTGTGCGCCGGGTAAGGCTCGAACCCGAGACCTCCCGTACGCGTGCACGCAGCTCTACCAACTGAGCTACGTGTCTACCCGAAATAATTCTGTTTTTAATTATATTTATATACTATTTTAGTTTATTCAAAATTCTTTTATTTTCAAAAAGGGTTTTAATCGTTGAACCGGAGTGTGCAACAGGTCTCGAACCCGGGACCTGTGGGTTAGTGTTGCACACAGTCCACCGCTGGACTGTGTGTCTAACCTGGTTAATATACCGATTTTATTTATACTTAACAACTTCAATGAGTTAATCCGGTTCAGTTAGAAAAAGAAAACATCTTTATTGCAGAGCATACGTGTTTGTCAAGGATCGAACTCGCGGCGTGTGATATATGTGCGCACACAGTCCACCGCTGGACTGTTTGTCTAACCCGAGATAATATGCAATTTATATTAAACTTATAAACAAACTAACTTCATCTTCTTCGTTACAATATCACAGACTACGATTACTCTACTGTTTCTTGTTTAATTCGATTGACAAACATTCAAATGACTAAAATGAAATGGCAGAGAAGATTTTGGAAGTAAACATACCGGAGAAACGATCTATCTCAGAATTCCGGCGAAGTCGTCGGCTCTGTTTTTATGGATTTCATCTGAGCGGACAGATTAACAATTTTGATTAGCTAGATGCGGAATTAAGCACTGAACAAGAATTACCAGAAGGTTTAAAAGGCAATACCGTTTCACCAGCGAGAATTGGGAACTTTCAGAAGTTTTCTGGCGAGAGTTAATTATCCGATATCGTCGTCTGAAACTGATTCTGATTGAAGGGTTTAAGTTAGCAAAAGCTTAACAACTGATAGACGATGAAATAATTAAGAAACTTACTGATTTGATGGAAGACACGGTTTTCCGGCGAAAGTCCGGCGAGTTCAAAAAGCAATTCCGACGATCAGAAACGAGAGTAAACGTGAGAATAGAAGTTCTGGAAATGTAATTGAGTCGCGAAATGAAGCTTTTGTTGAAGTAATTCCAGAAGTGAATGTTTTCGGTTATAAAAACCGAACATCTCATGAATTCAAGTCTATTCATGACTGAATTGATTAAAAATGTCGGTGTATCGGTTATTAACAGAAAATCGCGATCACTCAAACGTTTTGGACGTTTGGAAGCCGATTACGGTTACAGTTGGCGTAAGCCGGTTGATTCCTGAGTGAAGTTATCATTTAATTGTTTCCTAGAACTCACAGAAAACATCAAGTGGCGGAGTGGTTATATGTGTGCGTGTTAAGTCTTTAGACTCACCCGGCTGACCCGGGTTCGAATCCCGGCAGCCGGTTTTCTTTTTTATTTATTTTCTTTTCACTTTTTATTAATTATAGTTTTTAAATTCTAATTTGTTAATTAATTATGCATTGTTTAAAATTAAAATAAACATAAATACGCAACTAAAAATTTATAACTTGATATTCGATTACAAACGAAGCTGGTTTGGAAAACCTGTTTTTGACAAATGTTACATGCACCAGATCTTACCACGTCGCATTCGGTTGTAACCGAATGAAGCCTTACACGATAAGCATTAATTGTTTCTAGAAGATCTCACAGCTGTGATCCTCTTGCCAAAAGCCACGTGTCCAGTTTATTATAACAGAAAAGATTCATTTTGTCTGCTTCTTACATTCCCGCGCTTAGGTTTATCTTACAAAGAGAATTAATTCAAGCTTAACTGTTTCCTTACACGGGCCCGCGCAAGGAAGTTAAATGAATGTTAATCCTTTTGGTATCTTGGCGCAAGGTATCATAAGTTTGCTTTTTCCAAATCAGTTCCTAATTATTCTGCGCGAGAAATGCAAGGCTTATCTGGAAGGTGATATTGGTATGATAATTGTGCGCTTGGCGCAAGGTTTCCTGGGGCTATATCCCTTCAGGTATGGTAACCATGCGCTTGCCGTAAGGTTTTTGGGACCATACCCCTTCACCAACGATACTAGTACCGATGTTGTTCGGTTGAAATTGGTTCGGAAAGTCCCATATCAATACTCGTACAGTTTACGATTAAAAAAAGTGTTTTTTTTTATCTTTTTACCGACATTTGTATAGTTTATGATAGAAAAAACAAATTAGATATCATTTTCAGTTTCGGTTCGATTAGGTACGATAGCGTCATGGTATCCTTTTAAAATATCATTGTCGGTTTCGGTTCGATTTGATACGATAGCGACACGGTATCCATTTTCAGTAAAAAACTTAGAAAAAATTAAAATAAATACAATATAAAGACTTTAATTTTACTGTTCATAACCACTTCAAAATAATATAATATAATATAATAAATATAAATATAATATTAAAACTTTAATATTACTATTATCACCACTTCAAAATAGTATGTGTAAAATAGAGTAAAATAATAATAATAATAATAATAATAATAATAATAATAATAGGTGTGGTTTTCTTAACTAATCATTTAATAAAACGTGATTAAAATATTGAATGTGATTTTAATAAAGTAAAGTGTGTTTTATAGATTATAAACTTACCAATGAAAATGTTATCAACGAAGCTAACATATTTTAGTACATGTGTCAACGCGAATCTGGTGAGCAATGACAAGGTATCTTCGAGCTATTTGACTAATGTGGGTGTTATATTTTTAAAGTGTGAAAAGGGGTAATGTAAATTATGTAATATGTATTGTTTTTAGATCTTATGTTGTGCGTGATGAATTAATCGATCTAAAGAAACAGATATAGGTTTTGGGTTGTTAGACCATTTATAAAAGTCTCCTCATCTTTAACTATATAATTTAATAAAGAAAACATCTTTATAAAAAATATAACTCTCGTTTTTTAAAATACCTCTCACATTTCATTTCCCATTCATATCTTTATATTTTTTTAGTTATTTTTTTCTATTTCTTCCAATCACAATCTTAAATAACTTACATAGATATTAATTTTTTTTAAGAATTTGAGTCATGTTCTATAAATTTCAATATATGATTATGTCGTGTTTATGTTTATCTACGTTTTAATATAAAAAATTATAAGAATTTGAATCATATTATATAAATATTTATATAACCCACATTAGAATTATATATTTGAATTTTTATAAAAAATATTACACACACATATATATATATATATGAAGGATGACAACGAAACCCGTTAGGAAACCTAAACTGTGACTGGTACTACTTGTGCCATTAGACTAGAGGGTATGAGAAGGGTCATACCTAAGGGGATGGGCCGACACGTAGGATGCCACATCGGAGGATGGCCCTCCTAGCAAAATGAGGGGAGTGAAGGATGGGCATACCCCATCTTAAATAACATATTTTATTTATTTTATGTATTTTGTTATCTAATTTATAAAAAGATTTTAAATAAAATATTTTATTAAATTAAAAAAATAAAAAGCATTACATTGATAAAAAAACTACATAACCTAGAAAAAAAATTACACTACCTAAAATTTATAAAAAAAAAAAAGACTAGATTAAAAAAAATAACACAAACATAAATACTACTCGTTATTGTCTTCGTCACCGCCCCCGTTGTTTACATTGTTCCATATGTGTTCTATCAAGTCGGCTTGAAGGTTTGCATGGACGTATTCGTTAGTTAGCAAGAACGAGTTTAAATCCTGTTGCCCCTGATCAACCGGTATAGTATTGCTGATAGATGCATTCTCGTTATACTCACAAATCGCCCGACCTTCGTCTTCGATAATCATGTTATGGAGCAAAATGCAAGCGTACATACAAACGCGCAACCTCTTTGGTGTGAATGCATGTGCTGGTTGTTGAATGATGCCCCTAGAACACCAAAACAACGCTCGATGTCTTTTCTTGCCGCTTGGCAAATTTTTTCCTTTTTTCGTCCTCCGGTTATGGAACAGTCTTGACTATTGTAGAGTAAGACGGGTATATTCCGTCAGCAAGATAATTTACGCAAATATTTTTTGCTATACAGTTTCACCACAAACTCGTAAAACTTGTACAAGCATTCCCATTCAGTTCTTTCCGTCATCTGTAAGTACTCGTCCAAAGCGTCGGCCACTGTCCCATATGCAAGTTGCCGAATGGCCGCAATACACTTTTGTAAAGTGGTGAACCCCCGTTTGCCACGAGCATCGTATCGTAACGTGAAAAAAGGGTCGAACGCCGCCAAATCATCGGCAATCCGTGTGAATAACCGGCGACTCATCCGGAACCTACGCGTGAAAATTTCGCCATCGTATAGGGGTGCATCCGAAAAATAATCGTTCACCAATTTTTCGTGCGCTCCTATCGTAAAAAAATAATTAAATGATGAAATAACAAATAAGAATAAAAAGGTTATTAAAGATATACCTTCACGGTCTCTGTTAATCTGTTGTTGCCTAGTTCGTCTTTCAGACGAGACCTCATCCTCTTCTTCTTGTTCTTCAGCAATAATCTGAGCCGCCCGCATCACGCAGTTTGCGAAAAACATCTCTCCTTCCCCCGAAGATGAGGACCACCAAGAGTTCATTGTGAGGGAAAAATAATTTTTTTTTTTAAAGTTGGATATAAAAAGAGAGTGTTTTGGGTTGAAAGTGGGGATAAAATGGTGAAAAGTGGTATAAAATAGGGGAGAGAGTGTGTATATAAATTTGAAAAAAACAATTTTTTTTTAAAAGTTGAACGTTGCCCAACGGGCTTTTGTTGAAAATTGTGCCAAAATTAGACCGGCAAGGGCGACATCTGGGGACCGGAGGAGCTGGGGCCGGGCTAGGGGCGGTGTGGGGGTCCGGCGCTGGGCCTAGCCGGGCATATGCCAGCCCCCATACCGACTAGTCTTAGAGTATGGGATGGATTTGGGATGACTTTTGAAATTTTTCACGGGTTTGGGATTACCCTTACCGGTTACATAGCCCCATTTACCCAATTATATACCGGGGTAACTTGACATAATTTTGTTTATTTATTTTAAATATTTATTTATTTCAATATAAGTTAAAATAAGACTTCAAAAATATTATGCATCCCATTCTGACTTTTAGTTTGAAAATTAAAATTTAACTTATCCAACCCTATCTGACATCTACAATTCTATAGATATGTTGGATTTTATGTTAACTAGAATTTGTATTTCCTAGTTGCACATGAACCATCTAGATCGAGTTTTACTTCGTTTTGTATTTTTCACTTATTGTTTCGTTTTCTGTTTTGCAATGAATCCACTTCTAGATGATTTGACGAATTTATTTTCACATAAATTTATAAACTAAAGAATCAAGTAATAAACGTAACTTTTGATTGTTTAGTTAACTTGGCCACGTCATTTGTTAATACTAGGTTTTATGTTCCTTCTTGAATAATTAATAGTTACGATCGGTATACCTGACGGGTTTTAGGCCGGGTATACCCGACGGGTAATTTTAATAAACTAACGGGTATACGCGAAACTTGCGGGCATACCGGAAACCCACGGGTACACCCGATACACGACGGGTAATTACTTGGCAAATATCCGACGAGTCTGGGACGAATTTGGGATGGAGTTTAATAATCGGGTATGGGGTTGAGAATATCTAAACTCATCCCAAACCCAACCATTGCCATCCCTACCTCAACATAGCTCCCCTCAAAATTTGAGGCAAGGAATTTGAAGATGAGGAGGTTGATGCAGGAGAGAAATAACATGACTTTAGTCTTTTACCAAAAAAAAATTAAAAATAAGATGTGACACCTCGAAAATTATATTGAATGATATGGCAACACGTGTTCGTTAACTCTCAAATATACCAATTTTTTTGGATGAGAGGGACCTTTATGTCAAAAATATGGAATATGATAAATGGAGGGATCAAATATGAGAAAATCCCAAAATTTTGGCTTCTGAAGGTCCCTTATGGACTGCAAACTATAAGCCTTACGATTTGTAAGGCATTCAAATAACTATGGGCGCCGAAGGTCCCTTACGAACCGTAACCAACCCCTTACGATCCGTAAGGGGTTCGCTGGCAGAATGTTTTTGCCGGCCGCTGCAGCCTGCAGTTTCTGCCACCTCTCTCATGAATTGCCACCCTTCTCCTGCTTCTTCCACCTATGTGGACAGTAATCAACTTCTGAGGAGCATTGCCAAAACTTGGCACAACCTCCTTCAACCTCCATCACTATAAATAGAGGCCATTCATGTACTTTCCAACTTGTACCTTTTAAATTCTTACTCTCTAATCTCTTGGAGCAGCTTCTGATCTATAGAGGCCTCATCTCTGAAGTTATAAACTTCCCTTGAACACTTGTAACTGTTTTATCTCCATTTTTTTTTCCATTCCTAGGCTAGTTGTTAGCTGAAACTCACGCAAATTGACTTTTGTTTTGACTTTTGGTTCTGACCATTTCGGTCAAGTCAAAGTTCAAATCGAACTTTGCAACGTGATTGTAATAATGAAGGTGTTAATCCCATGTGATGACACCCTCTGAAGATCACGTTAAGTAGGCAAAATGACGAGTCAAATTTATATAAAATAAAAGTAAAAAACGTAAAGTTTGCAAATTACGTTAAATAAGTTTCTAAGTATCTAAATCTTAATTTTATCATCATAACAGTTTATATAACATATTAGGACATGTAATCATGCCCAACTTGTCATAACCTGTTTAGAGCTCATTTTGTAGTCGAAAGTCAAACAGTTTGACTTCTGCCTTGACATTTGATTCTGGTCCTTTTGGTCAAGTTTAGAGCATGATTAATGTAACAACCCGATCTTTCGGATTGTTATCCGAATTCTTTTATTTTCGTTTATTTTTGTTTCAAACCCGTTGGTACTCTAGATTTATTATAATGGTTTACAACTATTTTGAAACGCATATTATATCTCTTATTTATCGCATTTAAATCGCTTAATACTCACAACTCTCAACGCAAACTCAAACCGCGGTTAATTATGTTACATTATGTTACCTATGTGTTATGTGTGCTTTATGATTTATGGTTGTACTCGCTATCGCAAAGCTCTCACTCACACAAATCGCTAAATCCCATTATTTTATTAACACAACGCTTAACACCTCGCTAAAACGCTTAACGTAACTAGCTAATACGAATCGAATCGCCAAACGAGCACCTAACGAACAAATGGCAACGAAACTCAGCCACCATGCCAACTTCGCACGAAGTTGGGTAACCCCAAGTTCGCCCGAAGTTGACTAGGACAGAACAAGGCCAAGTTCGCCCGAACTTGTGCCAAGTTCGTCCGAAGTTGATGTCTGCCATCTCATTTCTCCTTCACATATAAATACTCAGCACATCCATTGATGCTCTCCAAGCTGCAACTTCGCTCTAGAGCTCCCAAAACCGAATTTCTTTGTTTTTCCAAGTAAGAACCACTCGTTGTATGCAAACCACAATGTTTTCCACTACGGTTTTACACAAGGATTACCTTCATTTTCATCAAAACTTCTCTGTTTATAAAATTCTTCATCTTTTTCTATAAAACTTCTTATTTTAGCTTTAAAAAGGGTTAAGGAAGAAAACATGTCCCTGTTACCCCATAGGATACCCATCATCCCACCCCACAAGGGTTATGATGCCAGCAAATTACCTCTGCACACCATCCACATGATCTGGGCACCACAAGGGTCGAACCCGCGCCACTACAGCTTCACATGTGGATAATGAACTTCATTGGTAGTGGGTACCACTGGGCTATAAGCTCATTGGTTTATTTTAGCTTAGATCTACATTTAAACGAGTATATTGGACTTAGCTTTGGCCTTCCAAGCTAGAAATCTGGATGATTTCGACTCATTAAGTGTTAGATCTGATAAAAACTTATAAAAACACTGATTTTTACACCAAAAATGGATTAAACGACATGCGTTTCGTTCACTAAGTAGTGGAATGTGGCATTGTTAATGAAATACTTGAAATGGATGCGAAATTACGTCTGTTTCAAGCAAAAACCCAGATCCGGATGCACAAGGACGGTACAGTCACTTCGCATGAACTGGACTAACTCGTATGAACTGACAAGTTCGCACGGATTAGCCCAAGTTCCTGTAAAATGGCTAAAACTCGCTCTCAAAGACATCTCCAGCCTATGGTTTGCTCAGTAGCTCAAGGTTGGAGGGATGGACACTCGATTTCCTCAGCAAACGACGCGAAAACACACGATTTTGGAACCAAAACAGACGAGTTCGCACAAAATAGGGCAAGTTCGCTCGAAGTTGTCACCTGACTGGTGCAACTTCACCCGAACTTGTGTTGGTCTAAGGTGATGTGTAACTTCGTCCGAAATTGCATGTTGCCCAGAGAATATGTGCAATTTTGCCCGAACTTGCATGGTGACCTAAGAATTCGTACAACTTCGCCCGAAATTGTATGTTGCCTAAAGAATATGTGCAACTTCGCCCGAACTTGTATGTTGAACTGAGGTCCAGTACAACTTCGCACGAAGTTGACTGTTGCACACCCGAACTTCATTCTAACTGTTCCAGCACTTTGGAAGACTGAAGCACTTCTATTCTCACTTACAGGCTGATCCCGGCGCTCCCTTCAATCCACTACAGTTCGTGTTTCTTCGTTGAGCACCGACTGTGAGTATACTTGAACCCTTTTTCGTTTAAAACGCACTTTTGGGTGTTACATACGTTCTCTATATCAAACACGCTACATGCAACGTTAAACTCTTTTAACACCAACCGCTCTCGCATGTTATACGTGAATCGCTGAATGTTTGTGTGCTATGTGTGAATAATGAGGACTTGCAGACCACCCTAGCAACGATATACTATAGTTTGGACTCAGCACCCGATTGGTTCGAGGGTTGTTAAGGCTCGCATATTAACTTTACGTGGGTGTTCGCTGTTGTGAACACGTATCGCGCATACTCTACCTCGCAATCGTGTTGGTTAGCTTGTATCATTGTTGTTAGCATACTAAGATTCGCCTCTCTACGTGTCACATGTTAGTTATGCGTAAACACTTTATCACTAATATTATGCTATTAAACATGTGTGCTCACCTTTACTTATTGTATTGACTTGTATTTTAACGTATGTGACAGGTTGATGATTCTATGCAGCAACGGACTTAGGGCTTTATCCTTAGAAACGCATAATAGAAATCTAGGTTGTCGGATTGGTTTTGTTTAAGGGATTATGTGTTTTGTAATAATTGTTATGAGATATTGTTTGATTTTATGGGAAATCGGACCTTTAAAATATTATCATTAATAGTTGTTATGGAATTTCTCTTGACAACCTGATTCGCCTGGTGTCGCGCCCTGATGATTCCGCCATCGGTTGGGGTGTGACAATTAAGGGTTGTTATATGATCATATCATTTGGTAGGTTATTTGATAAGTCTACATAAAATGCCTTAAAAATACCAAAAATGCCCTTATTGTACAAAAATGGTTTTGAAACCAAATAGACTAATAATATGAGTTTGAAAACTGAAGTTATAACATAGTAAAATATACTTTGGCATAATGGACTTGTCATGAACCTATTCGACCACCCGATACCGCATATGCGTGTACAACTAGTTTAAATAAAATAATATATATAAACTAGCCGAATCGGGTCAAAACCATTCAAATTCAATTCTAATCAGAATGTTTGGTTATTAAACCCATATTATATGAGTCCTTGCACTCGGAAGGGTAAATCACATTCTATCCGATCACGCTTAATCTAGTGAACCGCACATATCCAGTTAGTTAACCGATCAAAGTCAATGACTTCTAAATGACTCGTTAATGTTATAACGGTTCATATTTCCGTTCATTCTAGACTAGAAGTCTCCAGTAAATTGCGCCTAAGTTTAGATTGTTTTGAATTACGGTTGTGTTAAACATATTTGATTTGTAAAGACTAGCACAGGTAACTACTCTTATCATATTTTCTTTTATAAAGGCTTGGGATATGGCACTAGCCACTTGGTCGGGTATTGCATAAAAGGGCGAATGATGTAGATAAAATGTAAATAACCCGTTTTAATTCGCTTTGCTTGATTACTTAAACACTTGGGTGTTAATACGACCATTTCCTGGATATCCCGACTAATTTAATTGTAAATGGCAACGACCTAAGCGCGGCGTGTAGGCATACACCTGAAAAATGCTAATGCTATATATTTATATGATATTGAAAATGTGGTGTGTCGATAATCATGTACCGACATTTAGTTTCGGTCCCCGACCGTATTGACAAGCATGTAAAACTGGTAACAAGGGATATAGTTTGTCCCACGTTATTTAAAAATGATATACCAAATGGTATCAAATAACTTTTGAAAAGATTTTCAAAAGAGTCGGTTAATTGTATTTACCAGTGAAAACTAACGTATTTTCAAAAGACTAACCGCATGTTATTTAGCAGGTACGGAGTAAGCTGGAGCTGCTTGGTCTAGACATATTGAAATTTGCAACTCCATAAAAGACCTTATTAGTCTCAAGTCACATTTTATAATCGGTCCACCTGGGGATCTTTCGGACGAACAAATTGCATAATTTTTTGTATTTTAAACTTTAAGTTTGTACTTAATTTTATTTACTTTAAATTTCCATCTTCCGCTGTGTATTATGATTACTGGTATTAATCGTCAGCATATACCCCAAGTCTGGGTCTACCGGGAAATCAGAGTTTGACATAAGATAAGGTTTGAATGACCTATTCTGAATGATATTAGATCAAACATATGAGGAAAAAAAAAGTAATTATTTAACATGTTTTCATGGTCTTAAAACATCAACCCAACAATATTTGGCTTTTAGTAGAGAGCTGTTGGCCCAATAACTTAAAGGTTATTTATTACAATCTAAGTAAAAAACCATTAACTATAATACAATTAGCAAACTTTGAGTGATTTACCTTTTGACTTTTCTATAATTTTATTTCTTTTTCTTTTGGTCTGTTTTGAGCAAACTTTGAGTGATTAATACTTTAATCCTTCAACTTTCAGTATTAATAATTAGAGAAAAATGCCCGGATAGTCCATGTTGTTCGCTCTTTTTTCACCTTTAGTCCCTAATTTTCTAAAATTACACATATCGTCCCCAACTTTTGCAATTTCATTCCCGGATAGTCCCTGACGTGGATACGGGTTAGTTTTTGGTGTTAAGTGGATATGAAATGACTATAATGCCCTTACTAATAAAACTGCTTTTTATTTTAATATTAAAAGAAATACTTAAATGAGGCCCACCATGATCATCATCTTCTTCACCCCAGCCCACCCCAAACTTTATCCCACCATCCTCATATTCTCTACCCAACCCCCCCCCCCCCCAATCTTACCTATCATCAACTCAACCCACTGTGCACATAATTGAAGCGTTTCCAGTTGAAAGCCATTTGCATCATCATCTGCAAGGTGTGAGTCAAAGGCATTTATCAGATCATCTATCCAAACTTGTGGAGAACACGTTGAGTGATTTGGAATTAAGCAAATGTGTTGCAATCGAGGATGATTTTCACCTTTCTCCGCTCAATCTGGGTATGATTGCTTCTTATTATTACATCAGTTACACGACAATCGAGCACCAGATCCCGGATACTCCTCACTTTTCTGGCGCTTTTTGCATCGGAATCCGGTCAACATCTCGCCGGATATTAATAGTGTGGAGGTTTTCTGTGAGTTTGCGAGAATTCGTAATCCAAAGGTGTTCAGTTAATTGATTCCTTTCCGGTTGTTTTTAAGTGATAATTAATAGTGTGGAGGTTTTCTGTGGGTGGTGTTACCAGTGATGGCAGGGTGGTGTTATGGTGGTGGTGGTGGAATGGGAGTTACAGAGAAGATGAACTAGAATTGACAGACTCACTGTCGTGTTTCACAATCCATTTCTCGTATTTATATAGAAAAGAGCAAAGATACAGAGTGTGTGTAAGTGTGTGTTCTTGTGGAGAAGATGGGATGATAGAGTTGCAGGTGAAAGAGAGAGGAAGGTGGTGATGGGGTGTTATTTTGTATTTATAAAGGAGTGGGTCCCACAAATAAATAAATCTATTTAATATGTTAAGTTATTTTGTTTTATAGTAAGGGTATTTTTGTCATTTTACACCATCTTAACTGAGAAAACTAACTGATGTTAGGCCTAGGGACTATCCGGGAACAAAATTGCAAAAGTTGAGGACTATAGGTGTAATTTTAGAAAGTTAGGGACTAAATGTGAAAAAAGGGCAAATCACATGGACTATCCAGACATTTTTTCTAATAATTACAACCCCTTCACTTTCAAAAGACTTTGTAATCGAGTTTTACATATTTGTTTTTATGTAAGTGTTGACATAAATTCAAGTTGATTAACATTTCGACGTAATTTTTCCTCAAAAATGAGACAATATGTTCTTATGCTTATCATCATGTTCGTTTCAGTTATTTACGTGTCAACGTAAATTTTATTCAGAAATATGCCAGGTCAAATAAACTAATTTTTCACGCTTATTTTATGTATGTTTTCAATTGTTCTATGTTTTGACTTAAATTATACTTATCAAGTTGTGTGAATAGTATGTTCATCATATTGGATTATTTGATTTTTTTTCTGGACTTTATTATTTTTTATTTTTTCACATTTCTTTATGTTTAATGTTTAGTTTTACGTTTCTTTTTTCATTAAAATTATATTTAAGATATCGTTTTCGTTTTCATTTACAATTAATTTAAAACCAACTCGTCCAGTTGTCCAGTTTAAATTTATTTTTATTGTTTTCGATTGATGTGTCGGTATTCTTTTGAGCATATTTCTTTGAGTTGCTATACTGAACAAAAATAGATATCAACCTAAACACGTAGCATAGCGCGGGTAGTCTTACTAGTTAGTTACATAAAGAGCCGGCTTTGGGCCTGTGCGGGAAGTGCCACCGCACAAGGCCCCAAACATCAAGGGCCCAAAGCTATTTATAAAGTATATATAAAATATATAAATATATTGTGGAAATAAATTACTACAGATTGTGTCACCAGTTCAACTGGCGCGCTCCTTGTCTTTTGGACCAACTCATCTTGTTTTATTTTTCTTGCCTCTCTCTGGGCCTCAGGCACTTATTTTAATTTTATAATGGGGAACAGGGGAAAGGCCCATATACTCATGGATTTCAAGGGGATGTTTTAGTCTTCTCATTTAACCATTTATATAATAAAGAACTCTACATGAATTTCAAGTGCATCTTTTAATCTTTATTTTGATTTTTCACATTTAAAATTTGGCGACCATAAATTTGTAAGTTTTCTTCTCATTTAACCATTTACATAATAAAGAACTTTACATGTTTTTTTTTCTTAAATACGTAAGTTTCTTTTATTTCTCACTTCACCATTTACGGCACAAACCTAGTTGACTTTAATTTCTAGTTCTATTTATTTTATTCGTATGAAAAGGTTCCTGTTGTCAAACTAGTTTGAATATGTTTACACGTATTAGAGTTCTTTTGTTTAAAGAATTTAAGTGTTAGTTCTTTTTGCTTGTCCAATGGTATAAATTTATTTGTAACATAAAGCTCGGATTTATTGTTTTTACCCGATGCTAAATTTGAGTTGTGTACTCACTCTTTGAACATGGATAATTGATAAGTTTTCTTAACAATTCTAAAACTAATTGTGCTGATCTTCATATTGGTTTCTCTAGATAATACTCGAACCCTATATTTTGATTGAAACATGTGATGTGTATATTAAAAATTTGGTTGCTGATTGTGGACTTTGAGATATAGAAAATGTTGTTAAATCCAAGAAACATATGGAGAACCTCACGATCCGTTTAACTGTTTATAGGTCATTTTGCTACAATAACTTCTTTTGTTTATTCTTTTTACAACTATCGTTCTAATACTGATTATATATAAATTTAGGGGCCAAATTTTTTTTACTCGCACAAGGCCCAAATATTGTTATGGTTTTTGAAAGACGGCCCTGGTTACATATTTTAACTTTTATAATCATATAGCAAATTATCTAAACTGAAGATAGGTGGCAAGTGATTACCAACACAAGTAGAAGAACTTCAAATAAATGGATTTAAATCATGTGAGCTTATGTTGGCAGGAGGAATGGTGATTAATAGGAATGGGCAACTTGTGGTGGGAATTGTTCCTTTTGCTTGGCTGAAGGGATTTCAAGTTAACTAACCATTAACTGAATACAAATATTTTTCTCAATCTTCTATAGAATTAAGCACCAACTGTTTCATTCAACTAAAAATGTGTCTTTTTTTCGAGAAAGTTATATCGATTCATTGTTTAACAATTCCAATCTTACAAAGGCTGAAAAAAAATACTTAATAATCCTTAATGTTCTTCTCTTTTTTCTTACATTAAATCCGAGCGAATATGTGGATTATCCGGTAAAAGTTTGTGATACCCATGATTATTTGGTTCTCTGTTTGATATCTACCAAGTACCAATATATCGAACCTCTACTAGAGAGATTCAAGTATATGGAGGAGTATGCTTTAAACAAGAAGTTTCTTGTTAGTATAGGTATAAACAAGCCGAGCAGCTCGCGAACTACTTGAGATCGACCGGATAATAACTAGAATCGAGTCAAGCTTAAACGAGTTTAAGCCCAAACTTCATCCAATGAACTTAACTAGGCTCACCGGCCTAAACAACCCGATCATTTATATAAATATACTATAAATATAATAAATAAATGTATAATTATAAAATAAATATTATTATTGTATAAACAATAACAAGTTAGGCCAATTCCGAGCTGTGACCGAGCTTGAACAATTACTCACTAGCCGATTTCAAGCTTTAGACACGAAGCTTTAAACGTGCCGAGCTTGGGTTAAACGAGCCGGGCTCGAGCTCTCATAGGTTAAACAAGCAGAGCTCTAGTTTAGGCGAGCTGGAGTCAACTCAGATTATTTACGTCCATACCTATCAGTAACAGAAGAATAAAATAAACCCCTTTGCTAATTACTTGGACAATTCACACAATAGAACTTGGGAAGGAATTGATCAATAGGAGTTTAGAGTGTGACTGAAAGGTTACCACCCTCAATGCAAATTTCAAAAAATTGTAAGCAAAAAAAAAAAAAAAAAAATAATAATAATATAATATAATAATAATAATAATAATTTAATAATAATAATAATAATATAATAATAATAATAATCATAATAATAATAATAATCATAATAATAATATAATAATAATAATAATAATAATAATCATAATAATCATGATGATGATGATGATGATGATGATGATGATGATGATGATAAATAATAATAATAATAATAATAAATAATAATTGAGGATGCTATCATGGATCCAACAAAAATCCTAATATGGCTTATTTGTAAATTTGTAATCATGGAAATCTGTTCAGTTGAAAAGAAGACTTATCACATTGGAAAGAACAAGAACAGAGCAAATACATAAAAATCTGTACATGTCCAAAACCTCATCAAGGTAAAGTTTTAAAATTTTGTTTGATTTAATTGTTTTAAGATCTTTGTACCATTTTTATTATGATGCATATATTGAGAAGGATGATGCTACTTGGTGTATTGAATCGAGTGCAATGATCCATGTATCAAAGATGGTTAAAAACATATGAAGCAGTGGAAGATAACTTTTTTCTACATATGTAAAATGAGCCAATTATAAGTTTAAAACTTATTTTTGGACAAGGAGTTGTGGTGTTGAAATTTAGTTCTTGAAACCAAATGTAGTCCATGTATCGAGCATTTGAAATAATGTGGCTAGTAGTGTGGTTACAAACAAGTGTTTTAGTCGGCTAGTTGTGTAGCTCCTCTCCTGCGTGCAAGGCCCATTGACGTGCTTCTTCAGTGATCGCTATGTCGCTGCCGTTTGCAGCTAAGGAAATATTTTTTAATTTCCGTTTTAGACCACCCGTACTCGGGCCTTTTTTGCCCAATGCCGCTGAATCACGCCCAACACCCACCTCCGTGGGCGTGTTTGGGCGTTTTTTCGAAAAAAATGGGATCCGCGTGATTTGAAACACACTTGGAGAAGATTTGAAGGGCCAATCACATTTAATCTTTGATGTTTTAGTCCAATAGTCTTTTTTGTTGATTTTTTTATTTTTATTTAATTCTTTACACCCTTTTAACATAATGCCCACGTCCCCACTACACCCCTTTTGTAAAAATGCCCAATAAAGCCATTTGCTGACTGGGCTGCCACATGACGCAAAACGCCCAATGGGGGCTTTAAACGACTACACATGGTCTTATGTGATTTGTTTTAAAGTTGGTGTATTCTTATTTATTTACAATACCACATTTACAACTTTGGGGGAATAGTGCCAGGCAGCGTGCCGGCACTCCCTCATTGGACCAAACAATTTACTATTTTTTACACGCTTCAAAATTACGTTTTTCCCCAGTTTAAAATTGTGCTTCCGCCCCTGCTCAAAATAAAATTGTGCTTTTGTCCTCATCTCAAAATTACGATTTCGTCTCCATCTCAAAATTACGATTTTGTCCTCGATTCAAAATTACGATTTGGCCCTCAGCACAAAATTACGTTTTCGCCCCGCTTCAAAAGAAAAAATATGTTTTTGGCCCCGGCTTAAAATTACAATTTTGCCTTCTCTTCAAAAAATTGTAATTTTGCCCTTAGTTCAAAATTACGTTTTTGCCCTATTCAAAATAAAATTTTGTTTTTGGCTCCAACTCAAAATTACGATTTTGCCCTCGGTTCAAAATAAAATTATGATTTTGCCTCCAGCCTAAAATTACGATTGTGCATTTAGTTTAAGTTTATATTACTGTGTTACCCCAAGTTCAAAACTACGAATTTGCCCCTGGTTCCAGTTTACAGTACTGTCATCACTTTAGCTTTTGGCAAATTATGATTTTACCCTAGTCAAAAAATAAAACTTTCCTTAGTTAAAAATAACAATATTGCCATTGTTTTAGTTTTTTTAGCAAAACTATAAAAGTGTTTGGTTTTAATTGGTTGACTCGATTAAATTGTTTTCATGTCAAGGAGTTGCCTAACACTCGCTCATTGTTCGGCCATCACCCGCAACGTGGGCGGGGCATCAACTAGTTACTTACTACAAATTCATTATTTTTTACTACAATTGAGCGGCAGAATTCCTCCCTTTCCAACTTTGAGGGAGTATTAGATTAGAGATAATACATTAGATAGGTTTATTGTTATATACTAGATTATTGCCCCGTGTAATAAACAGGGTGAATCACAATTACAACACGAAATAAAAATGTGTTCATAATATAGTTTAAGTATATGTAATATACAGTAATCTACAAACCAAATACGAAACAAATTATGTAGAATGTCAAAGTGTGGTATGTACGGAAAATAAACATAAGCAGTTATTATATAGGACAAAAATGACATATTGTTCGTTTATCTATATCTATATATTATGTATGAAATTACATATAACAATGAAAAATGAAAAGTTACAACCATGATTAATATACTTCCAAACACTTCCTTGTATACAATACTTAATATTCTATTTCTAACCGATTATTTTTATCTAAGATTAGTACTTTCTGTTATTGTTTATCTAAAACCTCGCCTCTCATCCAAGTCGAACCGTCACCACCCATATTCGCTCTTCACCTTGATCTCGCATAATATATTGAGAAGAGTGGAAATCGAACCTGGGTCACAAGGAACACCAATTTTTTTTCCCAACTACTCCATCACTAATTCAATTGGCTCTTAATAATTAATAATGTTCTTTCTTAAATTTAGATGTTGATATAGATACCGTAACAATCCGATTTTTTATTATCCTTATTATTAGTAGTAGTGAAATTAATAATTCTTGTAAAACGTATTTTTAATAGCTCGTCTAATGAATTAAATTTTCTTGGAAATTTTGATATATGCCCTGACTTGGTGTAAATATCTATTATATTATATCATATTATATCTGATAAATTAGTTTTGAAACGTAAATAAGTTTGATTAAATTTAACTTTCGTATTATTTTTTTATTATTACCTTATTAAAAATAAACCAACATATTCAAATAGAGATGAATGTCCTATATATTAGTTATCTCAATAGAAACGCGCGGGAGGGGGGGGGCTATACGAAAACTACATATATAACCCTACTGAGCGAAAAGTTCGAGGGGGGCGGCCGTTCCCGCCCCTTTAATCCTGCGCCCCTAGGTATAGACCCAGTGAATATTTAAGGTGAGAGTGCAACCCATGACAGTAAATATAGCAAACAACCGAAGGAAGGACAAACCTTTAACAACTTCAAACATCAATTGCTTGGTGTATCTATAATTTTTACAACCCTAATTGTTAGGGGTCTATATGTACCTGATTCTATTATCATAATAGAACAACAAAGTTAAATAAGCCGTTATAAGACAAACACTGACAAAACTAGTAGTCTTAAAACTTCAACTACTCTACCTACGATCATCTTTAGGGTTATACTAAAAGAACCTTTAACATAACCCCCTCCGGACACCCCTCTAGTTTCGTCCATTAACGTAAATGGCATTACAAGTGCCATAAAAAACATGGATCGGAATGGTGAGGTAAAAAAGCACGACTAGCCAAAACAAATCTTATTAATCTTTAAGATTCACAACGATAACACTTATATTATCTTTACTACCGCGTGCCATAGCTAGTTCTGTTAAAACTACAGCCGCGTTTGTCATTCTATATTGGTTATCATTCAATTGCTCCGATCTTCTTCGACAAATAATCCTTCCATTAATACATTTTCTCACAACATGACATGCTAAATCATTAGATATAACATCCCATAAACCATCACTAGCTAATATCATAAACTCGTCTTCATCTTCTCTTTTGTTCACTGTAACCTCCGGTTTTGCTATTACATACGGATTTAATTGTCGATCACCTACAAATTTTTAAATCAAAACCAATTATTTTCTAATAAACTTTTTAATACAAAATAATAATAAACTTAATAATATGCAACTTTTTGTGTACCTATTGATCTTGAAGTAGCAAGAACTCCCATTACACGCTGACCATTCCAATTAATCACAGTTCCTCCTGACCGTTCGATCCTTTCTAACTCATCAGGTCTATCAGGCTGCATATAGAATTTAAATAATTAAAATTCATCTATAAATAATTTATTTTTTAAATAAAAAATGAGGGTTAAATATTTGATTCAAATAACTATTAGAGTAAATTATTTTTGAGTCCTTGTGTTTTAGTGTTAAATATTTGATTCAAACCACTTGAGTCCAAAATAAAGTAGTTTAACTAATAGAAGAAATCAATCATAATCTTTTCTCCATAATTCCCTCCTATTTAATTCTGTATATTTTTGTATTCAGTGTGATTGTTTGATTCTCCATAACATTAGCCTTGTAATTAGTTTGTATTTTCTATTTATATGCAATGCAATCTCTCTAGTAAAGCAAGAGAGAATTCTTTGGCTAATATTAACGCTTCGAGTCCTAACCGCTCATTTTATAATATTTTGAGTCCATGTGTTTTAATGGTTTTAACTACTTGAGTACAAAATCAAAAGTACAAGTGTTAAAAATTAGACTCAAGTTATAAAATGAGCGACTAGATAAGGTCGTTAAACATTTTAATTTTGGATTCAAATGGTTAAAATCACTAAAACATAGAAACTCAAAAAGCAATTCACTCTAACTATTTAGTCCAAACTTTTAAATTTAACTTTTTTTTAATTCAATAGTTCGATTTTCGTATCAAACTACCTTGTTATAGTCCAAAAGTTTAAATTTAACTTTTTTTTAATTCAATAGTTTGATTTTCGTATCCGACTACCTTATGATCACTAGACAGTGGCACCGCAGCGCCACCACGCGAAAGTACGGCTCTCGAGTCCCCGCAATTAGCAACAACTATCTCTTTCTCACCCATGACCGCAACGGTAGCCGTGGAACCCATGGATCCGACAAGATCCGTCTCATGACCACCACCTCATCCTCCTCTTCCACCCCTACAACCGGAACCAAGCTTCCTATGGCCACAATCATGCATATGATAACACTTAAAATCTCTTCCTCTAACTACCTCTATTGGCGCAACCAAATGCTTCCCTTACTCGCAAACCAAGAACTAATCGGTTATGTTGATGGTTCTATTCCTCCTCCACCGAAAACAATTCTTGTCGAATCCAAAGAGCAACCCAATCCTGATTACTCGGCTTGGTTTCTCAATGATCAACAAGCCATCCTCATACTCAACTCTTCCCTTACCGAAGAGGCGGTGGCTGAAATACTTGGTCTTTCCACCGCACGCCAAATCTGGGCAGCCCTCGAAGCGGCGTACAGCAACACCTCTTTGGAGAGGATGCACTTGCTTCGTGATACCCTTCGTCAACTAACCAAAGGGTCTTCTACCGTTGCCGAACATGGGCGAAAGTTCAAATCCATTTGTGATCAACTTTCGGCCATCGGACATCCCGTAAATGATACGGATAAAACCCATTGGTTCTTATGTGGTCTCGGTTCCACTTTTGAGAGTTGGTCCACCGCTATTCGAACTACTCATTCCTCCTTGCCTTTCTGTGACTTATTGACGAAAGCGGAAAGTCAAGAACAATTTCTTGCTTCTCTGCATCCTCCTACTACACCCACTGTTGCTTTTGTCGCTCATCACAATCACTCGCGTCCAAATGGCTCTTCCACTACTCGGACCAAATCTGGATCCGGGTCGTCTGCTTGTGGCACTTCTTCTTCGGCCCCCTCTAAAGGTACTCGAAGACCTCCCCACTGTCAATTGTGTCGCACAAATGGACATTACGCTAACAAATGTCCGAAACTCTCTACTTTCGTTGCCTCGGCCTCTGGAAATGAAGACATTGCTCGCGCCTTTCATGCTCAATGTCATGTTTCGGATGACAATGCTCCCGACTGGACGGCCGATTCCGGAGCCGATCTCCACATGACCGATGATACCGGTAATTTAAATTCATTTTCTCCTTATACAGGAAACTCATCGGTCACTTTTGGCAATGGCCATTCCTCGCCTATAACTCATAAAGGGCGTGTCACTTTACACAACAACGTTCACTTAAACGATGTCTTAGTCGTCCCGTCCTTAACTCGCAATCTTCTTTCCCTTAGCAAACTTACAAATGATTTTCCCGTCGATGTTCTATTTTCTAATTCTTTTTTTGTGATTCAGGACCGGAAAACAAGACAATCTCTCGCTCAAGGTCGATGTGAAAACGGTCTTTATTTGCTTCGGGACAAATCTTTTGCTTTTGTTGCGTCTCTTTCGTCTAATAAAGCCTCATTTGAATTGTGGCACAATCGTTTGGGTCATGTTGCTTTTGATACTATATCTATTATGAAACGCCTTGGTCATTTATCTTTTACATCACTTTTGCCTAAACCTAATATTTGTTCACCATGTTAACTTGCTAAAGCTAAAAAAATACCATTTGATAACAATGAAAAACGTGCCTCTAATCCTCTAGATCTGATTTATAGGGGCCCTCACCAATAACTTGTATTTGTGGATGACTACTCTCGTTTCTCATGGCTATATCCGCTTAAAACCAAAATCGAATTTTATACCTTCAAAGCTTTTTGCGCCTTGTTCAAACTCAACTATCACGCAAAGTAAAAGTTTTTCAAAGCGACGGCGGTACGGAATTTGTCAACAAAATTGTTCGCAACATTTTTGACCAAAATGGCACATTTCATCGCTTCTCGTGTCCATACACCGCCCCTCAAAATGGTTGCGCAGAAAGAAAGCACCGGCACATTGTTGAAACCGGTCTAGCCATGCTCTTTCATGTAACATCCGTCGAAAAACGGGTTTTCAAAACCCGCTTCGTTTATTAATCGAATAGTCAGTTTCAAATTTTCGTTACTTATTTAATGCTATTTTTAATTTTAAACAATACAAAATATATTAGAATTTATAAACTATAATTAATAAACCATAAAATCGGTTGAAGAAAAAAATAAATGCCGCTGCCGGGTTTCGAACCCGGGTCAGCCGGCTCATTTAACACACAAACACTAACCACTCCGCCACTTGGTTCTTTTGTGTAATCAATGAAACAAATAAAACTTAACTTCTACCCGTGAACTCATCTGTTTGCGCCAAAACTGAAACCGATAATCGGCTTTCAACTATCCAGACTTTTGAATGATCGCTAATTACTGATTATAACCGATAAATCAATTGCTGCCCACGTTCTTAATCAATTCCGTCTTCAATGAACTCGCTTCATATGATTTTGAGTTTTGAAAACCGAAATCATATTCCTCCTGTTTTACACTAATAATATCATCGTCTCATAACTTGGAAACACTCGCAGAACTTTTAATTTCATTTGCGCTCTAATTTCTGCTCGTCGGAAACGTCGCCGGACTTTCGCCGGAAAACCGTGACATACATCGAATCGGTAAATTTCTCGATTCTTTCATTTTCAATCCATTGTCAGACTTTCATTAACTTAAATCCTTCAACCAGAATCGGTCCCAGACGACGTTACCGGATATTCAGCACTCGTCGGAAAATCTCTGGACATTTCCGAAAACACGCTGTGAATCGGTACAAACATCTAAACCCTCTGATAATCCTTGTTTAGTAACTTAATTTCGTAACTAATTGATCAAAACTGTAAATTCATCCGATCAGACGGAATTCACAAAATAGAGCCGACGACCTTGCCGGAGTTCTGAGAAAAACATCTTTCCGGTACATTCATTTCCAAAACCTTCTTTATCCATTATCTTTTAATCATTTATATGTTCGTTAATCGAATTAAACAAGAACTGTCGAATATCGGTTGTCTGTGACTTTGAACGAAGAAGATGAAGTCGAACCTTATGTATAAGTTTAATTAAAACAAGATATTAAACCGGGTTAGACACACAATCCAGCGGTGGACTGTGTGCAAACACATAGCGCACGTCACGAGTTCGAATCTTACAAACGCACCGGCTTTCCGAATTAAAACCAATTTTTTTTAAACTGAATCAGAGTAGGTCCCAGGATGTTTTTAAGATTAATATAAACTGTAAGTTTAACAGATAAGACACACAGCCCAACTGGTTGGGCTGTGCGCTTACAAACCAGAGGACCCGAGTTCGATCCGGTTTCCCTGCAACCGGTTCAACCATTTAAATTCTTTTAATATAAAACCAAATAATTAAACATTTAATTAGTATATATATAATTAAAACATAGAATATTTCGGGTTAGACATGTAGCTCAGTTGGTAGAGCTGCGTGCACGCGTACGAGAGGTCTCGGGTTCGAGCCTCACCCAGCGCACACATAAGTCACTGTCCGACCGGTCAACGGTCAACGGTCAACCCAAAAAGTCAACATTTTTTATATTTTTATTTATTTATTTAATTTAAAAATCATTTAAAAATACTTAAAAATAATATTTTTTTAAAGTTAGAAAATGACCTTAAACTCACAAAAATAAATCTAAAAAAATCCTATTAAAATTGTTAATAAAATCCACTTATTTACCGTACCTTTTCGTCATTATTTAGGTTAGTTATTCCTCGTCGATCAACTCTCTAAACTCGTGCGCATTCAACATCATCAAACGAACGCACCCAATGTGAGTGAATCTCTACAAATGCCCCGTTTTAATCACATTTTGGGGTGTATCATGTGTCGCTTATTATTTATTACATTTAAACACTTGTGCATCCATCGTATCTATGATCAAACGTGTATCCAATATGTATTAATTGTTTGTGTGGTTAATGTTTAGATTAAATTTATCATTTTCAGTACATACATCATCATAGGCTCGTCTGTTCCCCATTACGTATGAGCGGAACGTGGCGTTGCTAACATACGATCGGCTCCGTTTGATTGAGCCTTGATCGCACATACATCATCATAGGCCGTCCGTTCCCCATTACCTATGAGCGGAACGTGACGTTGCCAACATATACATTATCATTCATGTCATATACTCATGCAAGGTGGTTTGTTATTGTATGTTTATTTACGTTTGCTCACATATGATTATTGCACAATTTTTCCATATTAGATACAACAAGAAATCAATAACAAATGTTTTCTAACAAGGTTCACTCGCCAACTTTTGTTGACCAAAAACCCCCATTTTTACACATGATACAGGTGATCCAGTTGCAGCAAGAAACATATAGGACGGCCTAGAAGAATAAATCAGTTTAGGCTTTGGATTGTTTATTTAGTTACTTTTTTTCCTTGTAATTGTAAGGACTTGTTTGGAATGTTGAAGTTGTAATTTGAATTTAATAAATATGAAACATTTTAGTAAACATCATGAGCTTTGGTGATAACCCAATTATGCCCCGACTCTTATTCCGCTGCGGGTCGGGGTGTGACAGATTGGTATCAGAGCCATGACTATAGGGATATAGGATAGGTTATTAGACCCTTAGAGCCTATACTATAGTTGATTAGAATTTTAAAATTGTTTGTGTTACATACAAAATTCATGATGTTTATATGCTTTATGTTTACTGTTACATTCAATGTTATGCAAGCATGTTCATAAGTACATATTACTATACAATGCTCATCATGAATCATATCCTCATAACATATCATATCCATGAGAGCACACACCACACAATTTCCATGATTTTTGCAACGATTTTTGTATTTTTTTCAAATCACATCAAAGTGAGTTCTCATGACGGGCATGTAGTAACTGGAAGGGTACAAGTACCGGTAGTCGGAACGTCCTGTCTAGGCTTGGCATTCATATAAATCCAAAATAAAGGACCAGTTTGCCTACCTGGGGACTAACGATGAGAGTACGAAGGACCTATTAGGCCAAAGCATGCTATACCAAACGTCATGTGAGCTAACCCCACTTTGAGTTGTCATTGTGTCTATACCTGGACACCCTCCGACCATACATCTCGCAAACATATTTCATGGTTTTCATTCGGGTAATGCGAGTGTTAAACCGCCAACACCAATGTGAATCCTACTAAGCCAATAGTCATGGGGGCCCACATGACTATACAGGCGATGGTATGGGGGACATTGGAGGCCCAAACATGAGCAAACCCAAGACATCCTATGGATGTAGTTGCATTATTGATGATTATGTTATTTTTTTTACAACACATGACACCTAAAAAGACTCCTTAAACTCACCATCTTCTTATGTATGTTCCTGTAGATGTCGGCTAGGCAACAACGTGGGGGTAGAAGGTCAGGAAGGTCAAACGAACGCTTGGCCACCCAAATCGCAAAACAAATGGCCGCGGTGCTTCCTGACATCGTAATTCAAGTCCAACAAGCTCTCGCCGCAAATCTCATCAACCCTCCCAATCAAGAAGACCAGAACGTCGACAACCCTCCCTCCAAAAAGTGCTCTTACAAACATTTCAAGTCTTGCGATCCCCCGAAATTTGAAGGGACCGAAGGTGTCACTACTCTCCTCCACTGGTTTGAGGAAATGGAAAACACCTTCCTCAATTGCGATTGTCCTGAGGATCGCAAAGTACGTTACGCAACTGGGAGACTATTTGGAGTAGCTCTTACCTGGTGGAATACAGAAAAAGGTAAGAGAGGAATCGAAGATGCAATGGCCTTAACATGGGAGGAGTTAAGGGAAATCATGACGAGATGCTTCTGTCCAAGGAGCGAGATCAAAAAGTTAGAGGATGAATTCCACTCGTTAAAGCAAAAGGAAGGAGATCATACTTCCTACAACAAAAGGTTTCTAGAGTTGAACCAAATGATCCCCAACTTGTTCACCCCAGTATACCGCTTAGTCGAACACTATATTCGAGGCCTCCCCTCGAAAATTCAAGCCTCAGTTCTAAGCACTTCGCCTGCAACACTTGAAGCTGCTATGGAACTAGCTACCGAGCTTACCGAGAATCGCATCCGAAACAGCAAATTTAAGGATGAGAAAAAGAAAGCCCCCATTGAGGGCCAAACTTCAAACCATTCCACCTCATCCTCAAAGTTTGCTAGTAAGAGGAAACGAAACACCAGAAACTTTGCTGTCACACAAACAAATTTTCCTAGCCCTGCTGCACCCATCACCCAAGTTGCCCCCTCAGCTGCACCATATAAAAAGCCATACTCCGGCCCATATCCAAAATGCAACCGTTGCCAATACCCATCACTTTCCTGATCATCCCTGCCAACATTGCACCGGCTGTGGCCTTGCAGGTCACACCATCCAAACTTGTCGCGCACTTCAGCGAACGAACCGCAATCAGTCCTCAACCCAAACCCACCATCAGATAGTGGGTCAAGCCCAACAACCTTTACTCCTACCACCTGCCCAACATGTAGCTCAATCCTACTACCAACCCAACTATCCCATGATGCAACCGATGCGGGCTTGTTACAACTGTGGAGACCCGAACCACTTCAGGAACACCTGTCCACGCTTGGTGAACATCATCCATGCCCAAGCACAAGCAAATCCAGTAAACCAGGCTAACCAAGCTCCTCCACCTGCTAGGGGAAGAGCTTTCAACATCAACGCCAATCAAGCTAGGGCTGACAACAATGTGGTTAACGGTACGTTTCTCATCAATGGTAGTTATGCATCCATGTTATTTGATACTGGCGCGGATAAGAGTTTTGTGTCCTTAGAATTTGAACCCATCCTCAACCAAACTCGTGATAAACTCATGGAATCCATAACGGTAGAAGTTGCTGACGGAAAACCGGTCTCATTAAACTCTATTATACGCAATTGTACTCTCACCCTAAACGATCACGATTTTCCAGTTGACCTCATACCTATGAAGTTGGGAAGTTTCGACATTATAATTGGTATGGACTGGCTCAGCCAACATCATGCTGAAGTTGTATGCCGCGAAAAGTTTATTCGCATTCCTCTTACAAACGGTCAGACTCTACGAATCTTTGGAGAAACCCCTTCGAAAGGCTCAAATTAATGTCCTGTCTTCAATCCCGAAAATATCTCCGCAAGAATTATGTCGCATTCCTAACTCATGTCGTCAAAAAGGGAACCAAGGAGAAGAAACTAGAAGACATCCCAGTAGTAAAAGATTTTCCGCAAGTTTTTCCTGACGACATTTCAGGACTTCCTCCCGTGAGAGAAGTCGAATTCCGCATTGATCTTATACCTGGAGCTACACCAGTTGCAAAATCTCCTTATAGGTTAGCCCCATCCGAAATGCAAGAGCTGGCCAGTCAACTGCAAGAGCTGACTGACAAAGGATTCATACGTCCTAGCTCATCGCATTGGGGTGCACCTGTCCTTTTTGTGAAGAAGAAAGATGGAACGTTTCGCATGTGTATCGACTACAGAGAACTCAACAAGTTAACGGTCAAGAACCGCTACCCATTACCTCGCATCGATGATCTTCTAGACCAACTTCAAGGCGCCACCTGTTTTTCAAAAATCGACCTTCGTTCTGGATATCATCAACTCATAGTACATGAAGAAGACGTTCCGAAGACCGCCTTCCGAACTCGATATGGTCATTACGAATTCATGGTCATGCCATTTGGTTTAACCAACGCTCCAGCAGTATTTATGGATTTAATGAATAGGGTATGCAAACCCTACCTCGACCGCTTTGTTATAGTCTTCATCGACGACATCCTCATCTACTCAAAGTCTAAGTCTGATCATGAACGACACCTTCGACTCATCCTTACACTCTTAAGGACAGAAAAGCTGTACGCTAAATTCTCGAAATGTGAATTCTGGTTAAAGGAAGTACAATTCCTTGGACACGTCGTCAATGACAAAGGAATTCATGTTGACCCCTCAAAAATCAAGGCATTGCAGGAATGGCAAGCGCCACGAACCCCTACCGAAGTAAGATCATTTCTTGGTTTGGCTGGTTACTATCGCCGTTTCATTGCAAATTTCTCCCGTATTGCTGTACCACTCACGGCTTTAACACATAAAGGAAAACCTTTCATATGGGGACCTAAACAAGAAGAAGCCTTCCAAACCCTTAAACAAAAACTCTGTGACGCACCTATCCTCACACGTCCTGAAGGTTGTCATGACTTCGTGGTTTATTGCGATGCGTCAGGACAAGGACTAGGCTGTGTACTGATGCAAAGAGGAAAAGTGATAGCTTATGCATCTAGGCAACTCAAAATTCATGAGAAGAATTATACCACCCACGACCTGGAACTTGGAGCCGTTGTGTTCGCTCTTAAGATATGGAGACATTACCTCTACGGCACTAAGTGTGAAATATACACTGATCACAAGAGCCTCCAACATATCTTTAACTAAAAGGAGTTGAACATGAGGCAACGAAGATGGGTCGAACTTCTTAATGACTACGACTGTGAAATTCGGTATCATCCTGGCAAGGCAAACGTGGTGGCCGATGCGCTCAGTCGAAAGGGTTATGCGAACTCCATTCGTCTTCTATGTTCGCAAATCATAACCGACATCAAAGATCGAATCCGAGAAGCTCAACATGTTTCAGTAACGGAAAACGACGTACGCAAGGAGCTGTCTTGTGGAGTTGAACTTAAAATCGAAACTAAATCCGACGGTATTCTGTACTATGTAGATCGCATATGGATTCCCGATCACAATAACCTTCGTGATTTCCTTATGAATGAGGCGCACAAAACACGATACTCTATACACCCAGGAGCCGACAAGATGTATCAAGACCTTCGATACACCTACTGGTGGCCTGGAATGAAAAAGGATATTGCTGTTTTTGTTTCCAAGTGCCTTACATGTTCCAAAGTAAAAGCTGAACATCAAAGACCCTCAGGACTTCTAGTCCAACCCGAAATACCTGTATGGAAGTGGGAAAACATAACTATGGATTTCATTACCGGTTACCTCGCACCTCCAGTGGGTATGACACTATATGGGTAATCATTGATCGTCTTACAAAATCAGCTCACTTCATTCCGATTCGCGAGGACTTCAAGAACGAGTAGCTCGTATCTACATCAGCGAGATCGTAAGCCGTCATGGTGTACCTTTGAGCATTATTTCAGACCGTGATGGTCGTTTCACTTCACGAACATGGCAAGCCGTACAAGCCGCTTTGGGTACACGATTAGACCTCAGTACCGCTTATCATCCTCAAACTGATGGACAATCTGAACGCACCATCCAAACTCTTGAAGATATGCTTCGATCATGTGTCATAGACTTCAAAGGGAATTGGGACGCTCAGCTACCATTAGTGGAATTTTCGTACAACAATAGTTACCACTCAAGTATCGGCATGGCTCCTTTCGAAGCGTTATATGGCCGTAAGTGCCGATCTCCAGTATGTTGGCATGAAATTGGGGAAGCTCAAATCACCGGTCCAGAATTGATTCAAGAAACGACAGACAAGATCCATCAAATTCGAAACAATCTTCTAGCGGCACAAAGTCGTCAAAAGAGTTATGCAGACAAACGATGAAAGCCTTTGGAGTTTAACATTGGTGATCAAGTACTTTTAAAAGTATCATCGTGGAAGGGAGTAGTTCGTTTTGGCCAGAAGGGCAAGCTAGCACCACGCTACGTACGACCTTTCAAGATACTCGAAAGAGTAGGACCTGTAGCATACAAGCTTGACCTACCAGAAGAACTCAACAGAATTCACCCCACGTTCCACGTATCAAACTTAAATAAGTGTCTCGCCGATGAAAACCTCCATATTCCCCTAGAAGATATTCAGATCGATGAATCTATGCACTTCATTGAAAGACCAGTAGAGATCATGGACTTCGGAGAAAAACGTTTAAGACGGAGTCGTATTCCAATTGTTAGGGTACGCTGGGAGTCGAAACGAGGACCTGAGTTTACTTGGGAACGTGAAGACTCATGCGCGAAAAATACCCGCATCTTTTTACTGTTACCACTACTACTTAAATTTCGGGACGAAATTTCTAAAAGTAGGGGATACTGTAACATTCGTCGAAAAACGGGTTTTCAAAACCCGCTTCGTTTATTAATCAAATAGTCAGTTTAAATTTTCGTTGCTTATTTAATGCTATTTTTAATTTTAAACAATACATAATTAATAAATATATTAGAATTTATAAACTATAATTAATAAACAATAAAATCGGTTGAAGAAAAAAATAAATGCCGCTGTCGGGTTTCGAACCCGGGTCAGCCGGCTCATTTAACACACAAACACTTAACCACTCCGCCACTTGGTTCTTTTGTGTAATCAATGAAACAAATAAAACTTAACTTCTACCCGTGAACTCATCTGTTTGCGCCAAAACTGAAACCTGATAATCGGCTTTCAACTATCCAGACTTTCGAGTGATCGCTAGTTACTGATTATAACCGATAAATCAATTGCTGCCCACGTTCTTAATCAATTCCGTCTTCAATGAACTCGTTTCATATGATTTTGAGTTTTGAAAACCGAAATCATATTCTCCTGTTTTACACTGATAATATCATCGTCTCATAACTTGGAAACACTCGCAGAACTTTTAATTTCATTTGCGCTCTAATTTCTGCTCGTCGGAAACGTCGCCGGACTTTCGCCGGAAATCGTGACATACATCGAATCGGTAAATTTCTCGATTCTTTCATTTTCAATCCATTGTCAGACTTTAATTAACTTAAATCCTTCAACCAGAATCGGTCCCAGACGACGTTACCGGATATTCAGCACTCGCCGGAAAATCTCTGGACATTTTCGAAAACACGCTGTGAATCGGTACATGTCACACCCCGACCCGCAGCAGAAAAGGTGATCGGGACATGATTGGGTTATCATCAAAGCTCATGACATTTATTATAACGTTTCATATTCATTACACAATTTAATGGAAAATATACAATCATAATTACATCGTGTCCTAAACAACATTCTAGACTTCATTGTTTTCTTCTAAGGCATTTCCTATGTTTTCCTTGCTTCATCCTGTTCACCTGTATCATGTGTAAAAATGGTTTTTGGATCAACAAAAAGTTGGCGAGTGAATCCTATGAAAAACATTTGAACAAGTTTATTTAAAATTGATTATAAAATAAAGTGCACAACCACACATGAGTAAAAATTAGATGTAAACTGATTCACAAAAACAATTAATCATTTAATAATGCACACACATACAATAATAGATTGTTTTGAGGCACGCGTTGCTCAACTCGTCTCCCACGAGGAACTGATGGGCCTAATGAATGAATTGCATATAACTTGACAATATGAAATACATAACTACAAACAATATATACATTCAAAGTTTAGATCACAATATGGTATGGCACAAGTTTAAATAAATGAGTTAATTTTTGTGACACATGACACACCCCAAAACGTGTAATTTAAAAAGGGGAGTTGTAAGATTCACTCACATTGGGTGCGTTCGGTTGATGATGTTGAATACGCATGAAGTTGGTTTTAACCACGAGTGAAACTAACCTAGATAATAGCATAATGGTTCGGTAAGTAAGCGGATTTTATTAATCAATTTTAGTAGGATTGTTGGATATATTTTTGTGAGTTTAAGGCTATTTTCTAACTTTAAAAATGTTATTTTTAAGTATTTTTAATTGATTTTTAAATAAAATAAATAAATAAAAATAATAAAAAATGTTGACTTTTTGCGACCGTTGACCGTTGACTTGTTGACCGGTCAGACTGTGTAATTGTGTGCGCCGGGTGAGGCTCGAACCCGAGACCTCCCGTTCGCGTGCACGCAGCTCTACCAACTGAGCTACGTGTCTAACCTGAAATGTTTCTGTTTTTAATTATATTTATATACTAATTGAATTAATCTATCATTTATTTAAAAACGATTTTAATAACTCGCTCGGTGCTCTCCACAAGTCTCGAACCCGGGACCTGTGGTTTAGGTTAACACACAGTCCACCGCTGGACTGTGTGTCTAACTTGTTAAATAATCTGATTTTTATTATACTTATATACAAACTAAATAATTTCATTTATGTCTTATATAAAAAGTTTAATAATTGCCCAAACCGGTGCGGTAGTCCGGACTCGAACTCGTGACGTGTGATTAAACGTTCACACAGTCCACCACTGGACTGTGTGTCTATCTTGGTTATTATTCCGGTTTTTATTAAACTTAACATCTATTGCAGTGAATCCGGTTCGGTTAAAAAAAAAGAACATTTTTATTAAGGCGAGTATGCGTGGGACAAGAATCGAACTCGGGACGTAAGCGTGTTTTATTTGCACACAGTCCACCGCTGGACTGTGTGTCTAACCCGGGATATATCTTGATTTTAATTAAACATATACACAACTGATAACTCCGTCTTCTTCGTTAAACTTAACCAGAAACGGAAGTCCGACTGGTTCGAAGATTTAATCAAGTTCTTTTAGTGTGTTGCGATTAATTGTATGTGAGATTAATAAAAAGAATGAGAGATTAAGTGTAAGGTATACCGAACTGGACTCCTCTGTTTCTCCGGCGGAACTCCGATGTCAGCAGGTTATTCCGGCGACGTGTGTCTTGCGGCAGAGGGTCTTCAACGAGCTTGAGATGAATGTGGGTGGCTTCGGTATGAGCTCTGGGTGTTCAGTAAGGCACAGAGGTGAAAGGCTCGGTTTTCCGGCGAGTTGCAGAAGTTCTCCGGCGAGTGAAATTATGTCGGGAAAGAGTGTGATTGTGAGCGAAAAAGCTAACAGAGGTTAGAGGGGGTATTTATAGGGCAGAACATCGACGTATTTAGTCCGTTTTCCGTCTTGATTCGTCGGTCAATAAGTTTTCAGGCGGTTATGACTTGCGTCGCGGTCAGACGTCGGTTATAACCGATGTAGTAGTTAAGGCTTCGGTTAAAACTGAAGAAACCGTCCAATCTTGGCGAGATCGTCGGGATTTCCGACGACTGCGATTAGGCGCGTCGGTTTTGAATTCGAGACTTATGTTATGTATTAATTGTTTCTAATAATGAACAAGAAACACAAGTGGCGCAGTGGTTGAGCGTGTGTGTGTTAAGTCACTGTTGAATTCCCTGGCTGACCCGGGTTCGAAACCCGGCAGAAGCCTTTTATTTTTATTTCCTTATTTTAAATACTTTTTCAAATATAAATTATATATTCCAATATACTTATTAATTATGTATCGTTTAAAAATAATTTGGGCATTAAATACGCAACGAAATTTTTAACTGATTGTTCGGTTAATAAACGGAGCGGGTTTGGTAAATCCGGTTTTTGACGGGTGTTATAGTATCCCCTACTTTTTAGATATTTCGTCCCGAAATTTAAGTAGTGATATATTTGTCTAAAAATGATGGTGTTTAGTTTGACAGTTACATACTTAGAAAAAGAGTAAGAGTTTAAATTTTTGTTTGAGGCGGTTAACGTTCCTTGTAAGGGTTGAGTACCCTGTTACAGGAATCGCTTTTTGTTGCCTACGGTAAAAATATTGATAAGCAGCGTTGATTCACTAACTATGATATCATGCGTGAGAGTTTTGATATGTTTGGGAAGATATGGTTATATCCTAAAGAAAAACTTCTAATACTACAACTGTAACATCCGTCAAAAAACGAATTTACCAAACCCGCTCCGTTTATCAACCGAACAGTCAGTCAAAATTTTCGTTGCGAATTAAATGCCCAAAATATTTTTAAACGATCCGTAATCAATTATTATACGGGAATATATATTTAGTTTTTGAAAAACTGTCAAAAATCGCAAAATAAAAATATTATGCATCTGCCGGGTTTCGAACCCGGGTCTGTACCGAGTCACTCAGTGACTTATCACCTCACACACAAACCACTGCGCCAACTGCTTTGTTTGTTATCTAGTAGAATCATTTAATTGATAAAGTGTCGTTACGAATTCAAAACCGGCGCCCAATCAGTTCAGTCGTCGGAATCCCGGTAAACTCGCGAGTCTTAACTACGATTTACGTTATAACGTAAACCATTAACCAGACATCGGTTATAACCGATGTTTGAAGTCCGCGACACTTTTCAAAACCGCCGGAAATTTTAAATAAACGAATACAGTCGGAATTCAGACCAGATTCTTCAACGATTTGCACTATAAGTTCACCCACAACCCACGACAAACACTTTCGCTCAAAATCACAGCTTTTCTCGGCGTAACTCCACTCGCCGGAATTTCCCTGCTCATCGCCGGAAAACCGACTTTCTTATTTCTGAACCTCACTGAGCCCCTGAAGCTTATCCCGGAGATACCCATACTCTTTCCAAGCTTTCCGGAGACTCGCTGCTGCAAGACACCTGACGCCGGAGTTGATTGTTGTCGCCGGAGTTCTGCCGGAAAACAGAGAGTCCTGTCGGTATACTTTCTCCGCCCAATTTCTTTTCCTTTTTCACATTTATCTCACCGTAATGAACTGTAAAACACTATCAAACCGATAAAAACTTTGAACCCGTCGATTTCCGAATTCTGGTTCAACCTTGATGAAGAAGACGATGTATTTCGTTATATTATAAGTATAATTAAAATCAACTTAGTAATCGGGTTAGACACACAGTCCAGCGGTGGACTGTGTGCACATAAAACGTTAAACATGCAAAGGTCTCGAGTTCGATTCCCGTTTCACACACGCTGCCTTAATAAAATCCATTTTTTTGTTTACTGAACCGGAGTCGCCTTAGATATATGTTAAGTATATTAATAACCGGAATAATAACCAAGTTAGACACACAGTCCAGCGGTGGACTGTGTGTTTGTTTATATCACAGGTCACGAGTTCGAGTCCGGTCTTCAGCACCGACTCGGACAATTATCTCCTCTTTTTAATTAAGGCAGAAAAGGAAATAAATAAATAGTATTTAAGTATAATAAAAATCGAATGATATAACATGTTGAACACACAGTCCAGCGGTGGACTGTGTGTTAGATTAAACCACAGGTCCCGAGTTCGAGACCTGTGGAGTGCAAGACCGGTCCGCTTAAACTGTTTTAAAAATAAAAATGATTTTCTGTTAATTCTAATTAATGTATATATGAAATTAAAATCGGATATATAACGGGTTAGACACGTAGCTCAGTTGGTAGAGCTGCGTGCACGCGTACGGGAGGTCTCGGGTTCGAGCCTCACCCAGCGCACAACAATATGCCTCGAACCGGTCAACGCCAGTCAAAGTCAACAGGTCAAAGTTACTGTAGCAAAAATAAAATAATTTTTTTATTAATTTTATTTAATTATTTTAATTAAAAATCAATTATAAATACTTAAAAATAACATTTTTTAAGGTTAGAAAATAGCCTCAAATTCACAAAAATACACCCAACAATCCTACTAAAATAGTTTAATAAAATCCGTTTACTTACCAAACCATAATGCGATTTATCTAGGTTAAACCTCACTCGTGGTTAAAACCACTTCGCGTGCATTCAACGTCATCAACCGAACGCACCCACTGTGAGTGAATCTTACAATTCCCCCTTTTAAATTACACGTTTTGGGGTGTGTCATGTGTTATGAAATTAATTAATTTATTTATTTAAACTTGTGCCATACCACATCATGACTTAAACTTAGATTGTTTTTATTGTTGTGATTTACTTATTGCCATTTGTCAAGTCATATGAAACTCATACATTAAGCCCATCAGTTCCTCGTGGGAGACGAGTAGAACATCGCGTGCTTCATATCAATTTCATTATTGTTCATGTGTGTATCATTGAGTTTATATTGTTTGTAGTTGTGTTATTCATATTATCATGTTTATGCAATTCATTCATCAGGCCCCTCAGTTCCTCGTGAGAGACGAGTTGAGCATCGCGTGCCTTTAATTGTTCCATTATTGTTCATGAGTGTTTCATTTAACATCTTATGATTATTGATCAAGTTACATCTAATTTTACTCATGTTTGGTTGTGCACATATTTCATAATCAATGTAAATAAATTGTTCAAATGTTTTCCATAGGATTCACTCGCCAACATTATGTTGATCCAAAAACCTTTTTACACATGATACAGGTGAACAGGTTGAAGCAAGGATAACATAGGATATGCCTTAGAAGAGAACAAAGAAGTTAGATTGTTAGTTAGATCATGTTGTAACATTATTGTAAATTTCCATTTAATTTGTATTAATGAATATGAAACGTTTAATAAATGTCATGAGCTTTGATGATAACCCAATCATGCCCCGATCACCTTATCCGCTGCGGGTCGGGGTGTGACAGATTGGTATCAGAGCCATGACTATAGGGATATAGGATAGGTTATTAGACCCTTAGAGCCTATACTATAGTCTGCCTAAATTTTAAATTGATTAGGTGGTTACATACAAACTTGTGATATTTATTTGTTTCATATTTGTTTACATTTCAGTCAAACATACATGCTTATATACATATTCATTATACATATATACATATTCATTATACACATATCGATATTCATGAATTCAATTTATTTTCATATTCTCATTATCCAAAGATTTTGTGCAATTTTCAAATCTCATCAAAGTAAGTTCTGCGACGGGCATGTAGTAACTGGAAGGGTACGAGTACCGGTAGTCGGAACGTCCTGTCTAGGCTGGCATTCGTATAAATCCAATATAGCGGACCAGTTTGCCTACCTGGGGACCAACGATGAGAGTACGAAGGACCTATTAGGCCAAAGCATGCCACACCAAACGTCGTTCGAACTAACCCTACTTTGAGGTGTCACCGTGTCTACACCTGGACACATTCCGAACATCACACGTTGTATACATATTTCTCGATTTTCTCCGGGTTTTTGTGTACGCAACCAGGCAGAAACCGTGCGAACCATATGAAAAACCGGTATTCATGGGGGCCCACATGATTACACAGGTAAAGTATGGCGGCATGACGGGCCTAACAGCGAGCAAAGCCCAAGACATCCTATGGATGTAGTATTTTTGTATAATTATTTTATGAATGTTCATTCTTGAATGCGACCCGTGATCCCAAAAGCATCCAACTCATACTCTTGTCATGTATTCATTGTAGATGTCTTCTAACCTCGCCCGTAGGAAGACGAGAGCAAGAAAAGCCCGCGAACGCATGGCTACCTTAATCGCTCAACAAATGGCTGCCGTAATACCCAACATGGTAATCCAAGTTCAACAAGCACTTACCAATAATCCTGTCAATCAAGCAAACCAAAACATTTTCAACTCTCCCCCAAATACCACTAAATGCACCTACAAGCATTTCAAATCATGCGATCCTCCGAAATACAAAGGGACTGAAGGTGTCACCGCACTCCTCCATTGGTTTGAAGAAATGGAGAATACTTTTCTAAATTGCGATTGCCCTGATGATCGCAAAGTGCGTTATGCTACCGGTCGACTATATGGGATAGCACTTACTTGGTGGAATACAGAGAAGTCCAAACGAGGTGTGGAAGATGCCATGTCCTTAACTTGGAACGAATTGAAGGAAATCATGACTAGACGATTTTGCCCAAGGAGCGAAATCAAGAAGTTAGAAGATGAATTTTACTCATTGAAGCAAATGGAAGGAGACCACACCACCTACAACAAAAGGTTCCTCGAATTACATCAAATGGTTCCCAACATGTTTACTCCCCTCTACCGTTTGATCGAGCACTACATTCGTGGTCTTCCGTCAAAGATTCAAGACCCTGTGATAAGTACCAAGCCTGCAACTTTGGAAGCAGCAATGGAGCTAGCAACAGAGCTCACCGAGAACCGAATCCGAAACAAAGACTTCAAGGAGGAGAAGAAGAAGGATAAAGAATCGACTGAAACCTCCGACTCCACTCAAACTGAATCCCCTTCTCAACCCAATCCTAAGAGAAGAAGAGTCGGGCGACTTTTCGCTGCTACTCAACGAAATCAACCAGTTTTTCATGCCATACCCATCCGAGCTATCCCAATCACCCAAGTGGCACCCAACTCAGCTTACCCAAATAAGAAACCATATCTTGGACCTCACCCTCGATGCAACAACTGTTTTTATCACCATCCCCTTACCTTACCTTGTCGTCTATGTGCAACTTGTGGACGCTATGGTCATTTGAGCAATGTTTGTCGCACCTTTCAAAACCAAACCTCTTCCCCTACTCAAAACATGGCCCAAACTTATCACCAACCCCAATACCCCATGTTCCCATATGCTCGAGCTTGTTTCAATTGTGGCGACCCTACCCACTTTAGAAACACATGCCCTCAATTGGTTAATGTTATCAACACTCAAGCCCAATCAAACCCAGTTAACCAAGTAAACCAAGAAAACCCAACCACTATGCCACCAGCAAGAGGAAGAGTCTTCAATATCAACGCCAATCCTGTCGAAGATAATGACGGCCCAGATGAAGATACTCAACTAGTCCTTTTCGCCGAAGATCCAGATTCAATTCCTATCGTTTAGTTTTATGTTTTTCCATGTGTAGACTGTTAGAGTAATTATGGTACATTATATATTATATATTGTTTTCAGTATATACTTTTGCTGAGGCCGCAGCTCCCCATCCATCGAGGTTGAGTTTGATCCCCATTTTATTATGCGGTTGATCAGGGCAGGCCCGCACGATCGACTCCGTTTGTTTGAGCCTTGATCGGTTATTTCATTTTACATTTCAATACATGCAATACGTTCGGCTCCGTTTGATTGAGCCTTGAGCGCACATTTCAATTTACATTTCCAGTTCATGCAATACGTTCGGCTCCGTTTGATTGAGCCTTGAGCGCACATTTCAATTTACATTTCCAGTTCATGCAATACGTTCGGCTCCGTTTGATTGAGCCTTGAGCGCACAGACAATTTCATTATCAGTATCTTATGGTTGTGGTGTTTGTAGTAGAGTCGCATCGAACTAACCATAACTTTCGGATAAAGTCAACGAAAATTTGACAAGGATATGGTGGATACGCCGATGGTACTTCCTATATATAAGTATTCTTGTCAAATGATCGGAGGCATTATCAGGCAGTTATGAGAGGTTCCATGCATAGGCTGATTGTGTGATGGTTGTTTAGATTAAGTTGTTCAATTTCAGTACATTCAATACGTTCGGCTCCGTTTGATTGAGCCTTGAGCGCACATACAATTTCATTCAATATGTTCGGCTCCGTTTGATTGAGCCTTGAGCGCACATACAATTTCATTATCAGTATCTTGTGGTTGTTGTGTTTGTTGTAGAGTCGCATAGAACTAATCATAACTTACGGATAAAGTCAATGAAAATTTGACAAGGATATGGTGGATACGCCGCTGGTACTTCCTATATATAAGTATTCTTGTCAAATGATCGGAGGCATTATCAGGCGGTTATGAGAGGTTCCATGCATAGGCTGTTTGTGTGGTTAAGTTATTCATATTCAGTACATGCAATACGCTCGGCTCCGTTTGATTGAGCCTTGAGCACACAATTTCAATTTCAGTACATTCATACGTTCGGCTCCGTTTGATTGAGCCTTGAGCGCACATCCATCTCATTTTCAGTACATGCAATACGATCGGCTCCATTCGATTGAGCCTTGATCGCACAGATATATTTCATTTCAGTAATTTATGTTTGTTGTATTGATTGTAGAGTTATAGGACTAATCATAATTCACTGATAAAACCAATGAAAATTTGACAAGAATATGGTGGATACGCCGCTGGTACTTCCTATATATAAGTATTCTTGTCAAAGCATCAGAGGCATTATCGGACGGTTATGAGAAGTTCTATGTAGGATTTATTAGTTTCTTGGTAACCAATCATAACTTGTGGATAAAACTAATGAAAATTTGGCAAGAATATGGTGGATACGCCGCTGGTACATCCTATATATAAGTATTCTTGCCAAAGGATCAGAGGCATTATCAGGCGGCTATGAGAAGTTCCATGTAGGATTTAGTATTGCCTTGGTTGGAATTCGTGATACATTTATATCATCATGTTATTTAAAGAGATTGGATTGTGTTCCATTTCTACATAAACTAACCTCTCCATCATAACAAACGAGAGAGGAATTTCCATCATTCAAACATATATGTTATCAGAATGTGGATTCAAATATTTGCTGTTGTGTTTATTCATGTTCAAATATTCGCTGATGTGTCTATTCATGTTCGAATATTTGCTGTTGTGTTTATTCATGTTCAAATATTTGCTGATGTGTTCATTCATGTTCGAATATTTGCTGTTATGTTTATTCATGTTCAAATATTTGCTGATGTGTTCATTCATGTTTGGATATTAGCTGTTGTGCTTACTTATGTTCAAATATCAGCTGTTGTGTTTTTATTTATGTTCCATGTAGATTGTAGTGTTAAAGGTTTTGCCTTAGGATATAACCATGTTTTCCCAAACGTATCTAAACTCTTATGCATGATATCACTTTTTTTTAGCAAATCATTCCTGTTTATCAATACTTATACAGTAGGCAACAAAAAGCGATTCCTGAATAGGGTACTTAACCCTTACAAGGAACGTTACCGCCTCGAACAAAAACTTAAGCCCTTATTTTGTTAAGCATACAACTGTCAAACAAAACATCATCATCCTGTTAGTCAAAATATATCAATTTAAATTTCGGGACGAAATTTCTAAAAAGCAGGGGATACTGTAACATCCGTCAAAAAACGGATTTACCAAACCCGCTCCGTTTATCAACCGAACAGTCAGTCAAAATTTTCGTTGCGAATTAAATGCCCAAAATATTTTTAAACGATCCGTAATCAATTATTATACGGGAATATATATTTAGTTTTTGAAAAACTGTCAAAAATCGCAAAATAAAAATATTATGCATCTGCCGGGTTTCGAACCCGGGTCTGTACCGAGTCACTCAGTGACTTATCACCTCACACACAAACCACTGCGCCAACTGCTTTGTTTGTTATCTAGTAGAATCATTTAATTGATAAAGTGTCGTTACGAATTCAAAACCGGCGCCCAATCAGTTCAGTCGTCGGAATCCCGGTAAACTCGCGAGTCTTAACTACGATTTACGTTATAACGTAAACCATTAACCAGACATCGGTTATAACCGATGTTTGAAGTCCGCGACACTTTTCAAAACCGCCGGAAATTTTAAATAAACGAATACAGTCGGAATTCAGACCAGATTCTTCAACGATTTGCACTATAAGTTCACCCACAACCCACGACAAACACTTTCGCTCAAAATCACAGCTTTTCTCGGCGTAACTCCACTCGCCGGAATTTCCCTGCTCATCGCCGGAAAACCGACTTTCTTATTTCTGAACCTCACTGAGCCCCTGAAGCTTATCCCGGAGATACCCATACTCTTTCCAAGCTTTCCGGAGACTCGCTGCTGCAAGACACCTGACGCCGGAGTTGATTGTTGTCGCCGGAGTTCTGCCGGAAAACAGAGAGTCCTGTCGGTATACTTTCTCCGCCCAATTTCTTTTCCTTTTTCACATTTATCTCACCGTAATGAACTGTAAAACACTATCAAACCGATAAAAACTTTGAACCCGTCGATTTCCGAATTCTGGTTCAACCTTGATGAAGAAGACGATGTATTTCGTTATATTATAAGTATAATTAAAATCAACTTAGTAATCGGGTTAGACACACAGTCCAGCGGTGGACTGTGTGCACATAAAACGTTAAACATGCAAAGGTCTCGAGTTCGATTCCCGTTTCACACACGCTGCCTTAATAAAATCCATTTTTTTTGTTTACTGAACCGGAGTCGCCTTAGATATATGTTAAGTATATTAATAACCGGAATAATAACCAAGTTAGACACACAGTCCAGCGGTGGACTGTGTGTTTGTTTATATCACAGGTCACGAGTTCGAGTCCGGTCTTCAGCACCGACTCGGACAATTATCTCCTCTTTTTAATTAAGGCAGAAAAGGAAATAAATAAATAGTATTTAAGTATAATAAAAATCGAATGATATAACATGTTGAACACACAGTCCAGCGGTGGACTGTGTGTTAGATTAAACCACAGGTCCCGAGTTCGAGACCTGTGGAGTGCAAGACCGGTCCGCTTAAACTGTTTTAAAAATAAAAATGATTTTCTGTTAATTCTAATTAATGTATATATGAAATTAAAATCGGATATATAACGGGTTAGACACGTAGCTCAGTTGGTAGAGCTGCGTGCACGCGTACGGGAGGTCTCGGGTTCGAGCCTCACCCAGCGCACAACAATATGCCTCGAACCGGTCAACGCCAGTCAAAGTCAACAGGTCAAAGTCACTGTAGCAAAAATAAAATAATTTTTTTATTAATTTTATTTAATTATTTTAATTAAAAATCAATTATAAATACTTAAAAATAACATTTTTTAAGGTTAGAAAATAGCCTCAAATTCACAAAAATACACCCAACAATCCTACTAAAATAGTTTAATAAAATCCGTTTACTTACCAAACCATAATGCGATTTATCTAGGTTAAACCTCACTCGTGGTTAAAACCACTTCGCGTGCATTCAACGTCATCAACCGAACGCACCCACTGTGAGTGAATCTTACAATTCCCCCTTTTAAATTACACGTTTTGGGGTGTGTCATGTGTTATGAAATTAATTAATTTATTTATTTAAACTTGTGCCATACCACATCATGACTTAAACTTAGATTGTTTTTATTGTTGTGATTTACTTATTGCCATTTGTCAAGTCATATGAAACTCATACATTAAGCCCATCAGTTCCTCGTGGGAGACGAGTAGAACATCGCGTGCTTCATATCAATTTCATTATTGTTCATGTGTGTATCATTGAGTTTATATTGTTTGTAGTTGTGTTATTCATATTATCATGTTTATGCAATTCATTCATCAGGCCCCTCAGTTCCTCGTGAGAGACGAGTTGAGCATCGCGTGCCTTTAATTGTTCCATTATTGTTCATGAGTGTTTCATTTAACATCTTATGATTATTGATCAAGTTACATCTAATTTTACTCATGTTTGGTTGTGCACATATTTCATAATCAATGTAAATAAATTGTTCAAATGTTTTCCATAGGATTCACTCGCCAACATTATGTTGATCCAAAAACCTTTTTACACATGATACAGGTGAACAGGTTGAAGCAAGGATAACATAGGATATGCCTTAGAAGAGAACAAAGAAGTTAGATTGTTAGTTAGATCATGTTGTAACATTATTGTAAATTTCCATTTAATTTGTATTAATGAATATGAAACGTTTAATAAATGTCATGAGCTTTGATGATAACCCAATCATGCCCTGATCACCTTATCCGCTGCGGGTCGGGGGTGTGACAACAACCTACATGGAACTTCTCATAACCGTCTAACAATGCCTCTGATCCTTTGACAAGAATACTTATATATAGGAAGTACCAGCGGCGTATCCACCATATTCTTGTCAAATTTTCATTGGTTTTATCAGTAAGTTATGATTGGTTCTATGATGTGACTCTAGAACATAAATAAACGCCACAACCAATGTACCAAGAAATTACTAAATCCTACATAGAACTTCTCATAACCGCCTGACAATGCCTCTGATCCTTTGACAAGAATACTTATATATAGGAAGTACCAGCGGCGTATCCACCATATTCTTGTCAAATTTTCATTGGTTTTATCAGTAAGTTATGATTGGTTCTATGATGTAACTCTAGAGCATAAATAAACACAACAACCAATATCTGAGTCCAAATTCTGATAGCATACATGTTTGAATGGTGACAGTTCCTCTCTCGTTTGTTATGATGGAGAGGTTAGTTTATGTAGAACACAATCCAATTTCTTTAAATGGCGAGATGATATGAATGTAACACAAATTTCAACCAAGACAATACTAAATCCTACATGGAACTTCTCTTAACCGCCTGATAATGCCTCTGATCCTTTGGCAAGAATACTTTATATAGGAAGTACCAGCGGCGTATCCACCATATTCTTGTCAAATTTTCATTGGTTTTATCAGTAAGTTATGATTGGTTCTATGATGTGACTCTAGAACATAAATAAACGCCACAACCAATGTACCAAGAAATTACTAAATCCTACATAGAACTTCTCATAACCGCCTGACAATGCCTCTGATCCTTTGACAAGAATACTTATATATAGGAAGTACCAGCGGCGTATCCACCATATTCTTGTCAAATTTTCATTGGTTTTATCAGTAAGTTATGATTGGTTCTATGATGTAACTCTAGAGCATAAATAAACACAACAACCAATATCTGAGTCCAAATTCTGATAGCATACATGTTTGAATGGTGACAGTTCCTCTCTCGTTTGTTATGATGGAGAGGTTAGTTTATGTAGAACACAATCCAATTTCTTTAAATGGCGAGATGATATGAATGTAACACAAATTTCAACCAAGACAATACTAAATCCTACATGGAACTTCTCTTAACCGCCTGATAATGCCTCTGATCCTTTGGCAAGAATACTTATATATAGGAAGTACCAGCGGCGTATCCACCATATTCTTGTCAAATTTTCATTGACTTTATCCGCAAGTTATGATTAGTTCTATGTGACTCTACAACAAACACAACAACCAAAACTTGAGTCTTAATTCTGATAGTATCCATGTTTGAATGATGACAATACCTCTCTCGTTTGTTGTGATGGAGAGGTTAGTCATTGTGGAAGTGAGACATAGCTCAACTTCTTTAATTGAATACGCTGAAATGTATGATGAACAAACTTCGACCAAAACATACTAAATCCTACATGGAACCTCTCATAACCGCCTGATAATGCCTCTGATCCTTTGGCAAGAATACTTATATATAGGAAGTACCAGCGGTGTATCCACCATATTCTTGTCAAATTTTCATTGACTTTATCCGCAAGTTATGATTAGTTCTATGTGACTCTACAACAAACACGACAACCAAAACTTGAGTCTTAATTCTGATAGTATCCATGTTTGAATGATGACAATACCTCTCTCGTTTGTTGTGATGGAGAGGTTAGTCATTGTGGAAGTGAGACATAGCTCAACTTCTTTAAATGATGAAATTGAATACGCTGAAATGTATGATGAACAAACTTCGACCAAAACATACTAAATCCTACATGGAACCTCTCATAACCGCCTGATAATGCCTCTGATCCTTTGGCAAGAATACTTATATATAGGAAGTACCAGCGGTGTATCCACCATATTCTTGTCAAATTTTCATTGACTTTATCCGCAAGTTATGATTAGTTCTATGTGACTCTACAACAAACACGACAACCAAAACTTGAGTCTTAATTCTGATAGTATCCATGTTTGAATGATGACAATACCTCTCTCGTTTGTTGTGATGGAGAGGTTAGTCATTGTGGAAGTGAGACATAGCTCAACTTCTTTAAATGATGAAATTGAATACGCTGAAATGTATGATGAACAAACTTCGACCAAAACATACTAAATCCTACATGGAACCTCTCATAACCGCCTGATAATGCCTCTGATCCTTTGGCAAGAATACTTATATATAGGAAGTACCAGCGGTGTATCCACCATATTCTTGTCAAATTTTCATTGACTTTATCCGCAAGTTATGATTAGTTCTATGTGACTCTACAACAAACACGACAACCAAAACTTGAGTCTTAATTCTGATAGTATCCATGTTTGAATGATGACAATACCTCTCTCGTTTGTTGTGATGGAGAGGTTAGTCATTGTGGAAGTGAGACATAGCTCAACTTCTTTAAATGATGAAATTGAATACGCTGAAATGTATGATGAACAAACTTCGACCAAAACATACTAAATCCTACATGGAACCTCTCATAACCGCCTGATAATGCCTCCGATCATTTGACAAGAATACTTATATATAGGAAGTACCAGCGGCGTATCCACCATATTCTTGTCAAATTTTCATTGGTTTTATCCGCAAGTTATGATTAGTTCTATGTGACTCTAAAACAAACACAACAACCAAAACTTGAGTCTTAATTCTGATAGTATCCATGTTTGAATGATGACAATACCTCTCTCGTTTGTTGTGATGGAGAGGTTAGTCTATGTAGAAATGGAATACAATCCAATTTCTTTAAATGATAAGATACCATAAATGCTAAATCAGTAAGTACAAAACAAACTTCAATCAAAACAACACTAAATTCTACACGGAACTTCTCATAACCGCCAGATAATGCCTCTGATCCTTTGACAAGAATACTTATATATAGGAAGTACCAGCGGCGTATCCACCATATTCTTGTCAAATTTTCATTGGCTTTATCCTTAAGTTATGATTGGTTCTATGTGATTCTAAAACATAAACAAACACAATCAACCAAAGCTTGAGATAACATAAAGAAAAGCAAAAAAAACATAAAAACTAAGCGGTTGGAGTTGAATCTGGATTTTCGGTGAAGGGGACTAGTTGGGTGGTTTCGTTTGGGCCGTCATTATCTTCAACAGGGTTGGCGTTGATGTTGAAAACTCTTTCTCTTGCTGGTGGCCTAGTGATTGGGTTTTCTTGATTTACTTGGTTAACTGGGTTTGATTGAGCTTGAGCGTTTATGATGTTAACCAATCGAGGGCACGTGTTTCTAAAGTGGGTAGGGTCGCCACAATTGAAACAAGCTCGAACATATGGGAACATGGGGTATTGAGGTTGTTGATATGTTTGGATCATATTTTGAGTAGGGGGTGTGGTTTGGTTTTGAGGGGTGCGGCAAACCTTGCTCAAATGACCATAGCGTCCACAATTTGCACATAGTCGACAAGGTAAGGTAGATGGATGGTGATAAAAACAGGTGTTACATCGAGGGTGAGGTCCAAGGTATGGTTTCTTATTTGGGTAAGTTGAGTTGGGTGCTACTTGAGTGATTGGGATAGCTTGGATTGGTATGGCTTGTGAAATTGGTTGATTACGTTGGGTAGTTGCGAAAAGTTGCCCGTCTCTTTTTCTCTTAGAAATGGGTTGAGAAGGGGATTCGGTTTGGGTGGAGTTTGAAGTTTCAGTTGGTGCTTTATCCTTCTTCTTCTCCTCCTTGAAGTCTTTATTCCGGATTCGGTTTTCGGTGAGCTCTGTAGCTAACTCCATTGCTGCTTCCAAAGTTGCAGGCGTGGTACTTATTACAGAGTCTTGAATTTTTTACGGAAGACCTCGAATGTAGCGCTCGATCAAACGGTAGAGGGGAGTGAACAAGTTGGGAACCATTTGATTTAACTCGAGGAATCTTTTGTTGTAGGTGGTGTGGTCGCCTTCCTTTTGCTTCAACGAATAGAACTCATCTTCTAATTTCTTGATTTCGCTCCTTGGGCAAAACCGCCTTGTCATGATTTCCTTCAACTCTTCCCAAGTCAAAGTCATAGCATCGTCAACGCCTCGTTTGGCCTTCTCTGTATTCCACCAAGTAAGTGATATTCCATATAAACGACCGGTAGCATATTGCACTTTGCGATCCTCAGGGGCAATCGCAATTTAGAAAAGTGTTCTCCATTTCTTCAAACCAATGGAGGAGAGCGGTGACACCTTCAGTCCCTTTGTATTTTGGAGGGTCGCATGATTTGAAATGCTTGTAGGTGCATTTAGTGGTATTTGGGGGAGGGTTGATAACATTTTGATCTTCTTGGTTGACATGATTAGCGGTAAGGGCTTGTTGGACTTGAATTACAATGTTGGGTATTACGGCAGCCATTTGTTGAGCGATTAGGGCAGCCATGCGCTCGCAGGCTTTTCTTGCTCTCATCTTCCTACGGGCGAGGCTAGAAGACATCTACAAGGAATACGTATCATGAGTATGAGTTGGATGTTTTTGGGATCATGGGTCGTATTTAGGAATGAACATTCATAAAATAAATATAGAAAAATAAATCTACTACATCCATAGGATGTCTTGGGCTTTGCTCGTCATTGGGCCTTGCATGCCGCCATACTTCACCTTCGTAATCATGTGGGCCCCCATGAATACCGGGTTTTTCATATGGTTCGCATGTGTTAGCCTGGTTACGTACACTAAAACCCGGAGAAAATCGAGAAATATGTATATAACGTATGATATTCGGAATGTGTCCATGTATGGACACGATGACACCTCAAAGTGGGGTTAGTTCGAACGACGTTTGGTGTGGCATGCTTTGGCCTAATAGGTCCTTCGTACTCTCATCGTTAGTCCCCAGGTAGGCAAACTGGTCCGTTATATTGGATTTATACGAATGCCAACCTAGACAGGACGTTCCGACTACCGGTACTTGTACCCTTCCAGTTACTACATGCTCGTCGCAGAACTCACTTTGATGAGATTTGAAAATTGCGACAAAATCTTTGAATAACAAAAGTCTGAGGATGATTTGAATATATGAACATTGAAATATGTATGATGAATGTGTATGTAAGTATGTATGTTTGACTGTAAGTATAAACAAATATGAAACAAATAAACGTAATAAGTTTGTATGTAACCACCTACACAATTAAAATTTAGGCAACTATAGTATAGGCTCTACGGGTCTAATAACCTATCCTATATCCCTATAGTCATGGCTCTGATACCAATCTGTCACACCCCGACCCGCAGCGGAAAAGGTGATCGGGACATGATTGGGTTATCATCAAAGCTCATGACATTTATTATAACGTTTCATATTCATTATTACAATTTAATGGGAAATATACAATATAATTACATCATGTCCTAAACAACATTCTAGACTTCATTGTTTTCTTCTAAGGCATTTCCTATGTTTTCCTTGCTTCATCCTGTTCACCTGTATCATGTGTAAAAATGGTTTTTGGATCAACAAAAAGTTGGCGAGTGAATCCTATGAAAAACATTTGAACAAGTTTATTTAATTGATTATAAAATAAATTGCACAACCACACATGAGTAAAAAATAGATGTAAACTGATTCACAAAAACAATTAATCATTTAATAATGCACACACATACAATAATAGATTGTTTTGAGGCACGCGTTGCTCAACTCGTCTCCCACGAGGAACTGATGGGCCTAATGAATGAATTGCATATAACTTGACAATATGAAATACATAACTACAAACAATATATACATTCTAAGTTTAGATCACAATATGGTATGGCACAAGTTTAAATAAACGAGTTAATTTTTGTGACACATGACACACCCCAAACGTGTAATTTAAAAAGGGGAGTTGTAAGATTCACTCACATTGGGTGCGTTCGGTTGATGATGTTGAATACGCACGAAGTTGGTTTTAACCACGAGTGAAACTAACCTAGATAATAGCATAATGGTTCGGTAAGTAAGCGGATTTTATTAATCAATTTTAGTAGGATTGTTGGATATATTTTTGTGAGTTTAAGGCTATTTTCTAACTTTAAAAATGTTATTTTTAAGTATTTTTAATTGATTTTTAAATAAAATAAATAAATAAAAATAATAAAAAAAGGTTGACTTTTTGCGCCCGTTGACCGTTGACTTGTTGACCGGTCAGACTGTGTAATTGTGTGCGCCGGGTGAGGCTCGAACCCGAGACCTCCCGTTCGCGTGCACGCAGCTCTACCAACTGAGCTACGTGTCTAACCTGAAATATTTCTGTTTTTAATTATATTTATATACTAATTGAATTAATCTGAAAATCATTTATTTAAAAACGATTTTTAATAACTCGCTCGGTGCTCTCCACAGGTCTCGAACCCGGGACCTGTGGTTTAGGTTAACACACAGTCCACCGCTGGACTGTGTGTCTAACTTGTTTAATAATCTGATTTTTATTATACTTATATACAAACTAAATAATTTCATTTATGTCTTATATAAAAAGTTTAATAATTGCCCGAACCGATGCGGTAGTCCGGACTCGAACTCGTGACGTGTGATTAAACGTTCACACAGTCCACCATTGGACTGTGTGTCTATCTTGGTTATTATTCCGGTTTTTATTAAACTTAACATCTATTGCAGTGAATCCGGTTCGGTTAAAAAAAAGAACATTTTTATTAAGGCGAGTATGCGTGGGACAAGAATCGAACTCGGGACGTAAGCGTGTTTTATTTGCACACAGTCCACCGCTGGACTGTGTGTCTAACCCGGGATATATCTTGATTTTAATTAAACATATACACAACTGATAACTCCGTCTTCTTCGTTAAACTTAACCAGAAACGGAAGTCCGACTGGTTCGAAGATTTAATCAAGTTCTTTTAGTGTGTTGCAATTAATTGTATGTGAGATTAATAAAAAGAATGAGAGATTAAGTGTAAGGTATACCGAACTGGACTCCTCTGTTTCTCCGGCGGAACTCCGATGTCAGCAGGTTATTCCGGCGACGTATGTCTTGCGGCAGAGGGTCTTCAACGAGCTTGAGATGAATGTGGGTGGCTTCGGTATGAGCTCTGGGTGTTCAGTAAGGCACAGAGGTGAAAGGCTCGGTTTTCCGGCGAGTTGTAGAAGTTCTCCGGCGAGTGAAATTATGTCGGGAAAGAGTGTGATTGTGAGCGAAAAAGCTAACAAAGGTTAGAGGGGGTATTTATAGGGCAGAACATCGACGTATTTAGTCCGTTTTCCGTCTTGATTTGTCGGTCAATAAGTTTTCCGGCGGTTATGACTTGCGTCGCGGGTTCAGACGTTGGTTATAACCGATGTAGTAGTTAAGGCTTCGGTTAAAACTGAAGAAACCGTCCAATCTTGGCGAGATCGTCGGGATTTCCGACGACTGCGATTAGGCGCGTCGGTTTTGAATTCGAGACTTATGTTATGTATTAATTGTTTCTAATAATGAACAAGAAACACAAGTGGCGCAGTGGTTGAGCTTGTGTGTGTTAAGTCACTGTTGAATTCCCTGGCTGACCCGAGTTCGAAACCCGGCAGAAGCCTTTTATTTTTATTTCCTTATTTTAAATACTTTTTCAAATATAAATTATATATTCCAATATACTTATTAATTATGTATCGTTTAAAAATAATTTGGGCATTAAATACGCAACGAAATTTTTAACTGATTGTTCGGTTAATAAACGGAGCGGGTTTGGTAAATCCGATTTTTGACGAATGTTACAGTACAAACATCTAAACCCTCTGATAATCCTTGTTTAGTAACTTAATTTCGCAACTAATTGATCAAAACTGTAAATTCATCCGATCAGACGGAATTCACAAAACAGAGCCGACGACCTTGCCGGAGTTCTGAGAAAAACATCTTTCCGGTACATTCATTTCCAAAACCTTCTTTATCCATTACATTTTTAATCATTTATATGTTCGTTAATCGAATTAAACAAGAACTGTCGAATATCGGTTGTCTGTGTCTTTGAACGAAGAAGATGAAGTCAAACCTTATGTATAAGTTTAATTAAAACAAGATATTAAACCGGGTTAGACACACAGTCCAGCGGTGGACTGTGTGCAAACACATAGCGCACGTCACGAGTTCGAATCTTACAAACGCACCGGCTTTCCGAATTAAAACCAATTTTTTTTAAACTGAATCAGAGTAGGTCTCAGGATGTTTTTAAGATTAATATAAACTGTAAGTTTAACAGATAAGACACACAGCCCAACTGATTGGGCTGTGCGCTTACAAACCAGAGGACCCGAGTTCGATCCGGTTTCCCTGCAACCGGTTCAACCATTTAAATTCTTTTAATATAAAACCAAATAATTAAACATTTAATTAGTATATATATAATTAAAACATAGAATATTTCGGGTTAGACACGTAGCTCAGTTGGTAGAGCTGCGTGCACGCGTACGAGAGGTCTCGGGTTCGAGCCTCACCTAGCGCACACATAAGTCACTGTCCGACCGGTCAACGGTCAACCCAAAAAGTCAACATTTTTTTATATTTTTATTTATTTATTTAATTTAAAAATCATTTAAAAATACTTAAAAATAATATTTTTTTAAAGTTAGAAAATGACCTTAAACTCACCAAAATAAATCTAAAAAAATCCTATTAAAATTGTTAATAAAATCCACTTATTTACCGTACCTTTTCGTTATTATTTAGGTTAGTTATTCCTCGTCGATCAACTCTCTAAACTCGTGCGCATTCAACATTATCAAACGAACGCACCCAATGTGAGTGAATCTCTACAAATTCCCCGTTTTTAATCACATTTTGGAGTGTATCATGTGTCGCTTATTATTTATTACATTTAAACACTTGTGCATCCATCGTATCCATGATCAAACATGTATCCAATATGTATTAATTGTTTGTGTGGTTAATGTTTAGATTAAATTTATCATTTTCAGTACATACATCATCATAGGCTCGTCTGTTCCCCATTACCTATGAGCGGAACTGTTCCCCATTACCTATGAGCGGAACGTGGCGTTGCTAACATACGATCGGCTCCGTTTGATTGAGCCTTGATCGCACATACATCATCATAGGCCGTCCGTTCCCCATTACCTATGAGCGGAACGTGACGTTGCCAACATATACATTATCATTCATGTCATATACTCATGCAAGGTGGTTTGTTATTGTAACATTTGTCGAAAACGGGTTTTCCAAACCCGCTCTATTTGTAATCGAATATCAAGTTATAAATGTTCGTTGCGTATTTATGCCTATTTTGATTTTTAATGATACATAATTAATAAACAAACTAATCTATAAAAGTTATAATGGATAAAAAGTAAAAATAAAATAATTAAAAATAAAATGAGGCTGCCGGGACTCGAACCCGGGTCAGCCGGAAGAGAACTCAAAAGACTTAACACACACACGCATAACCACTCCGCCACTTGTTGTTTTCTGTCAACTCTAGGAAACAAATGAGTTTTATAGACAAACATAAATCAACCGGTTACGCCAACTGTAACTGAAATCGGTCATCAAACGCCCAAAGACGATTTGATTACTCGCGGTTCACTGAGTTTAACCGATATACCGACGTTTTCAATCAAGTTGCTTTGAATGAACTTGAATTCTAGAAGTGGATCGGTTTTTATAACCGAAAATCTTCAATTCCAGTATTACTTCCATCTTTGTACTCTTTCGCGACTCAAACATAATCTACAGACTCTCAATTACGTTTCCGCACAAGTTTCAGTCCGCCAGAGAATCAAATTTTACTCGCCGGAAAGTTTCTGCAAGTCGCCGGAAAACCGTATTCTCCATCAAAACGGTAAGTCTTTCAATACCGTCGTGGTCTATCAATTGTTAAGCTATTTCTAACTCGGACCTTTCAATTGAAATCAAATTCAGACGCTGCTATCGGATAATTCCAGTTCGCCGGAAAACTTCTGGAAATCCTTATTTTCAACTGTGAAACGGTATGGACATTTAAACACCCTGTTAACGTTTGTTTAGCATTTCAATTCCACGATTAGCTAATCAAAACGGATAATTTGCTTGCTCAGTTGAAGTTCATAAAAACAGAGTCGACGCCTTGCCGGAATTCTGAGTTAAATTATTCCTCCGGTATGTTTGTTTCCAACACCGTCTTTGTCATTTCATCTTAGTCTTATGAATGTGTTAATCATTTTAAAACAAGAAACAGAGGGGTAATTTATTGTCTGTAAAAATTAACGGAGAAGATGAACTGTGCTAACATTATAAGGATAATTAAAATTGGTATTTTAAACGGGTTAGACACACAGTCCAGCGGTGGACTGTGTGCAAATAATACGCGCACGCCGCGAGTTCGATCCCTGATACACGCACCCTCTCTGTAATAAAAACGTTTTATTTTTCAAACTGAACCGGGTTAACTTACGTTAGTTGTTAAGTATAATAAAAATGTGTATATTAACCAAGTTAGACACACAGTCCAGCGGTGGACTGTGTGTAACGTTAAAGCACAGGTCCCGGGTTCGAGACCTGTCAGTGACACCGGTTCGATGATTTAAAATGTTTTTGAAAATAAAAGAATTTTGGATAAGCTGAGTTAATATATAAGTATAATTAAAAACAGAATTATTTCGGGTTAGACATCGTAGCTCAGTTGGTAGAGTTGCGTGCACGCGTACAGGAGGTCTCGGGTTCGAGCCTCATCCAGCGCATTGCAATTACACAATAAACCGGTCAGACAGTCAAAGTCAAATAGTCAACGGTCAACCCAAAAAGTCAACATATTTTTATATTTTTAATTATTTAATTTAATTTAAAAATCAATTAAAAATACTTAAAAATAATGTTTTTAAAGATAGGAAATAGCCTTAAACTCGCAAAAATATATCTAAAAATTCTATTAAAATCCTTAATAAAATCCACTCATTTACTATATTTTCCGTTATTATTTAGGTTAGTTAATTCTCGTTGTTCAGCTCTTCCAACTCGTGCGCATCTCACCATCTCCAATCCTCGCACCCAATGTGAGTGAATCTTTACAAATTCCCCGTTTTAATCACGTTTTTGGGGTGTATCATGTGTCTTGCTATTTATTATATTTAAATCATTGTGCATACATCATATCATGAACAAATGTGTATTCAGTTTGTTTAAACTGTTTGTGTGATTATTGTTAGATTTAATTTATTATTTTCAGTACATGCAATTTCATAGGCCGCCGCTCCCCATTACATTATGAGCGTGAACCTGGCGTGCCAACATACGATCGGCTCCGTTTGATTGAGCCTTGATCGCACAGACATTTATCATTTTCAGTACATGCAATACGATCGGCTCCGTTTGATTGAGCCTTGATCGCACAGTTACATTCATGTTATTTATTGTATGATGTTGGTATGTTATTGTATGTTATTGTATGTTATAGTTTGTGATTGTTATTGCTACTGTTGATTATTTACATTTGCTCACTTATGATTATTGCACAATTTTTCATTGATAAACTAACAAGAAAATCAATAATAAATGTTTATCTAACAAGGTTCACTCGCCAACTTATGTTGACCCAAAAACCCCCATTTTTACACATAATACAGGTGAACCAGCTGCAGCAAGAAACACATAGGATTGGCCTAGAAGAATAAAATGATTTAGAGCTTGGAATTGTTTAGTTGGTTATTTTTCTTTGTATTTGTATGGACATGTTTGGATTATTGGGAATGTAATTTTGACTTAAATAAATATGAAACATATTAGTAAATATCATTAGCTTTGGTGATAACCCAATTATGCCCCGACTCTTATTCCGCTGCGGGTCGGGGTGTGACAGATTGGTATCAGAGCCATGACTATAGGGATATAGGATAGGTTATTAGACCCTTAGAGCTATAGTTGATTAGAAATTTTTAAGATTTTAGTGTGTTACATGCCAAATTTCATGATGTTTATATGTTTTATGTTAAATGTTACATTCAATGTTATGTAAGCATGTTCATAAGTATATATTATCATATAATGCCTATCATGAATCATATTCTCATAACATATCATATCCATGAAAGCACACACCACATCATTTTCATGATTGCTTTTACAATGATTTTTGTGTTTTTCAAATCTCATCAAAGTGAGTTCTCATGACGGGCATGTAGTAACTGGAAGGGTACCAGTACCGGTAGTCGGAACGTCCTGTCTAGGCTGGCATTCGTATAAATCCAAAATAAAGGACCAGTTTGCCTACCTGGGAACTAACGATGAGAGTACGAAGTACCTATTAGGCCAAAGCATGCTATACCAAACGTCGTGTGAGCTAACCCCACTTTGAGTTGTCATTGTGTCTACACCTGGACACATTCCGACCATACATCTCGTAAACATATTTTGTGGTTTGCATTCGGGTGATGCGAGTGTTAAATCGCCAATACTAATGTGAATCCTACCAAGCCAATAGTCATGGGGGCCCACATGACTATACAGGTGAAGGTATGGGGAACATTTGAGGCCCAACATGAGCAAACCCAAGACATCCTATGGATGTAGTTGCATTATTGATATTTATGTTATTTTCATTTTCTTAAAGACACATGACACCTAAAAAGACTTCATAAACTCACAATCATCTTATGTATGTTCCTGTAGATGTCGGCTAGACAACAACGAGGGGGTAAAAGATAAGGAAGGTCTCACGAACGTTTGGCCACACAAATTGCGAAACAAATGGCCGCGGTACTTCCTGACATTGTGGTTCAAGTACAACAAGCTCTCGCCACAAATCTCACTAATCTTCCCCAACAACATGACCAGAACATCGGCAACCCTCCTACCAGCAAGTGCTCATGTGTGATCCTCCTAAATTTGAAGGGACCGAAGGTGTCACTGCTCTCCTCCACTGGTTTGAGGAAATGGAAAACACCTTCCTCAACTGCGATTGTCCTTGTAACATTTGTCCAAAACGGGTTTCCAAACCCGCTCCGTTTTGTAACCGAATATCAAGTTATAAATGTCACGTTGCGTATTTATGGCTATTTTGATTTTTAATGATACATAATTAATAAACAAACTAAACTATAAAAATTATAATTGATAAAAAGTAAAAATAAAGTAAATAAAAATAAAATGAGGCTGCCGGGACTCGAACCCGGGTCAGTCGGGTTGAACTTCAAAGACTTAACACCCACACACATAACCACTCCGCCACTTGTTGTTTTCTGTCAACTCTAGGAAACAAATAAACTTTATAGACAATCATGAAGCAACCTGTTGCGCCAAACTGAAACCGTAATCGGCTTTCAACCGTCCAAAACGGTTGAGTGTTCGCAGATACTAGTTTATAACCGATGCACCGACGATTCTAATCAATTCAGACTTGAATTAACTTAAATTTTGATGATGATTGGTTTTTATAACCGAAGGTATTCAATTTCTGAATTACTTCAATCAAAGATCTCTCTCGCGACTTAGAAACATTCTACAGACCTTCAATTTCACTTCGCTATTCATTCAGTTCGTCAGAAAACTTTTTTTTTAACTCGCCGGAAAAATTCTGCAAGTCTCCGGAAAACCGTATTCTTCATCAAAACAGTAAGTCTTTCAATACCTTCGTGGTCTATCAATTGTTAAGCTATTTCTGACTCAAACCTTTCAATTGAAATCAAATTCAGACGCTGTTATCGGATAATTCCAGTTCGCCGGAAAACTTCTGGAAATCCTTATTTTCATCTGTGAAACGGTAAGGACATTCAAACACTCTGTAAACGTTTGTTTAGCACTTCAATTCCGCGATTAGCTAATCAAAACGGTTAATTTGCTTGCTCAGTTGAAGTTCATAAAAACAGAGCCGACACCTTGCCGGAATTCTGTGATAAATCGTTCACCGGTATGTTTACTTCTAAATATCGTCTCTGTCATTTCATATTAGTCTGTACAATGTTTATCAATCGAATCAAACAAGATATAATGGTGTAATCGCAGTCTGTAATTTTGAAATGAAGAAGACGATGATAGTTTGATTATAAGTTTAATAAAATCTGGATATTATTTCGGGTTCGACACACAGTCCAGCGGTAGACTGTGTGCATATACATATCACACGCCGTGAGTTCGATCCCTGTTACACACGCCCTCTCGGTAATAAAAACGTTTTATTTTTCTAACTGAACCGGGTTAACTTACGTTAGTTGTTAAGTATAATAAAAATTTGTATATTAACCAAGTTAGACACACAGTCCAGCGGTGGACTGTGTGTAACGTTAAAGCACAGGTCCCGGGTTCGAGACCTGTTAGTAACACCGGTTCGATGATTTAAAATGTTTTTTGGAAATAAAAGAATTTTGGATAAGCCGAGTTAATATATAAGTATAATTAAAAACAGAATTATTTCGGGTTAGACACGTAGCTCAGTTGGTAGAGCTGCGTGCACGCGTACGGGAGGTCTCGGGTTCGAGCCTCACCCAGCGCATGTATTTACACAATAAACCGGTCAAACAGTCAAAGTCAAAAAGTCAACGGTCAACCCAAAAAGTCAACATATTTTTATATTTTTAATTATTTAATTTAATTTAAAAATCAATTAAAAATGCTTAAAAATAATGTTTTTAAAGATAGGAAATAGCCTTAAACTCACAAAAATATATCTAAAAATTCCATTAAAATCCTTAATAAAATCCACTCATTTACTATATTTTCCGTTATTATTTAGGTGAGTAATTCTCGTAGTTCAACTCTTCCAACTCGTGCGCATCTCACCATCTCCAATCCAACGCACCCAATGTGAGTGAATCTTTACCAATTCCCCGTTTTAATCACGTTTTTGGGGTGTATCATGTGTCTTGCCACTTATTATACTTAAATCATTGTGCATACATCATATCATGAACAAATGTGTATTCAGTTTGATTTAATTGTTTGTGTGGTTACTGTTAGATTTAATTCATTATTTTCAGTACATGCAAATTTCATAGGCCGCCGCTCCCCATTACATTATGAGCGTTGAGCATGTTCCCCATTACATTATGAGCGTGAACCTAGCGTGCCAACATACGATCGGCTCCGTTTGATTGAGCCTTGATCGCACAGACATTTATCATTTTCAGTACATGCAATACGATCGGCTCCGTTTGATTGAGCCTTGATCGCACAGTTACATTCATGTTATATATTTATGCAAGTTGATTGTTATGGTATGCTGTTGGTATGTTATTGTATGTTATAGTTCGTGGTTGTTATTGCTACTGTTTAATTTGTACATTTGCTCACTTATGATTATTGCACAATTTTTCTTGATAAAATAACAAGAAAATCAATTATAAATGTTTATCTAACAAGGTTCACTCGCCAACTTATGTTGACCCAAAAATCCCTATTTTTACACATGATACAGGTGAACCAGCTGCAGCCAGAAACACATAGGATTGGCCTAGAAGAATAAAATGGTTTAGAGTTTGGAATTGTTTAGTTGGTTATTTTTCTTTGTATTTGTATGGACATGTTTGGATTATTGAGAATGTAATTTTGATTTTAATAAATATGAAACATAATAGTAAATATCATGAGCTTTGGTGATAACCCAATTATGCCCCGACTCTTATTCCGCTGCGGGTCGGGGTGTGACAGTCCTGAGGATCGCAAGGTTCGATACGCCACCGGGAGACTATTTGGGGTAGCTCTCACCTGGTGGAATACTGAAAAGAGGAAGAGGGGAATTGATGATGCAATGGCCTTAACATGGGAGGAGTTAAGGGAAATCATGACTATGCGTTTCTGTCCTAGGAGTGAAATTAAAAAGTTGGAGGACGAATTTCATTCTTTAAAGCAAAAGGAGGGAGATCATACCACCTACAACAAGAGGTTCTTAGAGTTGAACCAAATGGTCCCTAATTTGTTTACCCCAGTTTATCGCTTGATCGAGCATTATATTCGAGGTCTTCCCTCGAAAATTCAAGATTCAGTTCTCAGCATTTCGCCAGCAACACTTGAAGCTGCTATGGAGCTAGCGACTGAACTGACCGAGAATCGAATTCGCAACGGTAAGTTTAAAGAAGAGAAAAAGAAAGCCCCCGTTGAGGGTCAAACTTCAAACCATTCCATCTCCTCCTCTAAGTTTGCTAACAAGAGGAAGCGCAACACCAGAAACTTCGTTGTCACTCAAACCAATTTCCATATTCCTGCTGCACCCATTACCCAAGTCGCCCCTTCACCTGCACCATACAAAAGACCATACTCTGGTCCGTTACCAAAATTCAACCGTTGCCAATACCACCATTCTCCTGATCATCCTTGCCAATATTGCACCGGCTGTGGTCGCGCAGGTCATACTGTTCAAACCTGCCGCATGCCTCAGCGAACGAACCGCCACCAGCCTTCAACCCAAACCCACCAGCAAATAATGGGTCAAGCCCAACAACCCCTACTATTACCACCCACCCAACATTTAGCCCAAACATATTACCAACCCAACTATCCTATGGTACAACCTATGTGGGCTTGCTACAATTGTGGAGACCCAAGCCATTTTAGAAACACTTGTCCAAGGCTGGTAAACATTATTCATGCTCAGGCCCAAGCCAATCCGATGAATCAAGCGAACCAAGCTCCTCCACCTGCAAGAGGAAGAGCTTTCAACATCAACGCTAATCAGGCTAGAGCTGACAGCAATGTGGTTAACGGTACGTTCCTTATCAATGGTAGATATGCATCCATGTTGTTTGCTACTGGCGCGGATAAAAGTTTGTGTCCTTAGAGTTTGAACATATACTAAACCAAAATCGTGATAAGCTCATGGAATCCATAATAGTAGAAGTTGCAGACGGGAAACCGGTCTCATTAAACTCTATTATACGCAACTGTACACTCACCTTAAACGACCGCGACTTTTCAGTTGACCTTATTCCTATGAAGTTAGGAAGTTTTGATATCATAATTGGTATGGACTGGCTCAGTCAACATCAGGCAGAAGTTGTATGTCGCGAAAAGTTTATACGTATACCTCTTTCAAACGGTCAGACTCTTCGAATCTTTGGAGAAACCTCGTCGAAAGGGCTCAGCTTAATGTCTTGTCTTCAAGCTCAAAAATATATTCGCAAGAATTATGTCGCGTTTTTAGCTCATATCATCAAAAAGGGAACCATGGAGAAGAAACTTGAAGACATCCCAGTTAGTAAAAGATTTCCCGCAAGTTTTTCCTGACGACATTTCAGGACTTCCTCCAGTTAGAGAAGTCGAATTCCGTATTGATCTTATACCTGGTGCTACACCAGTTGCAAAGTCTCCTTATAGGTTGGCCCCCTCTGAAATGCAAGAGCTAGCCAGTCAATTACAAGAGTTGACTGACAAGGGATTCATACGTCCTAGCTTCTCGCCTTGGGGTGCACCTGTCCTTTTTGTAAAGAAGAAAGATGGATCGTTTCGCATGTGCATCGACTACAGAGAACTCAACAAGTTAACAATCAAGAATCGCTATCCATTACCTCGCATTGATGATCTTCTTGACCAACTTCAAGGTGCCAGCTGCTTTTCAAAAATCGACCTTCGATCTGGTTATCATCAACTTAGAGTACATGAAGAAGACGTCCCAAAGACCGCATTCCGAACTCGTTATGGTCATTATGAATTCATGGTTATGCCATTTGGTTTAACCAACGCTCCAGCAGTCTTCATGGATCTGATGAACAGAGTCTGCAAACCTTATCTTGATCGATTTGTTATAGTCTTCATCGACGACATTCTCATTTATTCAAAGTCTAAGTCTGATCATGAGCGCCATCTTCGACTCATCCTTACTCTTCTAGAGAATGAAAAGCTTTACACCAAATTTTCCAAATGCGAATTCTGGTTAAAAGAGGTGCAATTCCTCGGACATGTAGTCAATGACGAGGGAATACATGTCGACCCCTCAAAGATCAAAGCGGTACAAGAATGGCAAGCGCCACGTACACCAACTGAAGTAAGATCTTTTCTTGGTTTGGCTGGTTATTATCGTCGTTTCATTTCAAACTTCTCTCGCATTACTGTACCACTCACGGCTTTAACTCATAAGGGAAAACCTTTCATATGGGGACCCAAGCAAGAAGAAGCCTTTCAAACCCTTAAACAAAAACTCTGTGATGCACCAATCCTCACTCTTCCTGAAGGTTGTGATGACTTCGTGGTCTATTGCGACGCGTCAGGGCAAGGATTAGGCTGTGTTCTAATGCAAAGAGGAAAGGTTATAGCTTATGCCTCGAGACAACTCAAGACGCATGAGAAGAACTACACCACCCATGACCTAGAACTTGGAGCCGTTGTGTTCGCTCTTAAGATATGGAGACATTATCTCTACGGTACTAAGTGTGAAATATACACTGACCACAAGAGTCTTCAACATATCTTCAATCAAAAGGAGTTAAACATGAGGCAAAGAAGATGGGTCGAACTTCTAAATGACTACGACTGTGAAATTCGGTACCACCCTGGCAAGGAAAATGTGGTGGCTGATGCACTTAGTCGAAAGGGTTATGCGAACTCCATTCGTCTTCAATGTTCGCAAATCATAACTGACATTAAGGATCAAATTCGAGAAGCCCAACATGTTTCAGTAATGGAAGATGATGTACGAAAGGAGCTGTCCTGTGGAGCTGAACTTAAAATTGAAACTAAATCTGACGGTATTCTGTACTATCTAGATCGTATATGGATTCCTGACCACAACAATCTTCGTGAAATTCTTATGAATGAGGCTCACAAAACACGATACTCTATACACCCAGGAGCCGATAAGATGTATCAAGACCTTCGATACACCTATTGGTGGCCTGGAATGAAAAAGGATATTGTTGTTTTTGTTTCTAAGTGCATTACATGTTCCAAGGTGAAAGCTGAACACCAAAGACCCTCAGGACTCTGGTCCAACCCGAAATACCTGTATGGAAGTGGGAAAACATAACCATGGACTTCATTACCGGGTTACCTCGCACTTCTGGTGGGTATGACACTATATGGGTAATCATTGACCGACTTACAAAATCAGCTCACTTTATTCCTATCCGTGAAGATTTCAAGAACGAAAAGCTAGCTCGTGTTTATATCAGCGAAATCGTAAGCCGACATGGTGTACCGTTAAGCATTATTTCTGATCGTGATGGTCGTTTCACTTCCCGAACATGGCAAGCAGTACAAGCCGCTTTGGGTACGCGATTAGATCTCAGTACTGCCTATCATCCTCAAACTGATGGTCAATCTGAACGCACCATTCAAACTCTTGAAGATATGCTTCTAGCATGTGTCATAGACTTCAAGGGAAATTGGGACGCTCATCTACCATTAGTTGAATTTTCGTACAACAACAGCTATCATTCAAGCATCGGCATGGCACCTTTTGAAGCCTTATATGGTCGTAAGTGCCGATCTCCAGTATGTTGGCACGAAATTGGGGAAGCTCAAATCACTGGTCCGGAATTGATTCAAGAAACCACAGACAAGATCCATCAAATTCGAAACAATCTTCTAGCGGCTCAAAGTCGTCAAAAGAGTTATGCAGATAAACGACGGAAGCCTTTAGAGTTTAACATTGGTGATTATGTACTTTTAAAAGTATCACCGTGGAAGGGAGTAGTTCGTTTTGGTAAAAAAGGCAAGCTAGCACCATGCTACGTAGGACCTTTCAAGATACTCGAAAGAGTAGGACCTGTAGCATACAAGCTTGATCTACCAGAAGAACTCAACAGGATTCATCCCACATTCCACGTATCAAACTTGAAGAAGTGCCTCGCTAATGAAAATCTCCACATTCCTCTAGAAGATATTCAGATTGATGAATTTATGCATTTTATTGAAAGACCGGTAGAGATCATGGACTTCGGAGAAAAACGTCTACGACGGAGTCGCATTCCAATTGTTAGGGTACGCTGGAAATCGAAACGGGGACCTGAGTTTACTTGGGAACGTGAAGACTCAATGCGTGAAAAATACCCGCATCTTTTTCCTACTACTTCTACTACTTAAATTTCGGGATGAAATTCCTACAAGTAGGGGATACTGTAACATTTGTCGAAAACGGGTTTTCCAAACCCGCTCCATTTGTAATCGAATATCAAGTTATAAATGTTCGTTGCGTATTTATGCCTATTTTGATTTTTAATGATACATAATTAATAAACAAACTAATCTATAAAAGTTATAATGGATAAAAAGTAAAAATAAAATAATTAAAAATAAAATGAGGCTCCCGGGACTCGAACCCGGGTCAGCCGGAAGAGAACTCAAAGACTTAACACACACACGCATAACCACTCCGCCACTTGTTGTTTTCTGTCAACTCTAGGAAACAAATGAGTTTTATAGACAAACATAAATCAACCGGTTACGCCAACTGTAACTGAAATCGGTCATCAAACGCCCAAAGACGATTTGATTACTCGCGGTTCACTGAGTTTAACCGATATACCGACGTTTTCAATCAAGTTGCTTTGAATGAACTTGAATTCTAGAAGTGGATCGGTTTTTATAACCGAAAATCTTCAATTCCAGTATTACTTCCATCTTTGTACTCTTTCGCGACTCAAACATAATCTACAGACTCTCAATTACGTTTCCGCACAAGTTTCAGTCCGCCGGAGAATCAAATTTTACTCGCCGGAAAGTTTCTGCAAGTCGCCGGAAAACCGTATTCTCCATCAAAACGGTAAGTCTTTCAATACCGTCGTGGTCTATCAATTGTTAAGCTATTTCTAACTCGGACCTTTCAATTGAAATCAAATTCAGACGCTGCTATCGGATAATTCCAGTTCGCCGGAAAACTTCTGGAAATCCTTATTTTCAGCTGTGAAACGGTATGGACATTTAAACACCCTGTTAACGTTTGTTTAGCATTTCAATTCCACGATTAGCTAATCAAAACGGATAATTTGCTTGCTCAGTTGAAGTTCATAAAAACAGAGCCGACGCCTTGCCGGAATTCTGAGTTAAATTATTCCTCCGGTATGTTTGTTTCCAACACCGTCTTTGTCATTTCATCTTAGTCTTATGAATGTGTTAATCGTTTTAAAACAAGAAACAGAGGGGTAATTTGCTGTCTGTAAAAATTAACGGAGAAGATGAACTTTGCTAACATTATAAGGATAATTAAAATTGGTATTTTAAACGGGTTAGACATACAGTCCAGCGGTGGACTGTGTGCAAATAATACGCGCACGCCGCGAGTTCGATCCCTGATACACGCACCCTCTCTGTAATAAAAACGTTTTATTTTCTAACTGAACCGGGTTAACTTACGTTAGTTGTTAAGTATAATAAAAATGTGTATATTAACCAAGTTAGACACACAGTCCAGCGGTGGACTGTGTGTAACGTTAAAGCACAGGTCCCGGGTTCGAGACCTGTCAGTGACACCGGTTCGATGATTTAAAATGTTTTTGAAAATAAAAGAATTTTGGATAAGCTGAGTTAATATATAAGTATAATTAAAAATAGAATTGTTTCGGGTTAGACACGTAGCTCAGTTGGTAGAGCTGCGTACACGCGTACGGGAGGTCTCGGGTTCGAGCCTCACCCAGCGCATTGCAATTACACAATAAACCGGTCAGACCGTCAAAGTCAAAAAGTCAACGGTCAACCCAAAAAGTCAACATATTTTTATATTTTTAATTATTTAATTTAATTTAAAAATCAATTAAAAATACTTAAAAATAATGTTTTTAAAGATAGGAAATAGCCTTAAACTCGCAAAAATATATCTAAAAATTCTATTAAAATCCACTCATTTACTATATTTTCCGTTATTATTTAGGTTAGTTAATTCTCGTTGTTCAGCTCTTCCAACTGGTGCGCATCTCACCATCTCCAATCCAACGCACCCAATGTGAGTGAATCTTTACAAATTCCCCGTTTTAATCATGTTTTTGGGGTGTATCATGTGTCTTGCTATTTATTATATTTAAATCATTGTGCATACATCATATCATGAACAAATGTGTATTCAGTTTGTTTCAACTGTTTGTGTGATTATTGTTAGATTTAATTTATTATTTTCAGTACATGCAATTTCATAGGCCGCCGCTCCCCATTACATTATGAGCGTTGAGCATGTTCCCCATTACATTATGAGCGTGAACCTGGCGTGCCAACATACGATCGGCTCCGTTTGATTGAGCCTTGATCGCACAGACATTTATCATTTTCAGTACATGCAATACGATCGGCTCCGTTTGATTGAGCCTTGATCGCACAGTTACATTCATGTTATTTATTGTATGATGTTGGTATGTTATTGTATATTGTATGTTATAGTTTGTGATTGTTATTGCTACTGTTTGATTATTTACATTTGCTCACTTATGATTATTGCACAATTTTTCATTGATAAACTAACAAGAAAATCAATAATAAATGTTTATCTAACAAGGTTCACTCGCCAACTTATGTTGACCCAAAAACCCCCATTTTTACACATGATACAGGTGAACCAGCTGCAGTAAGAAACACATAGGATTGGCCTAGAAGAATAAAATGATTTAGAGCTTGGAATTGTTTAGTTGGCTATTTTTCTTTGTGTTTGTATGGACATGTTTGGATTATTGGGAATGTAATTTTGACTTAAATAAATATGAAACATATTAGTAAATATCATGAGCTTTGGTGATAACCCAATTATGCCCGACTCTTATTCCGCTGCGGGTCGGGGTGTGATAGTTATTGTATGTTTATTTACGTTTGCTCACATATGATTATTGCACAATTTTTCCATATTAAATACAACAAGAAATCAATAACAAATGTTTTCTAACAAGGTTCACTCGCCAACTTTTGTTGACCCAAAAACCCCCCATTTTTACACATGATACAGGTGATCCAGTTGCAGCAAGAAACATATAGGACGGCCTAGAAGAATAAATCAGTTTAGGCTTTGGATTGTTTATTTAGTTACTTTTTTTTCCTTGTAATTGTATGGACTTGTTTGGAATATTGAAGTTGTAATTTGAATTTAATAAATATGAAACATTTTAGTAAACATCATGAGCTTTGGTGATAACCCAATTATGCCCCGACTCTTATTCCGCTGCGGGTCGGGGTGTGACATTTCATGCTAGTGTTCCCATTACTCATTGGAATGACGCTTTTAGCACGGCAACTTACATCATCAATCGCTTGCCCACAAAAGTCCTAAATGACAAATCTCCATTTGAGATGTTTTCCATCACCCCAACCTACACAAATTTTCGTGTTTTCGGGTGTTATGTTTACCCGTACCTACGTGATTATGCCCCACACAAACTAGCACCGCGAAGCATTCCTTGTATTTTCTTGGGCTATTGTCCACAATACAAATGTTATAAATGCTTTGATCCCGTGTCATCACGTATGTATATCTCAAGGCATGCTCGATTTGATGAGACCTTCTTTCCCTATGTAGGCACCTCATCCACAACTAATATTGCAAATTTATTTCTCTCCAGCTTTGATGAACCCATTTCCTTTACTCCAGTAGCATCTCAAAACTCTCCACCAACCACTTCTCCCAAAAAGCCTTTGACCACTTCCCCTTGTCCTTGTGCAAACCTACTTTTATACAAAATCCAAACCCATCTCAATCATCACATTTCTCGTCCATTCCTTCTGACCCCACCTCACCCTATTCTATCGACCCCACCTCCTCTATTCCATCTGATCCTATCACACCTAATCATCATCTCCTACATCCAACCACACATCACCCGAACCATCCTCACCCAATATATCTTCCACCGAAAACCATACTTCTCCACCCTTATCCGAACCATCCTCCACAGCCAATCCTCATCCGCTGCTCCTATATCCCCACCTTCACCCACATCCTTGCACCCCATGGTTACACGCTCCAAAGTCGGAACGTTTAAGCCAAATCCCAAGCATACATCATACCTTGCGACCGTCATGACCTCACCTCTTCATCCGCTCTCCTCACTCATACCGTTCTGAAGGGCTTCAAGAGTGCTTCCAAACATGCGCACTGGATGGATGCCATGCAAGCCGAGCTCACTGCCCTTCAACGGAACCATACGTGGACTCTTGTGCCACGTCCCTCTTCTACCAATGTCGTTGGCTCTAAATGGGTATTCCGAATAAAATATCACTCTGATGGTTCTCTTGATCGCCATAAAGCCCGACTTGTTGCTCAAGGATTCACTCAAATACCGGGTCTCGATTTTAATCACACCTTTAGCCCGGTAGTTAAAGCCTCAACCATTCGCATAGTCCTCTCTTGGTTGTCATCAACGGATGGACTCTTCGTCAACTCGATGTTAACAATGCGTTTCTAAACGGTCATCTTTCAGAAACCGTTTACATGGAGCAACCTCCCGGCTTTATCAATCCGCAATTTCCGACTCATGTTTGTAAACTAAATAAGGCTCTTTACGGTCTCAAACAAGCTCCACGAGCTTGGTTTCAAAGACTTAGTTCCTTCCTTATCTCTTACGGTTTCACTTGCAGTCGAGCGGATCCCTCCCTCTTCATTTTTTCCCAATGCGATTCCATAATGTATCTCCTTGTTTACGTGGATGATCTTATTCTCACGGGAAACAAGTCCGCAGCCATCACCAACTTCACTCAACATTTACATAAGGAATTCGCCATTAAGGACCTTAGCTCCTTAAATTATTTTCTTGGCCTTGAAGTAATGCACGATACAGAAGGCTTCTTTCTTACCCAAACCAAGTATGCAAACGATATTCTTGATCGAGCCGGTCTCACCAATGCTAAACCCGTTGCCACCCCCATTATCCACATCCGACTCATTCACCACCGATGGCACCCCATTTCCCGATCCCATTCTTTACCGTTCTCTTGTTGGTGCCCTTCAATATCTAACCATTACTCGTCCCGACTTGTCCTACGCGGTCAATCAAGCCTGCCAACACCTTCACTCCCTTACCGAAACCCATTTCCAATTGGTTAAGCGAATACTTCGTTATGTCAAGGGAACAATCTCTCATGGGTTACACTATACACAACCCACTACTTCTACCATTTTAGGATATTCGGATGCGGATTGGGCACGGTGCATTGAAACACGTCGGTCTACGTATGGTTATTCAATTTTCTTAGGTGGTAACTTGGTCTCATGGAGTGCGAAGAAACAACCAACTGTGTCACGATCGAGTTGTGAGTCGGAATACAGGGCAATGGCTAATGCTGCAGCCAAAATTGTTTGGGTTACTCATTTGTTAAAGGAACTTCATGCTCTTCCTCAAACTCGACCAACTTTGCTGTGCGACAACAAAAGTGTTCTTTTCATGAGTCAAAATCCAGTTTCTAACAAACGAGCCAAGCACATCGATTTAGACTATCACTTTGTTCGGGAGTTAGTCATGTCTGGAAAATTACACACCAAGTTTATACCAACCAAGCTTCAATTGGCGGACATTTTCACAAAAAGCTTACCTCGAACACTTTTTGAGCAATTTCGAGATCAACTTCGAGTTCTTCCACCGCCGTTTCGCTTGAAGGGGGATAATAGAAGAAATCAATCATAACCATCATCATAAAGATTTTCTCCATAATTCCCTCCTATTTAATTCTGTATATTTTTGTATTCACTGTGATTGTTTGATTCTCCATAACATTAGCCTTGTAATTAGTTTGTATTTTCTATTTGTATGCAATGTAATCTCTCTAGTTAAGCAAGAGAGAATTCTTTGGCTAATATTAACGCTTCGAGTCCTAATCGCTCATTTTATAATATTTTGAGTCCATGTGTTTTAATGGTTTTAACTACTTGAGTACAAAATCAAAAGTACAAGTGTTAAAAATTAGACTCAAAACGTTATAAAATGAGCGACTAGATACTCAGGGCGTTAAACATTTTAATTTTGGATTCAAATGGTTAAAATCAGTAAAACATAGAAACTCAAAAAGCAATTTACTCTAACTATTATAGTCCAAACTTTTAAATTTAACTTTTTTTAATTCAATAGTTCGATTTTCGTATCAAACTATCTTGTTATAGTCCAAAAGTTTAAATTTAACTTTTTTTTAATTCAATAGTTTGATTTTCGTATCCGACTACCTTATGATCACTAGACAGTGGCACCGCAGCGCCACCACGCGAAAGTACGGCTCTCGAGTCCCCGCAATTAGCAACAACTATCTCTTTCTCACCCCACGACGGCAACGGTAGCCGTGGAACCCATGGATCCGACAAGATCCGTCTCATTCACCTCCTCGTCCATCTTCGCGAAACTCTCAATCTTTGGTTCGTTCAAACCGCCTTCTTTTTAACAAACAATCGTCTCCGTTTGACGGAACCTTCGACCGTCGGAGCTCCGCTCTCTTCGACGAGCAAGTGCAACGTCTAGTTTACCGGAACAACCGGCGATCTGCCGGCAGTTACTGAAAGATGGCGATGGGGAAATTGTATGATCCATGTTGTTGATCATCATGTTGAGGAATGAGGTGTTTTTTGGTTTTGAATTATGATTCAGTTTCGTGACTACAGGTTTGTTGGGGAGGAAGGGCAGTGCCTTGACGTAAAGTGATTATTCGTGGATTCGGTGTAGACTAGACCCGTTAAGTAACGTAGGACTGTGGTGTGATATTGGGATTCCGGTAAACAGAATGATTATATGGTTAGATTTTATTTTTATTAAACTTATTATTATTATATAAGTAGAGACAAGTTTTAAATCGATATTCGTAAGAAGCAAATTGAGTATTGTTATGACTTCAAATTTGTGGATTATACACTTTAAGATTTTTTTAACGGTCTGAGCTACTTGCAAAATTCATCACATCGGGATACACTCGCCTCCTAACTGGAAAAAACCCTCACTTAGGGCTGAAGCCCGTGAACACTCGCCCAAAGGCACGACAGTGCGGTGAGGTAAAACCCGCTCAATTCAAGGACCGAATTAGCGATAGCCGCTCAATTCAAGGACCAAGCTAGCGATCTCCACCTATTCGCCTACTCTTCCATCATCACCAGGTGCCGCAAAAAATAGAAGGACATGAATCAAACTTGAGTCCCTTAAAACACCAAGTCTCTCTCTTACCACTCCACAACCACTCATTGACACAGTTGTTTAAGATTATTATGATAGTCATGCACCTATAAACCTTGCATGACCGTTACTAACTAATGGCAGGGTTAACTCAATTTTTTAGGGCTTTAGACGAAAAGAAAAATCAACGCCTTTTAGCCCTTTTAACATGTTATAAATATAACCATTATTATTATATTTTAAAATATAACAATTGGAATTTTAAGATGTAGAACCGTCTTCTCTCCATGTTCCTTGTGAACAAAATTAACACTATGATTTTCACTTAATTGGCTAGTTGTTATTCTTTTTCGTAAATGTTAAATGTTAATGATACTAAAGGATGACCTTTCTAGACGACACGATGTTTTCAAAATCAAATCATTTTAAGAAAGTTACAATGACATGAATTTTTCATACAAAACCCAATATAGAGTCATATAGAAAAACTTTTGCTAGAATTTAAAAGCCCCAACTCTTGCGAGAGCCTTAGGCAATGACCTAGTTTCATTAAACTATAGATCCAGCCATGATCAATGTGTAGGAACTAGGTTCACTTTTTATTACAATATATATAATAACGAGATTCTCGTTATTCATAGAAATATGATAGTACAATCCGGTTACAAAACTATATGAAAAATAAATGAAATACAAATACATTGTACCAATCTTGATTCAAGTCAACGTCTTTGGAAAACTTCAACCGCACCTTCTTGTTCGAAACTCCGCTACAAGACAAGCAAAAAAATTGTTGACGGTTTTGGTTGAGGCACGTGTTCAACACGTTTCCCTTAAAACAGATTTCACGTCTATACTAAAGACGACGCGACTGTTTCTCAGGGTGCAACAACCGAAGCAGTATGTACTGCCGGAGATGGCCACACGTCCAAGGTTACACCGGATAGAATTATAGTGTTAGAACTTGTGGAAAATTATGAAACGAAGGCGATGAAATCGTATAGAGAAAACATATCTCTCTAAGTACCCAACACATGGGTCTTCAAGTATTTCATCTTTCCAAGAACTCTCCATGTATTCATATTTTTTCTTGTAACCCTTCTCTAATATTTTTCTCCTTCTTCAAATGAGGTACATAGTCTACCATTTATACAAGAGTTGTGGGTTACAAGAGTTTCTCTTAATTGATGATTTTATTAGAGACATAAACTCTAATAAAAGTTTCACTTAATTAGTGATTTAATGAGAGACATAAAAGTCTAATAAAAACTAATCAAGTGACATAAAAACTCTACTTTAAGAGGTTTTCACCATGAAGATTCTAACTAATATTTACAATTTCATTTAATTATAAATATATTAAATATCCATTCACCAAATTTCCAACAATCCCCCACATGAATGGAGATCGTTCAAATCACATATAATTTTCAATGGAACCTCGACAGTTGAGTTTTGCATACGATAGGTAGTGTTACCCTTTGAACATTCGCTCATGAAATGCACTTAGCCCACTAGCTCTGAGTAGATCTCGATGTCTTTGAACTCGTCTGCCGTTTGTGTAGACGAGAATAAACTTCACACAAGACTCTCCCTAGCCGGGTCATCTCCTCATAGTCGTGTCCAATAATGGTCGTGGAACACTTTCCTCGTTCTGCGAGAGCTCTAGGAATTGTGCCCTCAATTCCGTTCGAAGTGACCACACTTCTCGCTAACATAGGTGATTCTCCTTAGATCATTAAAAGCATTGTGGTTATCGTGATTTATCCAGATCATTTACCACATATTATGCTTAGCCTTACTCTTTGTCATTGAATATCATAGGAATAGACTAGACGTATTTAAACACCCTTTTATACTTTGGGGGTATGTATAACCATATATACTAGCTTATGCATATCATTTATGCCCCCATAGTGACTACCCTTAGGCATATGAGTTAGTTGTCCTATTGAACTTAGATCTTGGATCTTCAGTCAACTAAGTTAGGTGTCCTTCACATACCCTTTTTCATGGGCTTCGGTCTCATTCCACAACTTAATCTCTAAGAAACCCTTAGGTTGTTGGATCCATAACATTAACAAATAACTTTGGATATTTGAGATCAGTTGTCATGATGTGTTCTTAACTCGTAAGTTAATTTTTCCTATTGTCAACTTCTAAGACTATAACCTCAGTGGCCATCTGAATCTGGTTATATCATATGTCTTTGTAAGATACGCGTATCATTTAAGGCAAACACATCTCCATTATGCACTACAATCTTTGTGTCCTCCACTTAGTCGTCTGTTTGCAATGTTAGATTGGATTACCAAATCCTTATTGCCAAACTTTTATGATACAAATTCAAGGCACCCCCACATTTAAGTGTTATAGGATCTCATCCAGATGGGGTAATGAAAATCATTTCTACACACCCTTATCGGGTTGTTTCTAAATGGATCATCCCCCACATTTCTTGCCATTTGATCAACATTTTCGTAACTTCACTTATGACGACATTTATACACATATGATTGAACAATATCAACCTCATTGTATTAGTGAATTCAACTCATATTGCATTAGCTTACATAAGCTTCCGAGTTGACCAAAGCAACACATGCCATTGTCATAAGTTTGTCACAAACTTAGAATAATTCTAATTCAACTTCTTGAATAAGCCAGACAATGAGTTCTCCTCATTAGCTTTTCGAACAAACTCTTCAAAAGTTACATGTTTTTTCCTTATAATGAATGAAAATTCATCCTCAACTTTGTCTATCACACAAATTCTTATTGTGTTCATACACATTTGAATGTTTAGAGTTAATTAGTCTCAGTCAAGACCCACAATTAACCAAGTACTAGTCTAGCATGCTTTAGACTACAATACTTTAGCATGTGAATAGAAGATGCATCATTCTGATTCTTCACAGCCCCAAGGATATCATAATAACACTTTGCAACATTCATCCCTTGTTAAGACAAAATAATGAGACTTATTTATAATCCTAAAACATCAATATTTATGAAAGTCTCACAAATTATTGTATATAGCACATAGCTAAAATTTATCATTCAATTAAGGAACATAACTTGTTTACCTTTGATCTCCAACGTTTTACCATTGACTCGTAAGGACTTAAGCATAAGTCTTAATCCAAGTCACTTGGCGAACACATTCATCACCGACAAGATGAATGTTCCTCGTCTACAATCACTATTATGTGTGAGATAGAGTCAACTAGATCAACACTCAACAACATGGCATTCATAATTTTGCTATAGGTGATTTGTACACATCTATTGTTATTCATTAGGAGATATGTATATTTAGGATTCTCTCCCACACGAATATAAAATCTCCATATAGTTCTAACAATAATCAAGTGGTAGACGCATCTACAATAGATCATTGGAACAATCTCGCAAATTTTATCAAAGGTATACAATAAATATAGTACTTTTTCTTTCATATGTTAGAATTCACACTTGTGAATTTTCCAATGACTTCTAACGAAGTACTTCAACATGAATCTCGTTTGTGTATTTCATCTCAATACACTCACTGCTCTCTCGTGATGTGGTTACACATTTGATGTCTCGTCTTGGACTTTTAGTCAATGCAACAACTCTCAAGTTGTTTATGTCCAAATATTTTCATGTACTATCCGTTTAAAACCATATTCTTTTAGACAATGTATAGTTGACGTTATAATTACTTTCCACAAAAATAATTTATACGTCACAAACATTAGTGATTTATTTCTTTGTAAAAATATTGCATGTATTATCTGAAGATATTGAACACAACAATATAATACATTGGAAACTAAATCATAAGTGACAAACACTTTTGAAATTTAAACGGAAGCATAGACGATATGTAGACATCAAATATCAAATGGTTTTATCTTCCACACTTTATATTCTGACCGGAATCATCTAAATGATATCATCCCATGGCATGTTTTCAGGTACTTCCTCAATAATACTCCATGCACTTGTAAGTACAAGTTCCTCATTTCATCGTGAAAATTTAAACTTGAACAATTATGCTCAAAAAAACACCAAGTTGTTATAAAGGCTACATTTAAGTAGTAAACTTGAACAATTAAATTTGTTCACAACAACACTAAGTTGTTTTCAATCAAATAATATCCACGTGATTATCACAAATGCTACTTCTAGCAAGAGTAGCAAACCATTAATGTCAATTATAGTTTATGATAACATAAATCAAAACCCATAATATCAAATGGTTTTATATTGTTTAGTCCTACTACGCATGTACTAAATGTTTTCTAAAACGCAAGTTAGAAAAATATACATTATAACGGGCATGTTATAGAATCGAACGTTGACATAAAACGTTTTCCGATGATAAAGTTTATAAAATAAACCATTTCTCATCGTTTTTAATGCACACATGCATAGTCAATTAAATGTTTACATAAAATATTTCCATTTATTATGCCTTATACAATGTACAATCTCTAACATTGTATTTGTGATACACATTTTCTAACACACGTGTTAGAAAATTTAAATCATTATATATATATATATATATATATATATATATATATATATATATATATAATATTAAAACATGACCTTTTGGATTTATAAATCACAAATTAAAGTTCGTAATAAATCACACGCAACTACACCATCACCTTATGATGATTTAATTTTACTCTTGTATTTTCTAATCTTATCAAGTTAGGCAAATAGCCTATTTTTAATACAAGAGACATGGGATGGAGAAAAGTCTCACTTAATTAGATATTTTATTAGAGATAAACTCTAATAAAAACTAATAAATTGACATAAAACTCTACTTAATAGTTTAACTTCCAAATGAAGAGTCTACTAAATGATTTTAATTTCATTAAAGTTATATAACAACATCATCACTTTATGGTGATTTAATTCTTGAAGCCAATCAACTTCAATGCATGGCATTCTATTTCTAAACCATACAAAAAATAACATAAGTGTTTATATTCATTGAAATCAATGCTACAACAAATTACTTATATAAAATGTTTACATAAAACATTTCAAAGCATTTATATTTTAACCACTTTTAACAATCATGTTAAAATGAACGAAGTTCTAACGCGCACGTTAGAAGTATTAACATTTACACAAAATGTTGATTCGACTTGCTATAAACACATATATCGTTCAAATAAATAAGTCATTTCCAATATACACGTTAGAAAATGAACAATTAAAAAATTGCTTCCAAACTAACGCTTTCCATGAACGTTTCTAACACACATGTTATAAGACAAATGATTGCAAAAAATCATTATAAGACTTATTTGTTCATATCAATCCATGGATGGATGAAGAGTCTACTTTAAATAGAGACTTAAATGGAGACATAAACTTCAATCAAGTAACATAAAACTCTTATTTAAAGACATGAAAATTCTACTCAAGAGAATTTAACGTTTACAAAAAACGTATGGTTTACAGCCATAATTCTGGTCTAACACAATGTTAGAGAAATTTAACGTTTACAAAAAAAACGTATAGTTTACACAATAAACCCATTATAACACAAATGTTAGAAAAAAAATAACGATTACAAAATCGTTTCAAAACCAAACGATTGAACCAAAACTATTCGTTTTGTATCACGATATAGGAATTTAAGATTGTACCACAATCTCAATAAATCCAAACACACCAAGTTGTACTACATATATATTTCCCAAAGAAAAATATTTATAAGATCATAATCTCTAAAAATATTTTTTATAATAAATTCTTTACGAACCTAAAATACTTATAAAGTTTAAGATTGTAGCAAAAATCTCACGAAATTTATTTTAAGTTTGTAGGAACTAGATTCACTTTTTATTAAAATATATTACAATATATATAATAGCGAGATTCTCGTTATTCATGGGAAATATGATAGTATAATCCGGTTACAAAACTATATGAAAAATAAATGAAATACAAATACATTGTACCAATCTTGATTCAAGTCGACGTCTTTAGAAAACTTCAACCGCACCTTCTTGTTCGAAACTCCACTACAAGACAAGCAAAAAAATTGTTGACGGTTTTGGTTGAGGCACGTTTCAAAACGCTTCCCTTAAAACAGATTTCAGACCTCTACTAAAGACAACGGGACTGTTTCCCAGGATACAACAGCCGAAGCAGTATGTACTGCCAGAGATAGCCACACGCCCAAGGTTACACCGGATAGAATTATAGTGTTAGAACTTGTGGAAAATTATGATACGAAGGCGATGAAATCGTATAGAGAAAACATCTCTCTAAGTACCCAACACATGGGTCTTCAATTATTTCATATTTCCAAGAACTCTCCATGTATTCATGTATTTTTCTTGTAACCTTTCTCTAGTATTTTTTTTTGCTTCTTCAAATGAGACACATAACCTACCATTTATACAAGAATTGTGAGTTACAAGAGTTTCTCTTAATTGATGATTTTATTAAAGACATAAACTCTAATAAAAGTTTCACTTAATTAGTGATTTAATTAGAACATAAAAAGTCTAATAAAAACTAATCAAGCGACATAAAAACTCTACTCTAAGAGGTTTTCACCATGAAGATTCTAATTAATATTTATTAATTTCATTTAATTATAAATATATTAAAGATCCATTCACCAAATTTCCAACACAATGGTGAGGTGAGACCATTAAGGCTGTAAATGAACCAAACATTTAGCGAACAGTTCGTGAACCATTTGACGGAAGTTTGTTTATTTTTGTTCGTTAACTTAACAAACGAACACGAACAAAAAAACATTTTCTGATTATAGATTGTAAAAACATAACTTCGTTTTTATAAGAAATACATTTTCATTTTCTTGCATAACTTTATGTCTTATCTGATTATAGATTGTCATTCACTCTAAATACTTTAATCTGATAGTGAAATTATATGATTCAGAAATTATCCAAATTCATTTGAAAATACGAAACTACATGTATATGAATACTTGTACACAATGTTTAGTATATATAATGGGAGTTTGAAAGAGTTGTGTAATTGATTTCATAACCGTCCTGTATATCATAATTACAAACTTGAAACAACATGGTCAGTTGTTGTTAATGTGATTGTAACAATTATCTACTTCAAATTAGTTATCTTGTTAAGCTTTCTCTATAATAATTTTTTTTTTTAAATCTTCATATATGTAATCATTGGGTTCTTTTCATGACAATTCTGATATATAGGATGATTGAAGTGATGTTACATTATTTGATTTCAGTCTGGATTCTAACGATATTGAAACAATATTAACAAGTGTTGGGTTTTATATTAACATATATAGATTGCAAGTTTGCAACAACATTGTAACATTTACGAAACTTTCTTCATAGCCCGTCTTTCTTGATGATGAATAATCGATCTCTTTCGTATGTTGGGTTTTAGATTAACTAACAGCCTTGCAGTGTGCAATGAACGAACAATCATCTCTCTTCAAGCACATATCATTAATGATTTAATTCGTAATCGATTCTCTTGAAGCACATATCATTAATGATTCAATTCACAACGATCTTGTAGTGTACATAGGTAAATATGCAATTTTCCGCAACATCCTTCATCCATCTCCCATAGGGCCATCCGTAATGGTTAATGTCTTCTAAGGGGCGTTTTCTGTCACATTAGCATCAAAACGGCCTTCAGAAAATGTATAATGGTTAACGCCCCTTAATGCCCATTCAATCATTATATTCCAATTTTTTTCTCCTTGTTCGGTATTATAATAGAAATAATCCTCCGTCTTCATGCTCCTAAAACGCTCACATGGATGGTGCTGAGAGCATTATCAATCCACTTCACACCCCTTTAATGCCTATTACTCATGGTTTAATACGACTAATTATTGCACACTAAATATCAATTAATGTTGAAACGTTGTTCTTAATTCTTATCCCCTTAGACCATAGGTAATGGTTAATGTCCACTAAGGGGCATTTTTCACCACATCATTATCATAATGCCCCTTTAAAAAAGGTGTAATGGTTAATGTCCATTTCATTTATTACTTTTTCATTATTTTTCTTTTCTTTAGGCATTATTATAGAAATGTCTCACCCTCTTCATGCCCCTATAATGCCCAAGGGATAGTATTGAGGGCATTATTAAACTTTTTCATGCTCTTATAATGCCCCATTACACATGGCTTATGCTAATTGATTGTGTTATTCAGCTAAATTGATTATAAGATCATTTATAATTATAATATAATAAAAATTGATATAACGATATATTATTCCGTATACAGATATAATATCTGAATTTTTAAATAAAAATTAGTGACCACAAGTTGAGGGAAAGAGGGGACAGCGGTTAGTTTGGCTGAATACGATGGTCCAGAAATGAAGGTTTGAGGATCACGTGGCATATTTATGCAAAAGCAGCATTAAGCATCGTCTTTTTAGGTGGATATTCAGAAGTTTGTTTGCCACCTGTTGTAATTTCCGAAAACAATGAAACATATATAATTAAGCCATCCTTTTAGGGAGAACCGAGTGTCTTTGGGTGGGGTGATCGGGTATACCTTACCCGATCGGTAATACCGATGTCGGTTACTCAGGTAGGGTATATAAGGTAGTAAACCACGGGGTGTCAGCCCAGTGGCCAGCCTCACCCATTCCAAATGGGAGGATGCGGGTTCGAGTCCAGCTCGGCCCGAATAATCCTGCTGGGTAGTAACCGCCAGGCAGCTATGGGGCTAAGCTAGCTTGGGGAGGGAGAACCCTCCCACGGTCAGGGGTACCGTGCATTTACCCCTTTTTTTCCCGTATATAAGGTAGTAGTTGCGGGTGTTGTTGGCTTAGGTTTTCAATCATAAACACATCAAACCAAATATAAACGATTTGGAGACTTTGTATTATTAAACTCAACTTGACATATAAATCTTAAAACATAACCATAAACTCAACTTGACATATAAATCTTAAAACATAACCATGTATATATACTAAATTTGAGCTAATCCTAAACTTATTTAAACTCTATTTAAATAATTCAAGTTTTAACTAGATAAACTTATTTCATAAAAAGTAATTCAAACTAAATAAATCAAAGTATATTTATCTTCATGAATTATTTTTAATCCATATTAACTTTGTGCATAATCCATCAACTGAGAATTATGTCTTCATTCACCCCCTTAATTCTGATTTGGACCCGCTTCATATTGGCACCGTTAACGACAACTTCAATCGATTAATCAACCTTGATATCTCCCTCTTCCCTGGTCACAAGAACTACACTGTTCTTGACCGCCGATAAAAGAAAAAACTAGCTCTCCGCTTCTACCATTTTCTTCTTGCCTAGCTAGACGCGACAAGATTCAAAGCCTCCCGCTTCTACCCTAAGGTTTTTATTAAAGTTTTATAAACCCTAAGGTTCTAGAGATCAAGCATGATCAACACTAAGTTGTTACTAATCAATAAGAGGGTTGGCTCAATCATTTTGGAGATCTTAGACGAAAAGGAAATGCAGAACCCTTTTTAGCATGTCATTATTATTATTTTTAAAATATAGCAATTGGAATTTCAATATTTTGAATTCGATCTCCATGTTCCTTGTGAACAAAATTGACACCATGATTTTCACTTAATTGGTTAGTTATTATTCTTTTTCATAAATGTTGATGATAGTAAAGCATGACCTTTCAAGATATTTTTTTTTTCAAAATAAAAATATTTTTAGAAGAGAAAAGTGTTCAAATAGTTCATGTGGTTTGCTCCGATTTCACCTTTAGTCCCTACATTTTTAAAATTACAGCTATGGTCCTCAATTTTGACAAATTCGTTCTCGAATGGTCCTTAGGCCTAACATCAGTTTAATTTATTAATTAAGTGATTATGAATTAACTAAATTGCCCTTATCATCAAAAACAACAACATAAAAAGAAGAGTTAAATGCTTGGTTGGTCCCTGTGGTTTGCAAATCTTGCAGACTTGGTCCCAGTGGTTCACTAATTACACACTTGGTCCCAGTAGTTTCAAATTTTGCACTCGGGTGGTCCTTACCACTAACCTTTGTTAGATTTCTCAGTTAAGTATAAAATTACTATATTACCCTTGAAATAATATAAATAAAAAAATATAAACTGGCCGGCCACTACCACTTAGGTGGCGGCGCACGGCCGGAGGCGGATAATCTCCAGCGGCGAAGGTTTGAACATCATCTCCGTTATCTTTGTATCTTTCTTCGTAATCCGTCATGGTTGTCAGATCTCCTTGTGTCTCTACAATTCTCCGCCATTTTCGTAATCAAATCTCGTTCTGAAACCCTAAACCTAACATCACCGTCACATTCACTCGATTTCAACATCAATTTCATAACAGAATCGTTAACGGCGCTATAATCCGGTGCGTCGCAAGGCAAATCCGCTCCGGTGGACTCGCCCCAGTTACGCATCGCCTTCAGTGAACCGGAAATCGGACAGATGAATTCATCTAGAGGCTTCGTTTGCGATTTTGATTTCGATTTTGCTTTTGTTTTCTCCAGTGCCGAAGATGATTTGTGTAACGAGAATTTCCACTTCTTTAGGTTACCATTACCTACCATTTCTGATTGTTTGTTCTGTGTTTACTGGTTCATCGAGTGTGTGGTGTGATTTATGATAAATAATAATTCTGGATGTTAACAGGAGTTGGTGGAAAGCTGGATGAATACGAAGATGAAGACCTTGTCGCTGCGGATGAAATTGGAATATATATGTGTATATATATTAGGGTAATATAGTAATTTTGCATATACTTAACTGAGAAATCTAACAAAGGTTAGTGGTAAGGACCACCCGAGTGCAAAATTTGAAACTACTGGGACCAAGTGTGTAATTAGTGAACCACTGGGACCAAGTCTGCAAGATTTGCAAACCACAGGGACCAACCAAGCATTTAACTCTAAAAAGAAATATAATTAAGAGGCCCAACACTCTCTTCTTCATCACTCTAACCCTAACCCTGCATAAAAACTTCCCCACCATAAACCACCACTGCATCCCCACCCTCACCCACCACCGTTGTAAACCATACAATCTGCCACCCTCTGCTGTCTCTCTCCTCCCAGACACATCACGTCTCTCTATACTCTCTCTCCTTTAAAAGAACCACCACACAAACTACCTCCAGCACCGCCATCACCACTCAGCCACCACCATCAGCACTGCCACAACATGATTACATCATAAACACACAAACAGATCCGCACTAAAATAGACTTAAAACATACCAGTGAGTAAACAATTTGAGAAACTCAGCGGTGAACAGTGATAAAAAGTCAAAACGCAGAGAGAATCGGAAGATGTAATCATGTTGTGTTCTTCGAACGGTTTCGGTCCGAAAACAAAGATTCGGAAATTATGAGTTTTGATTTCGAATTATAATCCTTATGTATTCGATTCTGTAAATGAGTAAAGGTATGATAATTATAAACCGTTAATTCTAAATTCACTGATATTGATTTCTGGTTTGCCGGAATTTTTCACCGGAAAACGATGATCTCCGATTTCAATCCTCTGTAACGGTCCTGGTTATATGTAAACGATCCTCCTTTGATCGTATGGTTGGGTGATGAATTCTAGTCTGATAGGATTCCTTAACAACAATTCTGGTTTCCGAATTATGTATCCTCTGTTATATTCCACAAAAACAGGGGATCAAGTTTTAGCGACGTGTTCTTCGTGTGTATGATTTGGAAACGATGATAGGGAGTGGGGGTAGGGGTAGGGTAGAAAAGTTAGGCCCCACTTTTTTTAATAGTGTAATTAATTTATTGTTTATAATTTTTTTAATAGTAAGGGTATTTAAGTAATTTCACATCCACTTAAATGAGAAAATTAACTTCCATCCACGTCAGAGACTATACGAGAACGAATTGACCAAAGTTATAGACTACAGCTGTAATTTTGAAAATGTAGGGAATAAAGGTGAAATCGGAGCAAACCACAGGGACTATTCGAGCACTTTTCTCTATTAAGAAAGTGAGTAACTTGGATAACATGATCTTCTATTTTGCAAACTAAACCCAAAATAGAGCTATATAGAAAAACTTTTGTTAGAATTTAAAAGCTTTAAGTTTTGTGAAGACCCCTAGACAGTGACCTAGCTTCATTAAACTATAGGTCCAACCATGATCAGTCAGACCATGAAGGTTTCTAAAAGGGCACTTCTCTTTGATATAGTCACTTAAAAATTATCTTTAGTAAATTGCTATTGATCATTAATAATAACTGATGTGCAAGTGTACAAGTAATTGGTTATTGGAGGCAAACATGACACTAGTAAGTTATTACTAATCAATGGCTAATTGGTGCTTATTGCCTATTGGCAACTTATTAATGTGCAATAGCTAACTACAAGTGGTAGTAAATTGTAACCAATGGTAACAGTAATGAAGAATTCACGGAGGTTTATACTAATATAATTGAATATCCGACAACAATTATAGCCGTCAAGTGACACACTTCTCATGAAGAGTTTCAACGTTTCAACATAATTGTTGTAATGGTTCCTTACGTATAAAAGAGAGCTACTTATGCTAATTAAACACTATAAAAACATAACTTCGCTTTCACAGGGAATATATTCTCACTTTTTGCATAACTTTATGTCTTATCTTTTATACATTCCGTCCACTCAAAATACTTTAATCTGGTAGTGAAATTACACGATTAAGAAGTTATCCAAATGCATTTGAAAATACGAAACTACATGTATATGGCTACTTGTACACAATGTTTAGTATACATAATGGGAGTTTGAGAAAGAGTAGAGTAATTGATTTCATAACCGTCCTATATATTATAATAAAAGACTTGAAGCAATATAGTCAATTGTTAATGCGCTTCTCACAATTTTCTACTTCCAACTAATTATGTCGTTAAGCATCCCTCTCTAATAAATAAACAAATCTTCATATATGTAATCATTGGGTTCTTTTTAAGACAATTCCGAGACCCAATCTTCTAGGAGACCGGGGCACCCGGTGTTTTGCAAGCGGTTAACCGCTACCCGCTACCACACACCGTTGCCGATAGTGTGGGTAGGGGGCGGGTAAAGGGGGGTTAACGACTTACCGCTCGATGTTGATTGTAGTGTGTAGTTTGAATGCTTTTCAAACGGAAATAAAGTCGTTAAATTCAAAAAAACATCATTTATATTTACAGTTCAAACATTTACCATTCTTACTTAGACTATCTCATTTCACATTCAACCCCACTCGAATATCTCTACCATTTTTACTGCTTCTATACACCCAATATATTTTCACCATAATCCATTAACGTGGGTGGAGGTTATTCGTTTTCTACCGAACCGGCGGAATCTTCACATTGTCGGCGATTAACACGTCATCATTTAAACCAGCAACCTTCAACCCACTGTTGTCCAACCGACAACGATCAAGATGTCTTGCAAACCAACAACCTACAAACCCACTGCCTTCAAACTCAACGCTACAAACGGACCTCCTGTTTATGAGTACTACCAACCACAACATCCTGACGATTTAACCGTTGAAGAGTTGAACCTGGCATGTGATTTAACCATTAGTCAATTGAGGCGTCTTATCCTGCAACGCCAAACCCTCTACCAACAAACCCAAACTCGGCACAAGACCTCCTATCATGGGCTGAAGGCTATGAAACTGGCCCGGGGGGTATGTAGAAAGCTGGTGGGATGAGGATATGCGCTCCCAAACAGCCGAAACTGCCTTGTTGAATGTCGGGTTCGCCCAGGTCTGACGGTCGTGACAGTGTTTGTTCCGTCTCCCTGTCCCCATCGTTCTTGGGTGGTCGGGATTTTTAGGAATGTCATTTTTTAAATTTTTAGGAATGTATTTTTTTTAATTTTAGGATGTATTTTTTAAAATTTTTAGGATGTGTCAATTAATTATGTGTTTGATTATTAATGCGTTTAATTATTTATAACTGTAACTAAAAAAATAAAAAGAAAGAGGTTAACCCTCTCTAAGTGGTGCCACTAAATAGGGTACGAGAGGTTGGTCTAAGTGACGTGGTGCAAGGAGACTCATGGAATTAGGGTATAGGGTTAAGATCGATGGTTGAACTAATGTTACATCATTTGATTTCAGTATGGATTCTAATGTTCTTGAAACTAGGGATGAGCATCTGGGACTTGGTACCAGTACCAAATTTCCCGTATCAGATTTTTTCAGTTACCGATTTGGTACCTAACTTTTGGCGCTTTTAGTACTTGTATTTTCGGTGTGGTACCAGTATTTTACATAATTTTACACACAAATACCGGTACCGTACCGTACAGTACGTTTACGGTAGCGGTACCAGTACCCATATTTGATGAATTACGGTACCGGTATTTTTGGTACCGCTCATCCCTAATTGAAACAATACTACCAAAGTGTTGGGTTTTATGTTAACATATATTAATTGCAACATGATTGTAACATTTACGAAACTTTCTTTATAGTCGGTCTTTCTTGATGATGAATAATCGATCTTTCCTATGTTGTGTTTTAGATTAACTAACTGTCTTGCAGTGGAGGTTGAAAACTAGTCAACAAGGTTAGCAGAGCCAGCCGTAGAATGGACGAAGATTTTGGATGAAGGAAAGGCAAGGAGCAGAAGGGGGATCAAGCGAGCCATCAGAGATAATGAGTGTTACGAAGTTTATTGTTTCCAATCTTCTGGATGGTTGCACTCCATGGGAACTTGAGATTTTTGGGCGATTTAGGGAGGTTATGGGTTCTTATGTGGCAAGGAAAAGGGACAAGAACGGGAATAGGTTTGGTTTGTCGGTTTTAAGAACATTAAGGATAATGAGGATTTGGAAAGGCATCTTCGGGGTGTTAAGATGGGTGGTTGTAAGTTGAAAATCAATATTGCATTGTTCGCAACGGAGAATGTTGGGTAGAGGATCAGTAGAAGAAGAGGCCTATGGCTACAAAGGGTAACAAACACGATCCGGGTAAGGATATCAATAGTAAGGTGTTTGCTAAGAGGGATGATAGATCGTATAGTAATGTGTTGCTGAAGGAAAACAGGGTGGGTGCTTATTCAAGCACTATAATGGAAGGTTTGAGTGTCAAAAAGGTGGTAGTGGTCTCTAAGGAGGTTTCAACGTTTAATTCCTTGCATGGTAACGTTTTGGAGGGTTAAACAGTGGATTTGGAGACTCTGGTTGCTTTTGATCGACTAGTTCGGATAGCTGGGTAAGGTATGCTAATATCCAATATGTGGGAGGTTTATTGTTACTAGTAAGTTTTGCTAACGAAGGGAAGCCTCATCGTTCTTGGTGAATCAGGAAGTCTGGGACCTTGGTTCTTAAAGCTTGACAGGTAGGAGGGTCAGTCTCTTCCATTGGAACGAATTACATGGCTTAGGATTAATGGGGTACCTCTGCATTTAGAAGATCTGGGGTCTTTAAAAGTATAAGGGAGATGTTCGAGAAAGTACTCCATGTCCCTAAGTATATTGAAGAGGATAAGATGTGTCTGTGAAGATTCTGAGAGTTTTGGTTGGAGAGGTAGATAGAATTGAAGAAGTGGCCACTATTAGGTAACAATATAGGATTTGGATATGAAGAAACACCAATCTAATCTAGTGTTAGTTTGTGGTAAGTGTCTCGACAAACAAAGGTTATTCTTCCTTCGTCTCGCCATATCGAGCTATGATGATCCTACAAAACTAACAACACACCGTAATCTCGTTACAAGGAGGAGAATAGGGGGTTCTCCTTGTAACCACCCTCCTGCGTGAGAATAAATATTCGTTTTGAGGATAATAGTGTGTGTATTACGTGAAATAGAGTGAGAGAATGATGCTTAAACCTGGAGGTGAAGTCCTCTATTTATAAGCCGAAGACATTCATGAAGGAGATGGGCTGATGGGCCTTGGGCCAGAGGTCGACAAAAAGGAATATCCATTTTGTCTCTTCTGCCATGACCGTTAGTGATCTCTGGCGAGAAGGGTGCTTGGCGCATAGTGAATGGATCCACGTGTCCTGACAGTCGTCCTTGTTGTCTGGTCTGTCATCAACTGTTAATGGAGATCATGGGACAGTGGTCGGTGCAAGATGATTGGTGCCACGTATACGTCCTTGTGTACTTCTTATCTCCTGCACGATTGTTCATCTGTAGCATGATTTAATACAGCCTGTCGGACGCTTATTGGCTCAGTGTCCTGCTACTTGTACCTTTCGTACCTTACAGACGTTACCTCGCGCTTTGTACTACTCTCAATGTAGGTGTGTCTTCTGTGTTCGGCTTAAGGTAGTGGGAACTTGGTACTCTGTCTCCAAGAGGACAAGTGTCTAAGAAAGGTTAACTTTATCTCCTGACCCCGCGCGCGACCTTCAAGGCGTTTATTCAGTCGGCGCAAGGTCCGTGGAGTTATTACTCAGACGTGTCTAGGGTATGGTCTTGCGCGCGATCGTGAAGATATTTATCCAGACAGCGCAGTTTTTGGGACCATACCCCTTCAAGTCCCCCAGTCTAGTGCTGCTTCCATGCGCGAGGCAAGTGGTTGGAGCTCTGGACTAGAAATAAAAGCTAAGTCTCTGTGCTTCCAAGGAAAGCTTAGGAAAACGATGTTTGTGCCAAAATAGTTGGCGCGCAAGTGTCTAATCGAGACACAGGCGGCGCAATTACGTTGCTTCACTCTGAAGTTACTCTGTGTTTTTGGGCGGAAAAGTTCTCGAAATTTGAAATGGATAAGCTACTGACAGGTTGGTGAAGACGACGACGTTTGATGTGACTGCTGACATAGTTGCGATATGGTGTCACTGTGTCAGCCTTACCGTTTCGTCTGCTGTCAGGCGAGTGAGGCCCACGCGGTCGTGGTAATGGTCACCCCTGTCTTTATCGGAGACGCGCCCCACTTGTTGGGCACGGTTATAATGTGATGGTATAAATAGTCATATAAAGGAGACGAAATCACTTTCTCTTCGAATTGTCTTCAACTTTACTTCCAATCTTAAAAGCTTCAAGTTTATTCTTGATGATCTTCAAGAATTCTTCATATCTTCAGGCTTTTTTTCCAGATTTTTCTTGATTATATCCAGCGATCGTCATGTCTGATAACGTAGAGGAAACCGAAATAGAAGAAACTGGTGGTAGCCTGCCACCGTTAAAATGGGAAGAAGCTACCTTTGAGCAGGTTGTGCGTGGCAACTAATTTGAAGCTGAGTAGGATGCACAGTTCACGGTCAAGGGTCAAACCGCCGCCGACGCACCGCCGTGATACATCACTTTATTTTTCGATTTCTTTGGCGATGGCACTTTCCGTTTACCTACCACCCACTTCTTTGGGAATCTTTTATCTTATTACCACATCTATGTGTTGCAACTTTCTCCGCCTGGGATTGTTAGGGTCAGACACTTCGAGTTTTGTCTGCGCTCTCAAGGTGAGGAGCCCACCATGGAGAAATTCCAAGCCTTCTATCAGTTACAAGCAAATCTTGGATTTTACTCCTTTGCGGCTTGGGGGTCTAAGAAGCTGCTCATCAAACCTCCGAAAGTTTTCATAACTGGAAGGGTATACGTGAAGAGGTGATACCTGTTGCGATGCAGTTTCGAGAGCCAGCGCTGATTCCTAAGAAGAACCTCAAGATTCCTAAAGGCGCAGCATGGTACGAGAGATTACAGCCATTTCCCAACCAATTGTTCGGCGAGCATGTTTTGGTGGCTGCGTCCATGAGTGACAAGTGGCCTATCGCTAGCACCAGTGTTCTGGTGCTTCTCTTGGAAGGCCAAGGTAATTTGTCGCTTTGGTATTTCTCAGCTTCCTTGTTAATCTTCTAACTTTTACTTACCTGTCTTTGTAGAAGTCCCGCTCTATCATCGTGCCTTTGCTATGGGTGTCACACCCCGACCCGCAGCGGAAAAGGTGACCGGGGCATGATTGGGTTATCATCAAAGCTCATGACATTTATTATATGTTTCATATTCATTAATACAATTTAATGGAAATTTACAATAAATGATACAACATGTTCTAACTATCAATCTAAGTTTCTTGGTTCTCTTCTAAGGCATATCCTATGTTTTCCTTGCTTCAACCTGTTCACCTGTATCATGTGTAAAAAGGTTTTTGGATCAACATAATGTTGGCGAGTGAATCCTATGGAAAACATTTGAACAAGTTTATCCAATTGATTATAAATAAGGTGCATACCACATATGAGTAAATGTAGATGTAAATTTATTCACACAACACATAATATTGAATATTGAACACACAAACACCAAATAATTGTTTTGAGGCACGCGTTGTTCGACTCGTCTCCCACGAGGAACTGATGGGCCTAATGTATGAGTTTTGAGGCACGCGTTGTTCTTACGAACTGATGGGCCTAATGTATGAGTTTTGAGGCACGCGTTGTTCTTACGAACTGATGGGCCTAATGTATGAGTTTTGAGGCACGCGTTGTTCTTACGAACTGATGGGCCTAATGTATGAGTTTTGAGGCACGCGTTGTTCTTACGAACTGATGAGCCTAATGTATGAGTTTTGAGGCACGCGTTGTTCTCGTCTCCCACGAGGAACTGATGGGCCTAATGAATGAGTTTTAAGGCACGCGTTGTTCTCGTCTCCCACGAGGAACTGATGGGCCTAAATAATTTGCATACAACTTTGACAATATGTAATACATCACAACCAATAATAGTTACATTCTAATTTAGTTCATAAAATGGTATAGCACGAATTTGCATAAGAGAATTAGTTTAAGCGACACATGATACACCCCAAAACATGAATAAAAATGGGAGTTTGTAAGAATTCACTCACATTGGGTGCGTTCGGTTGATGAGGTTGAGTGCACGCGAAATGGTTTTAACCATGAGTGAGATTAACCTAGATAAATCGCATTATGGTTTGGTAAGTAAACGGATTTTATTAATCTATTTTAGTAGGATTGTTGGGTGTATTTTTGTGAGTTTGAGGCTATTTCTAACCTTAAAAATGTTATTTGTAAGTATTTTTAATTGATTTTTAATTAAAATAATTAAATAAAAATAATAAAAAAAATATTTTATTTTTGCTACAGTAGACTTTTGATCGTTGACTTTGACTAACGTTGACCGGTTCGAAGGCATATTATTGTGCGCTGGGTGAGGCTCGAACCCGAGACCTCCCGTACGCGTGCACGCAGCTCTACCAACTGAGCTACGTGTCTAACCCGTCATATATCCGATTTTAATTACATATATACATTAATTAGATTTAAACAGAAATCACTTTATTTTAAAAATGAATTAAATCACAAAACCGGTGTGCTCCACAGGTCTCGAACCCGGGACCTGTGGGTTAGCGGACACACACTCCACCGCTGGACTGTGTGTCGCACTTGGTTATAAACTCGGTTATCAATATACTTAACATATTCTTAAATCAACCCGGTTCAGTTTGCTGAAAAAAGAATTTTTATCAAGGCGGCGTGTGAGGGACAATACTCGAACTCGTGACCTTAGCGTTAAATATGCACACAGTCCACCGCTGGACTGTGTGTCTAACCCGGTAATTATCTTGATTTTAATTATACTTAACCATTACTGAAACGTCGTCTTCTTCACTGGTTTTTAACCGGAAGTGGCGACTGACTGGTTCGAATGTTGATTCAAGATCCTTTAGCGTTTTATGATCAATTACAGTCGAGATAAAAGTAAAAAGGGAAGGAATCAGGCGTGAGAAGTACCGGCTGTTTCTCCTCTGTTTTCCGGCAGAACTCCGGTGGCAGCAAGTTCTTCCGGCGACGAGTCTCTTGCAGCAGAGAGTCTTCCGAAAGGTTACAAAGGTTGTGGGTGACTTCGGTAAAAGTTTAGGGGGTTCAGTAAGCTCAGAGATTACTGATATGGTTTTTTCGGCGAAGTAATAAAAATTTCCGGCGAGTGAGTTTTCGCCGAGAAAAGGTGCGATTTGAGTGTGAAAGGTTTCTGGCGAGTTGAGGGTGTATTTATAGGGTAGTATTGAGATGAATGGGGTCTGAATTCGGTCTCAATTCGAAGTCAGCCGTTCTCCGGCGGTTACAGCTGATGTCGCGGGTTCAGACGTCGGTTATAACCGTTGTGAGGGTTAATTCTACGGTTATTTTGAGCGAAATCGTAATTAAACGGCGAAGTCGTCGGGATTTCCGACGACTGCTATTTTGGGCGCAATTTACTGAATTTTGACTTCCGAACTTGAATATTTAAATTAATTGATTCTTGTTATTACCATAAAATCAAAGCGGCGGAGCGGTTGTTTGGCTGAGGGATAAGTGTTTGGTTTGAACCGGTACAGACCCGAGTTCGAAACCCGGCATAATTAAAACATTTTTATTTTGTTATTTTTATCAGTTTTTCAAAAACTAAATATATATCCCCGCATAATAATTGATTACGGATCGTTTAAAATTATTTTGGGCATTTAATTCGCAACGAAAAATTTGACTGACTGTTCGGTTGATAAACGGAGCGGGTTTGGTAAATCCGTTTTTGACGGATGTTACAGTATCCCCTGCTTTTTAGAAATTTCGTCCCGAAATTTAAATAGGGATATAATTGACTAAAAGAATGATGGTGTTGAGTTTGCCAGTTACGTTTTTAGAAGAAAATAAGGGTTTAGGTTTTTGTTTGAGGCGGTAACGTTCCTTGTAAAGGTTAAGTATCCTAATACAGGAATTGCTTTTTGTTGCCTACTGTATAAGTATTGTTAAGCAGGGATGATTCGCTAAAATGATATCATGCATAAAAGTTTGAATATGCTTAGGGTTATATCCTAAGGCAGAAATTCTACAATCTACACAAATAAACACAACTAACAATTGTATCCACATTCTGATAGCATATATGTTTGAATGGTGATGATTCCTCTCTCGTTTGTTATGATGGAGAGGTTAGTTTATGTAGAAATGGAACACAATCCAATTCTTTAAATAGTGAGATGATATATGTATGTAACACAAATTTCAACCAAGGCAATACTAAATCCTACAAGGAACTTCTCATAACCGCCTGATAACGCCCCTGATCCTTTGGCAAGAATACTTATATATAGGAAGTACCAGCGGCGTATCCACCATATTCTTGTCAAATTTTCATTGGTTTTATCAGTGAATTATGATTAGTCCTATAACTCTACAACCAATACATCAAACATAAAAATACTGAAATGAGATATATCTGTGCGATCAAGGCTCAATCAAACGGAGCCGATCGTATTGTATGTACTGAAATTGAAATGTCTGTGCGCTCAAGGCTCAATCAAACGGAGCCGAACGTATCGAATGTACTGAAAATGAAATTGTCTGTGTGCTCAAGGCTTAATCAAACGGAGCCGAGCTTATTGCATGTATTGAAAATGAATAACTTAATCACACAAACAACCTATGCATGGAACCTCTCATAACCGCCTGATAATGCCTCCGATCATTTGACAAGAATACTTATATATAGGAAGTACCAGCGGCGTATCCACCATATTCTTGTCAAATTCTCATTGACTTTATCCGCAAGTTATGATTAGTTCTATGCGACTCATAAACAAACACAACAACCAGCGCTTGAGTTTTAATTCTGATAGTATCCGTGTTTGACAAAACCTCTCTCGTTTAATATGATGGAGAGGTTAGTCTATGTAGAAGTGAGACACAACTCAACTTCTTTAAATGATGAAACTGAGATATGTCGTGAAGTATGATGATATGAATATTAAATCAATGAGTATAAAAACAAACTGAACTAGTAATTTGCATTAAAATTTCTTGGATAAAATTCCAATTGAGATACGTGAAAATTGAGATAACATCAAGAAAAACATAAGAACTAAGTGGTTGGAGTTGAATCTTGATTCTTGGTGAGAGAAGGCTAGTTAAGTGGTTGGTTTGGACCGTTAACATCTTCAACAGGATTGGCGTTGATGTTATAAACTCTTCCTCTTGCTGGCGGTGGAGCTGGGTTTGCTTGGTTTGCTTGGTTAACTGGGTTTGCTTGAGCTTGGGCGTTTATGATGTTAACCAAACGAGGGCATGTGTTTCTAAAATGGGTAGGGTCGCCACAATTGAAACAAGCTCGAACATATGGGTACATGGGGTATTGAGGTTGTTGATATGTTTGGATCATGGGTTGAGTAGGGGTTGAGGTTTGGTTTTGAGAGGTGCGGCAAACGTTGCTCAAATGACCGTAGCGTCCACAATTCGCACATAGTCGACAGGGTAAGGTAGATGGATGGTGATAGAAACAGGTGTTGCATTGAGGGTGGGGTCCAATGTAAGGTTTCTTATTTGGGTAAGTTGAGTTGGGTGCTATTTGAGCGTTTGGGATAGTTTGAGGAGGTACAACTTGTGAAGCTGGTTGGTTACGTTGGGTGACGGCGAAGACTTGCCCATCTCGTTTTCTCTTAGAAGTAGGTGGTGTATAGGATTCGGTTCGTGTGGAGTTTGAGGTTTCGGTTGATGCTTTATCCTTCTTCTTCTCCTCTTTGAAATCTTTGTTTCGGATTCGGTTCTCAGTGAGCGCGGTTGCTAGCTCCATTGCTGCTTCCAAAGTTGCAGGCGAGGTACTTATTACAGAGTCTTGAATCTTTGATGTAAGACCACGAATGTAGTGCTCGATCAAACGGTAGAGGGGAGTAAACAAATTGGGAACCATTTGATTTAACTCAAGGAATCTCTTGTTGTATGTGGTGTGGTCGCCTTCCTTTTGTTTTAAAGCATGAAACTCATCCTCCAATTTCTTGATTTCACTTCTTGGGCAAAACCGTCTTGTCATGATTCCCTTCAACTCTTCCCAAGTCAAGGTCATAGTTTCTTCAACACCTCGTTTGGTCTTCTCTGTATTCCACCATGTGAGTGCTGTTCCAAGTAAACGACCGGTGGCATAACGCACTTTGCGATCATCGGGGCAATCGCAATTTAGAAAAGTGTTCTCCATTTCTTCGAACCAATGGAGGAGAGCGGTGACACCTTCAGTACCTTCGTATTTTGGAGGATCGCAGGATTTGAAATGTTTGTAGGTGCATTTAGTGACTGAAAGGTTGACAGTGTTTTGATCCTCTTGTTGGGTTGGGTTAACGGAATTAGCGGTAAGGGCTTGTTGAACTTGAACTACGATGTTTGGTATTACGGTCGCCATTTGCTGAGCGATTTGGGCAGCCATGCGTTCACGGGCTTTTCCTGCTTTCATCTTCCTACGGGCGAGGTTAGAAGACATCTACAAGGAATACATGTCAAGAGTATGAGTTGGATGCCTTTGGGATCGTGGGTCGTGTTTGGGAATGTACGTTCATAAAATAAATATAGAAAAATAAATCTACTACATCCATAGGATGTCTTGGGTTTTGCTCGTAATTGGGCCTTGCATGCCGCCATACTTCACCTTCGTAATCACGTGGGCCCCCATGATTACCGGGTTTTTCATATGGTTCGCATGTGTTAGCCTGGTTACGTACACTAAAACCCGGAGAAAATCGAGAAATATGTAACGTATGATATTCGGAATGTGCCCCGGCATGGACACGGTGACATCTCAAAGTGAGGTTAGTTCGAACGACGTTTGGTGTGGCATGCTTTGGCCTAATAGGTCCGTCGTACTCTCATCGTTAGTCCCCAGGTAGGCAAACTGGTCCGTTATTTTGGATTATACGAATGCCAACCTAGACAGGACGTCCCGACTACCGGTACTTGTACCCTTCCGGTTACTACATGCCCGTCGCAGAACTTACTTTGATGGGATTTGAAAATTGCAACAAAATCCTTGAATAATGAGAGTATGAAAATGAATTGAATATATGAACATTGATATATGTATAAGAATATGTATATAAGCATGTATGTTTGACTGTAATATGAAACAAATAAATATCACAAGTTTGTATGTAACCACCTAATCAATTAAAATTTAGGCAGACTATAGTATAGGCTCTAAGAGTCTAATAACCTATCCTATATCCCTATAGTCATGGCTCTGATACCAATCTGTCACACCCCGACCCGCAGCGGAAAAGGTGACCGGGGCATGATTGGGTTATCATCAAAGCTCATGACATTTATTATATGTTTCATATTCATTAATACAATTTAATGGAAATTTACAATAAATGATACAACATGTTCTAACTATCAATCTAAGCTTCTTGGTTCTCTTCTAAGGCATATCCTATGTTTTCCTTGCTTCAACCTGTTCACCTGTATCATGTGTAAAAAGGTTTTTGGATCAACATAATGTTGGCGAGTGAATCCTATGGAAAACATTTGAACAAGTTTATCCAATTGATTATAAATAAGGTGCATACCACATATGAGTAAATGTAGATGTAAATTTATTCACACAACACATAATATTGAATATTGAACACACAAACACCAAATAATTGTTTTGAGGTACGCGTTGTTCGACTCGTCTCCCACGAGGAACTGATGGGCCTAATGAATGAGTTTTGAGGCACGCGTTGTTCTTACGAACTGATGGGCCTAATGTATGAGTTTTGAGGCACGCGTTGTTCTTACGAACTGATGGGCCTAATGTATGAGTTTTGAGGCACGCGTTGTTCTTACGAACTGATGGGCCTAATGTATGAGTTTTGAGGCACGCGTTGTTCTCGTCTCCCACGAGGAACTGATGGGCCTAATGAATGAGTTTTAAGGCACGCGTTGTTCTCGTCTCCCACGAGGAACTGATGGGCCTAAATAATTTGCATACAACTTTGACAATATGTAATACATCACAACCAATAATAGTTACATTCTAATTTAGTTCATAAAATGGTATAGCACGAATTTGCATAAGAGAATTAGTTTAAGCGACACATGATACACCCCAAAACATGAATAAAAAGGGGAGTTTGTAAGAATTCACTCACATTGGGTGCGTTCGGTTGATGAGGTTGAGTGCACGCGAAATGGTTTTAACCACGAGTGAGATTAACCTAGATAAATCGCATTATGGTTTGGTAAGTAAACGGATTTTATTAATCTATTTTAGTAGGATTGTTGGGTGTATTTTTGTGAGTTTGAGGCTATTTCTAACCTTAAAAATGTTATTTTTAAGTATTTTTAATTGATTTTTAATTAAAATAATTAAATAAAAATAATAAAAAAATATTTTATTTTTGCTACAGTAGACTTTTGACCGTTGACTTTGACTAACGTTGACCGGTTCGAAGGCATATTATTGTGCGCTGGGTGAGGCTCGAACCCGAGACCTCCCGTACGCGTGCACGCAGCTCTACCAACTGAGCTACGTGTCTAACCCGTCATATATCCGATTTTAATTACATATATACATTAATTAGATTTAAACAGAAATCACTTTATTTTAAAAATGAATTAAATCACAAAACCGGTGTGCTCCACAGGTCTCGAACCCGGGACCTGTGGGTTAGCGGACACACACTCCACCGCTGGACTGTGTGTCGCACTTGGTTATAAACTCGGTTATCAATATACTTAACATATTCTTAAATCAACCCGGTTCAGTTTGCTGAAAAAAGAATTTTTATCAAGGCGGCGTGTGAGGGACAATACTCGAACTCGTGACCTTAGCGTTAAATATGCACACAGTCCACCGCTGGACTGTGTGTCTAACCCGGTAATTATCTTGATTTTAATTATACTTAACCATTACTGAAACGTCGTCTTCTTCACTGGTTTTTAACCGGAAGTGGCGACTGACTGGTTCGAATGTTGATTCAAGATCCTTTAGCGTTTTATGATCAATTACAGTCGAGATAAAAGTAAAAAGGGAAGGAATCAGTCGTGAGAAGTACCGGCTGTTTCTCCTCTGTTTTCCGGCAGAACTCCGGTGGCAGCAAGTTCTTCCGGCGACGAGTCTCTTGCAGCAGAGAGTCTTCCGAAAGGTTACAAAGGTTGTGGGTGACTTCGGTAAAAGTTTAGGGGGTTCAGTAAGCTCAGAGATTACTGATATGGTTTTTTCGGCGAAGTAATAAAAATTTCCGGCGAGTGAGTTTTCGCCGAGAAAAGGTGCGATTTGAGTGTGAAAGGTTTCTGGCGAGTTGAGGGTGTATTTATAGGGTAGTATTGAGATGAATGGGGTCTGAATTCGGTCTCAATTCGAAGTCAGCCGTTCTCCGGCGGTTACAGCTGATGTCGCGGGTTCAGACGTCGGTTTATAACCGTTGTGAGGGTTAATTCTACGGTTATTTTGAGCGAAATCGTAATTAAACGGCGAAGTCGTCGGGATTTCCGACGACTGCTATTTTGGGCGCAATTTACTGAATTTTGACTTCCGAACTTGAATATTTGAATTAATTGATTCTTGTTATTACCATAAAATCAAAGCGGCGGAGCGGTTGTTTGGCTGAGGGATAAGTGTTTGGTTTGAACCGGTACAGACCCGAGTTCGAAACCCGGCATAATTAAAACATTTTTATTTTGTTATTTTTATCAGTTTTTCAAAAACTAAATATATATCCCCGCATAATAATTGATTACGGATCGTTTAAAATTATTTTGGGCATTTAATTCGCAACGAAAAATTTGACTGACTGTTCGGTTGATAAACGGAGCGGGTTTGGTAAATCCGTTTTTGACGGATGTTACAATGGGCGCGAGGGTTATGGGCACCAGGCCTGTTCGTGAGGATGAGGAACCATGGTACGAGCAGATTCGAGCCAATTTCATGCACCCTCTTGTTGGAGCTTTCACCGCACCACGTACCGAGACCGAAGGTTCTCATATACTCAACCCTAGGCGTTGTCGTGCTATAACCCCTGCGGGAGAAGATGTTGTCTTGTTTTCCGGTGGGGAATCTATTGCTTCGTCGGATCATGGATTAAATATCCATCCATCTATGGTTGCAGGTAGTTTGGCTAATCTTGGGAAGTATCCCGAGGATCAGAAACCGAAGAGGCAAAGCAAGAAGAAGGTTTCCGTTGTCGAGGGGGGGTGCCCTGTGAAGACAGAGATGACTGCAGTCGTGTCTGATGCGCCATCGCGCAAAGGTACAGCCTGCCCTCGGCAACTCAATTTGGATGATTATATAACTGTAGCTGATTCGATGGAGGCATTATGTTCTATAGGCAAAGTTGGAGATGGCGCGGGAGTTAAAAGTTCAGGGAGTGCAAGCTCGAAAGAGCAACCGTCAGGCACGACCCCAACATCTACTCTCGTTGACGAAGAATTGGAAGTTGATCCGATCCTGGAACTGACAAGAAAAACGCTTCTAAGAGGCCACGCACCGAATCTGGTGAGAAAAGCGGGTCGTCGCCTAAGAAGGTTGCGTTCAGCAAGCCTGTCATAGGCAAAAAGTAAACATTAGATCGTTGATGTCCGCCATCTCTCCTAGTAAGTTGTTTGGGCTTTCTTTTTTCTGATTATTATATCAACTTGCTGATCTTATGTATATATTTTCATAACCAAAGAAAGTGGCGCCCAAATTTCGCATCATCTATTTCAAGTCGGGTTCTCAAGTACCTCCGCCTCCTCCTGCTAATGCAACAAAAAGGCGGAGGGTACTTTCGAAATGGTTGAAGAGTCGCGCAAGAAAGCTGCTACTTCCACTGCCATCCCTCTTACTGAGGGTGTGATTTCAAGTAGTGAGACGGTGAAGATTGCGGAGAAAGTAGTTAAGGTAAAGAAGGTTGCTGAGAAGCCTGTGGTTAAAGATTCGAAGAAGGTTGAATTTCCTAGGGTTGAGAAAAATGTTGAGCAGGGTGAGAAGACTGTTGAGAGACCAGTTGAAAAAAAAACAGTTGAGAAACCAGTTCAAGGGTCTGGTAAGGGCGTTGAAGGTGGTACAGGCGTTGGGGCCCATACTATTGCTGTAACGCCTCGCTTTTTCGCATCCTTATTTTAGAAAATAAATATTTGTATCATAATTCGAGGCGTTAAAACATAATAAATGTAACATCCGTCAAAAACCGGGTTATCCAAACCCGATTCGTTTATTAACCGAATAGTCGGTCAAAATTTTTGTCGCGTTTATATTTATTATTTTAATTTTAAAAAAAACATAAGTAACAAATATATTAGAATTTAAAAACTATAATTAATATTTTATCATAAATAAAGAGATAAAAATTAAATAGAGACGCCGGGTTTCGAACCTGGGTCTCCCGCTCAAACAAACACAAAACGCACCACCAGGCTACCTGCACTCTTTGTGAAATAACTGAAATCAATTAAATTTTATATTGAAACAAACGCCAACCTGTAATATTACAGAACCAGTAACTGTCGAAAACACAATCCAAGCAATCAAGCAATTAACGTTTTTCCTTATGATTAAACGTGTGTAACTGATGATAAACGTCAGTTATAACCGAAAACCTTAAATCCACTCATTCAAATCGTCAAAATCATAACCGTATGATTTTGGAATTCGAAACCGAAATGTAATTAAATTTGAGTTATACTTTTCATCGATGTATTCACCATTTGAGCTCGCGAGTCTATCAAACTTACTCTCTCAAACTCGCTCTGAAAACCTCGCCACAAGTCGCCGGAATCCTCTGCAAGTTAACCGGAAGTTATCGCCGGAAAACCGAAGAATCTATCCCACTGTTGCTTTACGTTATAAACAGGACATCTAGAGCTCATACCGAAATCACCCACACTCACCTTAAACTCCCTAGAGAGTCTCTGTCGCAAGAAATACATCGCCGGAATTCTCTGCAAGTCGCCGGAAAACCGAATCCATTTCATCCTTTCTGCCTTACTCTAAAATAAGACCTTTAGAGCTCAGACAGAAAGCACCACACTCACCTCAAACTTCCTGAAGATCCTCTGCCGCAAGTTACACGTCGCCGGAATAACCTGCTGCCATGGGAATCTCGCCGAAGAAACAGGGGATCTCTGTTCGGTATATCTTACACCTAATCCCTCTCATTTTTATTAGTCTCATATGTAGTTATTTACAATTTAATAAAGGAATTGATTAATGAATCGAAACAATCGGATTAACGGTCTGTTTATTCGAATGAAGAAGATGAAGTCTGATCAGTCTATGAATATAATTAAAATCGGTGTTTTAAACGAGTTAGACACACAGTCCAGCGGTGGACTGTGTGCATTTGAAACATAGGGATACCGAGTTCGAGTCTGTACACGCTTTCCGGTTCGCCAATTATACACAACCTTTTTTTAAAACCAGTTAACGAAATAATCTAGTAAATATATAAATTTAATAAAATCTTATATCCTTCGGGTTAGTCACACAGCCCAATTGGTCGGGCTGTGTGCAACACGAAGCCGAAGTCTCGAGTTCGAATCCGGTTAGTTACACCGCCCCTGAAATTATCCAAGCCTTTTATTTAAATCAAAATATGTTAGCGCTAGTATGTGTATATGTATAATTAAACTTCAATATATTTCGGGTTAGAGACACAGTCCAGCAGTGGACTGTGTGCAACGTTAAACAACAGGTCCCGGGTTCGAGACCTGTTATGTGCACCGGTTCGATATAATTAAAATTCTTTTTAAAATAAATGATTTCTGGTTAAATCTAAATAGTATATAAGTATAATTAAAAACAGAAATATTTCGGGTTAGACACGTAGCTCAGTTGGTAGAGCTGCGTGCACGCGTACGGGAGGTCACAAGTTTGAACCTCACTCAGTGCAAACAAATACAAGACCGAACCGGTCAAACAGTCAACGGTCAACTGGTCAACGGTCAACTGGTCAAAAAGTCAAAAATTTTTATTTTCTTTTATTTATTTATTTTATTTAAAAATCAATTAAAAATACTTAAAAATAATATTTTTAAAGTTAGAAAATGACCTTAAACTCACAAAAATAAATCTAATAATCCTATTAAAAATTGTTAATAAAAATCCACTTATTTACCGAACCATTATGTTATTATTTAGGTTAGTTTCTCTCGTGGTTAAATCCAAATTCGTGCGCATTCATCATCAATCCAAGAAACGCAACCACTGTGAGTGAATCTCTACAAATTCCCCGTTTTAATCACATTTTGGGGTGTATCATGTGTCTTATTATTTATTACATTTAAACACTTGTGCATCCATCATATCCATGATCAAATGTGTATTCAATATGTATCAACTGGTTGTGTGGTTAACGTTTAGATTAAATTTATCATTTCAATACATACATCATCATAGGCCGCCGTTCCCCATTACCTATGAGCGTGAACCGTTCCCCATTACCTATGAGCGTGAACGAGGCGTTGCCAACATACGATCGGCTCCGTTTGATTGAGCCTTGATCGCACATACATCATCATAGGCCGCCCGTTCCCCATTACCTATGAGCGGAACGTGACGTTGCCAACATATATTATCATTCATGTCATATACTCATGCAAGGTGATTTGTTATTGTTTGTTATTGTTTGTTATTATTTGTTATTGTTTGTTATTGTATGTTTATTTACGTTTGCTCACATATGATTATTGCACAATTTTTCCATATTAAATACAACAAGAAATCAATAATAAATGTTTTCTAACAAGGTTCACTCGCCAACTTTTTGTTGACCCAAAAACCATTTTTACACATGATACAGGTGGACAGGATGAAGCAAGGAACACATAGGAAAATGCCTTAGAAGAAAAATAATGAAGTCTAGAAAGATGTATAGGACATGTGGTACTTGTATGATTTGATTGTATGATCTTCTTTAAAATTGTAATAATAAATATGAAACATTACATTAAATGTCATGAGCTTTGATGAAAACCCAATCATGCCCCGATCACCTTTTTCCGCTGCGCGTCGGGGTGTGACAATAAAAATATATGTATATGTATATATATATATATGTTATTAATCGTTTTTCGTGTAACGCCTCGTATCTTCGTAATTCTATTTTAAAAATGTTCGTATTCATATTTTAATTTTAGAAACCTTACATTCGTATTTTAATTTCAATCTCATAATTCGAGGCATTAATCATAATAAAATTCATATTTTATACGTATTTTTTATTCACACAACCGATCATTTAAATACGTATTTATACGCAAACCGACACAATTATACGTATAAATACTTATATGCCCACCCTCAATACTTAAATTATACATTTATACTTTTTATATACTCAATTACATAATATATACTCAAGAAATAACAAGAAATATAACAATCATCTTTCCACCTCATCAATCCTCTTCCACTTTTTTTAACCAATCATATTTCACCATTATCCACCTCCCTTTCTCCACAAATCATCTTTTCAATCCTCTTCCACTTTTTTTAACCAATCATATTTCACCTTTTTCCACCTCCTTTCTCCACCAATCATCTTTTAATCCTCTTCCATTTTTTAACCAATCATATTTCACCCTTTTCCACCTCCTTTCTCCACCAATCATCTTTTCAATCCTCTCCACTTTTTTAACCAATCATATTTCACCATTTCCCACCTTCTCTACCTATAAATACCAACCTCCTTCTACCATATTCTTGACACCATTCTTCTCTCCATCTCTCTAATTCTCTCAATCTCTCTAAATCAAGAATTTTAAAAGGACATTAAGTGTTCCAACAATTCTTCTCTCCATCTCTCTAATTCTCTCAATCTCTCTAAATTAAGAATTCTAAGAATTTTAAAATGACACTAAGTGTTCCAACAATTCTTCTCTCAACCTCTCTTCTCTCAAATCTTCCAAGCAAGGAAGAGAACTCTAAGAGTTCTAAAAGAAAACACCAAGTGTTTTAAAGGAATCTTGAAGCTCCAACCTCCAACTCTTCACGGAATCAGCAAAGGAAGCTTTGCAAAACCGTGAGCATACTCGACCTTTTTACGCTTTAACGCATTTTTGGGTGCAACATGTATACAAAAATCCACTTTACGCAATCTATTATAATTAAATACTCAAGCCATCGAACACGTTCATTGTTATGATTAGGTAGTTTATGTTTGTTAGATTCAACTTGTATTCTCATGATATTGTTATGCTTAGGTTGTTATGCATGCTAGTTAAAGATTTTAATTATATAATATTTGCTATGCGTAAGTTATTTATGTATGCTCGTTTCAACTTAAATATAAAATGCCATGTGGATTTGAGACAAACTTTTATACATATACTTATATTCAAACTTGTATGCTCGCCAGTGCTTTTGTATTGATTAATGCTTTTATTACATGTTGCAGGTTGTGACAGTTGAATCTAGTAGGATTGCCTAGAAACAAATTTAAATCTTAATGCTCTTTGTACTGTAACTTATTTTCAATCTCGTTGTATCTCGATTCCAATACTTGTACAAAAATCATTGTAACGAAATGAAATTTATTTATTTGAATACTTATTGTACATTATTCATTTTAAACTTGTGGTGTTCCTAGTTCAAGCAACGTAAAAAGTAATTATTAAATACTTGTCACAATTAGTGTTATGAAGTCTTTTGCAAATTTTGTTTTCGTCTCACCCCGATGTTTCCACCATCGGTTGGGGTGTGACAGATTGGTATCAGAGCCATAACTATAGGGAATTAGGTAGAATTGCCATGTTCGACCTAGTCTATAGTTTAAGTACCAAACTTTGACCATTCTTAATTCTTGCTAAAATTTTAATTCTTCCTACTTTGTTTCTACCTCTTCTTTTGTCTTAAATATACAAAGTGCTTTCCTAAGACATTATACGCAATACATATTTGAAGACACTCTTATTCTATAATCGAAACGACTCACCAAAATAGGGGTGATTCCCGCCTTTGGTGACGAATTTCAATCCACCTTACACGATATTTTGCACGAATTTCACCATCAAGTAAGGAGTGATATCCGTATCTTGATGGGAATTTTCATTTCATAATCTAGTGGATCCTTATTAACGACTCGAGATTTTATCTTGTTTCGTTCAATAAATCACGTTTTGGGGACGGAATTGTCAAGCTAGGATTGATATCCACACCTTGATAACTGGTTCCACTCTTCTATTTTCAATCTCGCCAAAGTTTCGTAATTTCGATCAAACTAGGTACATGTATTAACTGGAAGGGTAAATACCGTTAATCGCCTATCGACGGGAGTATTTTACTTATTAGGCCAAGGCATGCCCCCTAATTCGAATGGACTTACGATTCACTTTGGAATAGTCGAAGTTTCTCAACCCGAAACGCACCAATATTTTATCAAGCATCTCTCTTATGCTATCCCAATTTCTATGCGATTTGATATTTTACGACCTCGGTCACTTCGGTGTCAAGGGACGCTATTTTACGATCTCGGTCACTCGGTGACGAAGGACGCTATGTTACGACCTCAGTCACTTCGGTGTCGAGTGACGCTATTTTACGACCTCGGTCACTTCGGTGTCGAAGGACGCTATGTTACGACCTCGGTCACTTCGGTGTCGAGGGACGCTATTTTACGACCTCGCTCACTTCGGTGTCGAGGGACGCTATTTTACGACCTCGGTCACTTCGGTGTCGAGGGACGCGATTTTACGACCTCGGTCACTTCGGTGTCGAGGGACGCGATTTTACGACCTCGGTTACTTCGGTATCAAGGGACACACATTATACTTTACGGCCCCGTTCACTTCAAGGACGAGGAATGCACAATACTCTAATAATTATCCTACATAGGTCACGTACAAACTTAAACATGCTTACATACTTAAATTTCTATACGCTATCAGTATTCCTTTATAATACGTTAATAAACCCTGATCATGACACGGAACGTAACATGGCATCGATTAGCGAAACAGACGTATATGGTGTGAACATGGTGGATACGCCGCTGGTACTTCCTATATATAAGTGTTACTACCATATTACCAAGGTTTTGTAAAACGTGCCATGAGAAATTTGGTGTTTCCATGGACCTTGTCGAATACAAACTTCGATCACTCGCGAGCTATTCTCGGTTATACCCAAACACACTTAGAAATGCTAACTCTTTTAAAGTCTTCCTCTTAAATAAATTTCCAGACGAAATTTCCTAAATTGGGGAGACTGTAACGCCTCGATTTTTCGCATCCTTATTTTAGAAAATAAATATTTGTATCATAATTCGAGGCGTTAAAACATAATAAAATATATGTATATGTATAATATATATTATATATATATATTATTAGTCGTTTTTAGTGCAACGCCTCGTATCTTCGTAATTCTATTTTAAAAATGTTCGTATTCATATTCTAATTTTAGAAACCTTACATTCGTATTTTAATTTCAATCTCACAATTCGATGCATTAATCATAATAAATTGTACATATTTTTTTATTCACACAACCGATCATTTAAATACGTAATTATACGCAAACCGATACAATTATACGTATAAATACTTATACGTACACCCTCAATACTTGAATTATACATTTATACTTTTTATATACTCAATTGCATAATATTACTCAAGAAATACCAAGAAATATAACAATCATCTTTCCACCTCATCAATCTTCTTCCACTTTTTTTAACCAATCATATTTCACCCTTTTCCACCTCCTTTCTCCACCAATCATCTTTTCAATCATCTTCCACTTTTTAACCAATCATAATATATACTTCGGTGACGATGAACGCTATGTTACGACCTCGGTCACTTCGGTGTCGATGGACGCTATGTTACGACCTCGGTCACTTCGGTGTCGAGGGACGCTATTTTACGACCTCGCTCACTTCGGTGTCGAGGGACGCTATTTTACGACCTCGGTTACTTCGGTATCAAGGGACACACATTATACTTTACGGCCCCGTTCACTTCAAGGACGAGGAATGCACAATACTCTAATAATTATCCTACATAGGTCACGTACAAACTTAAACATGCTTACATACTTAAATTTCTACACGCTATCATTATTCCTTTGTAATACGTTAATAAACCCTGATCATGACACGGAACGTAACATGGCACCGATTAGCGAAACAGACGTAATATGGTATGAACATGGTGGATACGCCGCTGGTACTTCCTATATATAAGTGTTACTATCATATTACCAAGGTTTTATAAAACGTGCCATGAGAAATTCGGTGTTTCCATGGACCTTGTCGAATACAAACTTCGATCACTCGGGAGCTATTCTCGGTTATACCCAAACACACTTAGAAATGCTAACTCTTTTTAAAGTCTTCCTCTTAAATAAATTTCCGGACGAAATTTCCTAAAGTAGGGGAGATTGTAACGCCTCGATTTTTCGCATCCTTATTTAGAAAATAAATATTTGTATCATAATTCGAGGCGTTAAAACATAATAAAATATATGTATATGTATATATATATATATATATATTATTAGTCGTTTTTAGTGCAACGCCTCGTATCTTCGTAATTCTATTTTAAAAATGTCGTATTCATATTCTAATTTTAGAAACCTTACATTCGTATTTTAATTTCAATCTCACAATTCGATGCATTAATCATAATAAATTATACATATTTTTTTATTCACACCACCGATCATTTAAATACGTAATTATACGTAAACCGATACAATTATACGTATAAATACTTATACGCACACCCTCAATACTTGAATTATACATTTATACTTTTTTTATACTCAATTACATAATATATACTCAAGAAATACCAAGAAATATACCAATCATCTTTCCACCTCATCAATCCTCTTCCACTTTTTTTAACCAATCATATTTCACCCTTTTCCACCTCCTTTCTCCACCAATCATCTTTTCAATCATCTTCCACTTTTTAACCAATCATAATATATACTTCGGTGACGAGGGACGCTATGTTACGACCTCGGTCACTTCGGTGACGAGTGACGCTATGTTACGACCTCGGTCACTTCGGTGTCGAGGGACGCTATGTTACGACCTCGGTCACTTCGGTGTCGAGGGGCGCTATTTTACGACCTCGCTTACTTCCGTGTCGAGGGACGCTATTTTACGACCTCCTCACTTCGGTGTCGAGGGACGCTATTTTACGACCTCGGTCACTTCAGTGTCGAGGGACGCTATTTTACGACCTCGGTTACTTCGGTATCAAGGGACACACATTATACTTTACGGCCCCGTTCACTTCAAGGACGAGGAATGCACAATACTCTAATAATTATCCTACATAGGTCACGTACAAACTTAAACATGCTTACATACTTAAATTTCTATACGCTGTCATTATTCCTTTGTAATACGTTAATAAACCCTGATCATGACACGGAACGTAACATGGCACCGATTAGCGAAACAGACGTAATATGGTATGAACATGGTGGATACGCCGCTGGTACTTCCTATATATAAGTGTTACTACCATATTACCAAGGTTTTATAAAACGTGCCATGAGAAATTCGGTGTTTCCATGGACCTTGTCGAATACAAACTTCGATCACTCGCGAGCTACTCTCGGTTATACCCAAACACACTTAGAAATGCTAACTCTTTTTAAAGTCTTCCTCTTGAATAAATTTCCGGACGAAATTTCCTAAAGTAGGGGAGACTGTAACGCCTCGATTTTTCGCATCCTTATTTTCAAAAATAAATATTTGTATCATAATTCGAGGCGTTAAAACATAATAAAAATATAATGTATATATATATATATATATATTATTAATTGTTTTTCATGTAATGCCTCGTATCTTCGTAATTCTATTTTAAAACTGTTCGTATTCATAGTCTAATTTTAGAAACCTTACATTCGTATTATAATTTCAATCTCACAATTCGAGGCATTAATCATAATAAATTATACATATTTTTTTATTCACACCACCGATCAATTAAATACTTAATTATACGTAAACCGATACAATTATACGTATAAATACTTATACGCACACCCTCAATACTTGAATTATACATTTATACTTTTTATATACTCAATTACATAATATATACTCAATAAATACCAAGAAATATACCAATCATCTTTCCAACTCATCAATCCTCTTCCACTTTTTTTAACCAATCATATTTCATCTTTTTCCACCTCCTTTCTCCACCAATCATCTTTTCAATCATATTTCACCCTTTTCCACCTCCTTTCTCCACCAATCATCTTTTCAATCCTTTTCCACCTTTTTTAACCAATCATATTTCACCATTTGCCACCTTCTCTACCTATAAATACCAACCTCCTTCTACCATTTTCTTGACACCATTCTTCTCTCCATCTCTCTAATTCTCTCAATATTCTAAATCAAGAATTCTAAAAGGACGCTAAGTGTTCCAACCATTCTTCTCTCCATCTCTCTAATTCTCTCAATCTCTCTAAATCAATAATTCTAAGAATTTTAAAAGGACACTAAGTGTTTCAACCATTCTTCTCTCAACCTCTTTTATCTCAAATCTTCCAAGCAAGGAAGAGAACTCTAAGAGTTCTAAAAGAAAACACTAAGTGTTTTAAAGGAAGCTTGAAGCTCCAACCTCCAACTTTTCACAGAATCATCAAAGGAAGCTTTGCAAAACCGTGAGTATACTCGACCCTTTTTACGCTTTAACGCATCTTTGGGTGCAACATGTATACAAAATCCACTTCATGCAATCAATTATAATTAAATACTCAAGCCATCGAACACGTTCATTGTTATGCGTAGGTAGTTTATGCTTGTTAGATTCAACTTATATTCTCATGATATTGTTATGCTTAGGTTGTTATGCATGCTAGTTAAATATTTTAATTATATAATATTTGCTATGCGTAAGTTATTTATGTATGCTGGTTTCAACTTAAATATAAAATGCCATGTGGATTTGAGACAAACTTTTATACATATACTTATATTCAAACTTGCATGCTCGCCAGTGCTTTTGTACTGATTAATGCTTTTATTACATGTTGCAGGATTGTGGCAGTTTAATCTAGTAGGATTGCCTAGAAACACATCTAAATTTTAATGTTCGTTGTATTGTAATTTATTTTCAATCATGTTGTATCTCGATTCCAATACTTGTACAAAAATCATTGTAACGAAATGAAATTTATTTATTTGAATACTTAATGTACATTATTCATTTTAAACTTGTGGTGTTCCTAGTTCAAGCAACGTAAAAAGTAATTATTAAATACTTGTCACAATTAGTGTTATGAAGTCTCTTGCAAATTTTGTTTTCGTTTCATCCCGATGTTTCCGCCATCGGTTGGGGTGTGATAGTTGCTGGTTCTGGTTTTTGCACGGGTGGTGAGTGTGTTAGTTCTTTTGAAGCCAGACATAAAGAACCCTCGCCAATCTGGCCATAGGACACACTGGGCGACCACTATTATCGCTCATACGACTCAAGTCGCGCTGATCAAATCCATACGCCGGTGTGGAAGTTAAAACAGGGAGATACCCTTCTTAAGTTCCCTGAATGTAGGGAGTGGTTTAGGGGAATCTTTCCCCCCGCTGAGGTCAACTTTCAGAAGCAGCGCAACCATGACAAGACTTATCAATCGCACGTTGTTGCCCAACCAAATCAACTATCGACCAGTAATCAAATTAGGAGGGAATGGCGCACGATGTATAGGGAGCGAGCTGAGGTTGAAACATATAGGTTGCGTTTATCGGCGGATGCTAGGAAGTTTGAAAAGGCCAAAGAGGAACTCGCTGCTTAGCAAGCCAAATTCGAGGCCGACAAGAAGAGCGAAGAATGGGGGCTTCTTGGGTTGAAGAAAAAGCTGCATGCAAGTGAGGATACACTTGCCGAGGAGCGCAAGAACTGGCGTGAAGCCTGTTATAGAGATAATCAGAAAATGTATGCTGCGCGACAAGAGATTACAAACCTTAAAGCGCAAGCTGAATGTCTGCTAAGGCTATCGCAGAGTTGAGCGCCTAGAATAAAACGTTATCCACTTCTAATACTGATTTGGAATTCAAGCTTGAAGAAGCTAAATCTCATCGTGAACGAGCCGAAGCTAAACAGGTTCATACCACCTATACTTATCTTTAACAAGATCTCGAAATAAAGAAGTTAATTGCACGGGGTGAGCTAGAACACCAACTCATCTCTTAGAATAGAGACTTGGCTGGCAAGGACACGGAGATAGTTGAACTCCAACATCGCTTGCGCGAGTCAGAGGCTAGCCTGGAGGCTGAGAAGGCTAGGGCAGATATTGGTAAAGAGGCGCGCAAGGTCTCACAATCGGCCTTGAATGTGGCCCAAGAGAATTATGCTGAAACTCAAGCAGTTATCAAGCCTTTGGTCGATAACTCAGAGTGGTTGAAAGACTACGGTATCCCTTATGTAAGTTGCCATCCATTTTGTTCTATATTGATTAATTCGTACATAGTACTAACCTTACGTGTGCTGTGTAAGTCGCGAATCCGGTCCTTAACGCTGCTGAGTTGGACCAAACTGTGGTGGTGCTTACTGTTGCAGCACGCTAAGTCAGGCATCGTGAGGGTCATGAAGAGTGTGTCGAGCACATGCAAGAAGCTATGCAAACCAGTGGGATACTAGCCATTGCTCGGTGACTGTGGAGGCTGGAAACGTATATGCTACTTGCCAAGAAACTTATAACACTCTTACCCTTCCTATAATGGATTTAGTTTTTGAGGCATTGCAACATGACGATTTCGTCGTGCGGTTGAAAGCACTCTTTGTGATTCCGGAAACCATCGAGCTGACTGAGTCTGAGGAAGAGGATGCTGGTGGTGATGGTGCAGAATGAGGAGTTTGTATTTTTGTCGTTAGTTCTTTGTTACAGGCTTTCATGCCTTAGTATGTTTAATCATAGTCTTTTTGAAACTTGATCATTTTTAACAGATGCGCGTACGCGCCTGTGTTAATATATTTGAAATTTTGACGGACTACTTAGTTACAATTATTGTATTGTGATAGGAACTTTGTTTAGGTAGCGCGAATAAATGTAAGTGTGACTCATGTGTGAGCGTCTTAGTCCAATTCCGCGCTTTATTTACGGGAATTTTGGAAGCTAAGCTCATGAGGTCGTAATTTACTGTAATGTTTTTGTGCGTACTAAAAGTTAACATGCATTTGTAACTTGATAAAATGGAAAAATCAACAAGGGAATAATGTGAACAACGTTTTATATTGATAAACTTTTCAGGCCCTCAGCCATCGCTTACAATAAGTTGTGTTTTTACATATAGCATTTCCTTAGTTGTTGAGCATTCCATGTGCGTGGAACAACGTGGCCGTCTAATGTGCGCAGCTTGTATGTGCCTTTGCCTAGGACCTCATGGACAAGGTAAGGACCTTCCCACTTAGTTGCCATTTCCCGGGGCGTTCAGCGTTGGAGGCTTCGTTGTCACGGAAAACATAGTCTCATGGATTGAAAGTACAAATGTGTACTCGTGCATTGTAGTACTTTTTCAGTTTGGACTTGTACTTGGCCTCTTTTATGGCTGCGTTCTTGCACCGTTCTTCCAGTAGGTCCAAGTTTAGCCGGCGCTCCGTCTCATTGTCGATCGCGTTGACAGCCGTCAAGCGTGGTGAGGGGAGTCCAATTTCTGCCGGGATAACCGCTTCCAAGCCATAAACCAGGCTGAAAGGGGTCTCACCGTTTCTTGTTTTGGGCATGGTGCAACGAGCCCAGAGTATGCTTGGGAGCTCATCGACCCACCCTCTCCGCTTTGTGCCCAATCGGGCCTTGATTCCTTCCACGGATGCCTTTGTTGACACTTTCTACTTGGTCATTCCCTTGCAGGTATGCGACGGAAGAGAAAGTGTGTTCGATGTGCAGCTCTTGTATCCAGTTGTGAAGGTCTTCAGACGCGAAGTTCGTGCTGTTGTTGGTTACTATGCGCAATGGTAAGCCGAAACGACAGATGATGTGCTCCTAGATAAATTTTCGCACAATCATCGCGGTTGTTGATGGCAAGGGCTTTGCTTCTATCCATTTTGTAAAATAATGAAATCCGTGTGATCATTAGTGTTTAGCTAGGACATTAATTTGTATGCCGAACTAGGAGGCAACCAACCCTTGACGATTTATCTGTGTCATAGACACTAATTTTAGACACAAAAGCACTCTGAACAGACATAGTTTTATTCAGAGTGAGGCTCGTCCAAACCCAATAGATTTATCCCATTGTTCCTCTGTTTGGTTATTGATTAATGGCCCCTTTGATTTTAAACACCTAATCGCATATGATCTCAGTTTTGGTTTCATTTTCTCCCAGCTATACAATTCATAACATGTATACATCCCCGAGCCTTTAAAACCATAAAACGGTTAAGTAAAGGGGGAAAACATGAACTCACAAATTTGTTTTCCAAGCAAATCTCGTTTAGATTTCAGATTCCTCGTTTGTTTCTCAACCTACAAGTGTTCTAATCTCATTAGACACTTGGGGTTATTTTCGTTCTTCGTACAAGTATCTCATCTTGAACCCGTTATTATACTTGTATTCCTTTGCTTTATTTGTTTACGTTTATATATATATTCTATTTTGTTTATGATGAATGGGCCTAGCCCATATGTTAGATTTAAAGTCCAATTTAAATGTTTAAAGTATATCGGCCTAGCCCAATTAATCTTTGTGTAAGTGGGCCTAGCTCAATTGCTTTCAATTAGTGTGGGCCTAGCCCAATTGTTTAACATGTATGAGCCTAGCCCAAGTTGGGTTCATATGTGAGGGCCTAGCCCAATTTGTCTTAGGTATGTGTTCCTAGCCCAAAATTGTTTTATTAAAGTGGACTTAGCCCAATAAATTTATTTAAAGTGGATCAAGCCCAAATGATATGTAAGAGTGGGCCTAGCCCAAGTTGAATATGTAAACGTAGGCATAGCCCAAAAGTGGTTCATAAAAGTGGGCTTAACCCAAAGTGTTCTTATGAAAGTGGACTTTAACCCAAGTATCGTTTTACTAAAGTGAGCTTAGCCCAAAACAACTTGTAAAAAGTGGGCTTGTCCATAATGGTTTATAAAAGTGGGCTTTAGCCCAATTTAGCCAAAACATGGTCTTAGTCCAATTATTTTAATAAAAGTGGGCTTGTCCAAGAATTAATAATACTTGTATTTTTATTAAAAAATCTATTTTTTATAAAAATTATTACATAAGTCATAATTTAACTTTTCTAATACATAAGACTTTAAAGTGTGTGTGACGGCTCGTATTCTTGTCATGACCATTTCCTTCGCGTCGGCTTGGTTTATTCGTGTCATCCGTCTCGTTTATGTCGTTTGTTTGGTCCGTGCCATATATCTTATTTTTGTCCGAATTGTCCAAAGTGTCCGAATTGTCCGTTTTGTTTATTCATGTCCAAGGATGGACGCTCACATTTTTTATAGTTTTCGGTTTTCAAGTGTATCCATATTTTCTTGTATTTTTGTGTGTTCATATATTTTTGTATTTGTTCCTACTTGGTGTAAATACATAATATATACACAAAATATAAATATGACACTTGATGATCTTTAAAGTATATATTTTACTTAAAATATATATATACTTTCCATTATTGAATTAGCTAGTCTTTATAAAAGTTGAACTTATAATTTCTTACCCGGAATTCCATTTAGTCATGTTACAAAATCCAAAGTTATTTATTGTCACCAAATCTTCCGTTTAACACTTTTTAATCAAAACCGATTTTATAAAAATTTTGTTATAGTTTCCCCTAAACTATGTACTTTTCCTAAGTTTGAACAAACTTGTTTTTAACTCATTTTCAACTCAAAACATCATCAAGTATCTAGAACTATTCTATTTTGCCACCAAAAGTGTCCTGAACAAATTGTAGCTTAAACTTTCCTGAAAATGAAACTTTATTCATGACTTTCACCAAAATTTGTAAATCACAACTTTATATTAAAACTCATACTTTAGGTGATATGTGAAGTCATTTTAAGTAGGAACATGTGTTTAAAACACTTCTTTAATCAAGTTTCATGTACATGATCTTTCAAAAAATGAAAACTTTATTCATCCATTTTAACAAAAATTCAAGTTCATGGGTTTTAAATAATCATTCATGTCTCATAAGATGCATGTAACTATTTTAAGAATAAAAATCCATGTTCATAACAGCTTGTTGGTGAATCTTGCTAAATCTAAACATGCATGTGTTTAGATCATATTTTTGTTCATGAATATGCAAGATTCATAAATACTTTCATAAGACTATTCCAAGTTCATCAAAAATCATCTAAAAATGATATGATTATAATAATGATTTTAGCTTTCTTATGGTTTTTCAAGTGGGTTTATTATGAAGGATTCAAGATGAACTTGTATATCAAAAAAATCAAGAATTATGAGAATGTAGATGTTGGTTTTGATTCTTACAAGTTTGCTAATCAAGAACAAGTTGAAGATATGAAGATGGTGATGATTCAAGAACTTCAAGTGCTTCTAAGGTGCTTCAAATGTATTTCCAAGCATCACCAAGGGCTTGAATTATCCATGTTAGCTTGATAATAATGTGTTTTAAATTTTGAAAGATGAAAAATGGTGGTGTTCTTGGTGGTAGCCGAAAATTAGAGAGAGAAAGGAAAGAGATGAAGGGTTTTGCTAGTTGTTGGAAATGAGAATGAGTAGGAGGTGGAAGATTTGATTTGATTTTGTTTGTTACATGCCTATACACTAACCATACATGCAAGCTAGCCTACACACCAAATAAGATGTAGGTTGGGCCCCCTCTTTCTCTCTCATAACCGTAAACATGTGGGGGAAGGGTATTTTTATTTTCATATTTTTTTTGTCTTGTGATTTATATAAAGTTTGAACTTTGGTATTTTATATAAAATGTTTTATAAGGTTTTAAGGTTCAACCTTTTAAAGTAATGTGACACTAGGTCCAACTAACTCACTAAAATTGTTGGTTCTTTGTTCGATTGAAAAAATTGGTTCAGATCTTGTATCGGGTTGAATACTGGTATTATGCATAACTTTTATAATTTCATAACTAAAATTGATTTTGCACATGTTTTATTGTCCGGTTTGTTAATCCAACGTTCCGGACTAAAATTTTTTATTATTTCTGACACAGTTCGGGTACCGGATTGGTTGTCGGGCAGTTTACTGAACTAGATGTGTAGCTTTATGCAGTAAGATTCGAATGCGGGTTTTGTGTCGAACAGTTATTGTTTCGTTCTGCGAAATGCTGTACACTTCCGCAGGTTTACTGCATTTTCCTGCGGACTTGGACAATTCGTGATTTAAATAGAATTTCCTAAAAGTATAAGTCACTTATTATTTTTAGACGACGTTTTCATGAAATATTCGTGTAGGCGTCTCTTATGTTTCGTTTTTGCCATGTCAAACTGAACCGCGACCAGTACTGACAGGCATCACTTATTCGCATTTCTGCCGCCAGTCTAGGACATAATTTTATTCGTTTTCAATCATGACGGATTTGTTATCATTCTTAGCAATGATTTTATGCGATCCTAGATATTCATGACCTAATCAATTAAATTTAAGTCGGAAAACGCGTTAACATATATTGTAACAGTTGTTCAGGTTGTACGGAATTACCGGTATTTTGCCGAGTGTCACATTCTTTCCCTGTTACGTGTCATCATCTGAAGAGACCTTTTTGAACAGGTGAGGATACTTTCTTTGATTTCGTCTTCCCGCTCCCAAGTGTACTCGGGTCCGTGCTTAGAGTTCCAGTGGACCTTGACTTAGAGATGGGCATAATAACCGGTTCCAAACCCGACCCGGTAGAACCTACCGGGAACCGGTTCCAGTTCCAACCCGGTGTTTAGAGGAACCGGTTCCGGGTTCAAAATACCCGACAGTTCCTACCGGTTCCACATTTTAGGATTTTAAATGGGTCGTACCCGGTTCCTTACTCGTACCCGGTTCCTACCCGTACCCGGTTCCTACCCATACCCGGTTCTAATCAATACCCGCGTATATGTTACCATTGGAATCGATTCATTACTACTTATAACCGGTTACATTATTAAACGAAACTTAAAAACTTAAAACAAGCTAAAGATAACTAAACCGGTTACATAAACCAAGCTAAACATTCGAAGACCCGGTGCCGGAAGCTTCACCCGTTTAATTTTCTTAGCCTTTGTCACCAGACAATGGCGTTCGGTGTGTTTATTTAGAGTGGAGTTAGCCGTCACCTTCATAAACTTCCCAC